>OX388342.1:106195267-107395267 GCA_947579665.1 Sympetrum striolatum
ACATGGACGAACAGACGCACGGACGAACAGATGCACGGACGAACAGACGCACGGACAAACAGACGCAGGGACAAACAGACGCACGGATGAACAGACGCACGGACGCACAGACGCACGGACAAACCTTATTTCCGTCAGTTTATCGAGGTACGATCAAAAAAGGGTAAAAAACGAATGAAATCACCGATATTTCAATCTTCTTCCTATATTTACACCTTATTTTACGTCACTTTTTGAAAGGTATGGCCGAAAATAGTTTCGAAAATGGATAATTTCACCGAAATTTCAAATTTTATCCACTATTTCGCCCTTATGTTCGTTATTTTTTCACGGACGAACAGACGCACGGACGAGCAAAGGCACGGGCGAACAGATGCACGGACGAACAGACGCAAATACGAACAGGCGCACGAACGAACAGACGCACGGACGAACAGACGCAAGGACAAACAGATGGACCTACGAACCTTATTTTCGTCGAAATAATTCACCGAAATTTCAATTGTATTCCTCTATTTTGCACTTAATCTTGACATTTTTTGAGTTAAATTTGAAAAAATTTTCGAATGCGGATATTTTCATCGAATTTTCAATTATTTTCCTCTATTTTGCCCTTATTTTCGTCATTATTTCAAGGAATGATCGAAAAAAGTTCCAATAACGGATAATTTAACTGAAATTACAATTATTTTCCTCTATTTTGCCATTATTTTCGTCATTTTTTCAAGAAACGATTGAAAAAATGTTTGACAACGGACCTCTCCGGACAAACAGACGTCCGGACGAACAGATGATCGGACGAACAGACTCACGGACGACCATACGCACAGACGAACCTTATTTTTGTCATTTGATCGAGGTATGTTCGAAAAAAGGTAAAAAACGGATAATTTCACCGAAATTTCTAATTTTTCCTTTATTCTGCTCTTATTTTCGTAATTATATCGAGGTAGGTTCGAAATTAGTTTCGAAAACGGATAATTTCACCGAAATTTAAATTTTATTCCTCTATTTTGTCATTATATTCATCATTTTATCGGGGCATGATCAAAAAAATGTCAAAAACGTATAATTTCAGCGAAATTTCAATTTTTTTCTCTATTTCACCCATTTTTTCGTCATTTTTTCACGGTATTATTGAAAAAAATGTTTCAAAACTGACCTGTTCTGACAAGCAGACGTACGGACGAACAGAAGAATGGACGAACAGACGCTTGGTCAAACATATGCACGGACGAAAAGACGCGCGGACGAACAGACGCACGGACGAACAGACGCATGGACGAACAGACGCATGGACGAACAGACGCACGGACGAACAGACGCACGGACGAACAGACGCACGGGCTAACAGACGCACGGACGAACAGACGCACGGAAGAACAGACGCACGGACAAACAGACGCACGGACAAACAGACGCACGGACGAACAGACGCATGGACGAACAGACGCGCGAACGAACAGACGCACGGACAAACAGACGCACTGACTAACAGACGCACGGATGATCAGACGCACGGAGGAACAGACGCACGGACAACCAGACGCACGGAAAAACAGACGCACGGACGAACAGACAAACGGACGAACAGACGCATGGAAGAACAGACGCACGGACGAACAGACGCACGGAGGAACAGACGCACGGAAAACAGACGCACAGACGAACAGACGCACGGACGAACAGACGCACGGACGAAAAGACGCACGGACGAACAGACGCACGGACGACCAGACACACGTAAGAATAGACGCACGAACGAAAAGACGCACGGACAAACAGACGCACGTGTTAGAAAGGAAAATCATCTATGACGTCACGCGGAGTAATACGTCAGGATACGTCGGTCGAGAGTACGCCGCCTACGGTTGCGGATAGACGACTAGCGCCACGTGTGGATGAGGGAGTGAGGCAGTACAGTACGGGACAGACGGACTGACCCACGGACGAACAGACGCAGGGACAAACAGACGCACGGACAAGCAGACGTACGGACGAAAAGACGCACGGACGAACAGACGCACGGATGAACAGACGCACAGACGAACAGACGCACGGACAAACAGACGCATGGACGAAATGACGCACGGATGAACAAACGAACGGACGAACAGATGCACGGACGAACAGACGCACGGACGATCAGACGCACGGACGAAAAGACACACGGACGAACAGACGCACGGATGAACAGACGCACGGACGAAAAGACGCAGCGACAAAAAGACGCACGGACGAACAGACGCACGGACAAACAGACACACGGCAATCAGACACATGGACGAACAGACGCACGGACGAACAGGTGCACGGACGAACAGACGCACGGACAAACAGACGCAGGGACAAACAGACGCACGGATGAACAGACGCACGGACGCACAGACGCACGGACAAACCTTATTTCCGTCAGTTTATCGAGGTATGATCAAAAAAAGGTAAAAAACGAATGAAATCACCGATATTTCAATCTTCTTCCTATATTTACCCCTTATTTAACGTCACTTTTTGAAAGGTATGGCCGAAAATAGTTTCGAAAATGGATAATTTCACCGAAATTTCAAATTTTATCCACTATTTCGCCCTTATGTTCGTTATTTTTTCACGGACGAACAGACGCACGGACGAGCAAAGGCACGGGCGAACAGATGCACGGACGAACAGACGCATGGATGTACAGACGCACGGACGAAAAGACGCAGAGACAAAAAGACGCACGGTCGAACAGACGCACGGACGAACAGACGCACGGACAAACAGACACACGGCAATCAGACACATGGACGAACAGACGCACGGACGAACAGATGCACGGACGAACAGACGCACGGATGAACAGACGCACGGACGAAAAAACGCACGGACGAAAAAACGCACGGGTGAACAGACGCACGGACGAACAGACGCACGGAAGAACAGACGCACGGATTATAAAACGCACGGACAAGCAGACGTACGGACGAAAAGACGCACGGACGAACAGACGCACGGATGAACAGACGCACAGACGAACAGACGCACGGACAAACAGACGCATGGACGAACTGACGCACGGATGAACAAACGAACGGACGAACAGATGCACGGACGAACAGACGCACGGACGATCAGACGCACGGACGAAAAGACACACGGACGAACAGACGCACGGACAAACTAACACATGGACGAACAGACGCATGGACGAACAGATGCACGGACGAACTGACGCAACGACGAACAGACGCACGGACAAACCATATTTTCGTCAGTTTATCGAGGTATGATCTAAAAAAGGTAAAAAACGAATGAATTCACAATATTTCAATCTTGTTCCTATATTTACCCCTTATTTTTCGTCATTTTAGAGAGGTATGTTCGAAAAATGTTTCAATATCGGATAATTTTACAGAAATTTCAATTATTTTCCTCTATTTTGCCATTATTTTCGTCATTTTATCGAGGCATAATCGAAAAAAGCAAATAATCGTATAATTTCACCGAAATTTCAATTATTTTCCTCTATTTTTCACTTATTTTCGTCTTTTTTTCAAGAAACGATTGAAAAAATATTTTACAATGGACCTGTTCGGACAAACAGACGTACGGACGAACAGACAAACGGACGAACAGACGCACGGACGAACAGATGGACGGCCGAACAATCGCACGAAATAGCAGACGCATGGACTTACAGACGAACCGAAAAACCTTATTTACGTCATTTTAACGAGATATGATCGAAAATATATTTGATAAAAGAAAATTCCCCGAAATTTTAATTTTTTCCGTCTATTTCTACCTTAATTTTGATATTTTTTCGAGATAAGAACAAAAAATTTTCAAAACGGATAATGTCACCGATATTTCAATTTTTTCCTATATTCTGCCCCTAATATCGTCATTTTATCGAGGTTTGATAGAAAAAACTTCAAAAACGGATAATTTCTCCGATATCTACATTTTTTTCCTCTATTTTGCGCTGATTTTCGTCATTTAATCAAGATATGGTCGAAAATATTTTCGGAGAAAGATAATTTCACTGAAATTTAAATTTTTTTCTTCTGTTCTGCCCTTATAGTCGTCATTTTATCGAGGTATGATCGAAAAAAGGTTCGAAAACGGATCTGTTCGGAAAAACAAACGTATGGACGAACAGACGAACGGATGAACAGACGCAGGAACGAAGATACGCACGGACGAACAGACGCTCGGACAACAGACGCACGGACGAACAGACGCTCGGACGAAAAGACGCACGGACGAACAGATGCACGGACGAACAGATGAAAGGACGAACAGTCGCACGGAAGAACAGATGCATGGACGAACAGACGCATGGACTAACCTTATTTTCGTCATTTTATCGCGGTATGATCGAAAAAAGGTAAAAAACGGATAATTTCAGGGATATTTCAATTCTGTTCCACTATTTTCCAATTATTTCGTCAAATTAGTTAGCCATGATAGAAAAAAGATCATAATCGAATAGTTTCCCCGAAATTTCAATTATTTTCCTCTATTTTGCCTTTATTTTTGTCAGTTTCTCGAGGTATGATCGAATAATGGTTCGAAAATGGATCTGTTTGGACAAACAGACGTAAGGCCGATCAGACACGGACGAACAGACGCAAATACGAACAGGCGCACGAACGAACAGACGCACGGACGAACAGACGCAAGGACAAACAGGTGGACCTAAGAACCTTATTTTCGTCGAAATAATTCACCGAAATTTCAATTGTATTCCTCTATTTTGCACTTAATCTTGACATTTTTTGAGTTAAATTTGAAAAAATTTTCGAATGCGGATATTTTCATCGAATTTTCAATTATTTTCCTCTATTTTGCCCTTATTTTCGTCATTATTTCAAGGAATGATCGAAAAAAGTTCCAATAACGGATAATTTAACTGAAATTACAATTATTTTCCTCTATTTTGCCATTATTTTCGTCATTTTTTCAAGAAACGATTGAAAAAATGTTTGACAACGGACCTCTCCGGACAAACAGACGTCTGGACGAACAGATGATCGGACGAACAGACTCACGGACGACCATACGCACAGACGAACCTTATTTTCGTCATTTTATCGAGGTATGTTCGAAAAAAGGTAAAAAACGGATAATTTCACCGAAATTTCTATTTTTTCCTCTATTCTGCTCTTATTTTCGTCATTATATCGAGGTAGGTTCGAAATTAGTTTCGAAAACGGATAATTTCACCGAAATTTAAATTTTATTCCTCTATTTTGTCATTATATTCATCATTTTATCGGGGTATGATCAAAAAAATGTCAAAAACGTATAATTTCAGCGAAATTTCAATTTTTTTCTCTATTTCACCCATTTTTTCGTCATTTTTTCACGGTATTATTGAAAAAAATGTTTCAAAACTGACCTGTTCTGACAAGCAGACGTACGGACGAACAGAAGAATGGACGAACAGACGCTCGGTCAAACATACGCACGGACGAAAAGACGCGCGGACAAACAGACGCACGGACGAACAGACACACGGACCAAAAGACCCAAGGACGAACGGACTTACCGCCGAACAGACACACGAAACAACAGACATCCGGTCGTACAGACGCTCGGACGAACAGACACACGGACGAAAAGACGCAAGGACGAACAGACGCACGGACGAACAGACGAACGGAAGAACAGACGCACGGACTAAAAGACGCACGGACGAACCATATTTTCGTCAGTTTATCGAGGTATGATCTAAAAAAGGTAAAAAACGAATGAATTCACAATATTTCAATCTTGTTCCTATATTTACCCCTTATTTTTCGTCATTTAAGAGAGGTATGATCGAAAAAAGTTTCGAGAATGGATAATTTCACCGAAATTTCCATTTTTATCCACTATTTCGCCCTTATGTTCGTTATTTTTTCAAGTAATGATCGAAAAAAGGATCGAAAACAGATTTATGTTCAGACAAATAGATGTTAGGTCGATCAGACGCACGGATGAACAGACGCAAGGACGAGCAGACACACGGACGAACAGATGCACGGACGAACAGATGCACGGACGAACAGACGCACGGACGAGTTGACGCACGGAAGAACGGAAGTTGGAACGACAAGAGGCACGGACAAACAGACGCACGGACGAACAGACGCACGGACGAGCAGACATACGGACAAACAGACGCACGGACGAACAGACGCAAGGATGAACAGACGCTCGGATGAACAGATGGAAGTACGAACAGTCGCACGGACAAACAGACGCACGGACGAACAGACGCACGGACGAACAGACGCTCGGAAGAACAGATGGAAGTACGAACAGTCGCACGGACAAACAGACGCACGGACGAACAGACGCACGGACGAACAGACGCACGGACAAACAGACGCACGGACGAACAGACGCACGGATGAACAAACGAACGGACGAACAGATGCACGGACGAACAGACGCACGGAAGAGCAGACGCACGGACGAAAAGACACACGGACAAACAGACGAAGGAACGAACAGAAGCACGGACGAACAGCCGCACGGATGAACAGACGCACGGACGAACAGACGCATGGATGTACAGACGCACGGACGAAAAGACGCACGGACAAAAAGACGCACGGACGAACAGACGCACGGACGAACAGACGCACGGACGAACAGAAGCACGGACGAACAGCCGCACGGATGAACAGACGCACGGACGAACAGACGCATGGATGTACAGACGCACGGACGAAAAGACGCACGGACAAAAAGACGCACGGACGAACAGACGCACGGACGAACAGACGCATGGACGAACAGACGCATGGACGAACAGACGCACGGACGAACAGATACACGGACGAACAGACGCACGGACTAACAGACGCACGGAAGAACAGACGCACGGAAGAACAGACGCACGAACAAACAGACGCACGGACAAACAGACGCACGGACGAACAGACGCATGGACGAACAGACGCGCGAACGAACAGACGCAAGGACAAACAGACGCACGGACTAACAGACGCACGGATGATCAGACGCACGGAGGAACAGACGCACGGACAACCAGACGCACGGAAAAACAGACGCACGGACGAACAGACGCACGGACGAAAAGACGCTCGGAAGAACAGATGCACGGACGAACAGACGCACGGAGGAACAGACGCACGGAAAACAGACGCACAGACGAACAGACGCACGGACGAACAGACGCACGGACGAACAGACGCACGGACGAACAGACGCTCGGACGACCAGACACACTTAAGAATAGACGCACGAACGAAAAGACGCACGGACAAACAGACGCACGTGTTAGAAAGGAAAATCATCTATGACGTCTTGCGGAGTAATACGTCAGGATACGTCGGTCGAGAGTACGCCGCCTACGGTTGCGGATAGACGACTAGCGCCACGTGTGGACGAGGGAGTGAGGCAGTACAGTACGGGACAGACGGACTGACCCACGGACGAACAGACGCAGGGACAAATAGACGCACGGATGAACAGACGCACGGACGCACAGACGCACGGACAAACCTTATTTCCGTCAGTTTATCGAGGTATGATCAAAAAAAGGTAAAAAACGAATGAAATCACCGATATTTCAATCTTCTTCCTATATTTACCCCTTATTTTACGTCACTTTTTGAAAGGTATGGCCGAAAATAGTTTCGAAAATGGATAATTTCACCGAAATTTCAAATTTTATCCACTATTTCGCCCTTATGTTCGTTATTTTTTCACGGACGAACAGACGCACGGACGAGCAAAGGCACGGGCGAACAGATGCACGGACGAACAGACGCATGGATGTACAGACGCACGGACGAAAAGACGCAGAGACAAAAAGACGCACGGACGAACAGACGCACGGACGAACAGACGCACGGACAAACAGACACACGGCAATCAGACACATGGACGAACAGACGCACGGACGAACAGATGCACGGACGAACAGACGCACGGATGAAAAGACGCACGGACGAAAAAACGCACGGACGAAAAAACGCACGGATGAACAGACGCACGGACGAACAGACGCACGGAAGAACAGACGCACGGATTAAAAAACGCACGGACAAGCAGACGTACGGACGAAAAGACGCACGGACGAACAGACGCACGGATGAACAGACGCACAGAAGAACAGACGCACGGACAAACAGACGCATGGACGATCTGACGCACGGATGAACAAACGAACGGACGAACAGATGCACGGACGAACAGACGCACGGACGATCAGACGCACGGACGAAAAGACACACGGACGAACAGACGCACGGATGAACAGACGCACGGACGAACAGACGTACGAACAAACAGACGCACGGACAAACTAACACATGGACGAACAGACGCATGGACGAACAGATGCACGGACGAACTGACGCAACGACGAACAGACGCACGGACAAACCATATTTTCGTCAGTTTATCGAGGTATGATCTAATAAAGGTAAAAAACGAATGAATTCACAATATTTCAATCTTGTTCCTATATTTACCCCTTATTTTTCGTCATTTTAGAGAGGTATGTTCGAAAAATGTTTTGAATATCGGATAATTTTACAGAAATTTCAATTATTTTCCTCTATTTTGCCATTATTTTCGTCATTTTATCGAGGCATAATCGAAAAAAGCAAATAATCGTATAATTTCACCGAAATTTCAATTATTTTCCTCTATTTTTCACTTATTTTCGTCTTTTTTTCAAGAAACGATTGAAAAAATGTTTTACAATGGACCTGTTCGGACAAACAGACGTACGGACGAACAGACAAACGGACGAACAGACGCACGGACGAACAGATGGACGGCCGAACAATCGCACGAAATAGCAGACGCATGGACTTACAGACGAACCGAAAAACCTTATTTTCATCATTTTAACGAGATATGATCGAAAATATATTTGATAAAGGAAAATTCCACGAAATTTTAATTTTTTCAGTCTATTTTTACCTTTATTTTGACATTTTTTCGAGATAAGAACAAAAAATTTTCAAAACGGATAATGTCACCGATATTTCAATTTTTTCCTATATTCTGCCAATAATATCGTCATTTTATCGAGGTTTGATAGAAAAAACTTCAAAAACGGATAATTTCTCCGATATCTACATTTTTTTCCTCTATTTTGCAAAGATTTTCGTCATTTAATCAAGATATGGTCGAAAATATTTTCGGAGAAAGATAATTTCACTGAAATTTAAATTTTTTTCTTCTGTTCTGCCCTTATAGTCGTCATTTTATCGAGGTATGATCGAAGAAAGGTTCGAAAACGGATCTGTTCGGAAAAACAAACGTATGGACGAACAGACGAACGGATGAACAGACGTAGGAACAAAGATACGCACGGACGAACAGACGCTCGGACGAACAGACGCACGGACGAACAGATGCACGGACGAACAAACACCCGGACGAAAATATGAAAGGACGAACAGTCGCACGGAAGAACAGATGCATGGACGAACAGACGAATGGACTAACCTTATTTTCGTCATTTTATCGCGGTATGATCAAAAAAAGGTAAAAAACGGATAATTTCAGGGATATTTCAATTCTGTTCCACTATTTTGCCAATTATTTCGTCAAATTAGTTAGGCATGATAGAAAAAAGATTATAATCGAATAGTTTCCCCGAAATTTCAATTATTTTCCTCTATTTTGCCTTTATTTTTGTCAGTTTCTCGAGGTATGATCGAATAATGGTTCGAAAATGGATCTGTTTGGACAAACAGACGTAAGGCCGATCAGACACGGACGAACAGACGCAAATACGAACAGGCGCACGAACGAACAGACGCACGGACGAGCAGACGCAAGGACAAACAGGTGGACCTACGAACCTTATTTTCGTCGAAATAATTCACCGAAATTTCAATTGTATTCCTCTATTTTGCACTTAATCTTGACATTTTTTGAGTTAAATTTGAAAAAATTTTCGAATGCGGATATTTTTATCGAATTTTCAATTATTTTCCTCCAATTTGCCCTTATTTTCGTCATTATTTCAAGGAATGATCGAAAAAAGTTCCAATAACGGATAATTTAACTGAAATTACAATTATTTTCCTCTATTTTGCCATTATTTTCGTCATTTTTTCAAGAAACGATTGAAAAAATGTTTGACAACGGACCTCTCCGGACAAACAGACGTACGGACGAACAGATGCTCGGACGAACAGACACACGGACGAAAAGACGCAAGGACGAACAGACGCACGGACGAACAGACGAACGGAAGAACAGACGCACGGACTAAAAGACGCACGGACGAACCATATTTTCGTCAGTTTATCGAGGTATGATCTAAAAAAGGTAAAAAACGAATGAATTCACAATATTTCAATCTTGTTCCTATATTTACCCCTTATTTTTCGTCATTTTAGAGAAGTATGATCGAAAAAAGTTTCGAGAATGGATAATTTCACCGAAATTTCCATTTTTATCCACTATTTCGCCCTTATGTTCGTTATTTTTTCAAGTAATGATCGAAAAAAGGTTCGAAAACGGATTTATGTTCAGACAAATAGATGTTAGGTCGATCAGACGCACGGATGAACAGACGCAAGGACGAGCAGACACACGGACGAACAGATGCACGGACGAACAGATGCACGGACGAACAGACGCACGGACGAGTTGACGCACGGAAGAACGGAAGTTGGAACGAAAAGACGCACGGACAAACAGACGCACGGACGAACAGACGCACGGACGAGCAGACGCACGGACGAACAGACGCACGGAAGAACAGACGCAAGGATGAACAGACGCTCGGATGAACAGATGGAAGTACGAACAGTCGCACGGACAAACAGACGCACGGACGAACAGACGCACGGACGAACAGACGCACGGACAAACAGACGCACGGACGAACAGACGCACGGATGAACAAACGAACGGACGAACAGATGCACGGACGAACAGACGCACGGAAGAGCAGACGCAAGGATGAACCGACGCTCGGATGAACAGATGGAAGTACGAACAGACGCACGGACAAACAGACGCACGAACGAACAGACGCACGGACGAAAACACGCACGGACAAACAGACGCACGGAAGAACAGACGCACGGATTAAAATACGCACGGACAAACAGACGTAAGGACGAAAAGACGCACGGACGAACAGATGCACGGATGAACTGAAGCACAGATGAACAGAAGCACGGACGAACAGCCGCACGGACGAACAGACGCACGGATGAACAGACTCCCGGACGAACAGACGTACGAACAAACAGACGCACGGACAAACATACGCACGGACGAACTGTCGCACGGACGAACAGACGCATGGATGTACAGACGCACGGACGAAAAGACGCAGAGACAAAAAGACGCACGGACGAACAGACGCACGGACAATCAGACGCATGGACGAACAGACGCACAAACGAACAGATGCAAGGACGAACAGACGCACGGATGAACAGACGCACGGACGAAAAAACGCACGGACGAAAAAACCTACGGATTTACAGACGCACGGACGAACAGCCGCACGGAAGAACAGACGCACGGATTAAAAAACGCACGGACAAACAGACGTACGAACGAAAAGACGCACGGACGAACTGACGCACGGATGAACAGACGAACGGACGAACAGATGCACGGACGAACAGACGCACGGAAGAGCAGACGCACGGACGAAAAGACACACGGAAAAACAGACGAAGGAACGAACAGACGCACGGACGAACAGAAGCACGGACGAACAGCCGTACGGACGAACAGACGCACGGATGAACAGACGCACGGATGAACAGACGTACGAACAAACAGACGCACGGACAAACAAACACATGGACGAACAGACGCATGGACGAACAGATGCACGGACGAACTGACGCAACGACGAACAGACGCACGGACAAACCATATTTTCGTCAGTTTATCGAGGTATGATTTAAAAAAGGTAAAAAACGAATGAATTCACAATATTTCAATCTTGTTCCTATATTTACCCCTTATTTTTCGTCATTTTAGAGAGGTATGTTCGAAAAATGTTTCAATATCGGATAATTTTAGAGAAATTTCAATTATTTTCCTCTATTTTGCCATTATTTTCGTCATTTTATCGAGGCATAATCGAAAAAAGCAAATAATCGTATAATTTCACCGAAATTTCAATTATTTTTATCTATTTTTCACTTATTTTCGTCTTTTTTTCAAGAAACGATTAAAAAAATGTTTGACAAAGGACCTGTTCGGACAAACAGACGTACGGACGAACAGACAAACGGACGAACAGACAAACGGACGAACAGATGAAAGGACGAACAGTCGCACGGAAGAACAGATGCATGGACGAACAGACGCATGGACTTACCTTATTTTCGTCATTTTATCGTGGTATGATCGAAAAAAGGTAAAAAACGGATAATTTCAGGGATATTTCCATTCTGTTCCACTATTTTGCCTATTATTTCGTCAAATTAGTTAGGCATGATAGAAAAAAGATCATACTCGAATAGTTTCCCCGAAATTTCAATTATTTTCCTCTATTTTGCCTTTATTTTTGTCAGTTTCTCGAGGTATGATCGAATAATGGTTCGAAAATGGATCTGTTTGGACAAACAGACGTAAGGCAGATCAGACACGGACGAACAGACGCAAATACGAACAGGCGCACGAACGAACAGACGCACGGACGAACAGACGCAAGGACAAACAGGTGGACCTACGAACCTTATTTTCGTCGAAATAATTCACCGAAATTTCAATTGTATTCCTCTATTTTGCACTTAATCTTGACATTTTTTGAGTTAAATTTGAAAAAATTTTCGAATGCGGATATTTTCATCGAATTTTCAATTATTTTCCTCTATTTTGCCCTTTTTTTCGTCATTATTTCAAGGAATGATCGAAAAAAGTTCCAATAACGGATAATTTAACTGAAATTACAATTATTTTCCTCTATTTTGCCATTATTTTCGTCATTTTTTCAAGAAACGATTGAAAAAATGTTTGACAACGGACCTCTCCGGACAAACAGACGTACGGACGAACAGATGATCGGACGAACAGACTCACGGACGACCATACGCACAGACGAACCTTATTTTCGTCATTTTATATAGGTATGTTCGAAAAAAGGTAAAAAAACGGATAATTTCACCGAAATTTCTATTTATTCCTCTATTCTGCTCTTATTTTCGTCATTATATCGAGGTAGGTTCGAAATTAGTTTCGAAAACGGATAATTTCACCGAAATTTCAATTATTTCTTCTATTTTGCCCTTATTATCTTCATTATTTCAAGGAATGATCGAAAAAAGTTCCAATAACGGATAATTTAACTGAAATTACAATTATTTTCCTCTATTTTGCCATTATTTTCGTCATTTTTTCAAGGAACGATTGAAAAAATGTTTGACAACGGACCTCTCCGGACAAACAGACGTACGGACGAACAGATGATCGGACGAACAGACTCACGGACGACCATACGCACAGACGAACCTTATTTTCGTCATTTTATCGAGGTATGTTCGAAAAAAGGTAAAAAACGGATAATTTCACCGAAATTTCTATTTTTTCCTCTATTTTCCTCTTATTTTCGTCATTATATCGAGGTAGGTTCGAAATTAGTTTCGAAAACGGATAATTTCACCGAAATTTAAATTTTATTCCTCTATTTTGTCATTATATTCATCATTTTATCGGGGCATGATAAAAAAATGTCATAAACGTATAATTTCAGCGAAATTTCAATTTTTTTCTCTATTTCACCCATTTTTTCGTCATTTTTTCACGGTATTATTGAAAAAAATGTTTCAAACTGACCTGTTCTGACAAGCAGACGTACGGACGAACAGAAGAATGGACGAACAGACGCTCGGTCAAACATACGCACGGACGAAAAGACGCGCGGACAAACAGACGCACGGACGAACAGACACACGGACCAAAAGACCCAAGGACGAACGGACTTACCGCCGAACAGACACACGAAACAACAGACATCCGGTCGTACAGACGCTCGGACGAACCGACAAACGGACGAAAAGACGCAAGGACGAACAGACGCACGGACGAACAGACGAACGGAAGAACAGACGCACGGACTAAAAGACGCACGGACGAACCATATTTTCGTCAGTTTATCGAGGTATGATCTAAAAAAGGTAAAAAACGAATGAATTCACAATATTTCAATCTTGTTCCTATATTTACCCCTTATTTTTCGTCATTTTAGAGAGGTATGATCGAAAAAAGTTTCGAGAATGGATAATTTCACCGAAATTTCCATTTTTATCCACTATTTCGCCCTTATGTTCGTTATTTTTTCAAGTAATGATCGAAAAAAATTTCGAAAACGGATTTATGTTCAGACAAATAGATGTTAGGTCTATCAGACGCACGGATGAACAGACGCAAGGACGAGCAGACACACGGACGAACAGATGCACGGACGAACAGATGCACGGACGAACAGACGCACGGACGAGTTGACGCACGGAAGAACGGAAGTTGGAACGAAAAGACGCACGGACAAACAGACGCACGGACGAACAGACGCACGGACAAGCAGACGCACGGACGAACAGACGCACGGGCGAACAGACGCAAGGATGAACAGACGCTCGGATGAACAGATGGAAGTACGAACATTCGCACGGACAAACAGACGCACGGACGAACAGACGCACGGACGAACAGACGCACGGACAAACAGACGCACGGAAGAACAGACGCACGGATTAAAATACGCACGGACAAACAGACGTACGGACGAAAAGACGCACGGACGAACAGATGCACGGATGAACTGAAGCACAGACGAACAGACGCACGGACAAACAGACGCATGGACGAACAGACGAACGGATGAACAAACGAACGGACGAACAGATGCACGGACGAACAGACGCACGGAAGAGCAGACGCACGGACGAAAAGACACACGGACAAACAGACGAAGGAACGAACAGACGCACGGACGAACAGAAGCACGGACGAACAGCCGCACGGATGAACAGACGCACGGACGAACAGACGCATGGATGTACAGACGCACGGACGAAAAGACGCACGGACAAAAAGACGCACGGACGAACAGACGCACGGACGAACAGACGCATGGACGAACAGACGCATGGACGAACAGACTCACTGACGAACAGACGCACGGACGAACAGACGCACGGACTAACAGACGCACGGACGAACAGACGCACGGAAGAACAGACGCACGGACAAACAGACGCACGGACAAACAGACGCACGGACGAACAGACGCATGGACGAACAGACGCACGAACGAACAGACGCACGGACAAACAGACGCACGGTTTAACAGACGCACGGATGAACAGACGCACGGAGGAACAGACAATTTATGATAATATCATCGTAATTTCAATTTTTTTCTTCTATTATGCCCTTATTTTCGTCATTTTATCCAGGTTTGATTGAAAAAAAACATCAAAAACGAATAATTTAACCGATATTAACATTTTTTCCTCTATTTTGCCCTTATTTTTGTCATTTAATCGAGATATGATCGAAAATATTTTCGAAGAATGATAATTTCACTGAAATCTAAATTTTTTCTTCTATTCTCCCCTTACAGTCGTCATTTTATCGAGGTATGATCGAAAAAAGTTTCAAAAACGGATATTTTCACTGAAATCTCAATTATTTTCCTCTATTTTGCCATTCTTTACGTCATTATTTTGAGGTATGATCAAAAAAGGTTCGAAAACGGATCTAGTCGGAAAAACAAACGTATGGACGAACAGACGAACGGATAAACAGACGTAGGAACGCAAAAACGCACGGACGAACAGACGCACGGACGAACAGACGCACGGACGAAAAGACGGACGGACGAACGGACGTACGGCAGAACAGACAGTCGGACGGACAATCACATGGACGGACAGTTGCACGGACGAACCATATTTTCGCCATTATATCGAGGTATGATCAAGAAAAGTTAAAAAAAAGGATAATTTCAGCTATATTTCAATTTTGTTCCCAATTCTCGCCGTTGTGTTCGTCATTTTATCGAGTCATGATCGAAAAATGGTCAAAAACCAATTATTTCACCGAAATTTCAATTATTTTCATCTACTTGGCTTTTTTTTCGTCATTTTTTCACGGTATGATTGAAAAAATGTTCCAAAACTGACCTGTTCGGCCAAACAGCCGTACGGACGAACAGACGCATGGATGAACAGACGCATGGACGACAGACGCACGGAAGAACAGCCGAACGGATGCAAAGACGGACGGACGAACAAACGCACGGACGAACAGACGCACGAACGAATAGACGTACGGCCGAACGGACGCACGGAAGAACAGCAATCCAGACAAACAGACGCGACGGCAGACAATCGCATGGACGAACAGACGCGCGTGTAAGATTCAGTTTATACTGAATCTAATAATTACGTAGCAATCTCAATAATGCCTGAGGATAATAAAAGCCCATTAGTATGATAGCTAGCATAAGATGTAAGGATCGTATAAATGAATATAATCGCCAATTCTCAATACAACACTTTACTGCCGAATAGGATAAATATACTGCACAAAGCACAATGATCCACTCCATTCGAAGGCTCACGATCGTCTGTCCCGTCTGTCCCGTACTGTACTGCTTCACTCCCTCGTCCACACGTGGCGCTAGTCGTCTATCCGCGACCGTAGGCGGCGTACTCTCGACCGACGTTTTCTGACGTATTACTCCGCGTGACGTCATGGATGATTTTCCTTTCTAACACGCGCACGAACCTTATTTTCTCCGTAATATCGAGGTTAGATCGACAATTGTTAAAAAAAGGATAATTTCAGCTATATTAACATTTTGTTCCCCTTTTTCGCCATTATTTTCGTCATTTTATATAGGCATGATCGAAAAATGGTCAGAAACGGATAGTATCACGGAAAGTTAAATTTCCATAATTTTGCCCATATTTTCCTCATTTTATTGAGGTATGATTGAAAAAAGTTTCGAAAACGGATAATTTCACCGAAATTTCTATTTATTTATTAACGTCATTTTCTCGTGGTCTCATCGAAAATATTTTCAAAAAAAGATAATTTCACCGATATTAAAATTTTTTTTCTATTTTGCCCTCATATTCGTCATGTTTTCAAGGAATGATTGAAAAAAAGTTTGAAAACGGATCTGTTCGGACAAACAGACGTACGGACGTACAAAAGCAGGGTAGAATAGACGCATGGACGAACAGACGCAAGAACGAACAGACGCACGGACGAACAGACGCATGGACGAGCAGACGCATGGATGGACAGAAGAACGGTAGAACAGACGCACGGACGAATTTACATACGGACGAAAATACGGACGGACGAACAAACGAACGGAAGAACAGACGCACGGAAGAACAGACATCCAGTCGAACAGACGCACGGACGGACAATCGCATGTACGAACAGACGCACGGACGAACCTTATTTTCGCCATTATATCGAGGTATGAATGAGAAAAGGTAAAAAAAGGATAATTTAACCACATCTCAGTTACAATCCTCTTTATTGCACTTAATCATGACATTTTTGGAGTTAAATTCGAAAAAAATTACGATTACGGATAATATTATCGACATTTCAATTTTTTCTTCTATTCTGCCCTTAGAGTTGTTATTTTATAGAGGTATGATCAAAAAATGTTTCAATATCGGATAATTTTACAGAAATTTAAATTATTTTCCTCTATTTTGCCATTATTTTCGTCATTTTATCGAGGCATAATCGAAAAAAGCAAATAATCGTATAATTTCACCGAAATTTCAATTCTTTTCCTCTATTTTTCACTTATTTTCGTCTTTTTTTCAAGAAACGATTGAAAAAATGTTTGACAAAGGACCTGTTCGGACAAACGGACGAACAGACGCACGGACGAACAGATGGACGGCCGAACAATCGCACGAAATAGCAGACGCATGGACTAACAGACGAACCGAAAAACCTTATTTTCGTCATTTTAACGAGATATGATCGAAAATATATTTGATAAAGGAAAATTCCCCGAAATTTTAATTTTTTCCGTCTATTTTTACCTTAATTTTGACATTTTTTCGAGATAAGAACAAAAAGTTTTCAAAACGGATAATGTCACCGATATTTCAATTTTTTCCTATATTCTGCCCCTAATATCGTCATTTTATCGAGGTTTGATAGAAAAAACTTCAAAAACGGATAATTTCTCCGATATCTACATTTTTTTCCTCTATTTTGCACTGATTTTCGTCATTTAATCAAGATATGGTCGAAAATATTTTCGAAGAAAGATAATTTCACTGAAATTTAAATTTTTTTCTTCTGTTCTGCCCTTATAGTCGTCATTTTATCGAGGTATGATCGAAAAAAGGTTCGAAAACGGATCTGTTCGGAAAAAAAAACGTATGGACGAACAGACGAACGGATGAACAGACGCAGGAACGAAGATACGCACGGACGAACAGACGCTCGGACGAACAGACGCACGGACGAACAGATGCACGGACGAACAAACACCCGGACGAACAGATGAAAGGACGAACAGTCGCACGGAAGAACAGATGCATGGACGAACAGACGCATGGACTAACCTTATTTTCGTCATTTTATCGCGGTATGATCGAAAAAAGGTAAAAAACGGATAATTTCAGGGATATTTCAATTCTGTTCCACTATTTTGCCAATTATTTCGTCAAATTAGTTAGGCATGATAGAAAAAAGATCATAATCGAATAGTTTCCCCGAAATTTCATTTATTTTCCTCTATTTTGCCTTTATTTTTGTCAGTTTCTCGAGGTATGATCGAATAATGGTTCGAAAATGGATCTGTTTGGACAAACAGACGTAAGGCCGATCATACACGGACGAACAGACGCAAATACGAACAGGCGCACGAACGAACAGACGCACGGACGAACAGACGCAAGGACAAACAGGTGGAATTACGAACCTTATTTTCGTCGAAATAATTCACCGAAATTTCAATTGTATTTCTCTATTTTGCACTTAATCTTGACATTTTTTGAGTTAAATTTGAAAAAATTTTCGAATGCGGATATTTTCATCGAATTTTCAATTATTTTCCTCTATTTTGCCCTTATTTTCGTCATTATTTCAAGGAATGATCGAAAAAAGTTCCAATAACGGATAATTTAACTGAAATTACAATTATTTTCCTCTATGTTGCCATTATTTTCGTCATTTTTTCAAGAAACGATTGAAAAAATGTTTGACAACGGACCTCTCCGGACAAACAGACGTACGGACGAACAGATGATCGGATGAACAGACTCACGGACGACCATACGCACAGACGAACCTTATTTTCGTCATTTTATCGAGGTATGTTCGAAAAAAGGTAAAAAACGGATAATTTCACCGAAATTTCTATTTTTTCCTCTATTCTGCTCTTATTTTCGTCATTATATCGAGGTAGGTTCGAAATTAGTTTCGAAAACGGATAATTTCACCGAAATTTAAATTTTATTCCTCTATTTTGTCATTATATTCATCATTTTATCGGAGCATGATCAAAAAAATGTCAAAAACGTATAATTTCAGCGAAATTTCAATTTTTTTCTCTATTTCACCCATTTTTTCGTCATTTTTTCACGGTATTATTGAAAAAAATGTTTCAAAACTGACGTGTTCTGACAAGCAGACGTACGGACGAACAGAAGAATGGACTAACAGACGCTCGGTCAAACATACGCACGGACGAAAAGACGCGCGGACAAACAGACGCACGGACGAACAGACACACGGACCAAAAGACCCAAGGACGAACGGACTTACCGCCGAACAGACGCACGAAACAACAGACATCCGGTCGTACAGACGCTCGGACGAACAGACACACGGACGAAAAGACGCACGGACGAACGGACGTACGGCCGAACAGAAGTACGGAACAACAGACATCCGGTCGTACAGACGCTCGGACGGATAATCGCATGGACAAACAGTTACACGGAACGCACGGAAGAACAGCCGAACGGACGCAAAGACGCACGGACGAACAAACGCACGGACGAATAGACGCACGAACGAATAGACGTACGGCCGAACGGACGCACGGAAGAACAGCAATCCAGACAAACAGACGCAACGACAGACAATCGCATGGACGAACAGACGCGCGCACGAACCTTATTTTCTTCATTATATCGAGGTATGATCACGAAAAGTTAAAAAAGGATAATTTCAGCTATATTTCAATTTTGTTCCCCATTTTCGCCATTATTTTCGTCATTTTATCGAGTCATGATGGAAAAATCGTCAAAATCGGATAATATCACCGATATCTCAATTCTGTTCCTCTATTTTGCCTTTATTTTCGTCAAATTAGTGAAGCGTGGTCAAGAAAAGGTCATAAACGAATTACTTCACCGAAATTTCATTTATTTTCCTCTATTTTTCCTTTTTTCGTCATTTTTTCTAGGTATGATTGAAAAAATGTTCCAAAACTGACCTGTTCGGACAAACAGCCGTACGGACGAACAGACGCATGGATGAACAGACGCAAGGACGAACAGACGCAAGGTAGAACAGACGCGCGGACGAAAAGACGCACGGACGAACAGACGCACGGACAAACAGATGGACGGACAAACAATTACACGAAATAACACACGCATGGACTAATGACTAAAATGACGAAAACAACGGCGAGAATTGGGAACAAAATTGAAATATAGCTGATATTATCCTTTTTTAACTTTTCTTGATCATACCTCGATATAATGGCGAAAATATGGTTCGTCCGTGCAACTGTCCGTCCATGTGATTGTCCGTCCGACTGTCTGTTCTGCCGTACGTCCGTTCGTCCGTCCGTCTTTTCGTCCGTGCGTCTGTTCGTCCGTGCGTCTATTCGGCCGTACGTCCGTACGTATTTTCGTCCGTGATTCGTGATTTTTGTTTGTGTTCGTGATTTTTGCGAAGAGAAAGAAAATCTCAAGCTTAACAGTATTTTATTGCAACCTTCAATGCGACGCCGGACGAGGACCTTAGATTTGCGAAAGGCGGGAGCGATGTCTCTGCTGGTGAGACGCGAGAGAAAGAGAGAAAAGAAAGAGGTTCGGCTAGCGAAGCCCGAAACTCAATTCATTAGTAGAGAGGGGGAAGGGGTAGCGAGGTGACTGACGGGAAATACCTGCCAACGCGGAAGTGCTTTGCGTCAGTGGCAAGCAATACCGCGAACTCAAAAGGTACGGAACATGCCGCCCGCCTCGTCCGCGACGAAACAATACAGAGAATATACATACAAATAATCACTCATTATAATAATAATAAAAAAAGAAACTGAATTCCGCCCGCCGTAAGCGGACCTCATAAAAAAAACAAAACAAAGCTCAATTCAAAAGTAAACACAGTTTGTTCACAGCGCGGGTAATTATACCCTTCGTAGTTTTCACTCTCACTACTCGCACGAACCCATCACGGCCGGGGCAGAGCTCAATTATTCTGCCCGTTAACCACTTAGTGGGTGGAAGAAGGGAGTCTTTAACTATCACCAAAGTTCCTACAGTTAAGTTCTCTTTTCTCGTTCGCCACTTGGGTAACTGTATGAGTTCTTGGAAGTATTCTTTGGACCATCGCGTCCAGAAATGGTCTCTCATCGTGGTGATCAGTTTGAATCTGTTGCGAAGCGGTATATTCTCGCTCTCCGAGAATGGTTCTGGAACACGGACGAACAGACACACGGATGAACAGACGCACGGATGAACAGACGCACGGACGAACAAACGCACGGATGAACAGACGCAGGGACAAACAGACGCACGGAAGAACAGACGCAAGGAAAAACAGACGCACGGACGAACAGACGCACGGAAGAACAGACGCACGGAAAAACCGAAGTTGGAACGAAAAGACGCACGGACAAACAGACGCACGGACGAACAGACGCACGGAAAAACAGACGCACGGACGAACAGACAATCAGACGAACAGACGCACGGAAGAACAGATGCACGGACGTACAGACGCACGGAGGAACAGAAGCACGGACAAACAGACGCACGAACGAACAGATGCACGGACGAACAGACGCACGGACGAACAGACGCACGGACGAACAGACGTACGGACGAAAAGACGCAGGGACAAACAGACGCACGGACGAACAGACGCATGGACGAACAGACGCACGGACGAACAGACGCACGGACGAACAGACGTACGGACGGACAGACGCACGGATGAACAGACGCACGGACGAACAGACGCATGGACTATTAGACGCACGGACGAGCAGACGCACGGATGAACAGACGCACGGACGAACAGACGCATGGACAAACAGACACATGGACGAACAGAAGCTCGGACGAACAGACGCACCGACGAACAGACACACGGACGAACCTTATTTTCGTCAGTTTATCGAGGTACGATCTAAAAAATGTAAAAAACGAATGAATTTACCGATTTCTCAGTCTTTTTCGTATATTTACCCGTTATTTTTCGTCATTTTAGAGAGGTATGATCAAAAAAAGTTTCAAAAATGAATAATTTCACCGAAATTTCAATTTTTATCCACTATTTCACCCTTATGTTCGTTATTTTTTCAAGTTATGATCGAAAAAAGATTCGAAAACGGATTTAAGTTCATACAAATAGATGTACGGTCGATCAGACGCACGGACGAACAGATGCACGGACGAACAGACGCACGGACGAACAAACACACGGAAGAACAGACGCACGGAAGAAAAGACGCACAAACAAAAAGTCGCAAAAAACAAACAGATGCACGGTCGAAAAGACGCACGGACGAACAGACGCACGGACGAACAGACGCACGGATGAACAGACGAACGATTGAACAGACGCACGGACGAACAGACGCACGGACAAACAGACGCACGGACAAACAGACACATGGACGAAATGACGCACGGACGAACGGATGCACTGACGAACAGACGCTCGTACGAACCTTATTTTCGTCAGTTTATCGAGGTATGATCTAAAAAAGGTAAAGAACGAATGAATTCACCGATATTTCAATCTTGTTCCTATATTTACCCCTTAATTTTCGTCACTTTAGAGAGGTATGATCAAAAAAAGTTACGAAAATCGATAATTTCACCGAAATTTCAATTTTTATCCACTATTTTGCACATATGTTCGTTATTTTTTCAAGTTATGATCGAAAAAAGGTTCGAAAGAGGATTTATGTTCATACAAATAGATGTACGGTCGATCAGACGCACTGTTCTGCGTCTGTTCGTCCGTGCGTCTGTTCGTCCGTGCTGGATTCCGGGGCCGATTGTTCCTTAATATCTCAATCTGTTGCCGACAAAGTATGCTGTAACAAGGTGTTTGATTTTAATGTATTCAAGGGCGTCGGGAAGGAGATTTTGACCTCCTGTTGGAAAACTACTCTATTAACAGAATTCGAAGATCTCAATATCGAGGTAGAATATTTCATTGTGCCTAATACCTATCTCAATTGCGATGTCTTGGTCGGCAGGAATGTATTCCAAAATCCGGATTTGGCGTTTATCACTGACAAGAACGTGCGTCTGTTCGTCCGTGTGTCTGTTCGTCCGTGCGTCTGTTAGTCCGTGCGTCTGTTCTTCCGTGCGTCTGTTCGTCCGTGCGTCTGTTCATCCGTGCGTTTGTTCATCCGTGCGTCTGTTCATCCGAGCGTCTGTTCGTCCGTGCGTCTGTTCGTCCGTGAATCTGTTCGTCCGTGCGTCTGTTCGTCCATGTGTCTGATTGTCCGTGCGTCTGTTTGCCCGTGCGTCTGTTCGTCCGTGCGTCTGTTTGTCCGTGCGTCTGTTCGTCCTTCCATCTGTTCATCCGAGCGTCTGTTCATCCTTGCGTCTGTTCGTCCGTGCGTCTGTTCGTCCATGTGTCTGATTGTCCGTGCGTCTGTTTGTCCGTGCGTCTTTTCGTTCCAACTTCGGTTCTTCCGTGCGTCAACTCGTCCGTGCGTCTGTTCGTCCGTGCGTCTGTTTGTCCCTGCGTCTTTTCGTCCGTGCGTCTGTTCGTCCGTACGTCTGTTTGTCCGAACAGATCCGTTTTCGAACATTTTTTCAATCATACCTTGAAAAAATGACGAATATAAGGGCAAAATAGAGGAAAAAAATTGAAATTTTGGTTAAATTATCCGTTTTTGACATTTTTCGATCATGCTTCGTTAAAATTACGAATATAATGGCTAAATAGAGGAAAACATTGAAATTTCAGTGAAATTATCCGTTTTCGAAACTTTTTTCGTCCATACCTCCATAATATGACGAGAATAAGGGGATGATAGAGGAAAATAATTGAAATTTTGGTGAAATTATAAGTTTTCGACCTTTCTTCGATCATACCTCAATAAAATGGCGAACATAGGGTTCGTCCGTTCGTCTGTTCGTCCCTGCGTCTGTTCGTCTGTGCGTCTGTTCGTTCGTGCGTCTGTTCGTCCATGCGTCTTTTCGTCCGTACGTCTGTTTGTCCGAACAGATCCGTTTTCGAACATTTTTTCTACCATACCTTGAAAAAATGACAAAAATAAAGGCTAAATAGAAAAAATAATTGAAAATTGGGTCAATTTTCCCTTTTTGGAAACTTTTCAATACATAACTCGATAAAATGACGAAAATAAGGGCAGGATAGCGGAAAAAATTTAAATTTCGGTGAAATTATCCGTTTTCGAAACTTCTTTCATATATATCTCCATAAAATTACGAGAATAAGGGTAGTTTATAGGAAAAAAATAAAATTTCCATTAAATTATATTTTATATTATATATATACCTATAAAATATGACGTAAATTTAACAGATGTAGAAAAAAAATATTACGATATTGCTAATATTATCCCATTTCGTTGCTATCTTCAAAAGGATCATGTAATTTTACAAAAATGTTACAGAAATAGGGAAAAAATATTAAAATTTCGCTAAAATTATCCAATTTTGAATGTTCGTCTGTTCTTCTGTGCGTCCGTTGCTCCTTTCATCTGTTTTTTCAAGGTATGATTGAAAAAATGTTCGAAAACGGATCTGTTCGGACAAACAGACGTATGGACGAACAGACGCACGGACGAACAGACGCAAGAACGAACAGACGCACGGACAAACAGACGCACGGACGAACAGACGCACGGACGAACAGAGGCACGGTCGAACTGACGCACGGACGGTCAATCGCACTGACGAAAAGACTCACGGACGTATAGACGCACGGAAGTACGTAATTTTCGTCATTTTATCAAGGTATGATCGAAAATAGTTAAAAAATTTCAGCGGTATTTCAAATTTGTTCTCTTTTCGAAGTTTCGAAAACAGTTCATTTCACCAAAATTTCAAAATTTTTCCTCTATTTTGCCCTTATTTTCGTCATTTACTCGAGGTATGATCGAAAAAAGGTTCGGAAATGGATCTGTTCGTACAAACAGACGTACGGACAAACAGACGCATGGACGAACAGACGCACATACGAACAGGAGCATGGACGAACACACGCACGGACAAACAGACGCACAGACGAACCTTATTTTCGTCATTTTATCGAGGTATGTTCGAAAAAAGGTAAAAAACGGATAATTTCACCGAAATTTCTATTTTTTCCTCTATTCTACTCTTATTCTCGTCATTTTATCGAGGTATGATTGAAAAAATATCCGATTACGGATAATTGCGGCGAAATGTAAATTTTTTTCCTTAATTTCTTCATTATTTTTGTCATTTTATCGAGGCATGATCGGAGAAAGGTAAAAACCTGATAATTTCAGCAATATTTCAATTTTGTTTCTCTATTATGCCATTATTTTCGACAAATGATCGAGTCATGATCGAAAAAAGGTCAAAAACGGATAATTTAACCAAAATTTCGAATTTTTTCGTCTATTTTGCACTTATAATCGTCATTTTTTCAAGGTATGATTGAAAAAATGTTCGAAAACGGATCCTTTCGGATAAACATACGTACGGACGAACAGAAGCATGGTCGAATAGAAGCCCGGACGAACAGACGCAAGAACGACCAGACGCACGGACGAACAGACGCACGGACAAACAGACGCACGGATGGACAGACGCACGGAAAAAGCAGAAAATTCGAAAACGGAGAATTTCACAGAAACATATTTTTTTCCTATTTTTTGGACTTATTTTCGTCATTTTAATCGAGGTATCATCGATAAAAGTTTGTTAAAGGATAATTACACCGAAATTTCAATTAAATTTCCTCTATTTTGCCCTTATTTTTGTTATTTTTTCAAGGTATGATAGAAATAATGTTCGAAAACGGATCCTTTCGGACAAACAGACGCATGGACGATCAGACGCTCGGACGAACAGACGCACGGAAGACCAGACGCACGGACGAACAGACGCACGGATGGACTGACGCACGGAAAAAAACAGACGCACGGACGAACTGACGCAGTGTCGAACAGACGCCCAGACACACCTTATTTCCGTCATTTTATCGAGGTATGTTCGAAAAAAGGTAAAACAACGGATGATTTCAGCGATATATCAATTTTGCACCACTATTTCGCCATTATTTTCGTCGTTTTTATAGAGGCAAGATCGAAAAAAGGTCAAAAACAGATAATTTCACCAAGATTTTGATAATTTTTCTCTATATTGCCCTCCTATTCGTCATTATTTCAAGGTATGTTTGTTAAAATAATCGAAAACGGTTCTGTTCGGACAAACAGACGCACGGAAGAACAGACGCACTGACGAACAGAAACAAGGACGAACAGATGAACGGATGGACAGGCGCTCGAAAAAAACAGACACACGGACAAACAGACGCACGGAAGAACAGACGAACATTCAAAATTGGATAATTTTTGGAAAATTTTAATATTTTTGTCCTATTTCTCAAACATTTTCGTCATTTTAAATGTTCGTATCGAAGAAGGCAACGAAATAAAATAATATTACCAATATTATAACATTTTTGCGCAACATCTGTTAAATTCACGTCAATTTCTATAGGTACATCAAAAATAAGGGACGTTGTGATGTATTATTATCGAAATTTTAAATTTTTCCTTTACTCTGCCATTATTCCTGTCATTTTATGGAGATAAGTATGAAAAAAGTTTTGAAATGGGATAATTTCACCGAAATTTCAATAATTTTCCTCTATTTTCCTTTATTTTCGTCATTTTTTCGAGGTATGATCAATAAAATGTTCGAAATCGGATCTGTTCAGAAAAACAAACGTACGGACGAACAGACGCACGGACGAACAGACGCAAGAACGAACAGACGCACGGACGAACAGACGCACGAACGAACAGACGCACGGTATAACAGACGCATGAACGAACAGACGCATGGACGAACAGACGCATGGAATAACCTTATTTTCGTCATTTTATCGCGGTATGATCGAAATAAGATAAAAAACGGATAACTTCAGCGATATTTCAATCATGTTCCTCTATTTTGCCATTATTTTCGTCAAATTAGTGAGGCATGAGCGAAAAAAGGACAAAAACGAATAATTTCACCGAAATTTCAATTATTTTCCCCTATATTGCCTTTGTTTTTGTAATTTTTTCAAGGTATGATTGAAAAAAGTTTCGAAAATGGACCTGTTCGGACAAACAGACGTACGGGCGAACGGACCCATGGACGAACAGTCACACCGACGAACAGACGCACGGACGAACTGTCGCAAGGACGAACAGACGCAAGGTCGAGCAGACACATGGACGAAAAATCGCATGGACGAACAGACGCAAGGACGAGTAGACGCACAGACGAAACTTAGTTTTGGCATTTTATAGATGTATGATCGAAAAAAGGTCATAAACGGATAATTTTACCAAACTTTCAATTATTTTCCTCTATTTAGCCAATTTTTTCGTCATTTTTTCAAGGTATGATAGAAGAGAGGTTCGTAAACGGATCTGTTCGGACAATCAGACGCACGGACGAACAGACGCACGGACGAACCTTATTTTCGTCATTTTATCGAGATCTAATTAAAAAGTTAAAAAACGGATAACTTCAGCGATATTTCAATTTTGTTTATCTGTTTTACCATTATTTTCGTCAAATTATCGAGTCAGAAACGAAAAAAGGACATAAACGGATATTTTTACCAACATTTCAATTATTTTGGTATATTTTCTTTTATTTTTCAAAAACACATTATGACTTGATATGACCTGATCTTATTAAATGCAAATTTCGAAGTCAACATCTTGCCAGGAAGTACCTAAAATTTGCTTCCGTTATCTCCATAAGAAATGCATTGTAGGATGTAAATGGCCCTCTGGGCTCGAACCGAGGACCATCAACGAGTTCTAAAATTTTTTATAAAATACATTTATGATATATATCCACTTGCCAAGTTTCAAGATTTCAAGTCATTTGTAAGTAATTTAAAAAAATCTTAAAAATCGCAATGTAAATTAAACGGGAGAATATTTGCACTGGCCTAGCATCGAACCAAGGATAATATTTGTAGATGTATTTGTGGTTTCCTTTAGATATACACGGCATCTAGCGATCTCTTGAATTTTAACTCTCAACTCTTCCGGGAAGTGCATCAAAAACATTTTCGAAAATCCCCGCCATGTATCTTTATGGAAAAAATCGGGAATTTGGGGCCTTCTGGAATCGAACCCATGACACTGTGGTTCAAAGTTGGCTTATTTTCTGGAGGTTACACGTTATGGGCAATACGTCGTAAAAATTTCAAGTCAGTGGTACTTGTAGAACATGGTTAGAATTTTGATCACCTATGAATGTATCTAATATATATAGACGCTTCTCCGGATATACCTATATATATACGAGGGCAATGTAGCTTGCATACTGCAAGCAGATCGGCAATATTATTTTATTTCGGCATCATATCGAGACGGTCCTCAAAAGAAAAAAAAAAGGATTGAAAATATTCTTAAAATTCGCTTCAATTGTAGCGGCTTGCATCGAACCGGAGTCTTCCTGGTGAACTTACTAAGCGGCACAATAGAAGATCACTATATCTAACTATGTGTGAAAATCAAGCTACATATATATATAGTTGAAATACGAGGGATTGCTAGATGCCGTGGATATCCAACGAAAACCAAAAAGACATTTTCTAATATTGTCCATGGTTCGATTCTAGGTCGGGGCAAAAATCTGCCGTTTAAAATGCACTGTGGCGATTTTTAAGATTTTTTTTGGATCCTTTTCCGATGGCATAGAAACTTGAAATTCGGTATGAGGTTAGACACCATAAAAACATATCTTAATCGAATTTTACATATTCGCTGATGGTCCTTGGTTCGATCCCAGAGGGCCTTTTATGATCCTCAATGCATTTCTTATGGAGAAAACGGAAACAAATTTTAGGTACTTCCCGGCATGATATCGAGTTCAAACTTTGCAAAAAATAAAATCAAGTCCTACATAATCATACTGTGCATTTACAGCTACCAATGTATCCTGGGTTCGACACCAGGCGTCTCTAAAATCAGTAACTGATCCGATTTTTGGGAATTAATTTGAACACCTTCCCTTTAATATTAAAACACTAAATTCGGTATCAAGATAGAAATAATAAATAAATTTCGAATGCATGTTTTATATTGCAATGATCGTCCTTGGTTCGAATCAAGAGAGCAATTTACATTCGTGAAAAGTAGAACGTCTTTTGAGGCAGTTGTAGCCAACATTTCTGCTTGAATTTTCACACACAGTCAGAGATGGTGATGGTGATCTTCTATAGTGCTGCATAGTCAGATCACCAGTATGACCCCGGTTCGATGCCAAACGATGAACTTGCAGCGAATTTTAAGAATATTTTCAATCCTTTTTCTTTCGTTTGAGGACCGTCCCAAAATGATGCCGATATGAAATTAGTATTGCCGATCTGCTTGCAGTATGCAAGCTACATTTTACTCGTATATATATATATATATACGAGTAAAATGTTGCTTGCATACTGCAAGCAGATCGACAACACTAAATTCATATTTGCATTATATCGTGATGGTCCTCAAAAGAAAAAAAAAGGCGTGAAAATATTCTTAGAATTCACTTCAATTAAACCTTCTGGCATCGATCCTAGGCCTTCCTGGTGAACTTACTATGCAGAACAAAAGAAGATCACCATCTATAACTATGTATGAAAATTCAAGTAGAAATATTGGCTTCAACTGCCTCAAACGACGTCCTACTTTTCCCATATATTCCTTATGAGAGAAATTTTAATACACTCTGGCATCGAACCCAGGAACAGCATGGTCTTATCTAATTTTTTTCTTAAACCGAGTCTTAATGCATATCTACTATCTTAGCAAGAACTCCCTGGTATTTCGGTAAGTGCATGTAAGAAATAATGAAATCCTATCCCAATGTGTTTTATATGGCATATATATTTACCACCTGGCATCGAACCCGGGTCTTTCTGGTAATAATTCATATGCAGCACAGCAGAGTATCACCATCTCTAACTATGTATGAAAATTCTGGCAGAAATATTTGCTGCAACTGCTTCAAACTACGTCCTACATTTCCCATATATTCCTTATGAGAGAAAATTTAATGTGCTCTGGCATCGAACCCAGGAACAGTACGGTCTTATGAAAATTTTTTTCAGAAACCCATGATTAATATACATCTTCCATAAAAGCTAGAATTTCCTATCATTTCGATAAGCGTATGAAAAAAAATAATGAAAAACTACCTCAATGTATTTTAAACGGCCGATTTTTGCAACGTCCTAGCATCGAACCCAGGATATTATCCGTATAAGTCATAAATGATTTCGATATACCATGATCATATATATAGGCTCCTTGAGTTTTGATTCTCTACCTATCCGGGAAGTATTTTTTAAAAATTCCCGAAAATCAAAGCAACGCATTTAAACGGGAAAAATCGGGACTTTGGGGCCCTCTGGAATCGAACCCATGACACTGAGGTTCAAAATCGCAATTTTTCTGGAGGTTATACGTTATGGCCAATATGTCGTAAAAATTTCAACTCAATCACTCTTGTGGTTTAGGCTGTGAGTTTGTATCCTCTATATATATATATATATCTATTATATATAGATGCTTCTCCGGATTCATTCATGTATCCATATATATATTCATATATATATATATATATAGAGAGGATACAAACTCACAGGCCAAACCACAAGCGTCATTGACTTGAAATTTTTACGACATATTGGCCATAGAGTGTAACCGCCAGAAAAATTGCGATTTTGCACCTCAGTGTCATGGGTTCGATTCCAGAGGGCCCCAAAGTCTAGATTTTTCCCGTTTAAATGCATTGCTTTGATTTTCGGGAATTTTTAAAAAATACTTCCGGGATAGGTAGAGAATCGAAAATCTAGGAGCCTTTATATACGGTCATGATCTATCGAAAACATAAATGAGTTTTACGGAAAATATCCTTGGTTCGATGCTAGGTCGAGGCAAAAATCGGCCGTTTAAAATGTATTGTGGCGATTTTTAAGATTTTTTTTGGACCCCTTCCCGATGGCATGGAAACTCGAAATTCGGCATGGAGTTGGAGATTATAAATATATTTCATAATCAAATTTAACATATTCGCTGATGGTCCTTGGTTCGATCCCAGGGCGCCATTTACATTTCTCAATGCATTTCTTACGGAGATAACGGAAACAAATTTTAGGTACTTCCCGGCATGCTATCGACTTAAAACTTAGCGTGATAGAAGAACCAGTCTTAACAAATCAAACTATGCATTCATAGCTATCAATGTGTCCTGGGTTCGACACCAGGTGTCTCTGCAATCAGAAGTTGATCCGATTTTTAGGAATTATTTTGAAACCTTTCCCAATCATATAGAAACTTGAAATTTGGCATATGGATTGAGATCATTAATAAATTTCAGAAACATTTTTTAAATTTCCAAGATCGTCCTTGGTTCGAGTCTCGAGAGCCATTTACATTCGTGAACATTAGAGCGTCTTTTGAGGCAGTTGTAGCCAATATTTCTGCTTGAATTTTCACACATAGTTAGAGATGGAGATCTTCTGATGTGCTGCATAGAAATTTCACCAAAAAGACCTGGGTTCGATGCCAAACGATTAAATTGAAGCGAATTTTAAGAATATTTTCAATCCTTTTTTTCCTTTCCGGGACCGTCCCGATATAATGCCGTCATGAAATTAGTGTTGTCGATCTGCTTGCAGTATGCAAGCTACATTTTACTCGTATATATATATATATATCTAATATATATAGATGCTTCTCCGGATTCATTCATATATATCTATTATATATAGATGCTTCTCCGGATTCATTACTATATATAAAGCTGCAAATCCGACTCATTCATACAAATTCCTGGGCATTTCTAATCGAGCTGGAAGGCTGAAATTTTCAAGAGAGATTTATAATTGACAGTCGAGTTGGGAAAAAATCGAAAATTCCCAGATTTTGTCCTAAGTTTGAGCCCAGAGACGATTATATTTTTCAATGTATTTAAACGGGGAAAACGAAAAATGGCCATGCAGAGAAATTTTTTTTCGTTAATTAAATTATGAAAAATTAATCGTAAAGCAGTAGGACTTGGTCTATATTGCGTCTAAAAGATCAAAGTTTACTTTTCTTGCGACCGATTTTAACATTCCTGCACGAAATTCGCAAAATCTTAGTTTGAACGCCAATTTTTTACGTTTTTTTCTCCTCATTTTGAAAATTAAATCTATGGCAACAACCATTGTTTGAATCGAAAACAAGTTTGTTTACGATCCTATTTTCATACGCCATGATAAAGGTTTGATGCATTTTTAATTATTTTAAATCTTTCTTTCGATACATGTTATTACTGAATGCTGAAAAATGTAAATTTCGTCAAAATAGACAGTAGATATCTGCACGGTCAATGAATAAATCGTGAATGCATGCTGTGATAACATAAGTTTATGTAGAGAATACGAGACCATTAACAACGAAGATAATCGTAAAAGTCATGTAAGTAGTGAGATTATTCTAGAATGAAGTACATAGATACGAATATAAATTAATAAATAGGGATATTAATGTAAATTAAAAGGTTTAACGACAATCTTTAGAAATAACATAACTGTAAGCATTACGAATCATTATTTTCGCGAACACTATAATTTATTAATATATTATAATTCATAGCTCACTTAACCAAATACATTTATCATATACTGAACTCTCATCTAAATGAACAACAAATATCTAATCAGGAAATACATGGTATTATTGAACTATCTTAGGATATCGTTGGTTTACGCATTTGGTGGATTGCTTTTCGTGTGTGTGAGTTTCTGTTATTTTAATTTTATGCCTATTATGTTTATTCTTTTCTATTTTAATTACATTTAATTATTCTGTCATCCTTTCCAAAGAGAATTTAAAATTAAGTTATTTTTCTACGTTTCTTTAATTAATACGTAGTACACAATTAGTTCGTAATATATTACGTAATTCAACATTCATCAAAATAAAAAAAAACAGAAATCTACTCATAAAATACACTGATTTCCTTCAACGACCTTCTGATTTCGTTGTTCTACGCTGGATAATTCTTGGTTAGTAAAAACAATTTTTGCATGTATTATTGTATGAATATTATTTTCCCATCTTCTCCAAACGGACTTTAGAATAAAGTTCTTTTTCTACGTTCTTTAAAACTATTTACATAATTAAGTTGCCTATTGTCTATTTGTTTATTTAATTAGAAACGGAGCTCATTGTCGTAGTAGACACCATTTCATGAATATAGGATTATTTTGCAGAATGTCTTGCACTCAACCACATACTACACAGGTAATCGTCTATTTATTTTCCGCATTTTTATCTTATGCAGATTTTTATTCTGACTTTACTTTGTTTGGCGTATTTCTTTAATTTAATTTTACGAATGCGTATTCATTAAAGACTCCCGTATCACATAAACGCGAAAGGCTTTAGAAATGATTATTTTACTATCATATTATTTGGCGAATCTCGATCTCACTTATTTGAAAATTATGCATACAATAGACAGTGGTATAATTAACAAAAATTTTCTTTCCATATATGTTATGCCTGAAGGTTGAAAAATGTAACTTTCATCAAAATGGACAGCGAATATCTGCACGGTCAATGAATTATTCGGGAATACATACTGTGATAACATAAGTTTATGTAGAGAATACGAGACCATTTATAAACGTAGATAATCGGAAAAGTCATGTAAGTAGTGAGATTATTCGAGTATTAAATTGAAAAATCTACACTGAATCTATATAAGGGGGATAAGAAAGCAATTTCGATTAAATATACTCATTAATTACTGATGAAGTACGTATTATACCGGACCAAGTCTACCTATGCCTGAGTAAAAGTAAGTACAACTGAAATTTACATCATCCTAAAATATTACTATCAGAATATTAATGTAAATTAATAGTTTTAACGATATTATTTAGAAATAATATAACTGCAAACAATACGAATCAATAGCATCAAAATCGCTATAGTTTAGTATAGTAGTATTTTACTTCATTCTCACTTTACCCAATGCATTTATCGTATACTAAATTATGTCTAAAAATTTCCTTTGCAATGGCCGTTTCCGATTCCTACTTTATGGCGTTATAATCAATAACAATATTCATAACTTCTCTGATGAAAACAGGAAGATCCAAATTACAACCATTTCAATAACTAATACTATTAACAAAGACACTCAACCATTCTATAGCCAGAAAAATCTTGCTAGCCGGAATTCGTACCTTGGTGTTGGAGTCCTATCACAGTGACCACTTTCTCACCGCACCCGGTGTGTGAGGTATTTTGCCCTTAGTTTCTCTTAAGATCGACAGATAAGCTCCTGCGTCCTGATTCGCGAGCCACCTCATAGTGTGGCTTCTTTAGATGATGTTCCTTTTAGGAGGCGAAGCTATATGTAATGTATGCCTCAATTTCATAATATATACATTGTGATACATTGTAACCGAAAAGCTCATACGGGCAGCCAAACCCGTTGCTGCCCGCCTTTCTTGAAGGACCATATTATAACTGAATATCAAGAAAGTGTAACTTTCATTTAAATGAACAACAAATATCTACACAGGAAATAAAATTATATCCTAGAACGATGTTAGGATTATACGTATATGGTGGATTGCCTTTCGTGTGTGAAAATTGTGCTTTTTATTGTATGCCTATTATGTATCTACTTTTCTATTTTAATAACATATAATTATTCTTTCTATACTATCTTATCCATACAGAATTTAAAATTAAGTTAAATTTTCTTTTTTTTAATTAATACGTAGTACCTTACGTATTGATATGGGATAAAGCTGTGGAAACGATAAATGTCCATGAAGAACCAATTGTTTTCATTCACATAAGCATGAAAAATGTACTTACAGGAGAGAATTTAACTGAATTATACCTCAAAGAGGAATTTTTATTTTTCCTGCACCCAATTTCGCCATGTCGGCAACATCTTAAATTAAACACAAATTAATACTGTTTTTATTTGCACCCTTCCCAAGATCAAAACTTTGGCTACGACCATTATTTTGTTGCAGTTCAAATAACATACGCCTTGATGAAAGTATGAAGTTTTTGAAATATTTTTCAATATTATTTTGTTTGTAATATTAATATACATAAAGAAAATTTAACTTTCATCAAAATAAACAACAAAAATCTACTCATAAAATACGCTGATTTCCTTGAACGACCTTTGGATTACGTTTTTCTACGTATTCTAGCTGGATGATTCTTCGTAAGTAAAACAATTTCTGCGAATGAAAATGTATTCTTACTATGTTTACTCTTTTCTACTGTATTCACCTCAAATTATTTTTCCATATTCTGCAAACGGGCTTTAGAATTAAGTTCTTTTTCTACGTTTTTCAAAATTATTTACATAGATACGTTGTCTGTAGCATATTTGTTTGTTTATGTAATTAGAAACAGAGCTCATTGTCGTGGTAGACGCCATTTAATGAACATAGGATTCAATTTCATTATGTCTGGCACTGAACCGAATACTTCACAGGTAATCGTCTATTTATTTTCCGCATTTTTATCTTATGCAGATTTTTATTCTAACTTTGCTTTGATTGGCGTATTTTCTTAAATTAATTTTACAAATGCACATTCATTAGGAATCAACTCCAAATCTCCCGTATCAAATAAGCGTAGAAGGCCTTTGAAATCCAAAGGGGGACGTCCTAAAACCTTGAACGACCTTCGGATTATGTAGTTCTACGTGTTAGCTGGATAATTTTTGTAAGTAAAAACAATTTCTGCGTTTATCATCGTATGCAAAATATTTTCCCAACATCTCCATACGGGCTTTAAATTCAACTTCTTTTTCTACATTCTTCAAAATTATTCAACTACATTGCCTAATTCCTATTTGTTTATTTAATTAGAAACGGAGCTCATTGTGCCGCTTTAGACGCCATTTAATGTGCATAGGATTCAATTGAAGTATGCCTTGCACTGAACCGAGTACTACAGGTAACGAATCATCTATCGATTTCTCGCCTTTTTATCTTACGAAGACTTTTATTATTACTTAAATTTGTTTGGCGCATTTCTTTAATTTAATTTTACGTATGCGTATTCTTTAAGGTCTCAACTGCAAAACTCCCGTCTCAATTAAACGTGAAAGGCTTTCGAAATAATTATTATATTATTAGATGAAACTCGATCTCATATTTGAAAACTAGGTATACGATAGACAGTAGTATAATTAAAAAGACACACATCCCTTCATAATATTCTTTGCTTGCAGTTTGCAAGCACCCATTTACTAGTTCATATATATAGATAGGTATATAGATAGATAGGATACAAATTCACAGCCTAAACCACAAGCGTGATTGAGTTCAAATTTTTACTGCGTATTGGCCATAACAATTAACCGAAAGAAAAATTGTGATTTTGATCCTCAGTGTCATGGGTTCGATTCCAGAGGGCCCGAAAGTCCCGATTTTTCCCGTTTGAATGCATTGCTTAGATTTTCGGGAATTTTTAAAAAATACTTCCCGGATAGGTAGAGAATCGATACTCTAGGAGCCTTTACATATGGTCATGATCTATCGAAAACATAAATGAGTTTTACGGAAAATAACCTGGGTTCGATGCTAGGTCAAGGCAAAAATCGGCCGTTTAAAATGCATTGTGGCGATATTTAAGATTTTTTTTGGGCCTATTCCCGATGGCATGGAACCTTTAAATCGGCATGGGTTTAGATATCATAAATATATTTAATAATCAAATTTTTTACATTCGCTGATGGTCCTTGGTTCGAACCCAGAGAGCCATTTACATTCCTCAATGCATTTCTTATGGAGATAACAGAAAACGGTTTTAGGTACTTCCCGGCATGATATCTACTTCAAACTTTGTATGAAATAAGATGAAGACCTAAAAAGTCATACTATCCATTCACAGATACCAATATTTCCTGGGTTCGACACCAGGCGTCTCTACAATCAGTAAATTAACCGATTTTTAAGAATGAATTTTAACCCGTTCCCAATAATAATAAAACATGAAATTAGGCATATAGATAGAGAGCATAGATACATTTTAAAAACATGTTTTAAATTTCCTAGATCTTCCTTGGTTCGAATCCAGAGAGCCATTTACATTATTGAAAAGTATAACGTCGTTTGAGGCAGTTGCAGCCAATACTTCTGCTTGAATTTTCACACATAGTAAGAGATGGTGATTTTCTGTTGTGCTGCATATTAAGTTTACCAGGAAGACCCGGGTTCGATGCCAGACGATTAAATTGAAGCTAATTTTAAGAATATTTTCAATACCTTTTTTTTCATTTGAGAGCCGTCCCGATATGATGCCGACATGAAATTAGTGTTGTCGATCTGCTTGCAGTATGCAAGCTACATTTTACTCGTATAATAGATAGATATATATATAGAGAGAGGATACAAAGTCACAGGCTAAACCACTAGCGTCAATGACTTGAAATTTTTACGACATATTGGCCATAACGTATAACCTCCAGAAAAATTGCGATTTTGAACTTCAGTGTCATGGGTTCGATTCCAGGGGGCCTCAAAGTCAAGATTTTTCCCGTTTAAACGCATTGCTTTGATTTTCGGGAATTAAAAAAAGATACATTCCGGATAGGTAGCAAATCAAAACTCAAGGAGCCTATAGATATGGTCATGATCTATCGAAAACATAAATGAGTTTTACGGAAATTATCCTGGGTTCGATGCTAGGTCGGGGCAAAAATTGGCTGTTTAAGTTGCATTGTGGTGATTTTAAAGATTTTGTTTAGACCCTTTCCCGATGGCATGGAAACTTGAAATTCGGCATGGAGTTGGAGATCAATAATAAATTTCAGGATCAAATTTTACATATTCGCTGATGGTCCTTGGTTCAATCCCAGAGGGCCATTTATATTCCTCAATGCATTTCTTACGGAGATAACGGAAACAAATTATAGGTACTTCCCGGCACGATAAAGACTTCAAGCTTTGCACTAACAAAGATAAGGTGTATACAAATCAAACTGTGCATTCCCAGCTGTCAATGTGTCCTGGGTTCGACACAGGGCGTCTCTACAATCAGTAACTGATCAGATTTTCAATAATTATTTTGAATCCTTTCCCAACAATATAGACACTTGAAATTCGGTATGTAGATAGAGTCTGTTCATCCGTGCGTTTTTTCGTCCGTGTGTTTTTTCGTCCGTGCGTCTGTTCATCCGTGCGTCTGTTCGTCCGTGCATCTGTTCGTCCGTGCGTCTGTTCGTCCATGTGTCTGATTGTCCGTGTGTCTGTTTGTCCGTGCGTCTGTTCGTCCGTGCGTCTGTTCGTCCGTGCGTCTTTTTGTCTCTGCGTCTTTTTGTCCGTGCGTCTGTACATCCATGCGTCTGTTCGTCCGTGCATCTGTTCGCCCGTGCCTTTGCTCGTCCGTGCGTCTGTTCGTCCGTGAAAAAATAACGAACATAAGGGCGAAATAGTGTATAAAAATTGAAATTTCGGTGAAATTATCCATTTTCGAAACTATTTTCGGCCATACCTTTCAAAAAGTGACGTAAAATAAGGGGTAAATATAGGAAGAAGATTGAAATATCGGTGATTTCATTCGTTTTTTACCTTTTTTTTGATCATACCTCGATAAACTGAAGGAAATAAGGTTTGTCCGTGCGTCTGTGCGTCCGTGCGTCTGTTCATCCGTGCGTCTGTTTGTCCCTGCGTCTGTTCGTCCGTGGGTCAGTCCGTCTGTCCCGTACTGTACTGCCTCACTCCCTCGTCCACACGTGGCGCTAGTCGTCTATCCGCAACCGTAGGCGGCGTACTCTCGACCGACGTATCCTGAAGTATTACTCCGCGTGACGTCATAGATGATTTTCCTTTCTAACACGTGCGTCTGTTTGTCCGTGCGTCTTTTCGTTCGTGCGTCTATTCTTACGTGTGTCTGGTCGTCCGTGCGTCTGTTCGTCCGTGCGTCTGTTCGTCCGTGCGTCTGTTCGTCCGTGCGTCTGTTCGTCTGTGCGTCTGTTTTCCGTGCGTCTGTTCCTCCGTGCGCCTGTTCGTCCGTGCGTCTGTTCTTCCGTGCGTCTGTTCGTCCGTGCGTCTGTTCGTCCGTGCGTCTGTTTTTCCGTGCGTCTGGTTGTCCTTGCGTCTGTTCCTCCGTGCGTCTGTTCATCCGTGCGTCTGTTAGTCCGTGCGTCTGTTTGTCCGTGCGTCTGTTCGTTCGCGCGTCTGTTCGTCCATGCGTCTGTTCGTCCGTGCGTCTGTTTGTCCGTGCGTCTGTTCTTACTTCCATCAGTTCATCCGAGCGTCTGTTCATCCTTGCGTCTGTTCGTCCGTGCGTCTGTTCGTCCGTGCGTCTGCTCGTCCGTGCGTCTGTTCGTCCGTGCGTCTGTTTGTCCGTGCGTCTTTTCGTTCCAACTTCCGTTCTTCCGTGCGTCAACTCGTCCGTGCGTCTGTTCGTCCGTGCATCTGTTCGTCCGTGCATCTGTTCGTCCGTGTGTCTGCTCGTCCTTGCGTCTGTTCATCCGTGCGTCTGATCGACCTAACATCTATTTGTCTGAACATAAATCCGTTTTCGAACCTTTTTTCGATCATTACTTGAAAAAATAACGAACATAAGGGCGAAATAGTGGATAAAAATGGAAATTTCGGTGAAATTATCCATTCTCGAAACTTTTTTCGATCATACCTCTCTAAAATGACGAAAAATAAGGGGTAAATATAGGAACAAGATTGAAATATTGTGAATTCATTCGTTTTTTACCTTTTTTAGATCATACCTCGATAAACTGACGAAAATATGGTTCGTCCGTGCGTCTTTTAGTCCGTGCGTCTGTTCTTCCGTTCGTCTGTTCGTCCGTGCGTCTGTTCGTCCTTGCGTCTTTTCGTCCGTGTGTCTGTTCGTCCGAGCGTCTGTACGACCGGATGTCAGTTGTTTCGTGTGTCTGTTCGGCGGTAAGTCCGTTTGTCCTTGGGTCTTTTGGTCCGTGTTTCTGTTCGTCCGTGCGTCTGTTTGTCCGCGCGTCTTTTCGTCCGTGCGTATGTTTGACCGAGCGTCTGTTCGTCCATTCTTCTGTTCGTCCGTACGTCTGCTTGTCAGAACAGGTCATTTTTGAAACATTTTTTACAATAATACCGTGAAAAAATGACGAAAAAATGGGTGAAATAGAGAAAAAAATTGAAATTTCGCTGAAATTATACGTTTTTGACATTTTTTTTATCATGCCCCGATAAAATGATGAATATAATGACAAAATAGAGGAATAAAATTTAAATTTCGGTGAAATTATCCGTTTTCGAAACTAATTTCGAACCTACCTCGATATAATGACGAAAATAAGAGCAGAATAGAGGAAAAAATAGAAATTTCGGTGAAATTATCCGTTTTTTACCTTTTTTCGAACATACCTCGATAAAATGACGAATATAAGGTTCGTCTGTGCGTATGGTCGTCCGTGAGTCTGTTCGTCCGATCATCTGTTCGTCCGTACGTCTGTTTGTCCGGAGAGGTCCGTTGTCAAACATTTTTTCAATCGTTTCTTGAAAAAATGACGAAAATAATGGCAAAATAGAGGAAAATAATGGTAATTTCAGTTAAATTATCCGTTATTGGAACTTTTTTCGATCATTCCTTGAAATAATGACGAAAATAAGGGCAAAATAGAGGAAAATAATTGAAAATTCGATGAAAATATCCGCATTCGAAAATTTTTTCAAATTTAACTTAAAAAATGTCAAGATTAAGTGCAAAATAGAGGAATACAATTGAAATTTCGGTGAATTATTTCGACGAAAATAAGGTTCGTAGGTCCACCTGTTTGTTCTTGCGTCTGTTCGTCCGTGCGTCTGTTCGTTCGTGCGCCTGTTTGTATTTGCGTCTGTTAGTCCGTGTCTGATCGGCCTTACGTCTGTTTGTCCAAACAGATCCATTTTCGAACCATTATTCGATCATACCTCGAGAAACTGACAAAAATAAAGGCAAAATAGAGGAAAATAAATGAAATATCGGGGAAACTATTCGATTATGATCTTAATTCTATCATGCCTAACTAATTTGACGAAATAATTGGCAAAATAGTGGAACAGATTTGAAATATCCCTGAAATTATCCGTTTTTTACCTTTTTTCGATCATACCGCGATAAAATGACGAAAATAAGGTTAGTCCATGCGTCTGTTCGTCCATGCATCTGTTCTTCCGTGCGACTGTTCGTCCTTTCATCTGTTCGTCCGGGTGTTTGTTCGTCCGAGCGTCTGTTCGTCCGTGCGTCTGTTCGTCCGAGCGTCTGTTCGTCCGTGCGTATCTTCGTTCCTGCGTCTGTTCATCCGTTCGTCTGTTCGTCCATACGTTTGTTTTTCCGAACAGATCCGTTTTCGAACCTTTTTTCGATCATACCTCGATAAAATGACGACTATAAGGGCAGAACAGAAGAAAAAAATTTAAATTTCAGTGAAATTATCTTTCTCCGAAAATATTTTCGACCATATCTTGATTAAATGACGAAAATCAGTGCAAAATAGAGGAAAAAAATGTAGATATTGGAGAAATTATCCGTTTTTGAAGTTTTTTCTATCAAACCTCGATAAAATGACGATATTAGGGGCAGAATATAGGAAAAAATTGAAATATCGGTGACATTATCCGTTTGGAAAATTTTTTGTTCTTATCTCGAAAAAATATCAAAATTAAGGTAAAAATAGACGGAAAAAATTAAAATTTCGGGGAATTTTCCTTTATCAAATATATTTTCGATCATATCTCGTTAAAATTACGTAAATAAGGTTTTTCGGTTCGTCTGTTAGTCCATGCGTCTGCTATTTCGTGCGATTGTTCGGCCGTCCATCTGTTCGTAGGTGCGTCTGTTCGTCCGTTTGTCTGTTCGTCCGTACGTCTGTTTTTCCGAACAGGTCAATTGTAAAACATTTTTTCAATCGTTTCTTGAAAAAAAGACGAAAATAAGTGAAAAATAGAGGAAAATAATTGAAATTTCGGTGAAATTATACGATTATTTGCTTTTTTCGATTATGCCTCGATAAAATGACGAAAATAATGGCAAAATAGAGGAAAATAATTGAAATATCTGTAAAATTATCCGATATTGAAACATTTTTCGAACATACCTCTCTAAAATGACGAAAAATAAGGGGTAAATATAGGAACAAGATTGAAATATTGTGAATTCATTCGTTTTTTACCTTTTTTAGATCATACCTCGATAAACTGACGAAAATATGGTTTGTCCGTGCGTCTGTTCGTCGTTGCGTCAGTTCGTCCGTGCATCTGTTCGTCCATGCGTCTGTTCGTCCATGTGTTAGTTTGTCCGTGCGTCTGTTCGTCCGTGTGTCTTTTCGTCCGTGCGTCTGTTCATCCGTGCGTCTGTTCGTCCGTGTGTCTTTTCGTCCGTGCGTCTGATCGTCCGTGCGTCTGTTCGACCGTGCATCTGTTCGTCCGTAGGTTTGTTCATCCGTGCGTCAGTTCGTCCGTGCGTCTGTTTGTCCGTGCGTCTGTTCGTCTGTGCGTCTGTTCATCCGTGCGTCTGTTCGTCCGTGCGTCTTTTCGTCCGTACGTCTGCTTGTCCGTGCGTTTTTTAATCCGTGCGTCTGTTCTTCCGTGCGTCTGTTCGTCCGTGCGTCTGTTCATCCGTGCGTTTTTTCGTCCGTGCATTTTTTCGTCCGTGCGTCTGTTCATCCGTGCGTCTGTTCGTCCGTGCATCTGTTCGTCCGTGCGTCTGTTCGTCCATGTGTCTGATTGTCCGTGCGTCTGTTCGTCAGTGCGTCTTTTTGTCTCTGCGTCTTTTCGTCCGTGCGTCTGTACATCCATGCGTCTGTTCGTCCGTGCGTCAGTTCGTCCGTGCGTCTGTTTGTCCGTGCGTCTGTTCGTCTGTGCGTCTGTTCATCCGTGCGTCAGTTCGTCCGTGCGTCTTTTCGTCCGTACGTCTGTTTGTCCGTGCGTTTTTTTAATCCGTGCGTCTGTTCTTCCGTGCGTCTGTTCGTCCGTGTGTCTGTTCATCCGAGCGTTTTTACGTCCGTGCGTTTTTTCGTCCGTGCGTCTGTTCATCCGTGCGTCTGTTCGTCCGCGCATCTGTTCGTCCGTGCGTCTGTTCGTCCATGTGTCTGATTGTCCGTGCGTCTGTTCGTCCGTGCGTCTTTTTGTCTCTGCGTCTTTTCGTCTGTGCGTCTGCACATCCGTGCGTCTGTTCGTTCGTGCGCCTGTTCGTATTTGCGTCTGTTCGTCCGTGTCTGATCGGCCTTACTTCTGTTTGTCCAAACAGATCCATTTTCGAACCATTATTCGATCATACCTCGAGAAACTGTCAAAAATAAAGGCAAAATAGAGGTAAATAATTGAAATTTCTGGATTATGATCTTTTTTCTATCATGCCTAACTAATTTGACGAAATAATTGGCAAAATAGTGGAACAGAATTGAAATATCCCTGAAATTATCCGTTTTTTACCTTTTTTCGATCATACCGCGTAAAAATGACGAAGATAAGGTTAGTCCATTCGTCTCTTCGTCCATGCATCTGTTCTTCCGTGCGACTGTTCGTCCTTTCATCTGTTCGTCCGGGTGTTTGTTCGTCCGTGCATCTGTTCGTCCGTGCGTCTGTTCGTCCGAGCGTCTGTTCGTCCGTGCGTATCTTCGTTCCTGCGTCTGTTCATCCGTTCGTCTGTTCGTCCATACGTTTGTTTTTCCGAACAGATCCGTTTTCGAACCTTTTTTCGATCATACCTCGATAAAATGACGACTATAAGGGCAGAACAGAAGAAAAAAATTTAAATTTCAGTGAAATTATCTTTCTCCGAAAATATTTTCGACCATATCTTGATTAAATGACGAAAATCAGTGCAAAATAGAGGAAAACAATGTAGATATCGGAGAAATTATCCGTTTTTGAAGTTTTTTCTATCAAACCTCGATAAAATGACGATATTATTGGCAGAATATAGGAAAAAATTGAAATATCGGTGACATTATCCGTTTTGAAAATTTTTTGTTCTTATCTCGAAAAAATGTCAAAATTAAGGTAAAAATAGACGGAAAAAATTAAAATTTCGGGGAATTTTCCTTTATCAAATATATTTTCGATCATATCTCGTTAAAATGACGAAAATAAGGTTTTTCGGTTCGTCTGTTAGTCCATGCGTCTGCTATTTCGTGCGATTGTTCGGCCGTCCATCTGTTCGTCCGTGCGTCTATTCGTCCGTTTGTCTGTTCGTCCGTACGTCTGTTTGTCCGCACAGGTCCATTGTAAAACATTTTTTCAATCGTTTCTTGAAAAAAAGACGAAAATAAGTGAAAAATAGAGGAAAATAATTGAAATTTCGGTGAAATTATACGATTATTTGCTTTTTTCGATTATGCCTCTATAAAATGACGAAAATAATGGCAAAATAGAGGAAAATAATTGAAATATCTGTAAAATTATCCGATATTGAAACATTTTTCGAACATACCTCTCTAAAATGACGAAAAATAGAGGGTAAATATAGGAACAAGATTGAAATATTGTGAATTCATTCGTTTTTTACCTTTTTTAGATCAGACCTCGATAAACTGACGAAAATAAGGTTAGTCCATGCGTCTGTTCGTCCATGCATCTGTTCTTCCGTGCAACTGTTCGTCCTTTCATCTGTTCGTCCGGGTGTTTGTTCGTCCGTGCATCTGTTCGTCCGTGCGTCTGTTCGTCCGAGCGTCTGTTCGTCCGTGCGTCTGTACGACCGGATGTTTGTTGTTTCGTGCGTCTATTCGGCGGTAAGTCCGTTCGTCCTTGGGTCTTTTGGTCTGTGTGTCTGTTCGTCCGTGCGTCTGTTTGTCCGCGCGTCTTTTCGTCCGTGCGTATGTTTGACCGAGCGTCTGTTCGTCCATTCTTCTGTTCGTCCGTACGTCTGCTTGTCAGAACAGGTCAGTTTTGAAACATTTTTTTCAATAATACCGTGAAAAAATGACGAAAAAATGGGTGAAATAGAGAAAAAAATTGAAATTTCGCTGAAATTATACGTTTTTGACATTTTTTGATCATGCCCCGATAAAATGATGAATATAATGACAAAATAGAGGAATAAAATTTAAATTTCGGTGAAATTATCCGTTTTCGAAACTAATTTCGAACCTACCTTGATATAATGACGAAAATAAGAGCAGAATAGAGGAAAAAATAGAAATTTCGGTGAAATTATCCGTTTTTTACCTTTTTTCGAACATACCTCGATAAAATGACGAAAATAAGGTTCGTCTGTGCGTATGGTCGTCCGTGAGTCTGTTCGTCCGATCATCTGTTCGTCCGTACGTCTGTTTGTCCGGAGAGGTCCGTTGTCAAACATTTTTTCAATCGTTTCTTGAAAAAATGACGAAAATAATGGCAAAATAGAGGAAAGTAATGGAAATTTCAGTTAAATTATCCGTTATTGGAACTTTTTTCGATCATTCCTTGAAATAATGACGAAAATAAGGGCAAAATAGAGGAAAATAATTGTAAATTCGATGAAAATATCCGCATTCGAAAATTTTTTCAAATTTAACTCAAAAAAAGGCAAGATTAAGTGCAAAATAGAGGAATACAATTGAAATTTCGGTGAATTATTTCGACGAAAATAAGGTTCGTAGGTCCACCTGTTTGTCCTTGCGTCTGTTCGTCCGTGCGTCTGTTCGTTCGTGAGCCTGTTCGTATTTGCGTCTGTTCGTCCGTGTCTGATCGGCCTTACGTCTGTTTGTCCAAACAGATCCATTTTCGAACCATTATTCGATCATACTTCGAGAAACTGACAAAAATAAAGGCAAAATAGAGGAAAATAAATGAAATTTCGGGGAAACTATTCGATTATGATCTTAATTCTATCATGCCTAACTAATTTGACGAAATAATTGGCAAAATAGTGGAACAGAATTGAAATATCCCTGAAATTATCCGTTTTTTACCTTTTTTCGATCATACCGCGATAAAATGACGAAAATAAGGTTAGTCCATGCGTCTGTTCGTCCATGCATCTGTTCTTCCGTGCGACTGTTCGTCCTTTCATCATTTTGTCCGGGTGTTTGTTCGTCCGTGCATCAGTTCGTCCGTGCGTCTGTTCGTCCGAGCGTCTGTTCTCCGTGCGTCTGTTCGTCCGAGCGTCTGTTCGTCCGTGCGTATCTTCGTTCCTGCGTCTGTTCATCCGTTCGTCTGTTAGTCCATACGTTTGTTTTTCCGAACAGATCCGTTTTCGAACCTTTTTTCGATCATGACTCGATAAAATGACGACTATAAGGGAAGAACAGAAGAAAAAAATTTAAATTTCAGTGAAATTATCTTTCTCCGAAAATATTTTCGACCATATCTTGATTAAATGACGAAAATCAGTGCAAAATAGAGGAAAAAAATGTAGATATCGGAGAAATTATCCGATTTTGAAGTTTTTTCTATCAAACCTCGATAAAATGACGATATTAGGGGCAGAATATAGGAAAAAATTGAAATATCGGTGACATTATCCGTTTTGAAAATTTTTTGTTCTTATCTCGAAAAAATATCAAAATTAAGGTAAAAATAGACGGAAAAAATTAAATTTCGGGGAATTTTCCTTTATCAAATATATTTTCGATCATATCTCGTTAAAATGACGTAAATAAGGTTTTTCGGTTCGTCTGTAAGTCCATGCGTCTGCTATTTCGTGCGATTGTTCGGCGTCCATCTGTTCGTCCGTGCGTCTGTTCGTCCGCTTGTCTGTTCGTCCGTACGTCTGTTTGTCCAAACAGGTCCATTGTAAAACATTTTTTCAATCGTTTCTTGAAAAAAAGACGAAAATAAGTGAAAAATAGAGGAAAATAATTGAAATTTCGGTGAAATTATACGATTATTTCGTTTTTTCGATTATGCCTCGATAAAATGACGAAAATAATGGCAAAATAGAGGAAAATAATTGAAATTTCTGTAAAATTATCCGATATTGAAACATTTTCAACATACCTCTCTAAAATGACTAAAAATAAGGGGTAAATATAGGAACAAGATTGAAATATTGTGAATTCATTCGTTTTTTACCTTTTTTAGATCATACCTCGATAAACTGACGAAAATATGGTTTGTCCGTGCGTCTGTTCGTCGTTGCGTCAGTTCGTCCGTGCATCTGTTCGTCCATGCGTCTGTTCGTCCATGTGTTAGTTTGTCCTTGCGTCTGTTTGTTCGTACGTCTGTTCGTCCGTGTGTCTTTTCATCCGTGCGTCTGTTCGTCCGTGTGTCTTTTCGTCCGTGCGTCTGATCGTCCGTGCGTCTGTTCGTCCGTGCATCTGTTCGTCCGTTCATTTGTTCATCCGTGCGTCAGTTCGTCCGTGCGTCTGTTTGTCCGAGCGTCTGTTCGTCTGTGCGTCTGTTCGTCCGTGCGTCTTTTCGTCCGTACGTCTGCTTGTCCGTGCGTTTTTTAATCCGTGCGTCTGTTCTTCCGTGCGTCTGTTCGTCCGTGCGTCTGTTCATCCGTGCGTTTTTTCGTCCGTGCGTTTTTTCGTCCGTGCGTCTGTTCATCCGTGCGTCTGTTCGTCCGTGCATCTGTTCGTCCGTGCGTCTGTTCGTCCATGTGTCTGATTGTCCGTGTGTCTGTTTGTCCGTGCGTCTGTTCGTCCGTGCGTCTGTTCGTCCGTGCGTCTTTTTGTCTCTGCGTCTTTTCGTCCGTGCGTCTGTTCGTCCGTGCATCTGATCGTCCGTGCCTTTGCTCGTCCATGCGTCTGTTCGTCCGTGAAAAAATTACGAACATAAGGGCGAAATAGTGGATAAAAATTGAAATTTCGGTGAAATTATCCATTTTCGAAACTATTTTCGGCCATACCTTTCAAAAAGTGACGTAAAATAAGGGGTAAATATAGGAAGAAGATTGAAATATCGGTGATTTCATTCGTTTTTTACCTTTTTTTTGATCAAACCTCGATAAACTGACGGAAATAAGGTTTGTCCGTGCGTCTGTGCGTCCGTGCGTCTGTTCATCCGTGCGTCTGTTTGTCCCTGCGTCTGTTCGTCCGTGGGTCAGTCCGTCTGTCCCGTACTGTACTGCCTCACTAACTCGTCCACACGTGGCGCTAGTCGTCTATCCGCAACCGTAGGCGGCGTACTCTCGACCGACGTATCCTGACGTATTACTCCGCGTGACGTCATAGATGATTTTCCTTTCTAACACGTGCGTCTGTTTGTCCGTGCGTCTTTTCGTTCGTGCGTCTATTCTTACGTGTGTCTGGTCGTCCGTGCGTCTGTTCGTCCGTGCGTCTGTTCGTCCGTGCGTCTGTTTGTCCGTGCGTCTGTTCGTCTGTGCGTCTGTTTTCCGTGCGTCTGTTCCTCCGTGCGTCTGTTCGTCCGTAAGTCTGTTCTTCCGTGCGTCTGTTCGTCCGTGCGTCTGTTCGTCCGTGCGTCTGCTTTTCCGTGCGTCAGGTTGTCCTTGCGTCTGTTCCTCCGTGCGTCTGTTCATCCGTGCGTCTGTTAGTCCATGCGTCTGTTTGTCCGTGCGTCTGTTCATCCGTGCGTCTGTTCGTCCGTGTGTCTTTTCGTCCGTGCGTCTGATCGTCCGTGCGTCTGTTCGTCCGTGCATCTGTTCGTCCGTTCGTTTGTTCATCCGTGCATCAGTTCGTCCGTGCGTCTGTTTTTCCGTGCGTCTGTTCGTCTGTGCGTCTGTTCATCCATGCGTCTGTTCGTCCGTGCGTCTGTTCGTCCATGCGTCTGTTCGTCCATGTGTTAGTTTGTCCGTGCGTCTGTTTGTTCGTACGTCTGTTCGTCCGTGCGTCTGTTCAACCGTGCGTCTGTTCGTCCGTGTGTCTTTTCGTCCGTGCGTCTGATCGTCCGTGCGTCTGTTCGTCCGTGCATCTGTTCGTCCGTTCGTTTGTTCATCCGTGCGTCAGTTCGTCCGTGCGTCTGTTTGTCCGTGCGTCTGTTCGTCTGTGCGTCTGTTCATCCGTGCGTCTGTTCGTCCGTGTTTCTTTTCGTCCGTACGTCTGCTTGTCCGTGCGTTTTTTAATCCGTGGGTCTGTTCTTCCGTGCGTCTGTTCGTCCGTGCGTCTGTTCATCCGTGCGTTTTTTCGTCCGTGTGTTTTTTCGTCCGTGCGTCTGTTCATCCGTGCGTCTGTTCGTCCGTGCGTCTGTTCGTCCATGTGTCTGATTGTTCGTGTGTCTGTTTGTCCGTGCGTCTGTTCGTCCGTGCGTCTGTTCGTCCGTACGTCTGTTTGTCCGTGCGTATTTTAATTCTTGCGTCTGTTCTTCTGTGCGTCTGTTTGTCCGTGCGTCTGTTCGTCCGTGCGTCTGTTCGTCCGTGCGTCTGTTTGTCCGTGCGACTGTTCGTACTTCCATCTGTTCATCCGAGCGTCTGTTCATCCTTGCGTCTGTTCGTCCGTGCGTTTGTTCGTCCGTGCGTCTGCTCGTCCGTGCGTCTGTTCGTCCGTGCGTCTGTTTGTCCGTGCGTCTTTTCGTTCCAACTTCCGTTCTTCCGTGCGTCAACTCGTCCGTGCGTCTGTTCGTCCGTGCATCTGTTCGTCCGTGCATCTGTTCGTCCGTGTGTCTGCTCGTCCTTGCGTCTGTTCATCCGTGCGTCTGATCGACCTAACATCTATTTGTCTGAACATAAATCCGTTTTCGAACCTTTTTTCGATCATTACTTGAAAAAATAACGAACATAAGGGCGAAATAGTGGATAAAAATGGAAATTTCGGTGAAATTATCCATTCTCGAAACTTTTTTCGATCATACCTCTCTAAAATGACGAAAAATAAGGGGTAAATATAGGAACAAGATTGAAATATTGTGAATTCATTCGTTTTTTTACCTTTTTTAGATCATACCTCGATAAACTGACGAAAATATGGTTCGTCCGTGCGTCTTTTAGTCCGTGCGTCTGTTCTTCCGTTCGTCTGTTCGTCCGTGCGTCTGTTCGTCCTTGCGTCTTTTCGTCCGGGTGTCTGTTCGTCCGAGCGTCTGTACGACCGGATGTCTGTTGTTTCGTGTGTCTGTTCGGCGGTAAGTCCGTTCGTCCTTGGGTCTTTTGGTCCGTGTTTCTGTTCGTCCGTGCGTCTGTTTGTCCGCGCGTCTTTTCGTCCGTGCGTATGTTTGACCGAGCGTCTGTTCGTCCATTCTTCTGTTCGTCCGTACGTCTGCTTGTCAGAACAGGTCAGTTTTGAAACATTTTTTTCAATAATACCGTGAAAAAATGACGAAAAAATGGGTGAAATAGAGAAAAAAATTGAAATTTCGCTGAAATTATACGTTTTTGACATTTTTTTGATCATGCCCCGATAAAATGATGAATATAATGACAAAATAGAGGAATAAAATTTAAATTTCGGTGAAATTATCCGTTTTCGAAACTAATTTCGAACCTACCTCGATATAATGACGAAAATAAGAGCAGAATAGAGGAAAAAATAGAAATTTCGGTGAAATTATCCGTTTTTTACCTTTTTTCGAACATACCTCGATAAAATGACGAAAATAAGGTTCGTCTGTGCGTATGGTCGTCCGTGAGTCTGTTCGTCCGATCATCTGTTCGTCCGTACGTCTGTTTGTCCGGAGAGGTCCGTTGTCAAACATTTTTTCAATCGTTTCTTGAAAAAATGACGAAAATAATGGCAAAATAGAGGAAAGTAATGGAAATTTCAGTTAAATTATCCGTTATTGGAACTTTTTTCGATCATTCCTTGAAATAATGACGAAAATAAGGGCAAAATAGAGGAAAATAATTGTAAATTCGATGAAAATATCCGCATTCGAAAATTTTTTCAAATTTAACTCAAAAAAAGGCAAGATTAAGTGCAAAATAGAGGAATACAATTGAAATTTCGGTGAATTATTTCGACGAAAATAAGGTTCGTAGGTCCACCTGTTTGTCCTTGCGTCTGTTCGTCCGTGCGTCTGTTCGTTCGTGCGCCTGTTCGTATTTGCGTCTGTTCGTCCGTGTCTGATCGGCCTTACGTCTGTTTGTCCAAACAGATCCATTTTCGAACCATTATTCGATCATACTTCGAGAAACTGACAAAAATAAAGGCAAAATAGAGGAAAATAAATGAAATTTCGGGGAAACTATTCGATTATGATCTTAATTCTATCATGCCTAACTAATTTGACGAAATAATTGGCAAAATAGTGGAACAGAATTGAAATATCCCTGAAATTATCCGTTTTTTACCTTTTTTCGATCATACCGCGATAAAATGACGAAAATAAGGTTAGTCCATGCGTCTGTTCGTCCATGCATCTGTTCTTCCGTGCGACTGTTCGTCCTTTCATCATTTTGTCCGGGTGTTTGTTCGTCCGTGCATCAGTTCGTCCGTGCGTCTGTTCGTCCGAGCGTCTGTTCTCCGTGCGTCTGTTCGTCCGAGCGTCTGTTCGTCCGTGCGTATCTTCGTTCCTGCGTCTGTTCATCCGTTCGTCTGTTAGTCCATACGTTTGTTTTTCCGAACAGATCCGTTTTCGAACCTTTTTTCGATCATACCTCGATAAAATGACGACTATAAGGGAAGAACAGAAGAAAAAAATTTAAATTTCAGTGAAATTATCTTTCTCCGAAAATATTTTCGACCATATCTTGATTAAATGACGAAAATCAGTGCAAAATAGAGGAAAAAAATGTAGATATCGGAGAAATTATCCGATTTTGAAGTTTTTTCTATCAAACCTCGATAAAATGACGATATTAGGGGCAGAATATAGGAAAAAATTGAAATATCGGTGACATTATCCGTTTTGAAAATTTTTTGTTCTTATCTCGAAAAAATATCAAATTTAAGGTAAAAATAGACGGAAAAAATTAAAATTTCTGGGAATTTTCCTTTATCAAATATATTTTCGATCATATCTCGTTAAAATGACGTAAATAAGGTTTTTCGGTTCGTCTGTTAGTCCATGCGTCTGCTATTTCGTGCGATTGTTCGGCCGTCCATCTGTTCGTCCATGCGTCTGTTCGTCCGTTTGTCTGTTCGTCCGTACGTCTGTTTGTCCGAACAGGTCCATTGTAAAACATTTTTTCAATCGTTTCTTGAAAAAAAGACGAAAATAAGTGAAAAATAGAGGAAAATAATTGAAATTTCGGTGAAATTATACGATTATTTGCTTTTTTTCGATTATGCCTCGATAAAATGACGAAAATAATGGCAAAATAGAGGAAAATAATTGAAATTTCTGTAAAATTATCCGATATTGAATCATTTTTCGAATATACCTCTCTAAAATGACGAAAAATAAGGGGTAAATATAGGAACAAGATTGAATATTGTGAATTCATTCGTTTTTTACTTTTTTAGATCATACCTCGATAAACTGACGAAAATATGGTTTGTCCGTGCGTCTATTCGTCGTTGCGTCAGTTCGTCCGTGCATCTGTTCGTCCATGCGTCTGTTCGTCCATGTGTTAGTTTGTCCGTGCGTCTGTTTGTTAGTACGTCTGTTCGTCCGTGCGTCTGTTCATCCGTGCGTCTGTTCGTCCGTGTGTCTTTTCGTCATAGCGTCTGATCGTCCGTGCGTCTGTACGTCCGTGCATCTGTTCGTCCGTTCGTTTGTTCATCCGTGCGTCAGTTCGTCCGTGCGTCTGTTTGTCCGTGCGTCTGTTCGTCTGTGCGTCTGTTCATCCGTGCGTCTGTTCGTCCGTGCGTCTTTTCGTCCGTACGTCTGCTTGTCCGTGCGTTTTTTAATCCGTGCGTCTGTTCTTCCGTGCGTCTGTTCGTCCGTGCGTCTGTTCATCCGTGCGTTTTTTCGTCCGTGTGTTTTTTCGTCCGTGCGTCTGTTCATCCGTGCGTCTGTTCGTCCGTGCATCTGTTCGTCCGTGCGTCTGTTCGTCCATGTGTCTGATTGTCCGTGTGTCTGTTTGTCCGTGCGTCTGTTCGTCCGTGCGTCTGTTCGTCCGTGCGTCTTTTTGTCTCTGCGTCTTTTTGTCCGTGCGTCTGTACATCCATGCGTCTGTTCGTCCGTGCATCTGTTCGCCCGTGCCTTTGCTCGTCCGTGCGTCTGTTCGTCCGTGAAAAAATTACGAACATAAGGGCGAAATAGTGGATAAAAATTGAAATTTCGGTGAAATTATCCATTTTCGAAACTATTTTCGGCCATACCTTTCAAAAAGTGACGTAAAATAAGGGGTAAATATAGGGAGAAGATTGAAATATCGGTGATTTCATTCGTTTTTTACCTTTTTTAGATCATACCTCGATAAACTGACGAAAATATGGTTCGTCCGTGCGTCTTTTAGTCCGTGCGTCTGTTCTTCCGTTCGTCTGTTCGTCCGTGCGTCTGTTCGTCCTTGCGTCTTTTCGTCCGTGTGTCTGAACGTCCGAGCGTCTGTACGACCGGATGTCTGTTGTTTCGTGTGTCTGTTCGGCGGTAAGTCCGTTCGTCCTTGGGTCTTTTGGTCCGTGTTTCTGTTCGTCCGTGCGTCTGTTTGTCCGCGCGTCTTTTCGTCCGTGCGTATGTTTGACCGAGCGTCTGTTCGTCCATTCTTCTGTTCGTCCGTACGTCTGCTTGTCAGAACAGGTCAGTTTTGAAACATTTTTTTCAATAATACCGTGAAAAAATGACGAAAAAATGGGTGAAATAGAGAAAAAAATTGAAATTTCGCTGAAATTATACGTTTTTGACATTTTTTTGATCATGCCCCGATAAAATGATGAATATAATGACAAAATAGAGGAATAAAATTTAAATTTCGGTGAAATTATCCGTTTTCGAAAGTAATTTCGAACCTACCTCGATATAATGACGAAAATAAGAGCAGAATAGAGGAAAAAATAGAAATTTCGGTGAAATTATCCGTTTTTTACCTTTTTTCGAACATACCTCGATAAAATGACGAATATAAGGTTCGTCTGTGCGTATGGTCGTCCGTGAGTCTGTTCGTCCGATCATCTGTTCGTCCGTACGTCTGTTTGTCCGGAGAGGTCCGTTGTCAAACATTTTTTCAATCGTTTCTTGAAAAAATGACGAAAATAATGGCAAAATAGAGGAAAATAATGGTAATTTCAGTTAAATTATCCGTTATTGGAACTTTTTTCGATCATTCCTTGAAATAATGACGAAAATAAGGGCAAAATAGAGGAAAGTAATTGAAAATTCGATGAAAATATCCGCATTCGAAAATTTTTTCAAATTTAACTCAAAAAATGTCAAGATTAAGTGCAAAATAGAGGAATACAATTGAAATTTCGGTGAATTATTTCGACGAAAATAAGGTTCGTAGGTCCACCTGTTTGTCCTTGCGTCTGTTCGTCCGTGCGTCTGTTCGTTCGTGCGCCTGTTCGTATTTGCGTCTGTTCGTCCGTGTCTGATCGAACTTACGTCTGTTTGTCCAAACAGATCCATTTTCGAACCATTATTCGATCATACCTCGAGAAACTGACAAAAATAAAGGCAAAATAGAGGAAAATAAATGAAATTTCGGGGAAACTATTCGATTATGATCTTAATTCTATCATGCCTAACTAATTAGACGAAATAATTGGCAAAATAGTGGAACAGAATTGAAATATCCCTGAAATTATCCGTTTTTTACCTTTTTTCGATCATACCGCGATAAAATGACGAAAATAAGGTTAGTCCATGCGTCTATTCGTCCATGCATCTGTTCTTCCGTGCGACTGTTCGTCCTTTCATCTGTTCGTCCGGGTGTTTGTTCGTCCGAGCGTCTGTTCGTCCGTGCGTCTGTTCGTCCGAGCGTCTGTTCGTCCGTGCGTATCTTCGTTCCTGCGTCTGTTCATCCGTTCGTCTGTTCGTCCATACGTTTGTTTTTCCGAACAGATCCGTTTTCGAACCTTTTTTCGATCCTACCTCGATAAAATGACGACTATAAGGGCAGAACAGAAGAAAAAAATTTAAATTTCAGTGAAATTATCTTTCTCCGGAAATATTTTCGACCATATCTTGATTAAATGACGAAAATCAGTGCAAAATAGAGGAAAAAAATGTAGATATTGGAGAAATTATCCGTTTTTGAAGTTTTTTCTATCAAACCTCGATAAAATGACGATATTAGGGGCAGAATATAGGAAAAAATTGAAATATCGGTGACATTATCCGTTTGGAAAATTTTTTGTTCTTATCTCGAAAAAATATCAAAATTAAGGTAAAAATAGACGGAAAAAATTAAAATTTCTGGGAATTTTCCTTTATCAAATATATTTTCGATCATATCTCGTTAAAATGACGTAAATAAGGTTTTTCGGTTCGTCTGTTAGTCCATGCGTCTGCTATTTCGTGCGATTGTTCGGCCGTCCATCTGTTCGTCCGTGCGTCTGTTCGTCCGTTTGTCTGTTCGTCCGTACGTCTGTTTGTCCGAACAGGTCCATTGTAAAACATTTTTTCAATCGTTTCTTGAAAAAAAGACGAAAATAAGTGAAAAATAGAGGAAAATAATTGAAATTTCGGTGAAATTATACGATTATTTGCTTTTTTCGATTATGCCTCGATAAAATGACGAAAATAATGGCAAAATGGAGGAAAATAATTGAAATTTCTGTAAAATTATCCGATATTGAAACATTTTTCGAACATACCTCTCTAAAATGACGAAAAATAAGGGGTAAATATAGGAACAAGATTGAATATTGTGAATTCATTCGTTTTTTACTTTTTTAGATCATACCTCGATAAACTGACGAAAATATGGTTTGTCCGTGCGTCTGTTCGTCGTTGCGTCAGTTCGTCCGTGCATCTGTTCGTCCATGCGTCTGTTCGTCCATGTGTTAGTTTGTCCGTGCGTCTGTTTGTTAGTACGTCTGTTCGTCCGTGCGTCTGTTCATCCGTGCGTCTGTTCGTCCGTGTGTCTTTTCGTCATAGCGTCTGATCGTCCGTGCGTCTGTACGTCCGTGCATCTGTTCGTCCGTTCGTTTGTTCATCCGTGCGTCAGTTCGTCCGTGCGTCTGTTTGTCCGTGCGTCTGTTCGTCTGTGCGTCTGTTCATCCGTGCGTCTGTTCGTCCGTGCGTCTTTTCGTCCGTACGTCTGCTTGTCCGTGCGTTTTTTAATCCGTGCGTCTGTTCTTCCGTGCGTCTGTTCGTCCGTGCGTCTGTTCATCCGTGCGTTTTTTCGTCCGTGTGTTTTTTCGTCCGTGCGTCTGTTCATCCGTGCGTCTGTTCGTCCGTGCATCTGTTCGTCCGTGCGTCTGTTCGTCCATGTGTCTGATTGTCCGTGTGTCTGTTTGTCCGTGCGTCTGTTCGTCCGTGCGTCTGTTCGTCCGTGCGTCTTTTTGTCTCTGCGTCTTTTTGTCCGTGCGTCTGTACATCCATGCGTCTGTTCGTCCGTGCATCTGTTCGCCCGTGCCTTTGCTCGTCCGTGCGTCTGTTCGTCCGTGAAAAAATTACGAACATAAGGGCGAAATAGTGGATAAAAATTGAAATTTCGGTGAAATTATCCATTTTCGAAACTATTTTCGGCCATACCTTTCAAAAAGTGACGTAAAATAAGGGGTAAATATAGGGAGAAGATTGAAATATCGGTGATTTCATTCGTTTTTTACCTTTTTTAGATCATACCTCGATAAACTGACGAAAATATGGTTCGTCCGTGCGTCTTTTAGTCCGTGCGTCTGATCTTCTGTTCGTCTGTTCGTCCGTGCGTCTGTTCGTCCTTGCGTCTTTTCGTCCGTGTGTCTGAACGTCCGAGCGTCTGTACGACCGGATGTCTGTTGTTTCGTGTGTCTGTTCGGCGGTAAGTCCGTTCGTCCTTGGGTCTTTTGGTCCGTGTTTCTGTTCGTCCGTGCGTCTGTTTGTCCGCGCGTCTTTTCGTCCGTGCGTATGTTTGACCGAGCGTCTGTTCGTCCATTCTTCTGTTCGTCCGTACGTCTGCTTGTCAGAACAGGTCAGTTTTGAAACATTTTTTTCAATAATACCGTGAAAAAATGACGAAAAAATGGGTGAAATAGAGAAAAAAATTGAAATTTCGCTGAAATTATACGTTTTTGACATTTTTTTGATCATGCCCCGATAAAATGATGAATATAATGACAAAATAGAGGAATAAAATTTAAATTTCGGTGAAATTATCCGTTTTCGAAAGTAATTTCGAACCTACCTCGATATAATGACGAAAATAAGAGCAGAATAGAGGAAAAAATAGAAATTTCGGTGAAATTATCCGTTTTTTACCTTTTTTCGAACATACCTCGATAAAATGACGAATATAAGGTTCGTCTGTGCGTATGGTCGTCCGTGAGTCTGTTCGTCCGATCATCTGTTCGTCCGTACGTCTGTTTGTCCGGAGAGGTCCGTTGTCAAACATTTTTTCAATCGTTTCTTGAAAAAATGACGAAAATAATGGCAAAATAGAGGAAAATAATGGTAATTTCAGTTAAATTATCCGTTATTGGAACTTTTTTCGATCATTCCTTGAAATAATGACGAAAATAAGGGCAAAATAGAGGAAAGTAATTGAAAATTCGATGAAAATATCCGCATTCGAAAATTTTTTCAAATTTAACTCAAAAAATGTCAAGATTAAGTGCAAAATAGAGGAATACAATTGAAATTTCGGTGAATTATTTCGACGAAAATAAGGTTCGTAGGTCCACCTGTTTGTCCTTGCGTCTGTTCGTCCGTGCGTCTGTTCGTTCGTGCGCCTGTTCGTATTTGCGTCTGTTCGTCCGTGTCTGATCGAACTTACGTCTGTTTGTCCAAACAGATCCATTTTCGAACCATTATTCGATCATACCTCGAGAAACTGACAAAAATAAAGGCAAAATAGAGGAAAATAAATGAAATTTCGGGGAAACTATTCGATTATGATCTTAATTCTATCATGCCTAACTAATTAGACGAAATAATTGGCAAAATAGTGGAACAGAATTGAAATATCCCTGAAATTATCCGTTTTTTACCTTTTTTCGATCATACCGCGATAAAATGACGAAAATAAGGTTAGTCCATGCGTCTATTCGTCCATGCATCTGTTCTTCCGTGCGACTGTTCGTCCTTTCATCTGTTCGTCCGGGTGTTTGTTCGTCCGAGCGTCTGTTCGTCCGTGCGTCTGTTCGTCCGAGCGTCTGTTCGTCCGTGCGTATCTTCGTTCCTGCGTCTGTTCATCCGTTCGTCTGTTCGTCCATACGTTTGTTTTTCCGAACAGATCCGTTTTCGAACCTTTTTTCGATCCTACCTCGATAAAATGACGACTATAAGGGCAGAACAGAAGAAAAAAATTTAAATTTCAGTGAAATTATCTTTCTCCGGAAATATTTTCGACCATATCTTGATTAAATGACGAAAATCAGTGCAAAATAGAGGAAAAAAATGTAGATATTGGAGAAATTCTCCGTTTTTGAAGTTTTTTCTATCAAACCTCGATAAAATGACGATATTAGGGGCAGAATATAGGAAAAAATTGAAATATCGGTGACATTATCCGTTTGGAAAATTTTTTGTTCTTATCTCGAAAAAATATCAAAATTAAGGTAAAAATAGACGGAAAAAATTAAAATTTCGGGGAATTTTCCTTTATCAAATATATTTTCGATCATATCTCGTTAAAATGACGTAAATAAGGTTTTTCGGTTCGTCTGTTAGTCCATGCGTCTGCTATTTCGTGCGATTGTTCGGCCGTCCATCTGTTCGTCCGTGCGTCTGTTCGTCCGTTTGTCTGTTCGTCCGTACGTCTGTTTGTCCGAACAGGTCCATTGTAAAACATTTTTTCAATCGTTTCTTGAAAAAAAGACGAAAATAAGTGAAAAATAGAGGAAAATAATTGAAATTTCGGTGAAATTATACGATTATTTGCTTTTTTCGATTATGCCTCGATAAAATGACGAAAATAATGGCAAAATAGAGGAAAATAATTGAAATTTCTGTAAAATTATCCGATATTGAAACATTTTTCGAACATACCTCTCTAAAATGACGAAAAATAAGGGGTAAATATAGGAACAAGATTGAAATATTGTGAATTCATTCGTTTTTTACTTTTTTAGATCATACCTCGATAAACTGACGAAAATATGGTTTGTCCGTGCGTCTGTTCGTCGTTGCGTCAGTTCGTCCATGCATCTGTTCGTCCATGCGTCTGTTCGTCCATGTGTTAGTTTGTCCGTGCGTCTGTTTGTTCGTACGTCTGTTCGTCCGTGCGTCTGTTCATCCGTGCGTCTGTTCGTCCTTGTGTCTTTTCGTCATAGCGTCTGATCGTCCGTGCGTCTGTTCGTCCGTGCATCTGTTCGTCCGTTCGTTTGTTCATCCGTCCGTCAGTTCGTCCGTGCGTCTGTTTGTCCGTGCGTCTGTTCGTCCGTGCGTCTGTTCGTCCGTGCGTCTTTTTGTCTCTGCGTCTTTTTGTCCGTGCGTCTGTACATCCATGCGTCTGTTCGTCCGTGCATCTGTTCGCCCGTGCCTTTGCTCGTCCGTGCGTCTGTTCGTCCGTGAAAAAATAACGAACATAAGGGCGAAATAGTGGATAAAAATTGAAATTTCGGTGAAATTATCCATTTTCGAAACTATTTTCGGCCATACCTTTCAAAAAGTGACGTAAAATAAGGGGTAAATATAGGAAGAAGATTGAAATATCGGTGATTTCATTCGTTTTTTACCTTTTTTTGATCATACCTCGATAAACTGACGGAAATAAGGTTTGTCCGTGCGTCTGTGCGTCCGTGCGTCTTTTCGTCCGTGGGTCAGTTCGTCTGTCCCGTACTGTACTGCCTCACTCCCTCGTCCACACGTGGCGCTAGTCGTCTATCCGCAACCGTAGGCGGCGTACTCTCGACCGACGTATCCTGACGTATTACTCCGCGTGACGTCATAGATGATTTTCCTTTCTAACACGTGCGTCTGTTTGTCCGTGCGTCTTTTCGTTCGTGCGTCTATTCTTACGTGTGTCTGGTCGTCCGTGCGTCTGTTCGTCCGTGCGTCTGTTCGTCCGTGCGTCTGTTCGTCCGTGCGTCTGTTCGTCTGTGCGTCTGTTTTTCGTGCGTCTGTTCCTCCGTGCGCCTGTTCGTCCGTGCGTCTGTTCTTCCGTGCGTCTGTTCGTCCGTGCGTCTGTTCGTCCGTGCGTCTGTTTTTCCGTGCGTCTGGTTGTCCTTGCGTCTGTTCCTCCGTGCGTCTGTTCATCCGTGCGTCTGTTAGTCCGTGCGTCTGTTTGTCCGTGCGTCTGTTCGTTCGCGCGTCTGTTCGTCCATGCGTCTGTTCGTCCGTGCGTCTGTTTGTCCGTGCGTCTGTTCTTACTTCCATCTGTTCATCCGAGCGTCTGTTCATCCTTGCGTCTGTTCGTCCGTGCGTCTGTTCGTCCGTGCGTCTGCTCGTCCGTGCGTCTGTTCGTCCGTGCGTCTGTTTGTCCGTGCGTCTTTTCGTTCCAACTTCCGTTCTTCCGTGCGTCAACTCGTCCGTGCGTCTGTTCGTCCGTGCATCTGTTCGTCCGTGCATCTGTTCGTCCGTGTGTCTGCTCGTCCTTGCGTCTGTTCATCCGTGCGTCTGATCCACCTAACATCTATTTGTCTGAACATAAATCCGTTTTCGAACCTTTTTTCGATCATTACTTGAAAAAATAACGAACATAAGGGCGAAATAGTGGATAAAAATGGAAATTTCGGTGAAATTATCCATTCTCGAAACTTTTTTCGATCATACCTCTCTAAAATGACGAAAAATAAGGGGTTAATATAGGAACAAGATTGATATATTGTGAATTCATTCGTTTTTTATCTTTTTTAGATCATACCTCGATAAACTGACGAAAATATGGTTCGTCCGTGCGTCTTTTAGTCCGTGCGTCTGTTCTTCCGTTCGTCTGTTCGTCCGTGCGTCTGTTCGTCCTTGCGTCTTTTCGTCCGTGTGTCTGAACGTCCGAGCGTCTGTACGACCAGATGTCTGTTGTTTCGTGTGTCTGTTCGGCGGTAAGTCCGTTCGTCCTTGGGTCTTTTGGTCCGTGTTTCTGTTCGTCCGTGCGTCTGTTTGTCCGCGCGTCTTTTCGTCCGTGCGTATGTTTGACCGAGCGTCTGTTCGTCAATTCTTCTGTTCGTCCGTACGTCTGCTTGTCAGAACAGGTCAGTTTTGAAACATTTTTTTCAATAATACCGTGAAAAAATGACGAAAAAATTGGTGAAATAGAGAAAAAAATTGAAATTTCGCTGAAATTATACGTTTTTGACATTTTTTTGATCATGCCACGATAAAATGATGAATATAATGACAAAATAGAGGAATAAAATTTAAATTTCGGTGAAATTATCCGTTTTCGAAACTAATTTCGAACCTACCTCGATATAATGACGAAAATAAGAGCAGAATAGAGGAAACAAATAGAAATTTCGGTGAAATTATCCGTTTTTTACCTTTTTTCGAACATACCTCGATAAAATGACGAATATAAGGTTCGTCTGTGTGTATGGTCGTCCGTGAGTCTGTTCGTCCGATCATCTGTTCGTCCGTACGTCTGTTTGTCCGGAGAGGTCCGTGTTCAAAAATTTTTTCAATCGTTTCTTGAAAAAATGACGAAAATAATGGCAAAATAGAGGAAAATAATGGTAATTTCAGTTAAATTATCCGTTATTGGAACTTTTTTCGATCATTCCTTGAAATAATGACGAAAATAAGGGCAAAATAGAGGAAAATAATTGAAAATTCGATGAAAATATCCGCATTCGAAAATTTTTTCAAATTTAACTCAAAAAATGTCAAGATTAAGTGCAAAATAGAGGAATACAATTGAAATTTCGGTGAATTATTTCGACGAAAATAAGGTTCGTAGGTCCACCTGTTTGTCCTTGCGTCTGTTCGTCCGTGCGTCTGTTCGTTCGTGCGCCTGTTCGTATTTGCGTCTGTTCGTCCGTGTCTGATCGGCCTTACGTCTGTTTGTCCAAACAGATCCATTTTCGAACCATTATTCGATCATGCCTCGAGAAACTGACAAAAATAAAGGCAAAATAGAGGAAAATAAATGAAATTTCGGGGAAACTATTCGATTATGATCTTAATTCTATCATGCCTAACTAATTTGACGAAATAATTGGCAAAATAGTGGAACAGAATTGAAATATCCCTGAAATTATCCGTTTTTTACCTTTTTTCGATCATACCGCGATAAAATGACGAAAATAAGGTTAGTCCATGCGTCTGTTTGTCCATGCATCTGTTCTTCCGTGCGACTGTTCGTCCTTTCATCTGTTCGTCCGGGTGTTTGTTCGTCCGAGCGTCTGTTCGTCCGTGCGTCTGTTCGTCCGAGCGTCTGTTCGTCCGTGCGTATCTTCGTTCCTGCGTCTGTTCATCCGTTCGTCTGTTCGTCCATACGTTTGTTTTTCCGAACAGATCCGTTTTCGAACCTTTTTTCGATCCTACCTCGATAAAATGACGATATTAGGGGCAGAATATAGGAAAAAATTGAAATATCGGTGACATTATCCGTTTGGAAAATTTTTTGTTCTTATCTCGAACAAATATCAAAATTAAGGTAAAAATAGACGGAAAAAATTAAAATTTCGGGGTATTTTCCTTTATCAAATATATTTTCGATCATATCTCGTTAAAATGACGTAAATAAGGTTTTTCGGTTCGTCTGTTAGTCCATGCGTCTGCTATTTCGTGCGATTGTTCGGCCGTCCATCTGTTCGTCCGTGCGTCTGTTCGTCCGTTTGTCTGTTCGTCCGTACGTCTGTTTTTCCGAACAGGTCCATTGTCAAACATTTTTTCAATCGTTTCTTGAAATAAAGACGAAAATAAGTGAAAAATAGAGGAAAATAATTGAAATTTCGGTGAAATTATACGATTATTTGCTTTTTTCGATTATGCCTCGATAAAATGACGAAAATAATGGCAAAATAGGGGAAAATAATTGAAATTTCTGTAAAATTATCCGATATTGAAACATTTTTCGAACATACCTCTCTAAAATGACGAAAAATAAGGGGTAAATATAGGAACAAGATTGAAATATTGTGAATTCATTCGTTTTTTTACCTTTTTTAGATCATACCTCGATAAACTGACGAAAATATGGTTTGTCCGTGCGTCTGTTCGTCGTTGCGTCAGTTCGTCCGTGCATCTGTTCGTCCATGCGTCTGTTCGTCCATGTGTTAGTTTGTCCGTGCGTCTGTTTGTTCGTACGTCTGTTCGTCCGTGCGTCTGTTCATCCGTGCGTCTGTTCGTCCTTGTGTCTTTTCGTCATAGCGTCTGATCGTCCGTGCGTCTGTTCGTCCGTGCATCTGTTCGTCCGTTCGTTTGTTCATCCGTCCGTCAGTTCGTCCGTGCGTCTGTTTGTCCGTGCGTCTGTTCGTCCGTGCGTCTGTTCGTCCGTGCGTCTTTTTGTCTCTGCGTCTTTTTGTCCGTGCGTCTGTACATCCATGCGTCTGTTCGTCCGTGCATCTGTTCGCCCGTGCCTTTGCTCGTCCGTGCGTCTGTTCGTCCGTGAAAAAATAACGAACATAAGGGCGAAATAGTGGATAAAAATTGAAATTTCGGTGAAATTATCCATTTTCGAAACTATTTTCGGCCATACCTTTCAAAAAGTGACGTAAAATAAGGGGTAAATATAGGAAGAAGATTGAAATATCGGTGATTTCATTCGTTTTTTACCTTTTTTTGATCATACCTCGATAAACTGACGGAAATAAGGTTTGTCCGTGCGTCTGTGCGTCCGTGCGTCTTTTCGTCCGTGGGTCAGTTCGTCTGTCCCGTACTGTACTGCCTCACTCCCTCGTCCACACGTGGCGCTAGTCGTCTATCCGCAACCGTAGGCGGCGTACTCTCGACCGACGTATCCTGACGTATTACTCCGCGTGACGTCATAGATGATTTTCCTTTCTAACACGTGCGTCTGTTTGTCCGTGCGTCTTTTCGTTCGTGCGTCTATTCTTACGTGTGTCTGGTCGTCCGTGCGTCTGTTCGTCCGTGCGTCTGTTCGTCCGTGCGTCTGTTCGTCCGTGCGTCTGTTCGTCTGTGCGTCTGTTTTTCGTGCGTCTGTTCCTCCGTGCGCCTGTTCGTCCGTGCGTCTGTTCTTCCGTGCGTCTGTTCGTCCGTGCGTCTGTTCGTCCGTGCGTCTGTTTTTCCGTGCGTCTGGTTGTCCTTGCGTCTGTTCCTCCGTGCGTCTGTTCATCCGTGCGTCTGTTAGTCCGTGCGTCTGTTTGTCCGTGCGTCTGTTCGTTCGCGCGTCTGTTCGTCCATGCGTCTGTTCGTCCGTGCGTCTGTTTGTCCGTGCGTCTGTTCTTACTTCCATCTGTTCATCCGAGCGTCTGTTCATCCTTGCGTCTGTTCGTCCGTGCGTCTGTTCGTCCGTGCGTCTGCTCGTCCGTGCGTCTGTTCGTCCGTGCGTCTGTTTGTCCGTGCGTCTTTTCGTTCCAACTTCCGTTCTTCCGTGCGTCAACTCGTCCGTGCGTCTGTTCGTCCGTGCATCTGTTCGTCCGTGCATCTGTTCGTCCGTGTGTCTGCTCGTCCTTGCGTCTGTTCATCCGTGCGTCTGATCCACCTAACATCTATTTGTCTGAACATAAATCCGTTTTCGAACCTTTTTTCGATCATTACTTGAAAAAATAACGAACATAAGGGCGAAATAGTGGATAAAAATGGAAATTTCGGTGAAATTATCCATTCTCGAAACTTTTTTCGATCATACCTCTCTAAAATGACGAAAAATAAGGGGTTAATATAGGAACAAGATTGATATATTGTGAATTCATTCGTTTTTTATCTTTTTTAGATCATACCTCGATAAACTGACGAAAATATGGTTCGTCCGTGCGTCTTTTAGTCCGTGCGTCTGTTCTTCCGTTCGTCTGTTCGTCCGTGCGTCTGTTCGTCCTTGCGTCTTTTCGTCCGTGTGTCTGAACGTCCGAGCGTCTGTACGACCAGATGTCTGTTGTTTCGTGTGTCTGTTCGGCGGTAAGTCCGTTCGTCCTTGGGTCTTTTGGTCCGTGTTTCTGTTCGTCCGTGCGTCTGTTTGTCCGCGCGTCTTTTCGTCCGTGCGTATGTTTGACCGAGCGTCTGTTCGTCAATTCTTCTGTTCGTCCGTACGTCTGCTTGTCAGAACAGGTCAGTTTTGAAACATTTTTTTCAATAATACCGTGAAAAAATGACGAAAAAATTGGTGAAATAGAGAAAAAAATTGAAATTTCGCTGAAATTATACGTTTTTGACATTTTTTTGATCATGCCACGATAAAATGATGAATATAATGACAAAATAGAGGAATAAAATTTAAATTTCGGTGAAATTATCCGTTTTCGAAACTAATTTCGAACCTACCTCGATATAATGACGAAAATAAGAGCAGAATAGAGGAAACAAATAGAAATTTCGGTGAAATTATCCGTTTTTTACCTTTTTTCGAACATACCTCGATAAAATGACGAATATAAGGTTCGTCTGTGTGTATGGTCGTCCGTGAGTCTGTTCGTCCGATCATCTGTTCGTCCGTACGTCTGTTTGTCCGGAGAGGTCCGTGTTCAAAAATTTTTTCAATCGTTTCTTGAAAAAATGACGAAAATAATGGCAAAATAGAGGAAAATAATGGTAATTTCAGTTAAATTATCCGTTATTGGAACTTTTTTCGATCATTCCTTGAAATAATGACGAAAATAAGGGCAAAATAGAGGAAAATAATTGAAAATTCGATGAAAATATCCGCATTCGAAAATTTTTTCAAATTTAACTCAAAAAATGTCAAGATTAAGTGCAAAATAGAGGAATACAATTGAAATTTCGGTGAATTATTTCGACGAAAATAAGGTTCGTAGGTCCACCTGTTTGTCCTTGCGTCTGTTCGTCCGTGCGTCTGTTCGTTCGTGCGCCTGTTCGTATTTGCGTCTGTTCGTCCGTGTCTGATCGGCCTTACGTCTGTTTGTCCAAACAGATCCATTTTCGAACCATTATTCGATCATGCCTCGAGAAACTGACAAAAATAAAGGCAAAATAGAGGAAAATAAATGAAATTTCGGGGAAACTATTCGATTATGATCTTAATTCTATCATGCCTAACTAATTTGACGAAATAATTGGCAAAATAGTGGAACAGAATTGAAATATCCCTGAAATTATCCGTTTTTTACCTTTTTTCGATCATACCGCGATAAAATGACGAAAATAAGGTTAGTCCATGCGTCTGTTTGTCCATGCATCTGTTCTTCCGTGCGACTGTTCGTCCTTTCATCTGTTCGTCCGGGTGTTTGTTCGTCCGAGCGTCTGTTCGTCCGTGCGTCTGTTCGTCCGAGCGTCTGTTCGTCCGTGCGTATCTTCGTTCCTGCGTCTGTTCATCCGTTCGTCTGTTCGTCCATACGTTTGTTTTTCCGAACAGATCCGTTTTCGAACCTTTTTTCGATCCTACCTCGATAAAATGACGATATTAGGGGCAGAATATAGGAAAAAATTGAAATATCGGTGACATTATCCGTTTGGAAAATTTTTTGTTCTTATCTCGAACAAATATCAAAATTAAGGTAAAAATAGACGGAAAAAATTAAAATTTCGGGGTATTTTCCTTTATCAAATATATTTTCGATCATATCTCGTTAAAATGACGTAAATAAGGTTTTTCGGTTCGTCTGTTAGTCCATGCGTCTGCTATTTCGTGCGATTGTTCGGCCGTCCATCTGTTCGTCCGTGCGTCTGTTCGTCCGTTTGTCTGTTCGTCCGTACGTCTGTTTTTCCGAACAGGTCCATTGTCAAACATTTTTTCAATCGTTTCTTGAAATAAAGACGAAAATAAGTGAAAAATAGAGGAAAATAATTGAAATTTCGGTGAAATTATACGATTATTTGCTTTTTTCGATTATGCCTCGATAAAATGACGAAAATAATGGCAAAATAGGGGAAAATAATTGAAATTTCTGTAAAATTATCCGATATTGAAACATTTTTCGAACATACCTCTCTAAAATGACGAAAAATAAGGGGTAAATATAGGAACAAGATTGAAATATTGTGAATTCATTCGTTTTTTACCTTTTTTAGATCATACCTCGATAAACTGACGAAAATATGGTTTGTCCGTGCGTCTGTTCGTCGTTGCGTCAGTTCGTCCGTGCATCTGTTCGTCCATGCGTCTGTTCGTCCATGTGTTAGTTTGTCCGTGCGTCTGTTTGTTCGTACGTCTGTTCGTCCGTGCGTCTGTTCATCCGTGCGTCTGTTCGTCCGTGTGTCTTTTCGTCCGTGCGTCTGATCGTCCGTGCGTCTGTTCGTCCGTGCATCTGTTCGTCCGTTCGTTTGTTCATCCGTGCGTCAGTTCGTCCGTGCGTCTGTTTGTCCGTGCGTCTGTTCGTCTGTGCGTCTGTTCATCCGTGCGTCTGTTCGTCCGTGCGTCTTTTCGTCCGTACGTCTGCTTGTCCGTGCGTTTTTTAATCCGTGCGTCTGTTCGTCCGTGCGTCTTTTTGTCTCTGCGTCTTTTCGTCCGTGCGTCTGTACATCCATGCGTCTGTTCGTCCGTGCGTCAGTTCGTCCGTGCGTCTGTTTGTCCGTGCGTCTGTTCGTCTGTGCGTCTGTTCATCCGTGCGTCAGTTCGTCCGTGCGTCTTTTCGTCCGTACGTCTGGTTGTCCGTGCGTTTTTTTAATCCGTGCGTCTGTTCTTCCGTGCGTCTGTTCGTCCGTGTGTCTGTTCATCCGTGCATTTTTTCGTCCGTGCGTTTTTTCGTCCGTGCGTCTGTTCATCCGTGCGTCTGTTCGTCCGTGCATCTGTTCGTCCGTGCGTCTGTTCTTCCATGTGTCTGATTGACCGTGCGTCTGTTCATCCGTGCGTCTTTTTGTCTCTGCGTCTTTTCGTCTGTGCGTCTGATCGTCCGTGCGTCTGTTCGTCCGTGCATCTGTTCGTCCGTTCGTTTGTTCATCCGTGCGTCAGTTCGTCCGTGCGTCTGTTTGTCCGTGCGTCTGTTCGTCTGTGCGTCTGTTCATCCGTGTGTCTTTTCGTCCGTGCGTCTGATCGTCCGTGCGTCTGTTCGTCCGTGCATCTGTTCGTCCGTTCGTTTGTTCATCCGTGCGTCAGTTCGTCCGTGCGTCTGTTTGTCCGTGCGTCTGTTCGTCTGTGCGTCTGTTCATCCGTGCGTCTGTTCGTCCGTGCGTCTTTTCGTCCGTACGTCTGCTTGTCCGTGCGTTTTTTAATCCGTGCGTCTGTTCGTCCGTGCGTCTTTTTGTCTCTGCGTCTTTTCGTCCGTGCGTCTGTACATCCATGCGTCTGTTCGTTCGTGCGCCTGTTCGTATTTGCGTCTGTTCGTCCGTGTCTGATCGGCCTTACTACTGTTTGTCCAAACAGATCCATTTTCGAACCATTATTCGATCATACCTCGAGAAACTGTCAAAAATAAAGGCAAAATAGAGGTAAGTAATTGAAATTTCAGGGATTATGATCTTTTTTCTATTATGACTAACTAATTTGACGAAATAATTGGCAAAATAGTGGAACAGAATTGAAATATCCCTGAAATTATCCGTTTTTTTACCTTTTTTCGATCATACCGCGTAAAAATGACGAAAATAAGGTTAGTCCATTCGTCTGTTCGTCCATGCATCTGTTCTTCCGTGCGACTGTTCGTCCTTTCATCTGTTCGTCAAGGTGTTTGTTCGTCCGTGCATCTGTTCGTCCGTGCGTCTGTTCGTCCGAGCGTCTGTTCGTCCGTGCGTATCTTCGTTCCTGCGTCTGTTCATCCGTTCGTCTGTTCGTCCATACGTTTGTTTTTCCGAACAGATCCGTTTTCGAACCTTTTTTCGATCATACCTCGATAAAATGACGACTATAAGGGCAGAACAGAAGAAAAAAATTTAAATTTCAGTGAAATTATCTTTCTCCGGAAATATTTTCGACCATATCTTGATTAAATGACGAAAATCAGTGCAAAATAGAGGAAAAAAATGTAGATATCGGAGAAATTATCCGTTTTTGAAGTTTTTTCTATCAAACCTCGATAAAATGACGATATTATTGGCAGAATATGGGAAAAAATTGAAATATCGGTGACATTATCCGTTTTGAAAATTTTTTGTTCTTATCTCGAAAAAATGTCAAAATTAAGGTAAAAATAGACGGAAAAAATTAAAATTTCGGGGAATTTTCCTTTATCAAATATATTTTCGATCATATCTCGTTAAAATGACGAAAATAAGGTTTTTCGGTTCGTCTGTTAGTCCATGCGTCTGCTATTTCGTGCGATTGTTCGGCCGTCCATCTGTTCGTCCGTGCGTCTATTCGTCCGTTTGTCTGTTCGTCCGTACGTCTGTTTGTCCGCACAGGTCCATTGTAAAACATTTTTTCAATCGTTTCTTGAAAAAAAGACGAAAATAAGTGAAAAATAGAGGAAAATAATTGAAATTTCGGTGAAATTATACGATTATTTGCTTTTTTCGATTATGCCTCGATAAAATGACGAAAATAATGGCAAAATAGAGGAAAATAATTGAAATTTCTGTAAAATTATCCGATATTGAAACATTTTTCGAACATACCTCTCTAAAATGACGAAAAATAGAGGGTAAATATAGGAACAAGATTGAAATATTGTGAATTCATTCGTTTTTTACCTTTTTTAGATCAGACCTCGATAAACTGACGAAAATAAGGTTAGTCCATGCGTCTGTTCGTCCATGCATCTGTTCTTCCGTGCAACTGTTCGTCCTTTCATCTGTTCGTCCGGGTGTTTGTTCGTCCGTGCATCTGTTCGTCCGTGCGTCTGTTCGTCCGAGCGTCTGTTCGTCCGTGCGTCTGTACGACCGGATGTTTGTTGTTTCGTGCGTCTATTCGGCGGTAAGTCCGTTCGTCCTTGGGTCTTTTGGTCTGTGTGTCTGTTCGTCCGTGCGTCTGTTTGTCCGCGCGTCTTTTCGTCCGTGCGTATGTTTGACCGAGCGTCTGTTCGTCCATTCTTCTGTTCGTCCGTACGTCTGCTTGTCAGAACAGGTCAGTTTTGAAACATTTTTTTCAATAATACCGTGAAAAAATGACGAAAAAATGGGTGAAATAGAGAAAAAAATTGAAATTTCGCTGAAATTATACGTTTTTGACATTTTTTGATCATGCCCCGATAAAATGATGAATATAATGACAAAATAGAGGAATAAAATTTAAATTTCGGTGAAATTATCCGTTTTCGAAACTAATTTCGAACCTACCTCGATATAATGACAAAAATAAGAGCAGAATAGAGGAAAAAATAGAAATTTCGGTGAAATTATCCGTTTTTTTACCTTTTTTCGAACATACCTCGATAAAATGACGAAAATAAGGTTCGTCTGTGCGTATGGTCGTCCGTGAGTCTGTTCGTCCGATCATCTGTTCGTCCGTACGTCTGTTTGTCCGGAGAGGTCCGTTGTCAAACATTTTTTCAATCGTTTCTTGAAAAAATGACGAAAATAATGGCAAAATAGAGGAAAATAATTGTAATTTCAGTTAAATTATCCGTTATTGGAACTTTTTTCGATCATTCCTTGAAATAATGACGAAAATAAGGGCAAAATAGAGGAAAATAATTGAAAATTCGATGAAAATATCCGCATTCGAAAATTTTTTCAAATTTAACTCAAAAAATGTCAAGATTAAGTGCAAAATAGAGGAATACAATTGAAATTTCGATTAATTATTTCGACGAAAATAAGGTTCGTAGGTCCACCTGTTTGTCTTTGCGTCTGTTCGTCCGTGCGTCTGTTCGTTCGTGCGCCTGTTCGTATTTGCGTCTGTTCGTCCGTGTCTGATCGGCCTTACGTCTGTTTGTCCAAACAGATCCATTTTCGAACCATTATTCGATCATACCTCGAGAAACTGACAAAAATAAAGGCAAAATAGAGGAAAATAAATGAAATTTCGGGGAAACTATTCGATTATGATCTTTTTTCTATCATGCCTAACTAATTTGACGAAATAATTGGCAAAATATTGGAACAGAATTGAAATATCCCTGAAATTATCCGTTTTTTACCTTTTTTCGATCATACCGCGATAAAATGACGAAAATAAGGTTTGTCCGTGCGTCTGTGCGTCCGTGCGTCTTTTCATCCGTGCGTCTGTTTGTCCCTGCGTCTGTTCGTCCATGGGTCAGTCCATCTGTCCCGTACTGTACTGCCTCACTCCCTGTCCACACGTTGCGCTAGTCGTCCATCCGCAACCGTAGGCGGCGTACTCTCGACCGACGTATCCTGACGTATAACTCCGCGTGACGTCATAGATGATTTTCCTTTCTAACACGTGCGTCTGTTTGTCCGTATGTCTTTTCGTTCGTGCGTCTATTCTTACGTGTGTATGGTCGTCCGTACGTCTGTTCGTCCGTGCGTCTGTTCGTCCGTGCGTCTGTTCGTCCGTGCGTCTGTTCGTCTGTGCGTCTGTTTTCCGTGCGTCTGTTCGTCCGTGCGTCTGTTATCCCGTGCGTCTGTTCATCCGTGCGTCTGTTCGTCCGTGCGTCTGTTCGTCCGTGCGTCTGTTTGTCCGTGCGTCTGTTTGTCCGTGCGTCTGTTCCTCCGTGCGTCTGTTCATCCGTGCGTCTGTTATCCCGTGCGTCTGTTCATCCGTGCGTCTGTTATCCCGTGCGTCTGTTTGTCCGTGCGTCTGTTCGTTCGTGCGTCTGTTCGTCCATGCGTCTGTTCGTCCGTGCGTCTGTTTGTCCGTGCGTCTGTTTGTCCGTGCGTCTGTTCTTCCGTGCGTCTGTTCGTCCGTGCGTCTGTTCGTCCGTGCGTCTGTTCGTCCGTGCGTCTGTTCGTCCATGCGTCTGTTCGTCCGTGCGTCTGTTCGTCCTTGCGTCTTTTTGTCCGTGCGTCTTTTCGTCCGTGCGTCTGTACATCCATGCGTCTGTTCGTCCGTGCGTCTGCTCATCCGTGCGGCTGTTCGTCCGTGCTTCTGTTCGTCCGTGCGTCTGTTCGTTCCTTCGTCTGTTTGTCCGTGTGTCTTTTCGTCCGTGCGTCTGCTCTTCCGTGCGTCTGTTCGTCCGTGCATCTGTTCGTCCGTTCGTTTGTTCATCCGTTCGTCTGTTCGTCCATGCGTCTGTTTGTCCGTGCGTCTGTTCGTCTGTGCTTCAGTTCATCCGTGCATCTGTTCGTCCGTGCGTCTTTTCGTCCGTACGTCTGTTTGTCCGTGCGTATTTTAATCCGTGCGTCTGTTCTTCCGTGCGTCTGTTTGTCCGTTCGTCTGTTCGTCCGTGCGTCTGTTCGTTTGTGCGTCTGTTTGTCCGTGCGAATGTTCGTACTTCCATCTGTTCATCCGAGCGTCTGTTCATCCTTGCGTCTGTTCGTCCGTGCGTCTGTTCATCCGTGCGGCTGTTCGTCCGTGCTTCTGTTCGTCCGTGCGTCTGTTCGTCCGTGCGTCTGTTCGTCCGTGCGTCTTTTTGTCCGTGCGTCTTTTCGTCCATGCGTCTGTACATCCATGCGTCTGTTCATCCGTGCGCCTGTTCATCCGTGCGGCTGTTCGTCCGTGCTTCTGTTCGTTCCTTCGTCTGTTTGTCCGTTTGTCTTTTCGTCCGTGCGTCTGCTCTTCCGTGCGTCTGTTCGTCCGTGCATCTGTTCGTCCGTTCGTTTGTTCATCCGTGCGTCTGTTCGTCCGTGCGTCTGTTTGTCCGTGCGTCTGTTCGTCCGTGCGTCTGTTCGTCCGTGCGTCTGTTTGTCCGTGCGACTGTTCGTCCGTGCGTCTGCTCGTCCGTGCGTCTGTTCGTCCGTGCGTCTGTTTGTCCGTGCGTCTTTTCGTTCCAACTTCCGTTCTTCCGTGCGTCAACTCGTCCGTGCGTCTGTTCGTCCGTGCATCTGTTCGTCCGTGCATCTGTTCGTCCGTGTGTCTGCTCGTCCTTGCGTCTGTTCATCCGTGCGTCTGATCGACCTAACATCTATTTGTCTGAACATAAATCCGTTTTCGAACCTTTTTTCGATCATTACTTGAAAAAATAACGAACATTAGGGCGAAATAGTGGATAAAAATGGAAATTTCGATGAAATTATCCATTCTCGAAACTTTTTTCGATCATACCTCTCTAAAATGACGAAAAATAAGGGGTAAATATAGGAACAAGATTGAAATATTGTGAATTCATTCGTTTTTTACCTTTTTTAGATCATACCTCGATAAACTGACGAAAATATGGTTCGTCCGTGCGTCTTTTAGTCCGTGCGTCTGTTCTTCCGTTCGTCTGTTCGTCCGTGCGTCTGTTCGTCCTTGCTTCTTTTCGTCCGTGTGTCTGTTCGTCCGAGCGTCTGTACGACCGGATGTCTGTTGTTTCGTGTGTCTGTTCGGCGGTAAGTCCGTTCGTCCTTGGGTCTTTTGTTCCGTGTGTCTGTTCGTCCTTGCGTCTTTTTGTCCGCGCGTCTTTTCGTCCGTGCGTATGTATGACCGAGCGTCTGTTCGTCCATTCTTCTGTTCGTCCGTACGTCTGCTTGTCAGAACAGGTCAGTTTTGAAACATTTTTTTCAATAATACCGTGAAAAAATGACGAAAAAATGGGTGAAATAGAGAAAAAAATTGAAATTTCGCTGAAATTATACGTTTTTGACATTTTTTTGATCATGCCCCGATAAAATGATGAATATAATGACAAAATAGAGGAATAAAATTTAAATTTCGGTGAAATTATCCGTTTTCGAAACTAATTTCGAACCTACCTCGATATAATGACGCAAATAAGAGCAGAATAGAGGAAAAAATAGAAATTTCGGTGAAATTATCCGTTTTTTACCTTTTTTCGAACATACCTCGATAAAATGACGATAATAAGGTTCGTCTGTTCGTATGGTCGTCCGTGAGTCTGTTCGTCCGATCATCTGTTCGTCCGTACGTCTGTTTGTCCGGAGAGGTCCGTGTTCAAAAATTTTTTCAATCGTTTCTTGAAAAAATGACGAAAATAATGGCAAAATAGAGGAAAATAATTGTAATTTCAGTTAAATTATCCGTTATTGGAACTTTTTTCGATCATTCCTTGAAATAATGACGAAAATAAGGGCAAAATAGAGGAAAATAATTGAAAATTCGATGAAAATATCCGCATTCGAAAATTTTTTCTAATTTAACTCAAAAAATGTCAAGATTAAGTGCAAAATAGAGGAATACAATTGAAATTTCGGTGAATTATTTCGACGAAAATAAGGTTCGTAGGTCCACCTGTTTGTCCTTGCGTCTGTTCGTCCGTGCGTCTGTTCGTTCGTGCGCCTGTTCGTATTTGCGTCTGTTCGTCCGTGTCTGATCGGCCTTACGTCTGTTTGTCCAAACAGATCCATTTTCGAACCATTATTCGATCATACCTCGAGAAACTGACAAAAATAAAGGCAAAATAGAGGAAAATAATTGAAATTTCGGGGAAACTATTCGATTATGATCTTTTTTCTATCATGCCTAACTAATTTGACGAAATAATTGGCAAAATAGTGGAACAGAATTGAAATATCCCTGATATTATCCGTTTTTTACCTTTTTTCGATCATACCGCGATAAAATGACGAAAATAAGGTTAGTCCATGCGTCTGTTCGTCCATGCATCTGTTCTTCCGTGCGACTGTTCGTCCTTTCATCTGTTCGTCCGGGTGTTTGTTCGTCCGTGCATCTGTTCGTCCGTGCGTCTGTTCGTCCGAGCGTCTGTTCGTCCGTGCGTCTGTTCGTCCGAGCGTCTGTTCGTCCGTGCGTATCTTCGTTCCTGCGTCTGTTCATCCGTTCGTCTTTTCGTCCATACGTTTGTTTTTCCGAACAGATCCGTTTTCGAACCTTTTTTCGATCATACCTCGATAAAATGACGACTATAAGGGCAGAACAGAAGAAAAAAATTTAAAATACAGTGAAATTATCTTTCTCCGAAAATATTTTCGACCATATCTTGATTAAATGACGAAAATCAGTGCAAAATAGAGGAAAAAAATGTAGATATCGGAGAAATTATCCGTTTTTGAAGTTTTTTCTATCAAACCTCGATAAAATGACGATATTAGGGGCAGAATATAGGAAAAAATTGAAATATCGGTGACATTATCCGTTTTGAAAATTTTTTATTCTTATCTCGAAAAAATATCAAAATTAAGGTAAAAATAGACGGAAAAAATTAAAATTTCGGGGAATTTTCCTTTATCAAATATATTTTCGATCATATCTCGTTAAAATGACGTAAATAAGGTTTTTCGGTTCGTCTGTTAGTCCATGCGTCTGCTATTTCGTGCGATTGTTCGGCCGTCCATCTGTTCGTCCGTGCGTCTGTTCGTCCGTTTGTCTGTTCGTCCGTACGTCTGTTTGTCCGAACAGGTCCATTGTAAAACATTTTTTCAATCGTTTCTTGAAAAAAAGACGAAAATAAGTGAAAAATAGAGGAAAATAATTGAAATTTCGGTGAAATTATACGATTATTTGCTTTTTTCGATTATGCCTCGATTAAATGACGAAAATAATGGCAAAATAGAGGAAAATAATTGAAATTTCTGTAAAATTATCCGATATTGAAACATTTTTCGAACATACCTCTCTAAAATGACGAAAAATAAGGGGTAAAATAGGAACAAGATTGAAATATTGTGAATTCATTCGTTTTTTACCTTTTTTAGATCATACCTCGATAAACTGACGAAAATATGGTTTGTCCGTGCGTCTGTTCGTCGTTGCGTCAGTTCGTCCGTGCGTCTGTTCGTCCATGCGTCTGTTCGTCCATGTGTTAGTTTGTCCGTGCGTCTGTTTGTTCGTACGTCTGTTCGTCCGTGCGTCTGTTCATCCGTGCGTCTGTTCGTCCGTGTGTCTTTTCGTCCGTGCGTCTGATCGTCCGTGCGTCTGTTCGTCCGTGCATCTGTTCGTCCGTTCGTTTGTTCATCCGTGCGTCAGTTCGTCCGTGCGTCTGTTTGTCCGTGCGTCTGTTCGTCTGTGCGTCTGTTCATCCGTGCGTCTGTTCGTCCGTGCGTCTTTTCATCCGTACGTCTGCTTGTCCGTGCGTTTTTTAATCCGTGCGTCTGTTCTTCCGTGCGTCTGTTCGTCCGTGCGTCTGTTCATCCGTGCGTTTTTTCGTCCGTGTGTTTTTTCGTCCTTGCGTCTGTTCATCCGTGCGTTTGATCGTCCGTGCATCTGTTCGTCCGTGCGTCTGTTCCTCCATGTGTCTGATTGTCCGTGTGTCTGTTTGTCTGTGCGTCTGTTCGTCCGTGCGTCTGTTCGTCCGTGCGTCTTTTTGTCTCTGCGTCTTTTTTCCCTTCCCCCTTTAATCCATGCGTCTGTTCGTCCGTGCATCTGTTCGCCCGTGCCTTTGCTCGTCCGTGCGTCTGTTCGTCCGTGAAAAAATAACGAACATAAGGGCGAAATAGTGGATAAAAATTGAAATTTTGGTGAAATTATCCATTTTCGAAACTATTTTCGGCCATACCTCGAGAAACTGACAAAAATAAAGGCAAAATAGAGGAAAATAATTGAAATTTCGGGGAAACTATTCGATTATGATCTTTTTTCTATCATGCCTAACTAATTTGACGAAATAATTGGCAAAATAGTGGAACAGAATTGAAATATCCCTGAAATTATCCGTTTTTTACCTTTTTTCGATCATACCGCGATAAAATGACGAAAATAAGGTTAGTCCATGCGTCTGTTCGTCCATGCATCTGTTCTTCCGTGCGACTGTTCGTCCTTTCATCTGTTCGTCCGGGTGTTTGTTCGTCCGTGCATCTGTTCGTCCGTGCGTCTGTTCGTCCGAGCGTCTGTTCGTCCGTGCGTCTGTTCGTCCGAGCGTCTGTTCGTCCGTGCGTATCTTCGTTCCTGCGTCTGTTCATCCGTTCGTCTGTTCGTCCATACGTTTGTTTTTCCGAACAGATCCGTTTTCGAACCTTTTTTCGATCATACCTCGATAAAATGACGACTATAAGGGCAGAACAGAAGAAAAAAATTTAAAATTCTGTGAAATTATCTTTCTCCGAAAATATTTTCGACCATATCTTGATTAAATGACGAAAATCAGTGCAAAATAGAGGAAAAAAATGTAGATATCGGAGAAATTATCCGTTTTTGAAGTTTTTTCTATCAAACCTCGATAAAATGACGATATTAGGGGCAGAATATAGGAAAAAATTGAAATATCGGTGACAATATCCGTTTTGAAAATTTTTTATTCTTATCTCGAAAAAATATCAAAATTAAGGTAATAATAGACGGAAAAAATTAAAATTTCGGGGAATTTTCCTTTATCAAATATATTTTCGATCATATCTCGTTAAAATGACGTAAATAAGGTTTTTCGGTTCGTCTGTTAGTCCATGCGTCTGCTATTTCGTGCGATTGTTCGGCCGTCCATCTGTTCGTCCGTGCGTCTGTTCGTCCGTTTGTCTGTTCGTCCGTACGTCTGTTTGTCCGAACAGGTCCATTGTAAAACATTTTTTCAATCGTTTCTTGAAAAAAAGACGAAAATAAGTGAAAAATAGAGGAAAATAATTGAAATTTCGGTGAAATTATACGATTATTTGCTTTTTTCGATTATGCCTCGATTAAATGACGAAAATAATGGCAAAATAGAGGAAAATAATTGAACTTTCTGTAAAATTATCCGATATTGAAACATTTTTCGAACATACCTCTCTAAAATGACGAAAAATAAGGGGTAAATATAGGAACAAGATTGAAATATTGTGAATTCATTCGTTTTTTACCTTTTTTAGATCATACCTCGATAAACTGACGAAAATATGGTTTGTCCGTGCGTCTGTTCGTCGTTGCGTCAGTTCGTCCGTGCGTCTGTTCGTCCATGCGTCTGTTCGTCCATGTGTTAGTTTGTCCGTGCGTCTGTTTGTTCGTACGTCTGTTCGTCCGTGCGTCTGTTCATCCGTGCGTCTGTTCGTCCGTGTGTCTTTTCGTCCGTGCGTCTGATCGTCCGTGCGTCTGTTCGTCCGTGCATCTGTTCGTCCGTTCGTTTGTTCATCCGTGCGTCAGTTCGTCCGTGCGTCTGTTTGTCCGTGCGTCTGTTCGTCTGTGCGTCTGTTCATCCGTGCGTCTGTTCGTCCGTGCGTCTTTTCGTCCGTGCGTCTGTTCTTCCGTGCGTCTGTTCGTCCGTGCGTCTGTTCATCCGTGCGTTTTTTCGTCCGTGTGTTTTTTCGTCCTTGCGTCTGTTCATCCGTGCGTCTGATCGTCCGTGCATCTGTTCGTCCGTGCGTCTTTTCGTCCATGTGTATGATTGTCCGTGTGTCTGTTTGTCCGTGCGTCTGTTCGTCCGTGCGTCTGTTCGTCCGTGCGTCTTTTTGTCTCTGCGTCTTTTTGCCCGTGCGCCTGTACATCCATGCGTCTGTTCGTCCGTGCATCTGTTCGCCCGTTCCTTTGCTCGTCCGTGCGTCTGTTCGTCCGTGAAAAAATAACGAACATAAGGGCGAAATAGTGGATAAAAATTGAAATTTTGGTGAAATTATCCATTTTCGAAACTATTTTCGGCCATACCTCGAGAAACTGACAAAAATAAAGGCAAAATAGAGGAAAATAATTGAAATTTCGGGGAAACTATTCGATTATGATCTTTTTTCTATCATGCCTAACTAATTTGACGAAATAAATGGCAAAATAGTGGAACAGAATTGAAATATCCCTGATATTATCCGTTTTTTACCTTTTTTCGATCATACCGCGATAAAATGACGAAAATAAGGTTAGTCCATGCGTCTGTTCGTCCATGCATCTGTTCTTCCGTGCGACTGTTCGTCCTTTCATCTGTTCGTCCGGGTGTTTGTTCGTCCGTGCATCTGTTCGTCCGTGCGTCTGTTCGTCCGAGCGTCTGTTCGTCCGTGCGTCTGCCTGTCCGAGCGTCTGTTCGTCCGTGCGTATCTTCGTTCCTGCGTCTGTTCATCCGTTCGTCTTTTCGTCCATACGTTTGTTTTTCCGAACAGATCCGTTTTCGAACCTTTTTTCGATCATACCTCGATAAAATGACGACTATAAGGGCAGAACAGAAGAAAAAAATTTAAAATACAGTGAAATTATCTTTCTCCGAAAATATTTTCGACCATATCTTGATTAAATGACGAAAATCAGTGCAAAATAGAGGAAAAAATGTAGATATCGGAGAAATTATCCGTTTTTGAAGTTTTTTCTATCAAACCTCGATAAAATGACGATATTAGGGGCAGAATATAGGAAAAAATTGAAATATCGGTGACATTATCCGTTTTGAAAATTTTTTATTCTTATCTCGAAAAAATATCAAAATTAAGGTAAAAATAGACGGAAAAAATTAAAATTTCGGGGAATTTTCCTTTATCAAATATATTTTCGATCATATCTCGTTAAAATGACGTAAATAAGGTTTTTCGGTTCGTCTGTTAGTCCATGCGTCTGCTATTTCGTGCGATTGTTCGGCCGTCCATCTGTTCGTCCGTGCGTCTGTTCGTCCGTTTGTCTGTTCGTCCGTACGTCTGTTTGTCCGAACAGGTCCATTGTAAAACATTTTTTCAATCGTTTCTTGAAAAAAAGACGAAAATAAGTGAAAAATAGAGGAAAATAATTGAAATTTCGGTGAAATTATACGATTATTTGCTTTTTTCGATTATGCCTCGATTAAATGACGAAAATAATGGCAAAATAGAGGAAAATAATTGAAATTTCTGTAAAATTATCCGATATTGAAACATTTTTCGAACATACCTCTCTAAAATGACGAAAAATAAGGGGTAAAATAGGAACAAGATTGAAATATTGTGAATTCATTCGTTTTTTACCTTTTTTAGATCATACCTCGATAAACTGACGAAAATATGGTTTGTCCGTGCGTCTGTTCGTCGTTGCGTCAGTTCGTCCGTGCGTCTGTTCGTCCATGCGTCTGTTCGTCCATGTGTTAGTTTGTCCGTGCGTCTGTTTGTTCGTACGTCTGTTCGTCCGTGCGTCTGTTCATCCGTGCGTCTGTTCGTCCGTGTGTCTTTTCGTCCGTGCGTCTGATCGTCCGTGCGTCTGTTCGTCCGTGCATCTGTTCGTCCGTTCGTTTGTTCATCCGTGCGTCAGTTCGTCCGTGCGTCTGTTTGTCCGTGCGTCTGTTCGTCTGTGCGTCTGTTCATCCGTGCGTCTGTTCGTCCGTGCGTCTTTTCGTCCGTACGTCTGCTTGTCCGTGCGTTTTTTAATCCGTGCGTCTGTTCATCCGTGCGTTTTTTCGTCCGTGTGTTTTTTCGTCCTTGCGTCTGTTCATCCGTGCGTCTGATCGTCCGTGCATCTGTTCGTCCGTGCGTCTGTTCGTCCATGTGTCTGATTGTCCGTGTGTCTGTTTGTCCGTGCGTCTGTTCGTCCCTGCGTCTGTTCGTCCGTGCGTCTTTTTGTCTCTGCGTCTTTTTGCCCGTGCGCCTGTACATCCATGCGTCTGTTCGTCCGTGCATCTGTTCGCCCGTGCCTTTGCTCGTCCGTGCGTCTGTTCGTCCGTGAAAAAATAACGAACATAAGGGCGAAATAGTGGATAAAAATTGAAATTTTGGTGAAATTATCCATTTTCGAAACTATTTTCGTCCATACCTCGAGAAACTGACAAAAATAAAGGCAAAATAGAGGAAAATAATTGAAATTTCGGGGAAACTATTCGATTATGATCTTTTTTCTATCATGCCTAACTAATTTGACGAAATAATTGGCAAAATAGTGGAACAGAATTGAAATATCCCTGAAATTATCCGTTGTTTACCTTTTTTCGATCATACCGCGATAAAATGACGAAAATAAGGTTAGTCCATGCGTCTGTTCGTCCATGCATCTGTTCTTCCGTGCGACTGTTCGTCCTTTCATCTGTTCGTCCGGGTGTTTGTTCGTCCGTGCATCTGTTCGTCCGTGCGTCTGTTCGTCCGAGCGTCTGTTCGTCCGTGCGTCTGTTCGTCCGAGCGTCTGTTCGTCCGTGCGTATCTTCGTTCCTGCGTCTGTTCATCCGTTCGTCTGTTCGTCCATACGTTTGTTTTTCCGAACAGATCCGTTTTCGAACCTTTTTTCGATCATACCTCGATAAAATGACGACTATAAGGGCAGAACAGAAGAAAAAAATTTAAAATACTGTGAAATTATCTTTCTCCGAAAATATTTTCGACCATATCTTGATTAAATGACGAAAATCAGTGCAAAATAGAGGAAAAAAATGTAGATATCGGAGAAATTATCCGTTTTTGAAGTTTTTTCTATCAAACCTCGATAAAATGACGATATTAGGGGCAGAATATAGGAAAAAATTGAAATATCGGTGACTTTATCCGTTTTGAAAATTTTTTATTCTTATCTCGAAAAAATATCAAAATTAAGGTAATAATAGACGGAAAAAATTAAAATTTCGGGGAATTTTCCTTTATCAAATATATTTTCGATCATATCTCGTTAAAATGACGTAAATAAGGTTTTTCGGTTCGTCTGTTAGTCCATGCGTCTGCTATTTCGTGCGATTGTTCGGCCGTCCATCTGTTCGTCCGTGCGTCTGTTCGTCCGTTTGTCTGTTCGTCCGTACGTCTGTTTGTCCGAACAGGTCCATTGTAAAACATTTTTTCAATCGTTTCTTGAAAAAAAGACGAAAATAAGTGAAAAATAGAGGAAAATAATTGAAATTTCGGTGAAATTATACGATTATTTGCTTTTTTCGATTATGCCTCGATTAAATGACGAAAATAATGGCAAAATAGGGGAAAATAATTGAACTTTCTGTAAAATTATCCGATATTGAAACATTTTTCGAACATACTTCTCTAAAATGACGAAAAATAAGGGGTAAATATAGGAACAAGATTGAAATATTGTGAATTCATTCGTTTTTTACCTTTTTTAGATCATACCTCGATAAACTGACGAAAATATGGTTTGTCCGTGCGTCTGTTCGTCGTTGCGTCAGTTCGTCCGTGCGTCTGTTCGTCCATGCGTCTGTTCGTCCATGTGTTAGTTTGTCCGTGCGTCTGTTTGTTCGTACGTCTGTTCGTCCGTGCGTCTATTCATCCGTGCGTCTGTTCGTCCGTGTGTCTTTTCGTCCGTGCGTCTGATCGTCCGTGCGTCTGTTCGTCCGTGCATCTGTTCGTCCGTTCGTTTGTTCATCCGTGCGTCAGTTCGTCCGTGCGTCTGTTTGTCCGTGCGTCTGTTCGTCTGTGCGTCTGTTCATCCGTGCGTCTGTTCGTCCGTGCGTCTTTTCGTCCGTACGTCTGCTTGTCCGTGCGTTTTTTAATCCGTGCGTCTGTTCTTCCGTGCGTCTGTTCGTCCGTGCGTCTGTTCATCCGTGCGTTTTTTCGTCCGTGTGTTTTTTCGTCCGTGCGTCTGTTCATCCGTTCGTCTGTTCGTCCGTGCATCTGTTCGTCCGTGCGTCTGTTCGTCCATGTGTCTGATTGTCCGTGTGTCTGTTTGTCCGTGCGTCTGTTCGTCCGTGCGTCTGTTCGTCCGTGCGTCTTTTTGTCTCTGCGTCTTTTTGTCTGTGCGTCTGTACATCCATGCGTCTGTTCGTCCGTGCATCTGTTCGCCCGTGCCTTTGCTCGTCCGTGCGTCTGTTCGTCCGTGAAAAAATAACGAACATAAGGGCGAAATAGTGGATAAAAATTGAAATTTCGGTGAAATTATCCATTTTCGAAACTATTTTCGGCCATACCTTTCAAAGAGTGACGTAAAATAGGGGTAAATATAGGAAGAAGATTGAAATATCGGTGATTTCATTTGTTTTTTACCTTTTTTTTGATCATACCTCGATAAACTGACGGAAATAAGGTTTGTCCGTGCGTCTGTGCGTCCGTGCGTCTGTTCATCCGTGCGTCTGTTTGTCCCTGCGTCTGTTCGTTCGTGGGTCAGTCCGTCTGTCCCGTACTGTACTGCCTCACTCCCTCGTCCACACGTGGCGCTAGTCGTCTATCCGCAACCGTAGGCGGCGTACTCTCGACCGACGTATCCTGACGTATTACTCCGCGTGACGTCATAGATGATTTTCCTTTCTAACACGTGCGTCTGTTTGTCCGTGCGTCTTTTCGTTCGTGCGTCTATTCTTACGTGTGTCTGGTCGTCCGTGCGTCTGTTCGTCCGTGCGTCTGTTCGTCCGTGCGTCCGTTCGTCCGTGCGTCTGTTCGTCTGTGCGTCTGTTTTCCGTGCGTCTGTTCCTCCGTGCGCCTGTTCGTCCGTGCGTCTGTTCTTCCGTGCGTCTGTTCGTCCGTGCGTCTGTTCGTCCGTGCGTCTGTTTTTCCGTGCGTCTGGTTGTCCTTGCGTCTGTTCCTCCGTGCGTCTGTTCATCCGTGCGTCTGTTAGTCCGTGCGTCTGTTTGTCCGTGCGTCTGTTCGTTCGCGCGTCTGTTCGTCCATGCGTCTGTTCGTCCGTGCGTCTGTTTGTCCGTGCGTCTGTTCTTACTTCCATCTGTTCATCCGAGCGTCTGTTCATCCTTGCGTCTGTTCGTCCGTGCGTCTGTTCGTCCGTGCGTCTGCTCGTCCGTGCGTCTGTTCGTCCGTGCGTCTGTTTGTCCGTGCGTCTTTTCGTTCCAACTTCCGTTCTTCCGTGCGTCAACTCGTCCGTGCGTCTGTTCGTCCGTGCATCTGTTCGTCCGTGCATCTGTTCGTCCGTGTGTCTGCTCGTCCTTGCGTCTGTTCATCCGTGCGTCTGATCGACCTAACATCTATTTGTCTGAACATTAATCCGTTTTCGATCCTTTTTTCGATCATTACTTGAAAAAATAACGAACATAAGGGCGAAATAGTGGATAAAAATGGAAATTTCGGTGAAATTATCCATTCTCGAAACTTTTTTCGATCATACCTCTCTAAAATGACGAAAAATAATTATTTTTCTGTAACCTTAATAATATTTACACAATTTTATCAGAATAATTTTTTTAAGACTTATCTAATATTATTTTTTATTTGAGTAATTTTCTTGTTATTTCTTTTCTATTTAGATAGCTTATAAAAAGCTTGACATTGAAGCTGTTAAGAAGGTCATTTGATCTCTAAATATTTATGAAAAGTTATCTTTTATTTTTACATTGAAAATGTAATGTTTTTATAAACTACATAAACAAGTGTATAAACGGAATTAAACCGCTAAAAATAGAAGTTAGCAGCTTCATTTTGATCTACATACCCTTTTAGTTGGAAATAATATTTCATTGTTACCATTAACAATGGTATGCCTCTATTTGGCTTCAACTAAATAAATAGGGATGATTTAACATCAAGATGATCAGGTCGAAACTGATTGCAATTTTCGCTTCCTATTTAAGATAAGTTGAATAATCAACACCTTTTGAATGCAAATCAAATATTATAATTAACTATTATCCTACGAAGATCATTCTAGTGCTCCTTGATTTCATTCATGATATAATCCTACTAATAAAATTACAATGAAAATAATTGATACAATTCTTCATGATAATATATTAGATGTTATTATTCTTTCCACTATTGGTAATAAAATAGCAATTTCTACATCAAAAATAAGGAAAATTACTGCAATGAGGAAAAATCGTAAGGAAAATGGGATACGTGATTTATTAAATGGATCAAACCCACATTCAAATGGTGAACTTTTTTCTCGGTCAACAATTCTTTTTTTTGATAGCAGAGATGCTACTAGTATAAGGATAGTTGTAATTGTAATTAATATTAAGCTAACAATTATAATGAAGTTAATTACTTACCCTGAATTTATTCAGACCTTTTGATTGGAAGTAAAATATACTATTATATTAGGAAAGTATCTACCTCATCAGTAAATTGAAATATATAGGAATAATCACACTACATCAACAAAGTGTCAATACCATGCTGCAGCTTCAAATCCAAAGTGGTGTGTGGCAGAAAAGTGCTTTATTGAATGTCGTATTAGACATGCTGATAGAAATAGTGTCCCAATAATAACATGAATACCATGGAATCCTGTTGCTATAAAGAATGTTGAACCATAAACTGAGTCTGCAATTGTAAATGGGGCCTCAATGTATTCATAGGCTTGCAAAATAGTGAAGTATACCCCTAATAAAACGGTGAAAAATAATCCTTGTATTCCTTGGGAATGATTACCATGCATAAGACTATGGTGAGCCCATGTTACAGTAACTCCTGATGCTAGTAGGATTGATGTATTAAGTATGGGAATTGACATTGGATCAAAAGGTGAAATTCCCTTAGGAGGTCACATTCTACCTAATTCTACTGTAGGTGATAGTCTACTATGGAAATACGCTCAAAAGAATGAAACAAAGAAAAGTACTTCTGATGTAATAAATAGGATTATTCCTCATCGTAGACCAATTACTACTGGGAAAGTATGAAGACCTTGATAAGTCCCTTCACGTGTAACATCACGTCATCATTGAATCATAGTTAAAATTAGTACCGATGTACTAATAATAAGTAAAGCATTATTAAATGTGTGGAATCATTTAACTATTCCTGTTGTTATTATTATGGCTCCAATAGCCCCAGTTAATGGTCAGGGGCTTTGATCTACTAAATGGTACGGGTGATTATTATGATTAGACATTAGTTTACTTCACTAGAGTATAGTGTTCTAAGTACTGCAAATACATAAGATTGAATAATTGATACGGCAGACTCTAGTATTAAAAGTGCAATTTGGGTAATAATAAGAATAGTTAAGATTGAATAAGTTACTGAAGTTCCTGTGCCTCCTAGTAATGTTATAAGTAAATGCCCAGCAATCATATTTGCAGCTAGTCGAACAGCTAGGGTTCCAGGGCGAATAAGGTTTCTAATTGTTTCAATACATACTATGAAAGGTATTAAAACTGAAGGGGTTCCTTGTGGAACCAAATGGGCAAACATGTGTTGGGTGTGATTAATTCACCCATAAATTATGAATCTAATTCATAAAGGGAGAGATAAGGTAAGTGTGAATGCTAAATGGCTAGTTCTTGTGATGATATATGGAAACAATCCTATAAAGTTATTAAATAGAATTAATGAGAATACTGAAATAAATATGAAAGTAGTCCCGTTTAATCCTGTAGTACCTAGAAGAGTTTTAAATTCATTATGGAGGGTTTTGGTAATAGTGTTTCAGATTATATTTATACGTGTAGGGATTAATCAAAATGTTATTGGTATAATTATTATTCCAATTATAGTTGAGGATCAATTTATTGATAAGTTAAATACAGATGTGGAGGGATCAAATACTGAAAATAAATTAGTTATCATGTTCAAGACTTTGTTTTAACAATAATCTTTTGTCCTTCGGTAGATATTCTACATTTGGGAGTATATAAATAATAATTAATCATATTAATTATTAGTAATATAGCTGAAAAAAATAGAAATAGAAGAATTCATCTTATTGGAGCTATTTGAGGAATTAAGAAATACTAATATTTTAGTAATTTTAGTTTGACAATCTAATGTTATATTTTAACTAATTTCTTCATTGAAAGTATAACGTTACCTTACTATATCTTGGTTTAAGAGACCAATGCTTACTTTCAGCCATCCAATGATGCTTCTCTTATATTTTGGATTCAGTTAATAAATGATTTGATATTAACTCTTTCGATTATAATTGGTATAAATCTATGATTAGCTCCACAAATTTCTGAGCATTGACCAAAAAAGATTCCTGGACGGTTAATGAAAAATCTTGTTTGGTTTAATCGTCCGGGTGTGGCATCAACCTTAATTCCTAAGGCTGGAACTGTTCACGAGTGTAAAACGTCAGCTGCTGTAATTAGGATTCGAACTTGAGTTTTTATTGGTAACGTTGTTCGGTTATCAACTTCTAAAAGTCGTAATCCTGATTCTTCCATTTCATTATAAGGAATTATATATGAGTCAAACTCAATGTGTTTAAAGTCTGAGTATTCATAACTTCAGTATCATTGATGTCCTACTGTTTTTAGTGTAATAGATGGCTCATTAACTTCATCCAATAAATATAGAAGTCGTAGTGAAGGCATAGCAATAATTACCAATACAAATACCGGTAAAATGGTTCATACAGTTTCAATTTTTTGTCCATCTAGAAGGTATCGATTTACATCTCTATTAAAAAATATTGTTCCTATAATATATGCTACTATAACAGTAATAATCACTAGTACTATCATTGTGTGGTCATGGAAGTAATGGAGTTGTTCTATTATTGGGGATGCTGCGTCTTGAAAATTTAACTGAGCTCACGTTGCCATTTTTAATGAAAGGGTAAACCTTTATAAATGGAGCTTAAATCCATGGCACTTTTCTGCCACACTAAAACTTTAGTAAAATTGGTAGTTCAGCATAACTGTGTTCCATTGGAGGAAGTTTTTGATATCATTCGATAGAAGTATTAATATTTAATGCACTTATTACTTGACGTTGAGAAATTAATGCTTCTCACATGATGTAAATTAATAAGATAACCCCAATCAATGAAATAGTTCTTCCAATAGAGGAAACGATATTTCATGCTGTGTAAGCATCAGGGTAGTCTGAGTATCGTCGTGGTATACCTCTTAAACCTAAGAAATGTTGGGGGAAAAATGTTAAATTCACCCCAATAAACATAATAAGGAATTGTACCTTTAATAAATATCTATTTAAGCTAACTCCGGTAAAAAGGGAGAATCAGTGAACTAACCCTCCTATAATAGCAAACACAGCACCTATTGATAGTACATAGTGAAAATGAGCCACGACATAGTATGTGTCATGTAAAGCAATATCAATTGATGAGTTTGCTAATACAACACCTGTTAAACCCCCAATGGTAAATAAGAATACAAATCCTAATGCTCATAAAAGTGATGGACTATAAGAGAATTGAGTGCCATGAAGTGTAGCCAATCATCTAAAAATCTTGATTCCTGTTGGTACAGCAATTACCATTGTGGCAGAGGTGAAGTATGCACGAGTATCTACATCTATACCTACTGTAAATATGTGATGTGCTCATACAACAAAACCTAAAATTCCAATAGCTACTATAGCATAAATTATACCAAGTACTCCAAATGTTTCCTTTTTACCTCTTTCTTGTGCAATAATATGTGAAATTATTCCGAAACCAGGCAAAATTAAAATGTATACTTCAGGGTGCCCGAAAAACCAGAATAAGTGTTGATAAAGAATAGGATCTCCTCCTCCAGCTGGATCAAAGAATGATGTATTAATATTTCGATCGGTTAATAGTATAGTGATAGCTCCAGCCAGAACAGGTAGTGACAAGAGAAGTAGTACTGCAGTAATTACTACCGCTCATACGAATAGTGGTATCTGATCCAATTTTATACCAGGAGATTTTATATTAATTACTGTAGTAATAAAATTAATTGCTCCCAAAATTGATGATACTCCTGCAAGATGTAGTGAAAAAATAGTTAGGTCTACAGACGCTCCAGCATGGGCGATGGCACCAGCTAAAGGAGGGTAAACAGTTCATCCTGTTCCCGCCCCTCTTTCAACTATTCTACTTGCCAAAAGAAGGGTAAATGAGGGTGGTAGAAGTCAAAAGCTTATGTTATTTAATCGAGGGAAAGCCATATCTGGTGCACCTAATATTAGTGGTACTAGTCAGTTTCCAAACCCTCCAATCATGATAGGTATTACTATAAAGAAAATTATAACGAATGCGTGAGCAGTGACGATTACATTATAAATTTGGTCGTCACCAATTAAAGAACCTGGTTGGCCCAGTTCAATTCGAATTAAAACTCTTAATGCGGTACCAATTATTCCAGCTCATGCTCCAAAAATTAAGTATAGGGTACCAATGTCCTTATGATTAGTAGAAAATAGCCAACGTCGCAATATCTTAAATATTATATTATGACCCTTAATATAATTTAGGTAAGATGGTCGAGACTTTAGGCGATAGACTGTAAATCTATATAGGAGGGTTACCCTCTTTTACCAGTCTTATATTCAAACTATGATTTTAGACTGCAATTCTGAAGGTGTAAAAATTTTACTAAGACTTACAAGAATAATACTTGTATTTTTAACTTTGAAGGTTAATTGTTTATTTAACATAAAGTCTTAATATAAAATTAATCAAGTTGTAATTGGAATTCCAATGATAGATAATATCATTGATAATCTAATTATTTCCGTTGATGATTTTCTTAAATTTCACTTGAATTCTTGGTTTATAAACATAAATGATCTAAATATTACACGTATATAAAAGTATAGTGTTATTAAAGTGGTCATTACTATGAAAACGATTATAAAAAATAACTGTTCCTCCGACAGGTTTTGAATAACTAATCATTTAGGTAGAAACCCCAGAAATGGAGGTAGCCCTGCTAATGAAAGTATTCTGATTATTATTGAAAATTTAATTAGGGGGTTATTTTTCGCATAAAATGTTTGGGAAAGTTGAAATATTGATTGTCTATTAAATAAATAAATTACTGTTATATTTATTAAAGAGTAAACAATAAAATATATTAGTCATAATCTATTTCTAATTATTATGGCAGATAATATTCATCCTAAATGTCTAATTGAAGAATAAGCTATAACCTTACGAATGGAATTTTGATTAAGCCCTCCGACAGATCCAATAAAAGTGGACATGAAAATTACCATAATGATCAAGTTATTTATAATCTTGTAAGAAATTAAAATGAATGGTGCCAGCTTCTGTAACGTTATTAATAAGAAACATCTTGTTCAATCAATTCCTTCTATTACCCCTGGGAACCAGAAATGGAAGGGTGCAGCCCCTATTTTTATCAATAATGCTCTTGAGATTAGATATGGAGTTCCTTTATCTATAAAGAAGTCTGTTATTTCTGTGGATATGACAGCAACAAGAAATAAAATTGAAGCTATTGCTTGAACTAGAAAATATTTTATTGCTGATTCTGTTTCATAAGGAGTCTTATTTTTATTAATGAGAGGGATAAATGATAGAAGGTTTATTTCCAGTCCTATTCATATCCCTAATCAAGAAGATGATGATATAGAGATTACAGTTCCTGAAATTAATGTAAAAGTGAAAATGAAATTTGACGGGTTAATTAAAATTAAAAAGAGGAAGATTATTACTTCCATGAAAAGGGTATGAACCTATTAGCTTAATTAGCTTATCTTATTATACTTTGGTGTAAGAGGCACAGGAATTTTTGATGTTCTTGGAGTAGTTTAATTCTACAATGTATAATAAGAGTAGAAAATCTACATGATTTATTCTATCAAAATAATCCTTTTGTCAGGCACCTTATTTTTAAATGCACAAAATAGCGTATTTGTCGAGAATACATTTTAAGATTTGTTTGGTTTTACTTACGTAATGACACTAAGGAGTTTCTAAAAACTTATAATTGACAACATAAACAATTTCATGTGTAGATTTTATGTAAAGATTTAGTATTTGTATGATAATTGACACAAGTATTAGGTAGAAAATTTTTGATTTATATAATATATAAATATTTAATATATATATAATCATTTATATTTATATAATAATAATAACTTATATATATATTAAATATTTATATAATATAAATATATATTTACTTAAATAGCTATATCCCTATTGAATAATTTATCTTACCAATAATTAATGCTAAATTGATAGAAAGAAAATTTTTGATTTATATAATATATAAATATTTAATATATATATAATCATTTATATTTATATAATAATTATAACTTATATATATATATTAAATATTTATATAATATAAATATATATTTAATTAAATAGCTATATCCCTATTGAATAATTTATCTTACCAATAATTAATGCTAAATTGATAGAAAGAAAATTTTTGATTTATATAATATATAAATATTTAATATATATATAATCATTTATATTTATATAAATTTAAAATTGCTCAAAATCGATCCCCATTAATTCTGGTGGTAGGTATAATTATTATTGATACTAAATAAGCATTCGTTTTGCGCTATCATTGCAAATAAGCGAGATATAAGCGTTTGAAAATTTGAAAAATCGCAAATTAAAATTGCTCAAAATCGATCCCCATTAATTCTGGTGGTAGGTATAATTATTGTTGATACTAAATAAGCATTCGTTTTGCGCTATCATTGCAAATAAGCGAGATATAAACGTTTGAAAATTATAAAAATCGCAAATTTAAAATTGCACAAAATCGATCCCTATTATTTCTGGTAGTAGGTATAATTATTAATGATACTAAATAAGCATTCGTTTTGCGCTATCATTACAAATAAGCGAGATATAAGCGTTTGAAAATTTGAAAAATCGCAAATTTTAAAATGCTCGAAAACGTTGCCCATTATTCTAATGGTAGATATATTTATTGTTGATACTAAATAGGCATTCGTTTTGCGCTATCATTGCAAATAAGCGAGATATAAGCGTTTGAATATTTGAAAAATCGCAAATTTAAAATTGCTCGAAATCAATGCTCATTAATTCTGGTGGTAGGTATAATTATTGTTGATACTAAATAAGCATTCGTTTTGCGCTATCATTGCAAATAAGCGAGATATAAGCGTTTGAAAATTTGAAAAATCGCAAATTTAAAATTGCTCAAAATCGGTCCCCATTAATTCTGGTGCTAGGTATAATTATTGTTGATACTAAATAAGCATTCGTTTTGCGCTATCATTGCAAATAAGCGAGATATAACCAATTAATTCTGGTGGTAGGTATAATTATTGTTGATACTAAATAAGCATTCGTTTTGCGCTATCATTGCAAATAAGCGAGATATAAGCGTTTGAAAATTTGAAAAATCGCAAATTTAAAATTGCTCAAAATCGATCCCCATTAATTCTGGTGGTAGGTATAGTTAGCGTTGATACTAAATAAGCATTCGTTTTGCGCTATCATTGCAAATAAGCGAGATAAAAGCGTTTGAAAATTTGAAAAATCGCAAATTTAAAATTGCTCAAAATCAATCCCCATTAATTCTGGTGGTAGGTATAATTTTTGTTGATACTAAATAAGCATTCGTTTTGCGCTATCATTGCAAATAAGCGAGATATAAGCGTTTGAAAATTATAAAAATCGCAAATTTAAAATAGCTCAAAATCGATCCCCATTAATTCTGTTGGTAGGTATAATTATTGTTGATACTAAATAAGCATTCGTTTTGCGCTATCATTGCAAATAAGGGAGATATAAGCGTTTGAAAATTATAAAAATCGCAAATTTTAAATTGCTCAAAATCGATCCCTATTAATTCTGGTGGTAGGTATAATTATTATTGATACTAAATAAGCATTCGTTTGCGCTATCATTGCAAATAAGCGAGATATAAGCGTTTGAAAATTTGAAAAATCGGAAATTAAAATTGCTCAAAATCGATCCCTATTAATTCTGGTGGTAGGTATAATTATTGTTGATACTAAATAAGCATTCGTTTTTTGATATCAGTGCAAATAAGCGAGATATAAGCGTTTGAAAATTATAAAAATCGCAAATTTAAAATTGCTCAAAATCGATTCCTATTAATTCTGGTGGTAGGTATAATTATTAATGATACTAAATAAACATTCGTTTTGCGCTATCATTACAAATAAGCGAGATATAAGCGTTTGAAAATTTGAAAAATCGCAAATTTAAAATTGCTCGAAATCGATCCATATTAATTCTGGTGGTAGGTATAATTATTGTTGATACTAAATAAGCATTCGTTTTGCGCTATCATTGCAAATAAGCGAGATATAAGCGTTTGAAAATTTGAAAAATCGCAAATTTAAAATTGCTCAAAATCGATCTTTATTAATTCTGGTGGTAGGTATAATTATTGTTGATACTAAATAAGCATTCGTTTTGTGCTATGATTGCAAATAAGCGAGATATAAGCGTTTGAAAATTTGAAAAATCGCAAATTAAAAATTGCTCAAAATACATCCCCATTAATTCTGGTGGTAGGTATAATTATTGTTGATACTAAATAAGCATTCGTTTTGCGCTATCATTGCAAACAAGCGAGATATGAGCGTTTGAAGATTTGAAAAATCGCAAATTTAAAATTGCTCAAAATCGATCCCCATTAATTCTGGTGGTAGGTATAATTACTGTTGATACTAAATAAGCATTCGTTTTGCGCTATCATTGCAAATAAGCGAGATATAAGCGTTTGAAAATTTGAAAAATCGCAAATTTAAAATTGCTCAAAATCGATCCCCATTAATTCTGGTGGTAGGTATAATTATTGTTGATACTAAATAAGCATTTGTTTTGCTCTATCATTTCAAATAAGCGAGATATAAGCGTTTGAAAATTTGAAAAATCGCAAATTTTAAATTGCTCAATATCGATCCCCATTAATTCTGGTGGTAGGTATAATTATTGTTGATACTAAATAAGCATTCGTTTTGCGCTATCATTGCAAATAAGCGAGATATAAGCGTTTGAAAATTTGAAAAATCGCAAGTTAAAAATTGCTCAAAATCGATCCCCATTAATTCTGGTGGTAGGTATAGTTAGCGTTGATACTAAATAAGCATTCGTTTTGCGCTATCATTGCAAATCAGCGAGATAAAAGCGTTTGAAAATTTGAAAAATCGCAAATTAAAAATTGCTCAAAATCAATTCCCATTAATTCTGGTGGTAGGTATAATTTTTGTTGATATTAAATAAGCATTCGTTTTGCGCTATCATTGCAAATAAGCGAGATATAAGCGTTTGAAAATTATAAAAGTCGCAAATTTAAAATTGCTCAAAATCGATCCCCATTAATTCTGTTGGTAGGTATAATTATTGTTGATACTAAATAAGCATTCGTTTTGCGCTATCATTGCAAATAAGGGAGATATAAGCGTTTGAAAATTATAAAAATCGCAAATTAAAAATTGCTCAAAATCGATCCTTATTAATTCTGGTGGTAGGTATAATTATTATTGATACTAAATAAGCATTCGTTTTGCGCTATCATTGCAAATAAGCGAGATATAAGCGTTTGAAAATTTGAAAAATCGCAAATTAAAATTTCTCAAAATCGACCTCCATTAATTCTGGTGGTAGGTATAATTATTGTTGATACTAAATAAGCATTCGTTTTTTGATATCAGTGCAAATAAGCGAGATATAAGCGTTTGAAAATTATAAAAATCGCAATTTTAAAATTGCTCAAAATCGACCCTTATTACTTCTGGTGGTAGGTATAATTATTGTTGATACTAAATAAGCATTCGTTTTGCGCTATCATTGCAAATAAGCGAGATATAAACGTTTGAAAATTATAAAAATCGCAAATTTGAAATTGCTCAAAATCGATCCCTATTAATTCTGGTGGTAGGTATAATTATTAATGATACTAAATAAGCATTCGTTTTGCGCTATCATTACAAATAAGCGAGATATAAGCGTTTGAAAATTTGAAAAATCGCAAATTTAAAATTGCTCAAAATCGATCCTGATTAATTCTGGTGGTAGGTATAATTATTGTTGATACTAAATAAGCATTCGTTTTGCGCTATCATTGCAAATAAGCGAGATATAAGCGTTTGAAAATTTGAAAAATCGCAAATTTAAAATTGCTCAAAATCGATCCATATTAATTCTGGTGGTAGGTATAATTACTGTTGATACTAAATAAGCATTCGTTTTGCGCTATCATTGCAAATAAGCGAGATATAAGCATTTGAAAATTTGAAAAATCGTAAATTTAAAATTGCTCAAAATCATTCCCCATTAATTCTGGTGGTAGGTATAGTTAGCGTTGATACTAAATAAGCATTCGTTTTGCGCTATCATTGCAAATAAGCGAGATAAAAGCGTTTGAAAATTTGAAAAATCGCAAATTTAAAATTGCTCAAAATCGATCCATATTAATTCTGGTGGTAGGTATAATTAATGTTGATACTAAATAAGCATTCGTTTTGCGCTATCATCGCAAATAAGCGAGATATTAGCGTTTGAAAATTATAAAAATCGCAATTTTAAAATTGCTCAAAATCGACCCCCATTAATTCTGGTGGTAGGTATAATTATTGTTGATACTAAATAAGCATTCGTTTTGCGCTATCATTGCAAATAAGCGAGATATACCCATTAATTCTGGTGGTAGGTAAAATTATTGTTGATACTAAATAAGCATTTGTTTTGCGCTATCATTGCAAATAAGCGAGATATAAGCGTTTGAAAATTTGAAAAATCGCAAATTTAAAATTGCTCAAAATCGATCCTAATTAATTCTGGTGGTAGGTATAGTTAGCGTTGATACTAAATAAGCATTCGTTTTGCGCTATCATTGCAAATAAGCGAGATAAAAGCGTTTGAAAATTTGAAAAATCGCAAATTTAAAATTGCTCAAAATTAATCCTTATTAATTCTGGTGGTAGGTATAATTTTTGTTGATACTAAATAAGCATTCGTTTTGCGCTATCATTGCAAATAAGCGAGATATAAGCGTTTGAAAATTATAAAAATCGCAAATTTAAAATTGCTCAAAATCGATCCCCATTAATTCTGGTGGTAGGTAAATTATTGTTGATACTAAATAAGCATTCGTTTTGCGCTATCATTGCAAATAAGCGAGATATAAGCGTTTGAAAATTATAAAAATCGCAAATTAAAATTGCTCAAAATCGATCCCCATTAATTCTGTTGGTAGGTATAATTATTGTTGATACTAAATAAGCATTCGTTTTGCGCTATCATTGCAAATAAGGGAGATATAAGCGTTTGAAAATTATAAAAATCGCAAATTTAAAATTGCTCAAAATCGATCCCCATTAATTCTGGTGGTAGGTAAATTATTGTTGATACTAAATAAGCATTCGTTTTGCGCTATCATTGCAAATAAGCGAGATATAAGCGTTTGAAAATTATCAAAATCGCAAATTAAAATTGCTCAAAATCGATCCCCATTAATTCTGTTGGTAGGTATAATTATTGTTGATACTAAATAAGCATTCGTTTTGCGCTATCATTGCAAATAAGGGAGATATAAGCGTTTGAAAATTATAAAAATCGCAAATTTAAAATTGCTCAAAATCGATCCCTATTAATTCTGGTGGTAGGTATAATTATTAATGATACTAAACAAGCATTCGTTTTGCGCTATCATTACAAATAAGCGAGATATAAGCGTTTGAAAATTTGAAAAATCGCAAATTTAAAATTGCTCGAAAACGATGCCTTTTAATTCTAATGGTAGATATATTTATTGTTGATACTAAATAAGCATTCGTTTTGCGCTATCATTGCAAATAAGCGAGATATAAGCGTTTGAAAATTTGAAAAATCGCAAATTTAAAATTGCTCGAAATCAATGCTCATTAATTCTAATAGTAGATATATTTAATGTTGATACTAAATAAGCATTCGTTTTGCGCTATCATTGCAAATAAGCGAGATATAAGCGTTTGAAAATTATAAAAATCGCAAATTTAAAATTGCTCAAAATCGATCCCCATTAATTCTGGTGGTAGGAATAATTATTGTTGATACTAAATAAGCATTCGTTTTGCGCTATCATTGCAAATAAGCGAGATATGAGCGTTTGAAAATTTGAAAAATCGCAAATTTAAAATTGCTCAAAATCGATCCTTATTAATTCTGGTGGTAGGTATAATTACTGTTGATACTAAATAAGCATTCGTTTTGCGCTATCATTGCAAATAAGCGAGATATAAGCGTTTGAAAATTTGAAAAATCGCAAATTTAAAATTGCTCAAAATCGATCCCTATTAATTCTGGTGGTAGGTATAATTATTGTTGATACTAAATAAGCATTTGTTTTGCTCTATCATTACAAATAAGCGAGATATAAGCGTTTGAAAATTTGAAAAATCGCAAATTTAAAATTGCTCAAAATAGATCCCTATTAATTCTGGTGGTAGGTATAATTATTGTTGATACTAAAAAAGCATTCGTTTTGCGCTATCATTGCAAATAAGCGAGATATGAGCGTTTGAAAATTTGAAAAATCGCAAATTTAAAATTGCTCAAAATCGATCCCCATTAATTCTGGTGGTAGGTATAATTATTGTTGATACTAAATAAGCATTCGTTTTGCGCTTTCATTGCAAATAAGCGAGATATAAGCGTTTGAAAATTTGAAAAATCGCAAATTTTAAATTGCTCAATATCGATCCCCATTAATTCTGGTGGTAGGTATAATTATTGTTGATACTAAATAAGCATTCGTTTTGCGCTATCATTGCAAATAAGCGAGATATAAGCGTTTGAAAATTTGAAAAATCGCAAGTTAAAAATTGCTCAAAATCGATCCCCATTAATTCTGGTGGTAGGTATAGTTAGCGTTGATACTAAATAAGCATTCGTTTTGCGCTATCATTGCAAATAAGCGAGATAAAAGCGTTTGAAAATTTGAAAAATCGCAAATTAAAAATTGCTCAAAATCAATCCCCATTAATTCTGGTGGTAGGTATAATTTTTGTTGATACTAAATAAGCATTCGTTTTGCGCTATCATTGCAAATAAGCGAGATATAAGCGTTTGAAAATTATAAAAATCGCAAATTTAAAATTGCTCAAAATCGATCCCCATTAATTCTGTTGGTAGGTATAATTATTGTTGATACTAAATAAGCATTCGTTTTGCGCTATCATTGCAAATAAGGGAGATATAAGCGTTTGAAAATTATAAAAATCGCAAATTAAAAATTGCTCAAAATCGATCCCCATTAATTCTGGTGGTAGGTATAATTATTATTGATACTAAATAAGCATTCGTTTTGCGCTATCATTGCAAATAAGCGAGATATAAGCGTTTGAAAATTTGAAAAATCGCAAATTAAAATTGCTCAAAATCGATCCCCATTAATTCTGGTGGTAGGTATAATTATTGTTGATACTAAATAAGCATTCGTTTTTTGATATCATTGCAAATAAGCGAGATATAAGCGTTTGAAAATTATAAAAATCGCAATTTTAAAATTGCTCAAAATCGACCCTTATTACTTCTGGTGGTAGGTATAATTATTGTTGATACTAAATAAGCATTCGTTTTGCGCTATCATTGCAAATAAGCGAGATATAAACGTTTGAAAATTATAAATATCGCAAATTTAAAATTGCTCAAAATCGATCCATATTAATTCTGGTGGTAGGTATAATTACTGTTGATACTAAATAAGCATTCGTTTTGCGCTATCATTGCAAATAAGCGAGATATAAGCATTTGAAAATTTGAAAAATCGCAAATTTAAAATTGCTCAAAATCGATCCCCATTAATTCTGGTGGTAGGTATAGTTAGCGTTGATACTAAATAAGCATTCGTTTTGCGCTATCATTGCAAATAAGCGAGATATACCCATTAATTCTGGTGGTAGGTAAAATTATTGTTGATACTAAATAAGCATTTGTTTTGCGCTATCATTGCAAATAAGCGAGATATAAGCGTTTGAAAATTTGAAAAATCGCAAATTTAAAATTGCTCAAAATCGATCCTAATTAATTCTGGTGGTAGGTATAGTTAGCGTTGATACTAAATAAGCATTCGTTTTGCGCTATCATTGCAAATAAGCGAGATAAAAGCGTTTGAAAATTTGAAAAATCGCAAATTTAAAATTGCTCAAAATCAATCCCCATTAATTCTGGTGGTAGGTATAATTTTTGTTGATACTAAATAAGCATTCGTTTTGCGCTATCATTGCAAATAAGCGAGATATAAGCGTTTGAAAATTATAAAAATCGCAAATTTAAAATTGCTCAAAATCGATCCCCATTAATTCTGGTGGTAGGTAAATTATTGTTGATACTAAATAAGCATTCGTTTTGCGCTATCATTGCAAATAAGCGAGATATAAGCGTTTGAAAATTATAAAAATCGCAAATTAAAATTGCTCAAAATCGATCCCCATTAATTCTGTTGGTAGGTATAATTATTGTTGATACTAAATAAGCATTCGTTTTGCGCTATCATTGCAAATAAGGGAGATATAAGCGTTTGAAAATTATAAAAATCGCAAATTTAAAATTGCTCAAAATCGATCCCCATTAATTCTGGTGGTAGGTAAATTATTGTTGATACTAAATAAGCATTCGTTTTGCGCTATCATTGCAAATAAGCGAGATATAAGCGTTTGAAAATTATCAAAATCGCAAATTAAAATTGCTCAAAATCGATCCCCATTAATTCTGTTGGTAGGTATAATTATTGTTGATACTAAATAAGCATTCGTTTTGCGCTATCATTGCAAATAAGGGAGATATAAGCGTTTGAAAATTATAAAAATCGCAAATTTAAAATTGCTCAAAATCGATCCCTATTAATTCTGGTGGTAGGTATAATTATTAATGATACTAAACAAGCATTCGTTTTGCGCTATCATTACAAATAAGCGAGATATAAGCGTTTGAAAATTTGAAAAATCGCAAATTTAAAATTGCTCGAAAACGATGCCTTTTAATTCTAATGGTAGATATATTTATTGTTGATACTAAATAAGCATTCGTTTTGCGCTATCATTGCAAATAAGCGAGATATAAGCGTTTGAAAATTTGAAAAATCGCAAATTTAAAATTGCTCGAAATCAATGCTCATTAATTCTAATAGTAGATATATTTAATGTTGATACTAAATAAGCATTCGTTTTGCGCTATCATTGCAAATAAGCGAGATATAAGCGTTTGAAAATTATAAAAATCGCAAATTTAAAATTGCTCAAAATCGATCCCCATTAATTCTGGTGGTAGGAATAATTATTGTTGATACTAAATAAGCATTCGTTTTGCGCTATCATTGCAAATAAGCGAGATATGAGCGTTTGAAAATTTGAAAAATCGCAAATTTAAAATTGCTCAAAATAGATCCCTATTAATTCTGGTGGTAGGTATAATTATTGTTGATACTAAAAAAGCATTCGTTTTGCGCTATCATTGCAAATAAGCGAGATATGAGCGTTTGAAAATTTGAAAAATCGCAAATTTAAAATTGCTCAAAATCGATCCCCATTAATTCTGGTGGTAGGTATAATTATTGTTGATACTAAATAAGCATTCGTTTTGCGCTTTCATTGCAAATAAGCGAGATATAAGCGTTTGAAAATTTGAAAAATCGCAAATTTTAAATTGCTCAATATCGATCCCCATTAATTCTGGTGGTAGGTATAATTATTGTTGATACTAAATAAGCATTCGTTTTGCGCTATCATTGCAAATAAGCGAGATATAAGCGTTTGAAAATTTGAAAAATCGCAAGTTAAAAATTGCTCAAAATCGATCCCCATTAATTCTGGTGGTAGGTATAGTTAGCGTTGATACTAAATAAGCATTCGTTTTGCGCTATCATTGCAAATAAGCGAGATAAAAGCGTTTGAAAATTTGAAAAATCGCAAATTAAAAATTGCTCAAAATCAATCCCCATTAATTCTGGTGGTAGGTATAATTTTTGTTGATACTAAATAAGCATTCGTTTTGCGCTATCATTGCAAATAAGCGAGATATAAGCGTTTGAAAATTATAAAAATCGCAAATTTAAAATTGCTCAAAATCGATCCCCATTAATTCTCTTGGTAGGTATAATTATTGTTGATACTAAATAAGCATTCGTTTTGCGCTATCATTGCAAATAAGGGAGATATAAGCGTTTGAAAATTATAAAAATCGCAAATTAAAAATTGCTCAAAATCGATCCCAATTAATTCTGGTGGTAGGTATAATTATTATTGATACTAAATAAGCATTCGTTTTGCGCTATCATTGCAAATAAGCGAGATATAAGCGTTTGAAAATTTGCAAAATCGCAAATTAAAATTGCTCAAAATCGATCCCCATTAATTCTGGTGGTAGGTATAATTATTGTTGATACTAAATAAGCATTCGTTTTTTGATATCATTGCAAATAAGCGAGATATAAGCGTTTGAAAATTATAAAAATCGCAATTTTAAAATTGCTCAAAATCGACCCTTATTACTTCTGGTGGTAGGTATAATTATTGTTGATACTAAATAAGCATTCGTTTTGCGCTATCATTGCAAATAAGCGAGATATAAGCATTTGAAAATTTGAAAAATCGCAAATTTAAAATTGCTCAAAATCGATCCCCATTAATTCTGGTGGTAGGTATAGTTAGCGTTGATACTAAATAAGCATTCGTTTTGCGCTATCATTGCAAATAAGCGAGATAAAAGCGTTTGAAAATTTGAAAAATCGCAAATTTAAAATTGCTCAAAATCGATCCCCATTAATTCTGGTGGTAGGTATAATTATTGTTGATACTAAATAAGCATTCGTTTTGCGCTATCATTGCAAATAAGCGAGATATTAGCGTTTGAAAATTATAAAAATCGCAATTTTAAAATTGCTCAAAATCGACCCCAAATAATTCTGGTGGTAGGTATAATTATTGTTGATACTAAATAAGCATTCGTTTTGCGCTATCATTGCAAATAAGCGAGATATACCCATTAATTCTGGTGGTAGGTAAAATTATTGTTGATACTAAATAAGCATTCGTTTTGCGCTATCATTGCAAATAAGCGAGATATAAGCGTTTGAAAATTTGAAAAATTGCAAATTTAAAATTGCTCAAAATCGATCCCCATTAATTCTGTTGGTAGGTATAATTATTGTTGATACTAAATAAGCATTCGTTTTGCGCTATCATTGCAAATAAGGGAGATATAAGCGTTTGAAAATTATAAAAATCGCAAATTAAAAATTGCTCAAAATCGATCCCCATTAATTCTGGTGGTAGGTATAATTATTATTGATACTAAATAAGCATTCGTTTTGCGCTATCATTGCAAATAAGCGAGATATAAGCGTTTGAAAATTTGAAAAATCGCAAATTAAAATTGCTCAAAATCGATCCCCATTAATTCTGGTGGTAGGTATAATTATTGTTGATACTAAATAAGCATTCGTTTTTTGATATCATTGCAAATAAGCGAGATATAAGCGTTTGAAAATTATAAAAATCGCAAATTTAAAATTGCTCAAAATCGATCCCTATTAATTCTGGTGGTAGGTATAATTATTAATGATACTAAACAAGCATTCGTTTTGCGCTATCATTACAAATAAGCGAGATATAAGCGTTTGAAAATTATAAAAATCGCAAATTTAAAATTGCTCAAAATCGATCCCCATTAATTCTGGTGGTAGGTATAATTATTGTTGATACTAAATAAGCATTCGTTTTGCGCTATCATTGCAAATAAGCGAGATATAAGCGTTTGAAAATTATAAAAATCGAAAATTAAAAATTGCTCAAAATCGATCCATATTAATTCTGGTGGTAGGTATAATTATTGTTGATACTAAATAAGCATTCGTTTTTTGATATCAGTGCAAATAAGCGAGATATATTCGTTTGAAAATTATAAAAATCGCAAATTTAAAATTGCTCAAAATCGATCCCTATTAATTCTGGTGGTAGGTATAATTATTAATGATACTAAACAAGCATTCGTTTTGCGCTATCATTACAAATAAGCGAGATATATGCGTTTGAAAATTTGAAAAATCGCAAATTTAAAATTGCTCAAAATCGATCCCCATTAATTCTGGTGGTAGGTATAATTATTGTTGATACTAAATAAGCATTCGTTTTGCGCTATCATTGCAAATAAGCGAGATATAAGCGTTTGAAAATTTGAAAAATCGCAAATTTAAAATTGCTCGAAATCAATGCTCATTAATTCTAATAGTAGATATATTTAATGTTGATACTAAATAAGCATTCGTTTTGCGCTATCATTGCAAATAAGCGAGATATAAGCGTTTGAAAATTATAAAAATCGCAAATTTAAAATTGCTCAAAATCGATCCCCATTAATTCTGGTGGTAGGTATAATTATTGTTGATACTAAATAAGCATTCGTTTTGCGCTATCATTGCAAATAAGCGAGATATAAGCGTTTGAAAATTATAAAAATCGCAATTTTAAAATTGCTCAAAATCGACCCTTATTACTTCTGGTGGTAGGTATAATTATTGTTGATACTAAATAAGCATTCGTTTTGCGCTATCATTGCAAATAAGCGAGATATAAACGTTTGAAAATTATAAATATCGCAAATTTAAAATTGCTCAAAATCGATCCATATTAATTCTGGTGGTAGGTATAATTACTGTTGATACTAAATAAGCATTCGTTTTGCGCTATCATTGCAAATAAGCGAGATATAAGCATTTGAAAATTTGAAAAATCGCAAATTTAAAATTGCTCAAAATCGATCCCCATTAATTCTGGTGGTAGGTATAGTTAGCGTTGATACTAAATAAGCATTCGTTTTGCGCTATCATTGCAAATAAGCGAGATATACCCATTAATTCTGGTGGTAGGTAAAATTATTGTTGATACTAAATAAGCATTTGTTTTGCGCTATCATTGCAAATAAGCGAGATATAAGCGTTTGAAAATTTGAAAAATCGCAAATTTAAAATTGCTCAAAATCGATCCTAATTAATTCTGGTGGTAGGTATAGTTAGCGTTGATACTAAATAAGCATTCGTTTTGCGCTATCATTGCAAATAAGCGAGATAAAAGCGTTTGAAAATTTGAAAAATCGCAAATTTAAAATTGCTCAAAATCAATCCCCATTAATTCTGGTGGTAGGTATAATTTTTGTTGATACTAAATAAGCATTCGTTTTGCGCTATCATTGCAAATAAGCGAGATATAAGCGTTTGAAAATTATAAAAATCGCAAATTTAAAATTGCTCAAAATCGATCCCCATTAATTCTGGTGGTAGGTAAATTATTGTTGATACTAAATAAGCATTCGTTTTGCGCTATCATTGCAAATAAGCGAGATATAAGCGTTTGAAAATTATAAAAATCGCAAATTAAAATTGCTCAAAATCGATCCCCATTAATTCTGTTGGTAGGTATAATTATTGTTGATACTAAATAAGCATTCGTTTTGCGCTATCATTGCAAATAAGGGAGATATAAGCGTTTGAAAATTATAAAAATCGCAAATTTAAAATTGCTCAAAATCGATCCCCATTAATTCTGGTGGTAGGTAAATTATTGTTGATACTAAATAAGCATTCGTTTTGCGCTATCATTGCAAATAAGCGAGATATAAGCGTTTGAAAATTATCAAAATCGCAAATTAAAATTGCTCAAAATCGATCCCCATTAATTCTGTTGGTAGGTATAATTATTGTTGATACTAAATAAGCATTCGTTTTGCGCTATCATTGCAAATAAGGGAGATATAAGCGTTTGAAAATTATAAAAATCGCAAATTTAAAATTGCTCAAAATCGATCCCTATTAATTCTGGTGGTAGGTATAATTATTAATGATACTAAACAAGCATTCGTTTTGCGCTATCATTACAAATAAGCGAGATATAAGCGTTTGAAAATTTGAAAAATCGCAAATTTAAAATTGCTCGAAAACGATGCCTTTTAATTCTAATGGTAGATATATTTATTGTTGATACTAAATAAGCATTCGTTTTGCGCTATCATTGCAAATAAGCGAGATATAAGCGTTTGAAAATTTGAAAAATCGCAAATTTAAAATTGCTCGAAATCAATGCTCATTAATTCTAATAGTAGATATATTTAATGTTGATACTAAATAAGCATTCGTTTTGCGCTATCATTGCAAATAAGCGAGATATAAGCGTTTGAAAATTATAAAAATCGCAAATTTAAAATTGCTCAAAATCGATCCCCATTAATTCTGGTGGTAGGAATAATTATTGTTGATACTAAATAAGCATTCGTTTTGCGCTATCATTGCAAATAAGCGAGATATGAGCGTTTGAAAATTTGAAAAATCGCAAATTTAAAATTGCTCAAAATAGATCCCTATTAATTCTGGTGGTAGGTATAATTATTGTTGATACTAAAAAAGCATTCGTTTTGCGCTATCATTGCAAATAAGCGAGATATGAGCGTTTGAAAATTTGAAAAATCGCAAATTTAAAATTGCTCAAAATCGATCCCCATTAATTCTGGTGGTAGGTATAATTATTGTTGATACTAAATAAGCATTCGTTTTGCGCTTTCATTGCAAATAAGCGAGATATAAGCGTTTGAAAATTTGAAAAATCGCAAATTTTAAATTGCTCAATATCGATCCCCATTAATTCTGGTGGTAGGTATAATTATTGTTGATACTAAATAAGCATTCGTTTTGCGCTATCATTGCAAATAAGCGAGATATAAGCGTTTGAAAATTTGAAAAATCGCAAGTTAAAAATTGCTCAAAATCGATCCCCATTAATTCTGGTGGTAGGTATAGTTAGCGTTGATACTAAATAAGCATTCGTTTTGCGCTATCATTGCAAATAAGCGAGATAAAAGCGTTTGAAAATTTGAAAAATCGCAAATTAAAAATTGCTCAAAATCAATCCCCATTAATTCTGGTGGTAGGTATAATTTTTGTTGATACTAAATAAGCATTCGTTTTGCGCTATCATTGCAAATAAGCGAGATATAAGCGTTTGAAAATTATAAAAATCGCAAATTTAAAATTGCTCAAAATCGATCCCCATTAATTCTCTTGGTAGGTATAATTATTGTTGATACTAAATAAGCATTCGTTTTGCGCTATCATTGCAAATAAGGGAGATATAAGCGTTTGAAAATTATAAAAATCGCAAATTAAAAATTGCTCAAAATCGATCCCAATTAATTCTGGTGGTAGGTATAATTATTATTGATACTAAATAAGCATTCGTTTTGCGCTATCATTGCAAATAAGCGAGATATAAGCGTTTGAAAATTTGCAAAATCGCAAATTAAAATTGCTCAAAATCGATCCCCATTAATTCTGGTGGTAGGTATAATTATTGTTGATACTAAATAAGCATTCGTTTTTTGATATCATTGCAAATAAGCGAGATATAAGCGTTTGAAAATTATAAAAATCGCAATTTTAAAATTGCTCAAAATCGACCCTTATTACTTCTGGTGGTAGGTATAATTATTGTTGATACTAAATAAGCATTCGTTTTGCGCTATCATTGCAAATAAGCGAGATATAAGCATTTGAAAATTTGAAAAATCGCAAATTTAAAATTGCTCAAAATCGATCCCCATTAATTCTGGTGGTAGGTATAGTTAGCGTTGATACTAAATAAGCATTCGTTTTGCGCTATCATTGCAAATAAGCGAGATAAAAGCGTTTGAAAATTTGAAAAATCGCAAATTTAAAATTGCTCAAAATCGATCCCCATTAATTCTGGTGGTAGGTATAATTATTGTTGATACTAAATAAGCATTCGTTTTGCGCTATCATTGCAAATAAGCGAGATATTAGCGTTTGAAAATTATAAAAATCGCAATTTTAAAATTGCTCAAAATCGACCCCAAATAATTCTGGTGGTAGGTATAATTATTGTTGATACTAAATAAGCATTCGTTTTGCGCTATCATTGCAAATAAGCGAGATATACCCATTAATTCTGGTGGTAGGTAAAATTATTGTTGATACTAAATAAGCATTCGTTTTGCGCTATCATTGCAAATAAGCGAGATATAAGCGTTTGAAAATTTGAAAAATCGCAAATTTAAAATTGCTCAAAATCGATCCCCATTAATTCTGTTGGTAGGTATAATTATTGTTGATACTAAATAAGCATTCGTTTTGCGCTATCATTGCAAATAAGGGAGATATAAGCGTTTGAAAATTATAAAAATCGCAAATTAAAAATTGCTCAAAATCGATCCCCATTAATTCTGGTGGTAGGTATAATTATTATTGATACTAAATAAGCATTCGTTTTGCGCTATCATTGCAAATAAGCGAGATATAAGCGTTTGAAAATTTGAAAAATCGCAAATTAAAATTGCTCAAAATCGATCCCCATTAATTCTGGTGGTAGGTATAATTATTGTTGATACTAAATAAGCATTCGTTTTTTGATATCATTGCAAATAAGCGAGATATAAGCGTTTGAAAATTATAAAAATCGCAAATTTAAAATTGCTCAAAATCGATCCCTATTAATTCTGGTGGTAGGTATAATTATTAATGATACTAAACAAGCATTCGTTTTGCGCTATCATTACAAATAAGCGAGATATAAGCGTTTGAAAATTATAAAAATCGCAAATTTAAAATTGCTCAAAATCGATCCCCATTAATTCTGGTGGTAGGTATAATTATTGTTGATACTAAATAAGCATTCGTTTTGCGCTATCATTGCAAATAAGCGAGATATAAGCGTTTGAAAATTATAAAAATCGAAAATTAAAAATTGCTCAAAATCGATCCATATTAATTCTGGTGGTAGGTATAATTATTGTTGATACTAAATAAGCATTCGTTTTTTGATATCAGTGCAAATAAGCGAGATATATTCGTTTGAAAATTATAAAAATCGCAAATTTAAAATTGCTCAAAATCGATCCCTATTAATTCTGGTGGTAGGTATAATTATTAATGATACTAAACAAGCATTCGTTTTGCGCTATCATTACAAATAAGCGAGATATATGCGTTTGAAAATTTGAAAAATCGCAAATTTAAAATTGCTCAAAATCGATCCCCATTAATTCTGGTGGTAGGTATAATTATTGTTGATACTAAATAAGCATTCGTTTTGCGCTATCATTGCAAATAAGCGAGATATAAGCGTTTGAAAATTTGAAAAATCGCAAATTTAAAATTGCTCGAAATCAATGCTCATTAATTCTAATAGTAGATATATTTAATGTTGATACTAAATAAGCATTCGTTTTGCGCTATCATTGCAAATAAGCGAGATATAAGCGTTTGAAAATTATAAAAATCGCAAATTTAAAATTGCTCAAAATCGATCCCCATTAATTCTGGTGGTAGGTATAATTATTGTTGATACTAAATAAGCATTCGTTTTGCGCTATCATTGCAAATAAGCGAGATATGAGCGTTTGAAAATTTGAAAAATCGCAAGTTAAAAATTGCTCAAAATCGATCCCCATTAATTCTGGTGGTAGGTATAGTTAGCGTTGATACTAAATAAGCATTCGTTTTGCGCTATCATTGCAAATCAGCGAGATAAAAGCGTTTGAAAATTTGAAAAATCGCAAATTAAAAATTGCTCAAAATCAATTCCCATTAATTCTGGTGGTAGGTATAATTTTTGTTGATATTAAATAAGCATTCGTTTTGCGCTATCATTGCAAATAAGCGAGATATAAGCGTTTGAAAATTATAAAAGTCGCAAATTTAAAATTGCTCAAAATCGATCCCCATTAATTCTGTTGGTAGGTATAATTATTGTTGATACTAAATAAGCATTCGTTTTGCGCTATCATTGCAAATAAGGGAGATATAAGCGTTTGAAAATTATAAAAATCGCAAATTAAAAATTGCTCAAAATCGATCCTTATTAATTCTGGTGGTAGGTATAATTATTATTGATACTAAATAAGCATTCGTTTTGCGCTATCATTGCAAATAAGCGAGATATAAGCGTTTGAAAATTTGAAAAATCGCAAATTAAAATTTCTCAAAATCGACCTCCATTAATTCTGGTGGTAGGTATAATTATTGTTGATACTAAATAAGCATTCGTTTTTTGATATCAGTGCAAATAAGCGAGATATAAGCGTTTGAAAATTATAAAAATCGCAATTTTAAAATTGCTCAAAATCGACCCTTATTACTTCTGGTGGTAGGTATAATTATTGTTGATACTAAATAAGCATTCGTTTTGCGCTATCATTGCAAATAAGCGAGATATAAACGTTTGAAAATTATAAAAATCGCAAATTTGAAATTGCTCAAAATCGATCCCTATTAATTCTGGTGGTAGGTATAATTATTAATGATACTAAATAAGCATTCGTTTTGCGCTATCATTACAAATAAGCGAGATATAAGCGTTTGAAAATTTGAAAAATCGCAAATTTAAAATTGCTCAAAATCGATCCTGATTAATTCTGGTGGTAGGTATAATTATTGTTGATACTAAATAAGCATTCGTTTTGCGCTATCATTGCAAATAAGCGAGATATAAGCGTTTGAAAATTTGAAAAATCGCAAATTTAAAATTGCTCAAAATCGATCCATATTAATTCTGGTGGTAGGTATAATTACTGTTGATACTAAATAAGCATTCGTTTTGCGCTATCATTGCAAATAAGCGAGATATAAGCATTTGAAAATTTGAAAAATCGTAAATTTAAAATTGCTCAAAATCATTCCCCATTAATTCTGGTGGTAGGTATAGTTAGCGTTGATACTAAATAAGCATTCGTTTTGCGCTATCATTGCAAATAAGCGAGATAAAAGCGTTTGAAAATTTGAAAAATCGCAAATTTAAAATTGCTCAAAATCGATCCATATTAATTCTGGTGGTAGGTATAATTAATGTTGATACTAAATAAGCATTCGTTTTGCGCTATCATCGCAAATAAGCGAGATATTAGCGTTTGAAAATTATAAAAATCGCAATTTTAAAATTGCTCAAAATCGACCCCCATTAATTCTGGTGGTAGGTATAATTATTGTTGATACTAAATAAGCATTCGTTTTGCGCTATCATTGCAAATAAGCGAGATATACCCATTAATTCTGGTGGTAGGTAAAATTATTGTTGATACTAAATAAGCATTTGTTTTGCGCTATCATTGCAAATAAGCGAGATATAAGCGTTTGAAAATTTGAAAAATCGCAAATTTAAAATTGCTCAAAATCGATCCTAATTAATTCTGGTGGTAGGTATAGTTAGCGTTGATACTAAATAAGCATTCGTTTTGCGCTATCATTGCAAATAAGCGAGATAAAAGCGTTTGAAAATTTGAAAAATCGCAAATTTAAAATTGCTCAAAATTAATCCTTATTAATTCTGGTGGTAGGTATAATTTTTGTTGATACTAAATAAGCATTCGTTTTGCGCTATCATTGCAAATAAGCGAGATATAAGCGTTTGAAAATTATAAAAATCGCAAATTTAAAATTGCTCAAAATCGATCCCCATTAATTCTGGTGGTAGGTAAATTATTGTTGATACTAAATAAGCATTCGTTTTGCGCTATCATTGCAAATAAGCGAGATATAAGCGTTTGAAAATTATAAAAATCGCAAATTAAAATTGCTCAAAATCGATCCCCATTAATTCTGTTGGTAGGTATAATTATTGTTGATACTAAATAAGCATTCGTTTTGCGCTATCATTGCAAATAAGGGAGATATAAGCGTTTGAAAATTATAAAAATCGCAAATTTAAAATTGCTCAAAATCGATCCCCATTAATTCTGGTGGTAGGTAAATTATTGTTGATACTAAATAAGCATTCGTTTTGCGCTATCATTGCAAATAAGCGAGATATAAGCGTTTGAAAATTATCAAAATCGCAAATTAAAATTGCTCAAAATCGATCCCCATTAATTCTGTTGGTAGGTATAATTATTGTTGATACTAAATAAGCATTCGTTTTGCGCTATCATTGCAAATAAGGGAGATATAAGCGTTTGAAAATTATAAAAATCGCAAATTTAAAATTGCTCAAAATCGATCCCTATTAATTCTGGTGGTAGGTATAATTATTAATGATACTAAACAAGCATTCGTTTTGCGCTATCATTACAAATAAGCGAGATATAAGCGTTTGAAAATTTGAAAAATCGCAAATTTAAAATTGCTCGAAAACGATGCCTTTTAATTCTAATGGTAGATATATTTATTGTTGATACTAAATAAGCATTCGTTTTGCGCTATCATTGCAAATAAGCGAGATATAAGCGTTTGAAAATTTGAAAAATCGCAAATTTAAAATTGCTCGAAATCAATGCTCATTAATTCTAATAGTAGATATATTTAATGTTGATACTAAATAAGCATTCGTTTTGCGCTATCATTGCAAATAAGCGAGATATAAGCGTTTGAAAATTATAAAAATCGCAAATTTAAAATTGCTCAAAATCGATCCCCATTAATTCTGGTGGTAGGAATAATTATTGTTGATACTAAATAAGCATTCGTTTTGCGCTATCATTGCAAATAAGCGAGATATGAGCGTTTGAAAATTTGAAAAATCGCAAATTTAAAATTGCTCAAAATCGATCCTTATTAATTCTGGTGGTAGGTATAATTACTGTTGATACTAAATAAGCATTCGTTTTGCGCTATCATTGCAAATAAGCGAGATATAAGCGTTTGAAAATTTGAAAAATCGCAAATTTAAAATTGCTCAAAATCGATCCCCATTAATTCTGGTGGTAGGTATAATTATTGTTGATACTAAATAAGCATTTGTTTTGCTCTATCATTACAAATAAGCGAGATATAAGCGTTTGAAAATTTGAAAAATCGCAAATTTAAAATTGCTCAAAATAGATCCCTATTAATTCTGGTGGTAGGTATAATTATTGTTGATACTAAAAAAGCATTCGTTTTGCGCTATCATTGCAAATAAGCGAGATATGAGCGTTTGAAAATTTGAAAAATCGCAAATTTAAAATTGCTCAAAATCGATCCCCATTAATTCTGGTGGTAGGTATAATTATTGTTGATACTAAATAAGCATTCGTTTTGCGCTTTCATTGCAAATAAGCGAGATATAAGCGTTTGAAAATTTGAAAAATCGCAAATTTTAAATTGCTCAATATCGATCCCCATTAATTCTGGTGGTAGGTATAATTATTGTTGATACTAAATAAGCATTCGTTTTGCGCTATCATTGCAAATAAGCGAGATATAAGCGTTTGAAAATTTGAAAAATCGCAAGTTAAAAATTGCTCAAAATCGATCCCCATTAATTCTGGTGGTAGGTATAGTTAGCGTTGATACTAAATAAGCATTCGTTTTGCGCTATCATTGCAAATAAGCGAGATAAAAGCGTTTGAAAATTTGAAAAATCGCAAATTAAAAATTGCTCAAAATCAATCCCCATTAATTCTGGTGGTAGGTATAATTTTTGTTGATACTAAATAAGCATTCGTTTTGCGCTATCATTGCAAATAAGCGAGATATAAGCGTTTGAAAATTATAAAAATCGCAAATTTAAAATTGCTCAAAATCGATCCCCATTAATTCTGTTGGTAGGTATAATTATTGTTGATACTAAATAAGCATTCGTTTTGCGCTATCATTGCAAATAAGGGAGATATAAGCGTTTGAAAATTATAAAAATCGCAAATTAAAAATTGCTCAAAATCGATCCCCATTAATTCTGGTGGTAGGTATAATTATTATTGATACTAAATAAGCATTCGTTTTGCGCTATCATTGCAAATAAGCGAGATATAAGCGTTTGAAAATTTGAAAAATCGCAAATTAAAATTGCTCAAAATCGATCCCCATTAATTCTGGTGGTAGGTATAATTATTGTTGATACTAAATAAGCATTCGTTTTTTGATATCATTGCAAATAAGCGAGATATAAGCGTTTGAAAATTATAAAAATCGCAATTTTAAAATTGCTCAAAATCGACCCTTATTACTTCTGGTGGTAGGTATAATTATTGTTGATACTAAATAAGCATTCGTTTTGCGCTATCATTGCAAATAAGCGAGATATAAACGTTTGAAAATTATAAATATCGCAAATTTAAAATTGCTCAAAATCGATCCATATTAATTCTGGTGGTAGGTATAATTACTGTTGATACTAAATAAGCATTCGTTTTGCGCTATCATTGCAAATAAGCGAGATATAAGCATTTGAAAATTTGAAAAATCGCAAATTTAAAATTGCTCAAAATCGATCCCCATTAATTCTGGTGGTAGGTATAGTTAGCGTTGATACTAAATAAGCATTCGTTTTGCGCTATCATTGCAAATAAGCGAGATATACCCATTAATTCTGGTGGTAGGTAAAATTATTGTTGATACTAAATAAGCATTTGTTTTGCGCTATCATTGCAAATAAGCGAGATATAAGCGTTTGAAAATTTGAAAAATCGCAAATTTAAAATTGCTCAAAATCGATCCTAATTAATTCTGGTGGTAGGTATAGTTAGCGTTGATACTAAATAAGCATTCGTTTTGCGCTATCATTGCAAATAAGCGAGATAAAAGCGTTTGAAAATTTGAAAAATCGCAAATTTAAAATTGCTCAAAATCAATCCCCATTAATTCTGGTGGTAGGTATAATTTTTGTTGATACTAAATAAGCATTCGTTTTGCGCTATCATTGCAAATAAGCGAGATATAAGCGTTTGAAAATTATAAAAATCGCAAATTTAAAATTGCTCAAAATCGATCCCCATTAATTCTGGTGGTAGGTAAATTATTGTTGATACTAAATAAGCATTCGTTTTGCGCTATCATTGCAAATAAGCGAGATATAAGCGTTTGAAAATTATAAAAATCGCAAATTAAAATTGCTCAAAATCGATCCCCATTAATTCTGTTGGTAGGTATAATTATTGTTGATACTAAATAAGCATTCGTTTTGCGCTATCATTGCAAATAAGGGAGATATAAGCGTTTGAAAATTATAAAAATCGCAAATTTAAAATTGCTCAAAATCGATCCCCATTAATTCTGGTGGTAGGTAAATTATTGTTGATACTAAATAAGCATTCGTTTTGCGCTATCATTGCAAATAAGCGAGATATAAGCGTTTGAAAATTATCAAAATCGCAAATTAAAATTGCTCAAAATCGATCCCCATTAATTCTGTTGGTAGGTATAATTATTGTTGATACTAAATAAGCATTCGTTTTGCGCTATCATTGCAAATAAGGGAGATATAAGCGTTTGAAAATTATAAAAATCGCAAATTTAAAATTGCTCAAAATCGATCCCTATTAATTCTGGTGGTAGGTATAATTATTAATGATACTAAACAAGCATTCGTTTTGCGCTATCATTACAAATAAGCGAGATATAAGCGTTTGAAAATTTGAAAAATCGCAAATTTAAAATTGCTCGAAAACGATGCCTTTTAATTCTAATGGTAGATATATTTATTGTTGATACTAAATAAGCATTCGTTTTGCGCTATCATTGCAAATAAGCGAGATATAAGCGTTTGAAAATTTGAAAAATCGCAAATTTAAAATTGCTCGAAATCAATGCTCATTAATTCTAATAGTAGATATATTTAATGTTGATACTAAATAAGCATTCGTTTTGCGCTATCATTGCAAATAAGCGAGATATAAGCGTTTGAAAATTATAAAAATCGCAAATTTAAAATTGCTCAAAATCGATCCCCATTAATTCTGGTGGTAGGAATAATTATTGTTGATACTAAATAAGCATTCGTTTTGCGCTATCATTGCAAATAAGCGAGATATGAGCGTTTGAAAATTTGAAAAATCGCAAATTTAAAATTGCTCAAAATAGATCCCTATTAATTCTGGTGGTAGGTATAATTATTGTTGATACTAAAAAAGCATTCGTTTTGCGCTATCATTGCAAATAAGCGAGATATGAGCGTTTGAAAATTTGAAAAATCGCAAATTTAAAATTGCTCAAAATCGATCCCCATTAATTCTGGTGGTAGGTATAATTATTGTTGATACTAAATAAGCATTCGTTTTGCGCTTTCATTGCAAATAAGCGAGATATAAGCGTTTGAAAATTTGAAAAATCGCAAATTTTAAATTGCTCAATATCGATCCCCATTAATTCTGGTGGTAGGTATAATTATTGTTGATACTAAATAAGCATTCGTTTTGCGCTATCATTGCAAATAAGCGAGATATAAGCGTTTGAAAATTTGAAAAATCGCAAGTTAAAAATTGCTCAAAATCGATCCCCATTAATTCTGGTGGTAGGTATAGTTAGCGTTGATACTAAATAAGCATTCGTTTTGCGCTATCATTGCAAATAAGCGAGATAAAAGCGTTTGAAAATTTGAAAAATCGCAAATTAAAAATTGCTCAAAATCAATCCCCATTAATTCTGGTGGTAGGTATAATTTTTGTTGATACTAAATAAGCATTCGTTTTGCGCTATCATTGCAAATAAGCGAGATATAAGCGTTTGAAAATTATAAAAATCGCAAATTTAAAATTGCTCAAAATCGATCCCCATTAATTCTCTTGGTAGGTATAATTATTGTTGATACTAAATAAGCATTCGTTTTGCGCTATCATTGCAAATAAGGGAGATATAAGCGTTTGAAAATTATAAAAATCGCAAATTAAAAATTGCTCAAAATCGATCCCAATTAATTCTGGTGGTAGGTATAATTATTATTGATACTAAATAAGCATTCGTTTTGCGCTATCATTGCAAATAAGCGAGATATAAGCGTTTGAAAATTTGCAAAATCGCAAATTAAAATTGCTCAAAATCGATCCCCATTAATTCTGGTGGTAGGTATAATTATTGTTGATACTAAATAAGCATTCGTTTTTTGATATCATTGCAAATAAGCGAGATATAAGCGTTTGAAAATTATAAAAATCGCAATTTTAAAATTGCTCAAAATCGACCCTTATTACTTCTGGTGGTAGGTATAATTATTGTTGATACTAAATAAGCATTCGTTTTGCGCTATCATTGCAAATAAGCGAGATATAAGCATTTGAAAATTTGAAAAATCGCAAATTTAAAATTGCTCAAAATCGATCCCCATTAATTCTGGTGGTAGGTATAGTTAGCGTTGATACTAAATAAGCATTCGTTTTGCGCTATCATTGCAAATAAGCGAGATAAAAGCGTTTGAAAATTTGAAAAATCGCAAATTTAAAATTGCTCAAAATCGATCCCCATTAATTCTGGTGGTAGGTATAATTATTGTTGATACTAAATAAGCATTCGTTTTGCGCTATCATTGCAAATAAGCGAGATATTAGCGTTTGAAAATTATAAAAATCGCAATTTTAAAATTGCTCAAAATCGACCCCAAATAATTCTGGTGGTAGGTATAATTATTGTTGATACTAAATAAGCATTCGTTTTGCGCTATCATTGCAAATAAGCGAGATATACCCATTAATTCTGGTGGTAGGTAAAATTATTGTTGATACTAAATAAGCATTCGTTTTGCGCTATCATTGCAAATAAGCGAGATATAAGCGTTTGAAAATTTGAAAAATCGCAAATTTAAAATTGCTCAAAATCGATCCCCATTAATTCTGTTGGTAGGTATAATTATTGTTGATACTAAATAAGCATTCGTTTTGCGCTATCATTGCAAATAAGGGAGATATAAGCGTTTGAAAATTATAAAAATCGCAAATTAAAAATTGCTCAAAATCGATCCCCATTAATTCTGGTGGTAGGTATAATTATTATTGATACTAAATAAGCATTCGTTTTGCGCTATCATTGCAAATAAGCGAGATATAAGCGTTTGAAAATTTGAAAAATCGCAAATTAAAATTGCTCAAAATCGATCCCCATTAATTCTGGTGGTAGGTATAATTATTGTTGATACTAAATAAGCATTCGTTTTTTGATATCATTGCAAATAAGCGAGATATAAGCGTTTGAAAATTATAAAAATCGCAAATTTAAAATTGCTCAAAATCGATCCCTATTAATTCTGGTGGTAGGTATAATTATTAATGATACTAAACAAGCATTCGTTTTGCGCTATCATTACAAATAAGCGAGATATAAGCGTTTGAAAATTATAAAAATCGCAAATTTAAAATTGCTCAAAATCGATCCCCATTAATTCTGGTGGTAGGTATAATTATTGTTGATACTAAATAAGCATTCGTTTTGCGCTATCATTGCAAATAAGCGAGATATAAGCGTTTGAAAATTATAAAAATCGAAAATTAAAAATTGCTCAAAATCGATCCATATTAATTCTGGTGGTAGGTATAATTATTGTTGATACTAAATAAGCATTCGTTTTTTGATATCAGTGCAAATAAGCGAGATATATTCGTTTGAAAATTATAAAAATCGCAAATTTAAAATTGCTCAAAATCGATCCCTATTAATTCTGGTGGTAGGTATAATTATTAATGATACTAAACAAGCATTCGTTTTGCGCTATCATTACAAATAAGCGAGATATATGCGTTTGAAAATTTGAAAAATCGCAAATTTAAAATTGCTCAAAATCGATCCCCATTAATTCTGGTGGTAGGTATAATTATTGTTGATACTAAATAAGCATTCGTTTTGCGCTATCATTGCAAATAAGCGAGATATAAGCGTTTGAAAATTTGAAAAATCGAAAATTTAAAATTGCTCGAAATCAATGCTCATTAATTCTAATAGTAGATATATTTAATGTTGATACTAAATAAGCATTCGTTTTGCGCTATCATTGCAAATAAGCGAGATATAAGCGTTTGAAAATTATAAAAATCGCAAATTTAAAATTGCTCAAAATCGATCCCCATTAATTCTGGTGGTAGGTATAATTATTGTTGATACTAAATAAGCATTCGTTTTGCGCTATCATTGCAAATAAGCGAGATATGAGCGTTTGAAAATTTGAAAAATCGCAAATTTAAAATTGCTCAAAATCGATCCCCATTAATTCTGGTGGTAGGTATAATTATTGTTGATACTAAATAAGCATTTGTTTTGCTCTATCATTACAAATAAGCGAGATATAAGCGTTTGAAAATTTGAAAAATCGCAAATTTAAAATTGCTCAAAATAGATCCCTATTAATTCTGGTGGTAGGTATAATTATTGTTGATACTAAAAAAGCATTTGTTTTTCGCTATCATTGCAAATAAGCGAGATATGAGCGTTTGAAAATTTGAAAAATCGCAAATTTAAAATTGCTCAAAATCGATCCCCATTAATTCTGGTGGTAGGTATAATTATTGTTGATACTAAATAAGCATTCGTTTTGCGCTTTCATTGCAAATAAGCGAGATATAAGCGTTTGAAAATTTGAAAAATCGCAAATTTCAAATTGCTCAATATCGATCCCCATTAATTCTGGTGGTAGGTATAATTATTGTTGATACTAAATAAGGATTCGTTTTGCGCTATCATTGCAAATAAGCGAGATATAAGCGTTTGAAAATTTGAAAAATCGCAAGTTAAAAATTGCTCAAAATCGATCCCCATTAATTCTGGTGGTAGGTATAGTTAGCGTTGATACTAAATAAGCATTTGTTTTGCGCTATCATTGCAAATAAGCGAGATAAAAGCGTTTGAAAATTTGAAAAATCGCTTATTAAAAATTGCTCAAAATCAATCCTTATTAATTCTGGTGGTAGGTATAATTTTTGTTGATACTAAATAAGCATTCGTTTTGCGCTATCATTGCAAATAAGCGAGATATAAGCGTTTGAAAATTATAAAAATCGCAAATTTAAAATTGCTCAAAATCGATCCCCATTAATTCTGTTGGTAGGTATAATTATTGTTGATACTAAATAAGCATTCGTTTTGCGCTATCATTGCAAATAAGGGAGATATAAGCGTTTGAAAATTATAAAAATCGCAAATTAAAAATTGCTCAAAATCGATCCCCATTAATTCTGTTGGTAGGTATAATTATTGTTGATACTAAATAAGCATTCGTTTTGCGCTATCATTGCAAATAAGGGAGATATAAGCGTTTGAAAATTATAAAAATCGCAAATTAAAAATTGCTCAAAATCGATCCCCATTAATTCTGGTGGTAGGTATAATTATTGTTGATACTAAATAAGCATTCGTTTTTTGATATCAGTGCTAATAAGCGAGATATAAGCGTTTGAAAATTATAAAAATCGCAATTTTAAAATTGCTCAAAATCGACCCTTATTACTTCTGGTGGTAGGTATAATTATTGTTGATACTAAATAAGCATTCGTTTTGCGCTATCATTGCAAATAAGCGAGATATAAACGTTTGAAAATTATAAAAATCGCAAATTTAAAATTGCTCAAAATCGATCCCTATTAATTCTGGTGGTAGGTATAATTATTAATGATACTAAATAAGCATTCGTTTTGCGCTATCATTACAAATAAGCGAGATATAAACGTTTGAAAATTTGAAAAATCGCAAATTTAAAATTGCTCAAAATCGATCCTAATTAATTCTGGTGGTAGGTATAATTATTGTTGATACTAAATAAGCATTCGTTTTGCGCTATCATTGCAAATAAGCGAGATATAAGCGTTTGAAAATTTGAAAAATCGCAAATTTAAAATTGCTCAAAATCGATCCATATTATTTCTGGTGGTAGGTATAATTACTGTTGATACTAAATAAGCATTCGTTTTGCGCTGTCATTGCAAATAAGCGAGATATAAGCATTTGAAAATTTGAAAAATCGCAAATTTAAAATTGCTCAAAATCGATCCCCATTAATTCTGGTGGTAGGTATAGTTAGCGTTGATACTAAATAAGCATTCGTTTTGCGCTATCATTGCAAATAAGCGAGATAAAAGCGTTTGAAAATTTGAAAAATCGCAAATTTAAAATTGCTCAAAATCGATCCTTATTAATTCTGGTGGTAGGTATAATTATTGTTGATACTAAATAAGCATTCGTTTTGCGCTATCATTGCAAATAAGCGAGATATAAGCGTTTGAAAATTATAAAAATCGCAAATTTAAAATTGCTCAAAATCGATCCCTATTAATTCTGGTGGTAGGTATAATTATTAATGATACTAAACAAGCATTCGTTTTGCGCTATCATTACAAATAAGCGAGATATAAGCGTTTGAAAATTTGAAAAATCGCAAATTTAAAATTGCTCGAAAACGATGCCTTTTAATTCTAATGGTAGATATATTTATAGTTGATACTAAATAAGCATTCGTTTTGCGCTATCATTGCAAATAAGCGAGATATAAGCGTTTGAAAATTTGAAAAATCGCAAATTTAAAATTGCTCGAAATCAATGCTCATTAATTCTAATAGTAGATATATTTAATGTTGATACTAAATAAGCATTCGTTTTGCGCTATCATTGCAAATAAGCGAGATATAAGCGTTTGAAAATTATAAAAATCGCAAATTTAAAATTGCTCAAAATCGATTTTCATTAATTCTGGTGGTAGGTATAATTATTGTTGATACTAAATAAGCATTCGTTTTGCGCTATCATTGCAAATAAGCGAGATATAAGCGTTTGAAAATTATAAAAATCGAAAATTAAAAATTGCTCAAAATCGATCCATATTAATTCTGGTGGTTGGTATAATTATTGTTGATACTAAATAAGCATTCGTTTTGCGCTATAATTGCAAATAAGCGAGATATAAGCGTTTGAAAATTATAAAAATCACAAATTTAAAATTGCTCAAAATCGATCCCTATTAATTCTGGTGGTAGGTATAATTATTGTTGATACTAAATAAGCATTCGTTTTGCGCTATCATTGCAAATAAGCGAGATATAAGCGTTTGAAAATTATAAAAATCGCAAATTTAAAATTGCTCAAAATCGATCCTTATTAATTTTGGTGGTAGGTATAATTATTGTTGATACTAAATAAGCATTCGTTTTGCGCTATCATTGCAAATAAGCGAGATATAAGCGTTTGAAAATTATAAAAATCGCAAATTTAAAATTGCTCAAAATCGATCCTTATTAATTCTGGTGGTAGGTATAATTATTGTTGATACTAAATAAGCATTCGTTTTGCGCTATCATTGCAAATAAGCGAGATATAAGCGTTTGAAAATTATAAAAATCGCAATTTTAAAATTGCTCAAAATCGACCCCCATTAATTCTGGTGGTAGGTATAATTATTGTTGATACTAAATAAGCATTCGTTTTGCGCTATCATTGCAAATAAGCTAGATATACCCATTAATTCTGGTGGTAGGTATAATTATTGTTGATACTAAATAAGCATTCGTTTTGCGCAATCATTGCAAATAAGCGAGATATAAGCGTTTGAAAATTTGAAAAATCGCAAATTTAAAATTGCTCAAAATCAATCCCCATTGATTCTGGTGGTAGGTATAGTTAGCGTTGATACTAAATAAGCATTCGTTTTGCGCTATCATTGCAAATAAGCGAGATAAAAGCGTTTGAAAATTTGAAAAATCGCAAATTTAAAATTGCTCAAAATCAATCCCCATTGATTCTGGTGGTAGGTATAATTTTTGTTGATACTAAATAAGCATTCGTTTTGCGCAATCATTGCAAATAAGCGAGATATAAGCGTTTGAAAATTATAAAAATCGCAAATTTAAAATTGCTCAAAATCGATCCCCATTAATTCTGGTGGTAGGTAAATTATTGTTGATACTAAATAAGCATTCGTTTTGCGCTATCATTGCAAATAAGCGAGATATAAGCGTTTGAAAATTATAATAATCGCAAATTTAAAATTGCTCAAAATCGATCCCCATTAATTCTGTTGGTAGGTATAATTATTGTTGATACTAAATTAGCATTCGTTTTGCGCTATCATTGCAAATAAGGGAGATATAAGCGTTTGAAAATTATAAAAATCGCAAATTTAAAATTGCTCAAAATCGATCCATACCTATTCTGGTGGTAGGTATAATTATTATTGATACTAAATAAGCATTCGTTTTGCGCTATCATTGCAAATAAGCGATATATAAGTGTTTGAAAATTTGAAAAATCGCAAATTAAAATTGCTCAAAATCGATCCCCATTAATTCTGGTGGTAGGTATAATTATTGTTGATACTAAATAAGCATTCGTTTTTTGATATCAGTGCAAATAAGCGAGATATAAGCGTTTGAAAATTATAAAAATCGCAAATTTAAAATTGCTCAAAATCGATCCCTATTAATTCTGGTGGTAGGTATAATTATTAATGATACTAAAAAAGCATTCGTTTTGCGCTATCATTACAAATAAGCGAGATATAAGCGTTTGAAAATTTGAAAAATCGCAAATTTAAAATTGCTCGAAAACGATGCCTATTAATTCTAATGGTAGATATATTTATTGTTGATACTAAATAAGCATTCGTTTTTTGATATCAGTGCAAATAAGCGAGATATAAGCGTTTGAAAATTATAAAAATCGCAAATTTAAAATTGCTCAAAATCGATCCCTATTAATTCTGGTGGTAGGTATAATTATTAATGATACTAAACAAGCATTCGTTTTGCGCTATCATTACAAATAAGCGAGATATAAGCGTTTGAAAATTTGAAAAATCGCAAATTTAAAATTGCTCAAAAACGATGCCTATTAATTCTAATGGTAGATATATTTATTGTTGATACTAAATAAGCATTCGTTTTGCGCTATCATTGCAAATAAGCGAGATATAAGCGTTTGAAAATTTGAAAAATCGCAAATTTAAAATTGCTCGAAATCAATGCTCATTAATTCTAATAGTAGATATATTTAATGTTGATACTAAATAAGCATTCGTTTTGCGCTATCATTGCAAATAAGCGAGATATAAGCGTTTGAAAAATTATAAAAATCGCAAATTTAAAATTGCTCAAAATCGATCCCCATTAATTCTGGTGGTAGGTATAATTATTGTTGATACTAAATAAGCATTCGTTTTGCGCTATCATTGCAAATAAGCGAGATATAAGCGTTTGAAAATTATAAAAATCGAAAATTAAAAATTGCTCAAAATCGATCCATATTAATTCTGGTGGTTGGTATAATTATTGTTGATACTAAATAAGCATTCGTTTTGCGCTATAATTGCAAATAAGCGAGATATAAGCGTTTGAAAATTTGAAAAATCGCAAATTTAAAATTGCTCAAAATCGATCCACATTAATTCTGGTGGTAGGTATAATTACTGTTGATACTAAATAAGTATTCGCTTTGCGCTATCATTGCAAATAAGCGAGATATAAGCGTTTGAAAATGTGAAAAATCGCAAATTAAAAATTGCTCAAAATCGATTACTATTAATTCTGGTGGTAGGTATAATTACTGTTGATACTAAATAAGCATTCGTTTTGCGCTATCATTGCAAATAAGCGAGATATAAGCGTTTGAAAATTTGAAAAATCGCAAATTTAAAATTGCTCAAAATCGATCCCCATTAATTCTGGTGGTAGGTATAATTATTATTGATACTAAATAAGCATTCGTTTTGCGCTATCATTTCAAATAAGCGAGATATAAGCGTTTGAAAATTTGAAAAATCGCAAATTTAAAATTGCTCAAAATCGATCCCCATTAATTCTGGTGGTAGGTATAATTATTGTTGATACTAAATAAGCATTCGTTTTGCGCTATCATTGCAAATAAGCGAGATATACCCATTAATTCTGGTGGTAGGTAAAATTATTGTTGATACTAAATAAGCATTCGTTTTGCGCTATCATTGCAAATAAGCGAGATATAAGCGTTTGAAAATTTGAAAAATCGCAAATTTAAAATTGCTGAAAATCGATCCCCATTAATTCTGGTGGTAGGTATAGTTAGCGTTGATACTAAATAAGCATTCGTTTTGCGCTATCATTGCAAATAAGCGAGATAAAAGCGTTTGAAAATTTGAAAAATCGCAAATTTAAAATTGCTCAAAATCAATCCCCATTAATTCTGGTGGTAGGTATAATTTTTGTTGATACTAAATAAGCATTTGTTTTGTGCTATCATTGCAAATAAGCGAGATATAAGCGTTTGAAAATTATAAAAATCGCAAATTTAAAATTGCTCAAAATCGATCCCCATTAATTCTGGTGGTAGGTAAATTATTGTTGATACTAAATAAGCATTCGTTTTGCGCTATCATTGCAAATAAGCGAGATAAAAGCGTTTGAAAATTATAAAAATCGCAAATTTAAATTGCTCAAAATCGATCCCCATTAATTCTGTTGGTAGGTATAATTATTGTTGATACTTAATAAGCATTCGTTTTGCGCTATCATTGCAAATAAGGGAGATATAAGCGTTTGAAAATTATAAAATTCGCAAATTTAAAATTGCTCAAAATCGATCCATATTAATTCAGGTGGTAGGTATAATTATTATTGATACTAAATAAGCATTCGTTTTGCGCTATCATTGCAAATAAGCGATATATAAGTGTTTGAAAATTTGAAAAATCGCAAATTAAAATTGCTCAAAATCGATCCCCATTAATTCTGGTGGTAGATATAATTATTGTTGATACTAAATTAGCATTCGTTTTTTGATATCAGTGCAAATAAGCGAGATATAAGCGTTTGAAAATTATAAAAATCGCAAATTTAAAATGGCTCAAAATCGATCCCTATTAATTCTGGTGGTAGGTATAATTATTAATGATACTAAACAAGCATTCGTTTTGCGCTATCATTACAAATAAGCGAGATATAAGCGTTTGAAAATTTGAAAAATCGCAAATTTAAAATTGCTCGAAAACGATGCCTTTTAATTCTAATGGTAGATATATTTATTGTTGATACTAAATAAGCATTCGTTTTGCGCTATCATTGCAAATAAGCGAGATATAAGCGTTTGAAAATTTGAAAAATCGCAAATTTAAAATTGCTCGAAATCAATGCTCATTAATTCTAATAGTAGATATATTTAATGTTGATACTAAATAAGCATTCGATTTGCGCTATCATTTCAAATAAGCGAGATATAAGCGTTTGAAAATTATAAAAATCGCAAATTTAAAATTGCTCAAAATCGATCCCCATTAATTCTGGTGGTAGGTATAATTATTGTTGATACTAAATAAGCATTCGTTTTGCGCTATCATTGCAAATAAGCTAGATATAAGCGTTTGAAAATTATAAAAATCGCAAATTTAAAATTGCTCAAAATCGATCCCCATTAATTCTGGTGGTAGGTATAATTATTGTTGATACTAAAAAAGCATTCGTTTTGCGCTATCATTGCAAATAAGCGAGATATAATCGTTTGAAAATTATAAAAATCGAAAATTAAAAATTGCTCAAAATCGATCCTTATTAATTCTGGTGGTAGGTATAATTATTGTTGATACTAAATAAGCATTCGTTTTGCGCTATCATTGCAAATAAGCGAGATATAAGCGTTTGAAAATTATAAAAATCGCAATTTTAAAATTGCTCAAAATCGACCCCCATTAATTCTGGTGGTAGGTATAATTATTGTTGATACTAAATAAGCATTCGTTTTGCGCTATCATTGCAAATAAGCGAGATATACCCATTAATTCTGGTGGTAGGTATAATTATTGTTGATACTAAATAAGCATTCGTTTTGCGCTATCATTGCAAATAAGCGAGATATAAGCGTTTGAAAATTTGAAAAATCGCAAATTTAAAATTGCTCAAAATCGATTCCCATTAATTCTGGTGGTAGGTATAGTTAGCGTTGATACTAAATAAGCATTCGTTTTGCGCTATCATTTCAAATAAGCGAGATAAAAGCGTTTGAAAATTTGAAAAATCGCAAATTTAAAATTGCTCAAAATCAATCCCCATTAATTCTGGTGGTAGGTATAATTTTTGTTGATACTAAATAAGCATTCGTTTTGCGCAATCATTGCAAATAAGCGAGATATAAGCGATTGAAAATTATAAAAATCGCAAATTTAAAATTGCTCAAAATCGATCCCCATTAATTCTGGTGGTAGGTAAATTATTGTTGATACTAAATAAGCATTCGTTTTGCGCTATCATTGCAAATAAGCGAGATATAAGCGTTTGAAAATTATAATAATCGCAAATTTAAAATTGCTCAAAATCGATCCCCATTAATTCTGTTGGTAGGTATAATTATTGTTGATACTAAATTAGCATTCGTTTTGCGCTATCATTGCAAATAAGGGAGATATAAGCGTTTGAAAATTATAAAAATCGCAAATTTAAAATTGCTCAAAATCGATCCATACCTATTCTGGTGGTAGTTATAATTATTATTGATACTAAATAAGCATTCGTTTTGCGCTATCATTGCAAATAAGCGATATATAAGTGTTTGAAAATTTGAAAAATCGCAAATTAAAATTGCTCAAAATCGATCCGCATTAATTCTGGTGGTAGGTATAATTATTGTTGATACTAAATAAGCATTCGTTTTTTGATATCAGTGCAAATAAGCGAGATATAAGCGTTTGAAAATTATAAAAATCGCAAATTTAAAATTGCTCAAAATCGATCCCTATTAATTCTGGTGGTAGGTATAATTATTAATGATACTAAACAAGCATTCGTTTTGCGCTATCATTACAAATAAGCGAGATATAAGCGTTTGAAAATTTGAAAAATCGCAAATTTAAAATTGCTCGAAAACGATGCCTATTAATTCTAATGGTAGATATATTTATTGTTGATACTAAATAAGCATTCGTTTTTTGATATCAGTGCAAATAAGCGAGATATAAGCGTTTGAAAATTATAAAAATCGCAAATTTAAAATTGCTCAAAATCGATCCCGATAATTCTGGTGGTAGGTATAATTATTAATGATACTAAACAAGCATTCGTTTTGCGCTATCATTACAAATAAGCGAGATATAAGCGTTTGAAAATTTGAAAAATCGCAAATTTAAAATTGCTCAAAAACGATGCCTATTAATTCTTATGGTAGATATATTTATTGTTGATACTAAATAAGCATTCGTTTTGCGCTATCATTGCAAATAAGCGAGATATAAGCGTTTGAAAATTATAAAAATCGCAAATTTAAAATTGCTCAAAATCGATCCCCATTAATTCTGGTGGTAGGTATAATTATTGTTGATACTAAATAAGCATTCGTTTTGCGCTATCATTGCAAATAAGCGAGATATAAGCGTTTGAAAATTATAAAAATCGCAAATTTAAAATTGCTCAAAATCGATCCTTATTAATTCTTGTGGTAGGTATAATTATTGTTGATACTAAATAAGCATTCGTTTTGCGCTATCATTGCAAATAAGCGAGATATAAGCGTTTGAAAATTATAAAAATCGAAAATTAAAAATTGCTCAAAATCGATCCATATTAATTCTGGTGGTTGGTATAATTATTGTTGATACTAAATAAGCATTCGTTTTGCGCTATAATTGCAAATAAGCGAGATATAAGCGTTTGAAAATTATAAAAATCACAAATTTAAAATTGCTCAAAATCGATCCCTATTAATTCTGGTGGTAGGTATAATTATTGTTGATACTAAATAAGCATTCGTTTTGCGCTATCATTGCAAATAAGCGAGATATAAGCGTTTGAAAATTATAAAAATCGCAAATTTAAAATTGCTCAAAATCGATCCTTATTAATTTTGGTGGTAGGTATAATTATTGTTGATACTAAATAAGCATTCGTTTTGCGCTATCATTGCAAATAAGCGAGATATAAGCGTTTGAAAATTTGAAAAATCGCAAATTTAAAATTGCTCAAAATCGATCCATATTAATTCTGGTGGTAGGTATAATTATTGTTGATACTAAATAAGCATTCGTTTTGCGCTATCATTGCAAATAAGCGAGATATAAGCGCTTGAAAATTTGAAAAATCGCAAATTTAAAATTGCTCAAAATCGATCCTTATTAATTCTGGTGGTAGGTATAATTATTGTTGATACTAAATAATTATTCGTTTTGCGCTATCATTGCAAATAAGCGAGATATAAGCGTTTGAAAATTTGAAAAATCGCAAATTTAAAATTGCTCAAAATCGATCCCCATTAATTCTGGTGGTAGGTATAATTACTGTTGATACTAAATAAGTATTCGCTTTGCGCTATCATTGCAAATAAGCGAGATATAAGCGTTTGAAAATGTGAAAAATCGCAAATTAAAAATTGCTCAAAATCGATCCCTATTAATTCTGGTGGTAGGTATAATTACTGTTGATACTAAATAAGCATTCGTTTTGCGCTATCATTGCAAATAAGCGAGATATAAGCGTTTGAAAATTTGAAAAATCGCAAATTTAAAATTGCTCGAAATCAATGCTCATTAATTCTAATAGTAGATATATTTAATGTTGATACTAAATAAGCATTCGTTTTGCGCTATCATTGCAAATAAGCGAGATATAAGCGTTTGAAAATTATAAAAATCGCAAATTTAAAATTGCTCAAAATCGATCCCCATTAATTCTGGTGTTAGGTATAATTATTGTTGATACTAAATAAGCATTCGTTTTGCGCTATCATTGCAAATAAGCGAGATATAAGCGTTTGAAAATTATAAAAATCGCAAATTTAAAATTGCTCAAAATCGATCCCCATTAATTCTTGTGGTAGGTATAATTATTGTTGATACTAAATAAGCATTCGTTTTGCGCTATCATTGCAAATAAGCGAGATATAAGCGTTTGAAAATTATAAAAATCGAAAATTAAAAATTGCTCAAAATCGATCCATATTAATTCTGGTGGTTGGTATTATTATTGTTGATACTAAATAAGCATTCGTTTTGCGCTATAATTGCAAATAAGCGAGATATAAGCGTTTGAAAATTATAAAAATCACAAATTTAAAATTGCTCAAAATCGATCCCTATTAATTCTGGTGGTAGGTATAATTATTGTTGATACTAAATAAGCATTCGTTTTGCGCTATCATTGCAAATAAGCGAGATATAAGCGTTTGAAAATTATAAAAATCGCAAATTTAAAATTGCTCAAAATCGATCCTTATTAATTTTGGTGGTAGGTATAATTATTGTTGATACTAAATAAGCATTCGTTTTGCGCTATCATTGCAAATAAGCGAGATATAAGCGTTTGAAAATTTGAAAAATCGCAAATTTAAAATTGCTCAAAATCGATCCATATTAATTCTGGTGGTAGGTATAATTATTGTTGATACTAAATAAGCATTCGTTTTGCGCTATCATTGCAAATAAGCGAGATATAAGCGCTTGAAAATTTGAAAAATCGCAAATTTAAAATTGCTCAAAATCGATCCTTATTAATTCTGGTGGTAGGTATAATTATTGTTGATACTAAATAATTATTCGTTTTGCGCTATCATTGCAAATAAGCGAGATATAAGCGTTTGAAAATTTGAAAAATCGCAAATTTAAAATTGCTCAAAATCGATCCCCATTAATTCTGGTGGTAGGTATAATTACTGTTGATACTAAATAAGTATTCGCTTTGCGCTATCATTGCAAATAAGCGAGATATAAGCGTTTGAAAATGTGAAAAATCGCAAATTAAAAATTGCTCAAAATCGATCCCTATTAATTCTGGTGGTAGGTATAATTACTGTTGATACTAAATAAGCATTCGTTTTGCGCTATCATTGCAAATAAGCGAGATATAAGCGTTTGAAAATTTGAAAAATCGCAAATTTAAAATTGCTCAAAATCGATCCCCATTAATTCTGGTGGTAGGTATAATTATTATTGATACTAAATAAGCATTCGTTTTGCGCTATCATTTCAAATAAGCGAGATAAAAGCGTTTGAAAATTTGAAAAATCGCAAATTTAAAATTGCTCAAAATAGATCCCCATTAATTCTGGTGGTAGGTATAATTATTGTTGATACTAAATAAGCATTCGTTTTGCGCTATCATTGCAAATAAGCGAGATATGAGCGTTTGAAAATTTGAAAAATCGCAAATTTAAAATTGCTCAAAATCGATCCCCATTAATTCTGGTGGTAGGTATAATTACTGTTGATACTAAATAAGCATTCGTTTTGCGCTATTATTGCAAATAAGCGAGATATAAGCGTTTGAAAATTTGAAAAATCGCAAATTTAAAATTGCTCAAAATCGATCCCCATTAATTCTGGTGGTAGGTATAATTATTGTTGATACTAAATAAGCATTCGTTTTGCGCTATCATTGCAAATAAGCGAGATATAAGCGTTTGAAAATTTGAAAAATCGCAAATTTAAAATTGCTCGAAATCAATACTCATTCATTCTAATAGTAGATATATTTAATGTTGATACTAAATAAGCATTCGTTTTGCGCTATCATTGCAAATAAGCGAGATATAAGCGTTTGAAAATTTGAAAAATCGCAAATTTAAAATTGCTCGAAATCAATGCTCATTAATTCTAATAGTAGATATATTTAATGTTGATACTAAATAAGCATTCGTTTTGCGCTATCATTGCAAATAAGCGAGATATAAGCGTTTGAAAAATTATAAAAATCGCAAATTTAAAATTGCTCAAAATCGATCCCCATTAATTCTGGTGGTAGGTATAATTATTGTTGATACTAAATAAGCATTCGTTTTGCGCTATCATTGCAAATAAGCGAGATATAAGCGTTTGAAAATTTGAAAAATCGCAAATTTAAAATTGCTCAAAATCGATCCACATTAATTCTGGTGGTAGGTATAATTACTGTTGATACTAAATAAGTATTCGCTTTGCGCTATCATTGCAAATAAGCGAGATATAAGCGTTTGAAAATGTGAAAAATCGCAAATTAAAAATTGCTCAAAATCGATTACTATTAATTCTGGTGGTAGGTATAATTACTGTTGATACTAAATAAGCATTCGTTTTGCGCTATCATTGCAAATAAGCGAGATATAAGCGTTTGAAAATTTGAAAAATCGCAAATTTAAAATTGCTCAAAATCGATCCCCATTAATTCTGGTGGTAGGTATAATTATTATTGATACTAAATAAGCATTCGTTTTGCGCTATCATTTCAAATAAGCGAGATATAAGCGTTTGAAAATTTGAAAAATCGCAAATTTAAAATTGCTCAAAATCGATCCCCATTAATTCTGGTGGTAGGTATAATTATTGTTGATACTAAATAAGCATTCGTTTTGCGCTATCATTGCAAATAAGCGAGATATACCCATTAATTCTGGTGGTAGGTAAAATTATTGTTGATACTAAATAAGCATTCGTTTTGCGCTATCATTGCAAATAAGCGAGATATAAGCGTTTGAAAATTTGAAAAATCGCAAATTTAAAATTGCTCAAAATCGATCCCCATTAATTCTGGTGGTAGGTATAGTTAGCGTTGATACTAAATAAGCATTCGTTTTGCGCTATCATTGCAAATAAGCGAGATAAAAGCGTTTGAAAATTTGAAAAATCGCAAATTTAAAATTGCTCAAAATCAATCCCCATTAATTCTGGTGGTAGGTATAATTTTTGTTGATACTAAATAAGCATTTGTTTTGTGCTATCATTGCAAATAAGCGAGATATAAGCGTTTGAAAATTATAAAAATCGCAAATTTAAAATTGCTCAAAATCGATCCCCATTAATTCTGGTGGTAGGTAAATTATTGTTGATACTAAATAAGCATTCGTTTTGCGCTATCATTGCAAATAAGCGAGATAAAAGCGTTTGAAAATTATAAAAATCGCAAATTTAAATTGCTCAAAATCGATCCCCATTAATTCTGTTGGTAGGTATAATTATTGTTGATACTTAATAAGCATTCGTTTTGCGCTATCATTGCAAATAAGGGAGATATAAGCGTTTGAAAATTATAAAATTCGCAAATTTAAAATTGCTCAAAATCGATCCATATTAATTCAGGTGGTAGGTATAATTATTATTGATACTAAATAAGCATTCGTTTTGCGCTATCATTGCAAATAAGCGATATATAAGTGTTTGAAAATTTGAAAAATCGCAAATTAAAATTGCTCAAAATCGATCCCCATTAATTCTGGTGGTAGATATAATTATTGTTGATACTAAATTAACATTCGTTTTTTGATATCAGTGCAAATAAGCGAGATATAAGCGTTTGAAAATTATAAAAATCGCAAATTTAAAATGGCTCAAAATCGATCCCTATTAATTCTGGTGGTAGGTATAATTATTAATGATACTAAACAAGCATTCGTTTTGCGCTATCATTACAAATAAGCGAGATATAAGCGTTTGAAAATTTGAAAAATCGCAAATTTAAAATTGCTCGAAAACGATGCCTTTTAATTCTAATGGTAGATATATTTATTGTTGATACTAAATAAGCATTCGTTTTGCGCTATCATTGCAAATAAGCGAGATATAAGCGTTTGAAAATTTGAAAAATCGCAAATTTAAAATTGCTCGAAATCAATGCTCATTAATTCTAATAGTAGATATATTTAATGTTGATACTAAATAAGCATTCGATTTGCGCTATCATTGCAAATAAGCGAGATATAAGCGTTTGAAAATTATAAAAATCGCAAATTTAAAATTGCTCAAAATCGATCCCCATTAATTCTGGTGGTAGGTATAATTATTGTTGATACTAAATAAGCATTCGTTTTGCGCTATCATTGCAAATAAGCTAGATATAAGCGTTTGAAAATTATAAAAATCGCAAATTTAAAATTGCTCAAAATCGATCCCCATTAATTCTGGTGGTAGGTATAATTATTGTTGATACTAAAAAAGCATTCGTTTTGCGCTATCATTGCAAATAAGCGAGATATAATCGTTTGAAAATTATAAAAATCGAAAATTAAAAATTGCTCAAAATCGATCCTTATTAATTCTGGTGGTAGGTATAATTATTGTTGATACTAAATAAGCATTCGTTTTGCGCTATCATTGCAAATAAGCGAGATATAAGCGTTTGAAAATTATAAAAATCGCAATTTTAAAATTGCTCAAAATCGACCCCCATTAATTCTGGTGGTAGGTATAATTATTGTTGATACTAAATAAGCATTCGTTTTGCGCTATCATTGCAAATAAGCGAGATATACCCATTAATTCTGGTGGTAGGTATAATTATTGTTGATACTAAATAAGCATTCGTTTTGCGCTATCATTGCAAATAAGCGAGATATAAGCGTTTGAAAATTTGAAAAATCGCAAATTTAAAATTGCTCAAAATCGATTCCCATTAATTCTGGTGGTAGGTATAGTTAGCGTTGATACTAAATAAGCATTCGTTTTGCGCTATCATTTCAAATAAGCGAGATAAAAGCGTTTGAAAATTTGAAAAATCGCAAATTTAAAATTGCTCAAAATCAATCCCCATTAATTCTGGTGGTAGGTATAATTTTTGTTGATACTAAATAAGCATTCGTTTTGCGCAATCATTGCAAATAAGCGAGATATAAGCGATTGAAAATTATAAAAATCGCAAATTTAAAATTGCTCAAAATCGATCCCCATTAATTCTGGTGGTAGGTAAATTATTGTTGATACTAAATAAGCATTCGTTTTGCGCTATCATTGCAAATAAGCGAGATATAAGCGTTTGAAAATTATAATAATCGCAAATTTAAAATTGCTCAAAATCGATCCCCATTAATTCTGTTGGTAGGTATAATTATTGTTGATACTAAATTAGCATTCGTTTTGCGCTATCATTGCAAATAAGGGAGATATAAGCGTTTGAAAATTATAAAAATCGCAAATTTAAAATTGCTCAAAATCGATCCATACCTATTCTGGTGGTAGTTATAATTATTATTGATACTAAATAAGCATTCGTTTTGCGCTATCATTGCAAATAAGCGATATATAAGTGTTTGATAATTTGAAAAATCGCAAATTAAAATTGCTCAAAATCGATCTTTATTAATTCTGGTGGTAGGTATAATTATTGTTGATACTAAATAAGCATTCGTTTTTTGATATCAGTGCAAATAAGCGAGATATAAGCGTTTGAAAATTATAAAAATCGCAAATTTAAAATTGCTCAAAATCGATCCCTATTAATTCTGGTGGTAGGTATAATTATTAATGATACTAAACAAGCATTCGTTTTGCGCTATCATTACAAATAAGCGAGATATAAGCGTTTGAAAATTTGAAAAATCGCAAATTTAAAATTGCTCGAAAACGATGCCTATTAATTCTAATGGTAGATATATTTATTGTTGATACTAAATAAGCATTCGTTTTTTGATATCAGTGCAAATAAGCGAGATATAAGCGTTTGAAAATTATAAAAATCGCAAATTTAAAATTGCTCAAAATCGATCCCGATAATTCTGGTGGTAGGTATAATTATTAATGATACTAAACAAGCATTCGTTTTGCGCTATCATTACAAATAAGCGAGATATAAGCGTTTGAAAATTTGAAAAATCGCAAATTTAAAATTGCTCAAAAACGATGCCTATTAATTCTTATGGTAGATATATTTATTGTTGATACTAAATAAGCATTCGTTTTGCGCTATCATTGCAAATAAGCGAGATATAAGCGTTTGAAAATTATAAAAATCGCAAATTTAAAATTGCTCAAAATCGATCCCCATTAATTCTGGTGGTAGGTATAATTATTGTTGATACTAAATAAGCATTCGTTTTGCGCTATCATTGCAAATAAGCGAGATATAAGCGTTTGAAAATTATAAAAATCGCAAATTTAAAATTGCTCAAAATCGATCCTTATTAATTCTTGTGGTAGGTATAATTATTGTTGATACTAAATAAGCATTCGTTTTGCGCTATCATTGCAAATAAGCGAGATATAAGCGTTTGAAAATTATAAAAATCGAAAATTAAAAATTGCTCAAAATCGATCCATATTAATTCTGGTGGTTGGTATAATTATTGTTGATACTAAATAAGCATTCGTTTTGCGCTATAATTGCAAATAAGCGAGATATAAGCGTTTGAAAATTATAAAAATCACAAATTTAAAATTGCTCAAAATCGATCCCTATTAATTCTGGTGGTAGGTATAATTATTGTTGATACTAAATAAGCATTCGTTTTGCGCTATCATTGCAAATAAGCGAGATATAAGCGTTTGAAAATTATAAAAATCGCAAATTTAAAATTGCTCAAAATCGATCCTTATTAATTTTGGTGGTAGGTATAATTATTGTTGATACTAAATAAGCATTCGTTTTGCGCTATCATTGCAAATAAGCGAGATATAAGCGTTTGAAAATTTGAAAAATCGCAAATTTAAAATTGCTCAAAATCGATCCATATTAATTCTGGTGGTAGGTATAATTATTGTTGATACTAAATAAGCATTCGTTTTGCGCTATCATTGCAAATAAGCGAGATATAAGCGCTTGAAAATTTGAAAAATCGCAAATTTAAAATTGCTCAAAATCGATCCTTATTAATTCTGGTGGTAGGTATAATTATTGTTGATACTAAATAATTATTCGTTTTGCGCTATCATTGCAAATAAGCGAGATATAAGCGTTTGAAAATTTGAAAAATCGCAAATTTAAAATTGCTCAAAATCGATCCCCATTAATTCTGGTGGTAGGTATAATTACTGTTGATACTAAATAAGTATTCGCTTTGCGCTATCATTGCAAATAAGCGAGATATAAGCGTTTGAAAATGTGAAAAATCGCAAATTAAAAATTGCTCAAAATCGATCCCTATTAATTCTGGTGGTAGGTATAATTACTGTTGATACTAAATAAGCATTCGTTTTGCGCTATCATTGCAAATAAGCGAGATATAAGCGTTTGAAAATTTGAAAAATCGCAAATTTAAAATTGCTCGAAATCAATGCTCATTAATTCTAATAGTAGATATATTTAATGTTGATACTAAATAAGCATTCGTTTTGCGCTATCATTGCAAATAAGCGAGATATAAGCGTTTGAAAATTATAAAAATCGCAAATTTAAAATTGCTCAAAATCGATCCCCATTAATTCTGGTGGTAGGTATAATTATTGTTGATACTAAATAAGCATTCGTTTTGCGCTATCATTGCAAATAAGCGAGATATAAGCGTTTGAAAATTATAAAAATCGCAAATTTAAAATTGCTCAAAATCGATCCCCATTAATTCTTGTGGTAGGTATAATTATTGTTGATACTAAATAAGCATTCGTTTTGCGCTATCATTGCAAATAAGCGAGATATAAGCGTTTGAAAATTATAAAAATCGAAAATTAAAAATTGCTCAAAATCGATCCATATTAATTCTGGTGGTTGGTATTATTATTGTTGATACTAAATAAGCATTCGTTTTGCGCTATAATTGCAAATAAGCGAGATATAAGCGTTTGAAAATTATAAAAATCACAAATTTAAAATTGCTCAAAATCGATCCCTATTAATTCTGGTGGTAGGTATAATTATTGTTGATACTAAATAAGCATTCGTTTTGCGCTATCATTGCAAATAAGCGAGATATAAGCGTTTGAAAATTATAAAAATCGCAAATTTAAAATTGCTCAAAATCGATCCTTATTAATTTTGGTGGTAGGTATAATTATTGTTGATACTAAATAAGCATTCGTTTTGCGCTATCATTGCAAATAAGCGAGATATAAGCGTTTGAAAATTTGAAAAATCGCAAATTTAAAATTGCTCAAAATCGATCCATATTAATTCTGGTGGTAGGTATAATTATTGTTGATACTAAATAAGCATTCGTTTTGCGCTATCATTGCAAATAAGCGAGATATAAGCGCTTGAAAATTTGAAAAATCGCAAATTTAAAATTGCTCAAAATCGATCCTTATTAATTCTGGTGGTAGGTATAATTATTGTTGATACTAAATAATTATTCGTTTTGCGCTATCATTGCAAATAAGCGAGATATAAGCGTTTGAAAATTTGAAAAATCGCAAATTTAAAATTGCTCAAAATCGATCCCCATTAATTCTGGTGGTAGGTATAATTACTGTTGATACTAAATAAGTATTCGCTTTGCGCTATCATTGCAAATAAGCGAGATATAAGCGTTTGAAAATGTGAAAAATCGCAAATTAAAAATTGCTCAAAATCGATCCCTATTAATTCTGGTGGTAGGTATAATTACTGTTGATACTAAATAAGCATTCGTTTTGCGCTATCATTGCAAATAAGCGAGATATAAGCGTTTGAAAATTTGAAAAATCGCAAATTTAAAATTGCTCAAAATCGATCCCCATTAATTCTGGTGGTAGGTATAATTATTGTTGATACTAAATAAGCATTCGTTTTGCGCTATCATTTCAAATAAGCGAGATAAAAGCGTTTGAAAATTTGAAAAATCGCAAATTTAAAATTGCTCAAAATAGATCCCCATTAATTCTGGTGGTAGGTATAATTATTGTTGATACTAAATAAGCATTCGTTTTGCGCTATCATTGCAAATAAGCGAGATATGAGCGTTTGAAAATTTGAAAAATCGCAAATTTAAAATTGCTCAAAATCGATCCCCATTAATTCTGGTGGTAGGTATAATTACTGTTGATACTAAATAAGCATTCGTTTTGCGCTATTATTGCAAATAAGCGAGATATAAGCGTTTGAAAATTTGAAAAATCGCAAATTTAAAATTGCTCAAAATCGATCCCCATTAATTCTGGTGGTAGGTATAATTATTGTTGATACTAAATAAGCATTCGTTTTGCGCTATCATTGCAAATAAGCGAGATATAAGCGTTTGAAAATTTGAAAAATCGCAAATTTAAAATTGCTCGAAATCAATACTCATTCATTCTAATAGTAGATATATTTAATGTTGATACTAAATAAGCATTCGTTTTGCGCTATCATTGCAAATAAGCGAGATATAAGCGTTTGAAAATTATAAAAATCGCAAATTTAAAATTGCTCAAAATCGATCCCCATTAATTCTGGTGGTAGGTATAATTATTGTTGATACTAAATAAGCATTCGTTTTGCGCTATCATTGCAAAAGAGCGAGATATAAGCGTTTGAAAATTATAAAAATCGAAAATTAAAAATTGCTCAAAATCGATCCATATTAATTCTGGTGGTTGGTATAATTATTGTTGATACTAAATAAGCATTCGTTTTGCGCTATAATTGCAAATAAGCGAGATATAAGCGTTTGAAAATTATAAAAATCACAAATTTAAAATTGCTCAAAATCGATCCCTATTAATTCTGGTGGTAGGTATAATTATTGTTGATACTAAATAAGCATTCGTTTTGCGCTATCATTGCAAATAAGCGAGATATAAGCGTTTGAAAATTATAAAAATCGCAAATTTAAAATTGCTCAAAATCGATCCTTATTAATTTTGGTGGTAGGTATAATTACTGTTGATACTAAATAAGCATTCGTTTTGCGCTATCATTGCAAATAAGCGAGATATAAGCGTTTGAAAATTTGAAAAATCGCAAATTTAAAATTGCTCAAAATAGATCCATATTAATTCTGGTGGTAGGTATAATTATTGTTGATACTAAATAAGCATTCGTTTTGCGCTATCATTGCAAATAAGCGAGATATAAGCGCTTGAAAATTTGAAAAATCGCAAATTTAAAATTGCTCAAAATCGATCCTTATTAATTCTGGTGGTAGGTATAATTATTGTTGATACTAAATAAGCATTCGTTTTGCGCTATCATTGCAAATAAGCGAGATATAAGCGTTTGAAAATTTGAAAAATCGCAAATTTAAAATTGCTCAAAATCGATCCCCATTAATTCTGGTGGTAGGTATAATTACTGTTGATACTAAATAAGTATTCGCTTTGCGCTATCATTGCAAATAAGCGAGATATAAGCGTTTGAAAATGTGAAAAATCGCAAATTAAAAATTGCTCAAAATCGATCCCTATTAATTCTGGTGGTAGGTATAATTACTGTTGATACTAAATAAGCATTCGTTTTGCGCTATCATTGCAAATAAGCGAGATATAAGCGTTTGAAAATTTGAAAAATCGCAAATTTAAAATTGCTCAAAATCGATCCCCATTAATTCTGGTGGTAGGTATAATTATTATTGATACTAAATAAGCATTCGTTTTGCGCTATCATTTCAAATAAGCGAGATAAAAGCGTTTGAAAATTTGAAAAATCGCAAATTTAAAATTGCTCAAAATAGATCCCCATTAATTCTGGTGGTAGGTATAATTATTGTTGATACTAAATAAGCATTCGTTTTGCGCTATCATTGCAAATAAGCGAGATATAAGCGTTTGAAAATTTGAAAAATCGCAAATTTAAAATTGCTCAAAATAGATCCATATTAATTCTGGTGGTAGGTATAATTATTGTTGATACTAAATAAGCATTTGTTTTGCGCTATCATTGCAAATAAGCGAGATATAAGCGCTTGAAAATTTGAAAAATTGCAAATTTAAAATTGCTCAAAATCGATCCTTATTAATTCTGGTGGTAGGTATAATTATTGTTGATACTAAATAAGCATTCGTTTTGCGCTATCATTGCAAATAAGCGAGATATAAGCGTTTGAAAATTTGAAAAATCGCAAATTTAAAATTGCTCAAAATCGATCCCCATTAATTCTGGTGGTAGGTATAATTACTGTTGATACTAAATAAGTATTCGCTTTGCGCTATCATTGCAAATAAGCGAGATATAAGCGTTTGAAAATGTGAAAAATCGCAAATTAAAAATTGCTCAAAATCGATCCCTATTAATTCTGGTGGTAGGTATAATTACTGTTGATACTAAATAAGCATTCGTTTTGCGCTATCATTGCAAATAAGCGAGATATAAGCGTTTGAAAATTTGAAAAATCGCAAATTTAAAATTGCTCAAAATCGATCCCCATTAATTCTGGTGGTAGGTATAATTATTATTGATACTAAATAAGCATTCGTTTTGCGCTATCATTTCAAATAAGCGAGATAAAAGCGTTTGAAAATTTGAAAAATCGCAAATTTAAAATTGCTCAAAATAGATCCCCATTAATTCTGGTGGTAGGTATAATTATTGTTGATACTAAATAAGCATTCGTTTTGCGCTATCATTGCAAATAAGCGAGATATGAGCGTTTGAAAATTTGAAAAATCGCAAATTTAAAATTGCTCAAAATCGATCCCCATTAATTCTGGTGGTAGGTATAATTACTGTTGATACTAAATAAGCATTCGTTTTGCGCTATTATTGCAAATAAGCGAGATATAAGCGTTTGAAAATTTGAAAAATCGCAAATTTAAAATTGCTCAAAATCGATCCCCATTAATTCTGGTGGTAGGTATAATTATTGTTGATACTAAATAAGCATTCGTTTTGCGCTATCATTGCAAATAAGCGAGATATAAGCGTTTGAAAATTTGAAAAATCGCAAATTTAAAATTGCTCGAAATCAATACTCATTCATTCTAATAGTAGATATATTTAATGTTGATACTAAATAAGCATTCGTTTTGCGCTATCATTGCAAATAAGCGAGATATAAGCGTTTGAAAATTATAAAAATCGCAAATTTAAAATTGCTCAAAATCGATCCCCATTAATTCTGGTGGTAGGTATAATTATTGTTGATACTAAATAAGCATTCGTTTTGCGCTATCATTGCAAATAAGCGATATATAAGCGTTTGAAAATTATAAAAATCGCAAATTTAAAATTGCTCAAAATCGATCCCCATTAATTCTGGTGGTAGGTATAATTATTGTTGATACTAAATAAGCATTCGTTTTGCGCTATCATTGCAAATAAGCGAGATATAAGCGTTTGAAAATTTGAAAAATCGCAAATTAAAAATTGCTCAAAATCGATCCATATTAATTCTGGTGGTTGGTATAATTATTGTTGATACTAAATAAGCATTCGTTTTGCGCTATAATTGCAAATAAGCGAGATATAAGCGTTTGAAAATTATAAAAATCACAAATTTAAAATTGCTCAAAATCGATCCCTATTAATTCTGGTGGTAGGTATAATTATTGTTGATACTAAATAAGCATTCGTTTTGCGCTATCATTGCAAATAAGCGAGATATAAGCGTTTGAAAATTTGAAAAATCGCAAATTAAAATTGCTCAAAATCGATCCCCATTAATTCTGGTGGTAGGTATAATTATTGTTGATACTAAATAAGCATTCGTTTTGCGCTATCATTGCAAATAAGCGAGATATAAGCGTTTGAAAATTTGAAAAATCGCAAATTTTAAATTGCTCAAAATCGATCCATATTAATTCTGGTGGTAGGTATAATTATTGTTGATACTAAATAAGCATTCGTTTTGCGCTATCATTGCAAATAAGCGAGATATAAGCGCTTGAAAATTTGAAAAATCGCAAATTTAAAATTGCTCAAAATCGATCCTTATTAATTCTGGTGGTAGGTATAATTATTGTTGATACTAAATAAGCATTCGTTTTGCGCTATCATTGCAAATAAGCGAGATATAAGCGTTTGAAAATTTGAAAAATCGCAAATTTAAAATTGCTCAAAATCGATCCCCATTAATTCTGGTGGTAGGTATAATTATTATTGATACTAAATAAGCATTCGTTTTGCGCTATCATTTCAAATAAGCGAGATATAAGCGTTTGAAAATTTGAAAAATCGCAAATTTAAAATTGCTCAAAATAGATCCCCATTAATTCTGGTGGTAGGTATAATTATTGTTGATACTAAATAAGCATTCGTTTTGCGCTATCATTGCAAATAAGCGAGATATGAGCGTTTGAAAATTTGAAAAATCGCAAATTTAAAATTGCTCAAAATCGATCCCCATTAATTCTGGTGGTAGGTATAATTACTATTGATACTAAATAAGCATTCGTTTTGCGCTATTATTGCAAATAAGCGAGATATAAGCGTTTGAAAATTTGAAAAATCGCAAATTTAAAATTGCTCAAAATCGATCCCCATTAATTCTGGTGGTAGGTATAATTATTGTTGATACTAAATAAGCATTCGTTTTGCGCTATCATTGCAAATAAGCGAGATATAAGCGTTTGAAAATTTGAAAAATCGCAAATTTAAAATTGCTCGAAATCAATGCTCATTCATTCTAATAGTAGATATATTTAATGTTGATACTAAATAAGCATTCGTTTTGCGCTATCATTGCAAATAAGCGAGATATAAGCGTTTGAAAATTATAAAAATCGCAAATTTAAAATTGCTCAAAATCGATCCCCATTAATTCTGGTGGTAGGTATAATTATTGTTGATACTAAATAAGCATTCGTTTTGCGCTATCATTGCAAATAAGCGATATATAAGCGTTTGAAAATTATAAAAATCGCAAATTTAAAATTGCTCAAAATCGATCCCCATTAATTCTGGTGGTAGGTATAATTATTGTTGATACTAAATAAGCATTCGTTTTGCGCTATCATTGCAAATAAGCGAGATATAAGCGTTTGAAAATTATAAAAATCGAAAATTAAAAATTGCTCAAAATCGATCCATATTAATTCTGGTGGTTGGTATAATTATTGTTGATACTAAATAAGCATTCGTTTTGCGCTATAATTGCAAATAAGCGAGATATAAGCGTTTGAAAATTATAAAAATCACAAATTTAAAATTGCTCAAAATCGATCCCTATTAATTCTGGTGGTAGGTATAATTATTGTTGATACTAAATAAGCATTCGTTTTGCGCTATCATTGCAAATAAGCGAGATATAAGCGTTTGAAAATTATAAAAATCGCAAATTTAAAATTGCTCAAAATCGATCCTTATTAATTTTGGTGGTAGGTATTATTATTGTTGATACTAAATAAGCATTCGTTTTGCGCTATCATTGCAAATAAGCGAGATATAAGCGTTTGAAAATTTGAAAAATCGCAAATTTAAAATTGCTCAAAATCGATCCATATTAATTCTGGTGGTAGTTATAATTATTGTTGATACTAAATAAGCATTCGTTTTGCGCTATCATTGCAAATAAGCTAGATATAAGCGCTTGAAAATTTGAAAAATCGCAAATTTAAAATTGCTCAAAATCGATCCTTATTAATTCTGGTGGTAGGTATAATTATTGTTGATACTAAATAAGCATTCGTTTTGCGCTATCATTGCAAATAAAGGAGATATAAGCGTTTGAAAATTTGAAAAATCGCAAATTTAAAATTGCTCAAAATCGATCCCCATTAATTCTGGTGGTAGGTATAATTTTTGTTGATACTAAATAAGCATTCGTTTTGCGCTATCATTGCAAATAAGCGAGATAGAAGCGTTTGAAAATGTGAAAAATCGCAAATTTAAAATTGCTCAAAATCGATCCCTATTAATTCTGGTGGTAGATATAATTACTGTTGATACTAAATAAGCATTCGTTTTGCGCTATCATTGCAAATAAGCGAGATATAAGCGTTTGAAAATTTGAAAAATCGCAAATTTAAAATTGCTCAAAATCGATCCTTATTAATTCTGGTGGTAGGTATAATTATTATTGATACTAAATAAGCATTCGTTTTGCGCTATCATTTCAAATAAGCGAGATATAAGCGTTTGAAAATTTGAAAAATCGCAAATTTAAAATTGCTCAAAATAGATCCATATTAATTCTGGTGGTAGGTATAATTATTGTTGATACTAAATAAGCATTCGTTTTGCGCTATCATTGCAAATAAGCGAGATATGAGCGTTTGAAAATTTGAAAAATCGCAAATTTAAAATTGCTCAAAATCGATCCCCATTAATTCTGGTGGTAGGTATAGTTAGCGTTGATACTAAATAAGCATTCGTTTTGCGCTATCATTGCAAATAAGCGAGATAAAAGCGTTTGAAAATTTGAAAAATCGCAAATTTAAAATTGCTCAAAATCAATCCCCATTAATTCTGGTGGTAGGTATAATTTTTGTTGATACTAAATAAGCATTCGTTTTGCGCTATCATTGCAAATAAGCGAGATATAAGCGTTTGAAAATTATAAAAATCGCAAATTTAAAATTGCTCAAAATCGATCCTCATAAATTCTGGTGGTAGGTATAATTATTGTTGATACTAAATAAGCATTCGTTTTGCGCTATCATTGCAAATAAGCGAGATATAAGCGTTTGAAAATTATAAAAATCGCAAATTTAAAATTGCTCAAAATCGATCCTTATTAATTCTGTTGGTAGGTATAATTATTGTTGATACTAAATAAGCATTCGTTTTTCGCTATCATTGCAAATAAGGGAGATATAAGCGTTTGAAAATTATAAAAATCGCAAATTAAAAATTGCTCAAAATCGATCTTTATTAATTCTGGTGGTAGGTATAATTATTATTGATACTAAATAAGCATTCGTTTTGCGCTATCATTGCAAATAAGCGAGATATAAGCGTTTGAAAATTTGAAAAATCGCAAATTAAAATTGCTCAAAATCGATCCCCATTAATTCTGGTGGTAGGTATAATTATTGTTGATACTAAATAAGCATTCGTTTTGCGCTATCATTGCAAATTAGCGAGATATAAGCGTTTGAAAATTTGAAAAATCGCAAATTAAAAATTGCTCAAAATCGATCTATATTAATTCTGGTGGTAGGTATAGTTAGCGTTGATACTAAATAAGCATTCGTTTTGCGCTATCATTGCAAATAAGCGAGATATAAGCGTTTGAAAATTTGAAAAATCGCAAATTTAAAATTGCTCAAAATCGATCCCTATTAATTCTGGTGGTAGTTATAATTATAAATGATACTAAATAAGCATTCGTTTTGCGCTATCATTGCAAATAAGCGAGATATAAGCGTTTGAAAATTTGAAAAATCGTAAAATTTAAAATTGCTCAAAATCAATCCCCATTAATTCTGGTGGTAGGTAAATTTTTGTTGATACTAAATAAGCATTCGTTTTGCGCTATCATTGCAAATAAGCGAGATATAAGCGTTTGAAAATTATAAAAATCGCAAATTTAAAATTGCTCAAAATCGATCAATATTAATTCTGGTGGTAGGTATAATTATTGTTGATACTAAATAAGCATTCGTTTTGCGCTATCATTGCAAATAAGCGAGATATAAGCGTTTGAAAATTATAAAAATCGCAAATTTAAAATTGCTCAAAATCGATCCCTATTAATTCTGTTGGTAGGTATAATTATTGTTGATACTAAATAAGCATTCGTTTTGCGCTATCATTGCAAATAAGGGAGATATAAGCGTTTGAAAATTATAAAAATCGCAAATTTAAAATTGCTCAAAATCGATCAATATTAATTCTGGTGGTAGGTATAATTATTGTTGATACTAAATAAGCATTCGTTTTGCGCTATCATTGCAAATAAGCGAGATATAAGCGTTTGAAAATTATAAAAATCGCAAATTTAAAATTGCTCAAAATCGATCCCTATTAATTCTGTTGGTAGGTATAATTATTGTTGATACTAAATAAGCATTCGTTTTGCGCTATCATTGCAAATAAGGGAGATATAAGCGTTTGAAAATTATAAAAATCGCAAATTTAAAATTGCTCAAAATCGATCCCCATTAATTCTGGTGGTAGGTATAATTATTATTGATACTAAATAAGCATTCGTTCTGCGCTATCATTGCAAATAAGCGAGATATAAGCGTTTGAAAATTTGAAAAATCGCAAATTAAAATTGCTCAAAATCGATCCCCATTAATTCTGGTGGTAGGTATAATTATTGTTGATACTAAATAAGCATTCGTTTTTTGATATCATTGCAAATAATCGAGATATAAGCGTTTGAAAATTATAAAAATCGCAAATTTAAAATTGCTCAAAATCGATCCCTATTCATTCTGGTGGTAGGTATAATTATTGTTGATACAAAATAAGCATTCGTTTTGCGCTATCATTGCAAATAAGCGAGATATAAGCGTTTGAAAATTTGAAAAATCGCAAATAAAAATTGCTCAAAATCGATCCCTATTAATTCTGGTGGTAGTATAGTTATTGTTGATACTAAATAAGCACTCGTTTTGCGCTATCATTGCAAATAAGCGAGATATAAGCGTTTGAAAATTTGAAAAATCGCAAATTAAAATTGCTCAAAATCGATCCCCATTAATTCTGGTGGTAGGTATAGTTATTGTTGATACTAAATAAGCATTCGTTTTGCGCTATCATTGCAAATAAGGAGATATAAGCGTTTGAAAATTAAAAAAATCGCAAATTTAAAATTGCTCAAAATCGATCCATATTAATTCTGGTGGTAGGTATAATTACTGTTGATACTAAATAAGCATTCATTTTGCGCTATCATTGCAAATAAGCGAGATATAAACGTTTGAAAATTTGAAAAATCGCAAATTTAAAATTGCTCAAAATCGATCCCCATTAATTCTAGTGGTAGGTATAATTATTGTTGATACTAAATAAGCATTTGTTTTGCGCTATCATTGCAAATGAGCGAGATATAAGCGTTTGAAAATTTGAAAAATCGCAAATTAAAATTGCTCAAAATCGATCCCCATTAATTCTGGTGGTAGGTATAATTATTGTTGATACTAAATAAGCATTCGTTTTTTGATATCATTGCAAATAATCGAGATATAAGCGTTTGAAAATTATAAAAATCGAAAATTTAAAATTGCTCAAAATCGATCCCCATTCATTCTGGTGGTAGGTATAATTATTGTTGATACAAAATAAGCATTCGTTTTGCGCTAACTTTGCAAATAAGCGAGATATAAGCGTTTGAAAATTTGAAAAATCGCAAATTAAAATTGCTCAAAATCGATCCCTATTAATTCTGGTGGTAGTATAATTATTGTTGATACTAAATAAGCACTCGTTTTGCGCTATCATTGCAAATAAGCGAGATATAAGCGTTTGAAAATTTGAAAAATCGCAAATTAAAATTACTCAAAATCGATCCCCATTAATTCTGGTGGTAGGTATAATTATTGTTGATACCAAATAAGCATTCGTTTTTTGATATCAGTGCAAATAAGCGAGATATAAGCGTTTGAAAATTATAAAAATCGCAATTTTAAAATTGCTCAAAATCGACCCTTATTACTTCTGGTGGTAGGTATAATTATTGTTGATACTAAATAAGCATTCGTTTTGCGCTATCATTGCAAATAAGCGAGATATGAGCGTTTGAAAATTTGAAAAATCGCAAATTTAAAATTGCTCAAAATCGATCCCCATTCATTCTGGTGGTAGGTATAATTATTGTTGATACTAAATAAGCATTCGTTTTGCGCTTTCATTGCAAATAAGCGAGATATAAGCGTTTGAAAATTTGAAAAATCGCAAATTTTCAATTGCTCAATATCGATCCCCATTAATTCTGGTGGTAGGTATAGTTATTGTTGATACTAAATAAGCATTCGTTTTGGCTATCATTGCAAATAAGCGAGATATAAGCGTTTGAAAATTTGAAAAATCGCAAATTTAAAATTGCTCAAAATCGATCCATATTAATTCTGGTGGTAGGTATAATTACTGTTGATACTAAATAAGCATTAGTTTTGCAATATCATTGCAAATAAGCGAGATATAAGCGTTTGAAAATTTGAAAAATCGCAAATTTAAAATTGCTCAAAATAGATCCTTATTAATTCTGGTGGTAGGTATAATTATTGTTGATACTAAATAAGCATTCGTTTTGCGCTATCATTGCAAATAAGCGAGATATAAGCGTTTGAAAATTTGAAAAATCGCAAATTTAAAATTGCTCAAAATCGATCTCCATTAATTCTGGTGGTAGGTATAATTATTGTTGATACTAAATAAGCATTTGTTTTGCGCTATCATTGCAAATGAGCGAGATAAAAGCGTTTGAAAATTTGAAAAATCGCAAATTTAAAATTGCTCAAAATAGATCCTTATTAATTCTGGTGGTAGGTATAATTATTGTTGATACTAAATAAGCATTCGTTTTGCGCTATCATTGCAAATAAGCGAGATATAAGCGTTTGAAAATTATAAAAATCGCAAATTTAAAATTGCTCAAAATCGATCAATATTAATTCTGGTGGTAGGTATAATTATTGTTGATACTAAATAAGCATTCGTTTTGCGCTATCATTGCAAATAAGCGAGATATAAGCGTTTGAAAATTATAAAAATCGCAAATTTAAAATTGCTCAAAATCGATCCCTATTAATTCTGTTGGTAGGTATAATTATTGTTGATACTAAATAAGCATTCGTTTTGCGCTATCATTGCAAATAAGGGAGATATAAGCATTTGAAAATTATAAAAATCGCAAATTTAAAATTGCTCAAAATCGATCCCCATTAATTCTGGTGGTAGGTATAATTATTATTGATACTAAATAAGCATTCGTTCTGCGCTATCATTGCAAATAAGCGAGATATAAGCGTTTGAAAATTTGAAAAATCGCAAATTAAAATTGCTCAAAATCGATCCCCATTAATTCTGGTGGTAGGTATAATTATTGTTGATACTAAATAAGCATTCGTTTTTTGATATCATTGCAAATAATCGAGATATAAGCGTTTGAAAATTATAAAAATGGCAAATTTAAAATTGCTCAAAATCGATCCCCATTCATTCTGGTGGTAGGTATAATTATTGTTGATACAAAATAAGCATTCGTTTTGCGCTATCATTGCAAATAAGCGAGATATAAGCGTTTGAAAATTTGAAAAATCGCAAATAAAAATCGCTCAAAATCGATCCCTATTAATTCTGGTGGTAGTATAGTTATTGTTGATACTAAATAAGCACTCGTTTTGCGCTATCATTGCAAATAAGCGAGATATAAGCGTTTGAAAATTTGAAAAATCGCAAATTAACATTGCTCAAAATCGATCCATATTAATTCTGGTGGTAGGTATAGTTATTGTTGATACTAAATAAGCATTCGTTTTGCGCTATCATTGCAAATAAGGAGATATAAGCGTTTGAAAATTAAAAAAATCGCAAATTTAAAATTGCTCAAAATCGATCCATATTAATTCTGGTGGTAGGTATAATTACTGTTGATACTAAATAAGCATTCATTTTGCGCTATCATTGCAAATAAGCGAGATATAAGCGTTTGAAAATTTGAAAAATCGCAAATTTAAAATTGCTCAAAATCGATCCCCATTAATTCTGGTGGTAGGTATAATTATTGTTGATACTAAATAAGCATTTGTTTTGCGCTATCATTGCAAATGAGCGAGATATAAGCGTTTGAAAATTTGAAAAATCGCAAATTAAAATTGCTCAAAATCGATCCCCATTAATTCTGGTGGTAGGTATAATTATTGTTGATACTAAATAAGCATTCGTTTTTTGATATCATTGCAAATAATCGAGATATAAGCGTTTGAAAATTATAAAAATCGAAAATTTAAAATTGCTTTAAATCGATCCCCATTCATTCTGGTGGTAGGTATAATTATTGTTGATACAAAATAAGCATTCGTTTTGCGCTATCATTGCAAATAAGCGAGATATAAGCGTTTGAAAATTTGAAAAATCGCAAATTAAAATTGCTCAAAATCGATCCCTATTAATTCTGGTGGTAGTATAATTATTGTTGATACTAAATAAGCACTCGTTTTGCGCTATCATTGCAAATAAGCGAGATATAAGCGTTTGAAAATTTGAAAAATCGCAAATTAAAATTGCTCAAAATCGATCCCCATTAATTCTGGTGGTAGGTATAATTATTGTTTATACCAAATAAGCATTTGTTTTTTGATATCAGTGCAAATAAGCGAGATATAAGCGTTTGAAAATTATAAAAATCGCAATTTTAAAATTGCTCAAAATCGATCCCCATTAATTCTGGTGGTAGGTATAATTATTATTGATACTAAATAAGCATTCGTTCTGCGCTATCATTGCAAATAAGCGAGATATAAGCGTTTGAAAATTTGAAAAATCGCAAATTAAAATTGCTCAAAATCGATCCCCATTAATTCTGGTGGTAGGTATAATTATTGTTGATACTAAATAAGCATTCGTTTTTTGATATCATTGCAAATAATCGAGATATAAGCGTTTGAAAATTATAAAAATGGCAAATTTAAAATTGCTCAAAATCGATCCCCATTCATTCTGGTGGTAGGTATAATTATTGTTGATACAAAATAAGCATTCGTTTTGCGCTATCATTGCAAATAAGCGAGATATAAGCGTTTGAAAATTTGAAAAATCGCAAATAAAAATCGCTCAAAATCGATCCCTATTAATTCTGGTGGTAGTATAGTTATTGTTGATACTAAATAAGCACTCGTTTTGCGCTATCATTGCAAATAAGCGAGATATAAGCGTTTGAAAATTTGAAAAATCGCAAATTAACATTGCTCAAAATCGATCCATATTAATTCTGGTGGTAGGTATAGTTATTGTTGATACTAAATAAGCATTCGTTTTGCGCTATCATTGCAAATAAGGAGATATAAGCGTTTGAAAATTAAAAAAATCGCAAATTTAAAATTGCTCAAAATCGATCCATATTAATTCTGGTGGTAGGTATAATTACTGTTGATACTAAATAAGCATTCATTTTGCGCTATCATTGCAAATAAGCGAGATATAAGCGTTTGAAAATTTGAAAAATCGCAAATTTAAAATTGCTCAAAATCGATCCCCATTAATTCTGGTGGTAGGTATAATTATTGTTGATACTAAATAAGCATTTGTTTTGCGCTATCATTGCAAATGAGCGAGATATAAGCGTTTGAAAATTTGAAAAATCGCAAATTAAAATTGCTCAAAATCGATCCCCATTAATTCTGGTGGTAGGTATAATTATTGTTGATACTAAATAAGCATTCGTTTTTTGATATCATTGCAAATAATCGAGATATAAGCGTTTGAAAATTATAAAAATCGAAAATTTAAAATTGCTTTAAATCGATCCCCATTCATTCTGGTGGTAGGTATAATTATTGTTGATACAAAATAAGCATTCCTTTTGCGCTATCATTGCAAATAAGCGAGATATAAGCGTTTGAAAATTTGAAAAATCGCAAATTAAAATTGCTCAAAATCGATCCCTATTAATTCTGGTGGTAGTATAATTATTGTTGATACTAAATAAGCACTCGTTTTGCGCTATCATTGCAAATAAGCGAGATATAAGCGTTTGAAAATTTGAAAAATCGCAAATTAAAATTGCTCAAAATCGATCCCCATTAATTCTGGTGGTAGGTATAATTATTGTTTATACCAAATAAGCATTCGTTTTTTGATATCAGTGCAAATAAGCGAGATATAAGCGTTTGAAAATTATAAAAATCGCAATTTTAAAATTGCTCAAAATCGACCCTTATTACTTCTGGTGGTAGGTATAATTATTGTTGATACTAAATAAGCATTCGTTTTGCGCTATCATTGCAAATAAGCGAGATATAAGCGTTTGAAAATTTGAAAAATCGCAAATTTAAAATTGCTCAAAATCGATCCATATTAATTCTGGTGGTAGGTATAATTACTGTTGATACTAAATAAGCATTAGTTTTGCGCTATCATTGCAAATAAGCGAGATATAAGCGTTTGAAAATTTGAAAAATCGCAAATTCAAAATTGCTCAAAATAGATCCTTAATAATTCTGGTGGTAGGTATAATTATTGTTGATACTAAATAAGCATTCGTTTTGCGCTATCATTGCAAATAAGCGAGATATAAGCGTTTGAAAATTTGAAAAATCGCAAATTTAAAATTGCACAAAATCGATCTCCATTAATTCTGGTGGTAGGTATAATTATTGTTGATACTAAATAAGCATTTGTTTTGCGCTATCATTGCAAATGAGCGAGATAAAAGCGTTTGAAAATTTGAAAAATCGCAAATTTAAAATTGCTCAAAATAGATCCTTATTAATTCTGGTGGTAGGTATAATTATTGTTGATACTAAATAAGCATTCGTTTTGCGCTATCATTGCAAATAAGCGAGATATAAGCGTTTGAAAATTATAAAAATCGCAAATTTAAAATTGCTCAAAATCGATCCCCATTAATTCTGGTGGTAGGTATAATTATTGTTGATACTAAATAAGCATTTGTTTTGCGCTATCATTGCAAATAAGCGAGATATAAGCGTTTGAAAATTATAAAAATCGCAAATTTTAAATTGCTCAATATCGATCCTTATTAATTCTGGTGGTAGGTATAATTATTGTTGATACTAAATAAGCATTCGTTTTGCGCTATCACTGCAAAAAAGCGAGATATAAGCGTTTGAAAATTTGAAAAATCGCAAATTTAAAATTGCTCAAAATCGATCCCTATTAATTCTGGTGGTAGGTATAGTTAGCGTTGATACTAAATAAGCATTCGTTTTGCGCTATCATTGCAAATAAGCGAGATATAAGCGTTTGAAAATTATAAAAATCGCAAATTTAAAATTGCTCAAAATCGATCCATATTAATTCTGGTGGTAGGTATAATTATTGTTGATACTAAATAAGCATTCGTTTTGCGCTATCATTGCAAATAAGCGATATATAAGCGTTTGAAAATTTGAAAAATCGCAAATTTAAAATTGCTCGAAATCGATCCCTATTAATTTTGGTGGTAGTTATAATTATTAATGATACTAAATAAGCATTCGTTTTGCGCTATCATTGCAAATAAGCGAGATATAAGCGTTTGAAAATTTGAAAAATCGCAAATTTAAAATTGCTCAAAATCAATCCCCATTAATTTTGGTGGTAGGTAAATTTTTGTTGATACTAAATAAGCATTCGTTTTGCGCTATCATTGCAAATAAGCGAGATATAAGCGTTTGAAAATTATAAAAATCGCAAATTTAAAATTGCTAAAATCGATCCCCATTAATTCTGGTGGTAGGTATAATTATTGTTGATACTAAATAAGCATTCGTTTTGCGCTATCATTGCAAATAAGCGAGATATAAGCGTTTGAAAATTATAAAAATCGCAAATTTAAAATTGCTCAAAATCGATCCCTATTAATTCTGTTGGTAGGTATAATTATTGTTGATACTAAATAAGCATTCGTTTTGCGCTATCATTGCAAATAAGGGAGATATAAGCGTTTGAAAATTATAAAAATCGCAAATTTAAAATTGCTCAAAATCGAACCCCATTAATTCTGGTGGTAGGTATAATTATTATTGATACTAAATAAGCATTCGTTCTGCGCTATCATTGCAAATAAGCGAGATATAAGCGTTTGAAAATTTGAAAAATCGCAAATTAAAATTGCTCAAAATCGATCCCCATTAATTCTGGTGGTAGGTATAATTATTGTTGATACTAAATAAGCATTCGTTTTTTGATATCATTGCAAATAATCGAGATATAAGCGTTTGAAAATTATAAAAATCGCAAATTTAAAATTGCTCAAAATCGATCCCCATTCATTCTGGTGGTAGGTATAATTATTGTTGATACAAAATAAGCATTCGTTTTGCGCTATCATTGCAAATAAGCGAGATATAAGCGTTTGAAAATTTGAAAAATCGCAAATTAAAATTGCTCAAAATCGATCCCTATTACTTCTAGTGGTAGTATAATTATTGTTGATACTAAATAAGCATTCGTTTTTTGATATCATTGCAAATAAGCGAGATATAAGCGTTTGAAAATTATAAAAATCGCAATTTTAAAATTGCTCAAAATCGACCCCCATTAATTCTGGTGGTAGGTATAATTTCTGTTGATACTAAATAAGCATTCGTTTTGCTCTATCATTGCAAATAAGCGAGATATAAGCGTTTGAAAATTATAAAAATCGCAAATTTAAAATTGCTCAAAATCGATCCATATTAATTCTGGTGGTAGGTATAATTATTGTTGATACTAAATTAGCATTTATTTTGCGCTATCATTGCAAATAAGCGAGATATTATCGTTTGAAAATTTGAAAAATCGCAAATTTAAAATTGCTCAAAATCGATCCATATTAATATGGTGGTAGGTATAATTATTGTTGATACTAAATAAGCATTTGTTTTGCGCTCTCATTGCAAATAAGCGAGATATAAGCGTTTGAAAATTATAAAAATCGCAAATTTTTAATTGCTCAAAATCGATCCCTATTAATTCTGGTGGTAGGTATAATTATTGTTGATACTAAATAAGCATTCGTTTTGCGCTATCATTGCAAATAAGCGAGATATAAGCGTTTGAAAATTATAAAAATCGCAAATTTAAAATTGCTCAAAATCGATCCATATTAATTCTGGTGGTAGGTATAATTATTGTTGATACTAAATAAGCATTTGTTTTGCGCTATCATTGCAAATAAGCGAGATATAAGCGTTTGAAAATTAAAAAAACTGCAAATTTTAAATTGCTCAAAATCGATCCCCATTAATTCTGTTGGTAGGTATAATTATTGTTGATACTAAATAAGCATTCGTTTTGCGCTATCACTGCAAATAAGCGAGATATAAGCGTTTGAAAATTTGAAAAATCGCAAATTTAAAATTGCTCAAAATCGATCCCCATTAATTCTGGTGGTAGGTATAGTTAGCGTTGATACTAAATAAGCATTCGTTTTGCGCTATCATTGCAAATAAGCGAGATATAAGCGTTTGAACATTATAAAAATCGCAAATTTAAAATTGCTCAAAATCGATCCATATTAATTCTGGTGGTAGGTATAATTATTGTTGATACTAAATAAGCATTCGTTTTGCGCTATCATTGCAAATAAAGGAGATATAAGCGTTTGAAAATTATAAAAATCGCAAATTTAAAATTGCTCAAAATCGATCCCCATTAATTCTGTTGGTAGGTATAATTATTGTTGATACTAAATAAGCATTTGTTTTGCGCTATCATTGCAAATAAGCGAGATATAAGCGTTTGAAAATTATAAAAATCGCAAATTTAAAATTGCTCAAAATCGATCCTTATTATTTCTGTTGGTAGGTATAATTATTGTTGATACTAAATAAGCATTCGTTTTGCGCTATCATTGCAAATAAGGGAGATATAAGCGTTTGAAAATTATAAAAATCGCAAATTAAAATTGCTCAAAATCGATCCCCATTAATTCTGGTGGTAGGTATAATTATTATTGATACGAAATTAGCATTCGTTCTGCGCTATCATTGCAAATAAGCGAGATATAAGCGTTTGAAAATTTGAAAAATCGCAAATTAAAATTGCTCAAAATCGATCCCCATTAATTCTGGTGGTAGGTATAATTATTATTGATACTAAATAAGCATTCGTTCTGCGCTATCATTGCAAATAAGCGAGATATAAGCGTTTGAAAATTTGAAAAATCGCAAATTAAAATTGCTCAAAATCGATCCCCATTAATTTTGGTGGTAGGTATAATTATTGTTGATACTAAATAAGCATTCGTTTTTTGATATCATTGCAAATAATCGAGATATAAGCGTTTGAAAATTATAAAAATCGCAAATTTTAAATTGCTCAAAATCGATCCCTATTCATTCTGGTGGTAGGTATAATTATTGTTGATACAAAATAAGCATTCGTTTTGCGCTATCATTGCAAATAAGCGAGATATAAGCGTTTGAAAATTTGAAAAATCGCAAATTAAAATTGCTCAAAATCGATCCCTATTAATTCTGGTGGTAGTATAATTATTGTTGATACTAAATAAGCATTCGTTTTTTGATATAATTGCAAATAAGCGAGATATAAGCGTTTGAAAATTATAAAAATCGCAATTTTAAAATTGCTCAAAATCGACCCCCATTAATTCTGGTGGTAGGTATAATTTCTGTTGATACTAAATAAGCATTCGTTTTGCTCTATCATTGCAAATAAGCGACATATAAGCGTTTGAAAATTATAAAAATTGCAAATTTAAAATTGCTCAAAATCGATCCATATTAATTCTGGTGGTAGGTATAATTATTGTTGATACTAAATAAGCATTTATTTTGCGCTATCATTGCAAATAAGCGAGATATTAGCGTTTGAAAATTTGAAAAATCGCAAATTTAAAATTGCTCAAAATCGATCCATATTAATTCTGGTGGTAGGTATAATTATTGTTGATACTAAATAAGCATTCGTTTTGCGCTATCATTGCAAATAAGCGAGATATAAGCGTTTGAAAATTTGAAAAATCGCAAATTTAAAATTGCTCAAAATCGATCCTTATTAATTCTGGTGGTAGGTATAATTATTGTTGATACTAAATAAGCATTCGTTTTGCGGTATCATTGCAAATAAGCGAGATATAAGCGTTTGAAAATTTGAAAAATCGCAAATTTAAAATAGCTCAAATACGATCCCCATTAATTCTGGTTGTAGGTATAATTATTATTGATACTAAATAAGCATTCGTTTTGCGCTATCATTGCAAATAAGTGAGTTATAAGCGTTTGAAAATTTGAAAAATCGCAAATTAAAATTGCTCAAAATCGATACCCATTAATTCTGGTGGTAGGTATAATTATTGTTGATACTAAATAAGCATTCGTTTTTTGATATCATTGCAAATAAGCGAGATATAAGCGTTTGAAAATTTGAAAAATCGCAAATTAAAATTGCTCAAAATCGATCCTTATTAATTCTGGTGGTAGTATAATTATTGTTGATACTAAATAAGCATTCGTTTTTTGATATCATTGCAAATAAGCGAGATATAAGCGTTTGAAAATTATAAAAATCGCAATTTTAAAATTGCTCAAAATCGACTACCATTAATTCTGGTGGTAGGTATAATTTCTGTTGATACTAAATAAGCATTCGTTTTGCGCTATCATTGGAAATAAGCGAGATATAAGCGTTTGAAAATTATAAAAATCGCAAATTTAAAATTGCTCAAAATCGATCCCCATTAATTTTGTTGGTAGGTATATATATTGTTGATACTAAATAAGCATTCGTTTTGCGCTATCATTGCAAATAAGCGAGATATAAGCGTTTGAAAATTTGAAAAATCGCAAATTTAAAATTGCTCAAAATCGATCCATATTAATTCTGGTGGTAGGTATAATTATTGTCGATACTAAATAAGCATTCGTTTTGCGCTATCATTGCAAATAAGCGAGATATAAGCGTTTGAAAATTTGAAAAATCGCAAATTTAAAATTGCTCAAAATCGATCCTTATTAATTCTGGTGGTAGGTATAATTATTGTTGATACTAAATAAGCATTCGTTTTGCGCTATCATTGCAAATAAGCGAGATATAAGCGTTCGAAAATTTGAAAAATCGCAAATTTAAAATTGCTCAAAATCGATCCCTATTAATTCTGGTGGTAGTTATAATTATTAATGATACTAAATAAGCATTCGTTTTGCGCTATCATTGCAAATAAGCGAGATATAAGCGTTTGAAAATTTGAAAAATCGCAAATTTAAAATTGCTCAAAATCAATCCCCATTAATTCTGGTGGTAGGTAAATTTTTGTTGATACTAAATAAGCATTCGTTTTGCGCTATCATTGCAAATAAGCGAGATATAAGCGTTTGAAAATTATAAAAATCGCAAATTTAAAATTGCTCAAAATCGATATTTATTAATTCTGGTGGTAGTATAATTAATGTTGATACTAAATAAGCATTCATTTTTTGATATCATTGCAAATAAGCGAGATATAAGCGTTTGAAAATTATAAAAATCGCAATTTTAAAATTGCTCAAAATCGACCCCCATTAATTCTGGTGGTAGGTATAATTTCAGTTGATACTAAATAAGCATTCGTTTTGCGCTATCATTGCAAATAAGCGTGATATAAGCGTTTGAAAATTATAAAAATCGCAAATTTAAAATTGCTCAAAATCGATCCCCATTAATTCTGGTGGTAGGTATAATTATTGTTGATACTAAATAAGCATTCATTTTGCGCTATCATTGCAAATAAGCGAGATATTAGCGTTTGAAAATTTGAAAAATCGCAAATTTAAAATTGCTCAAAATCGATCCATATTAATTCTGGTGGTAGGTATAATTATTGTTGATACTAAATAGCATTCGTTTTGCGATATCATTGCAAATAAGCGAGATATAAGCGTTTGAAAATTTGAAAAATCGCAAATTTAAAATTGCTCAAAATCGATCCTTATTAATTCTGGTGGTAGGTATACTTATTGTTGATACTAAATAAGCATTTGTTTTGCGCTATCATTGCAAATAAGCGAGATATAAGCGTTTGAAAATTTGAAAAATCGCAAATTTAAAATTGCTCAAAATCGATCTTCATTAATTCTGGTGGTAGGTATAATTATTGTTGATACTAAATAAGCATTCGTTTTGCGCTATCATAGCAAATAAGCGAGATATAAGCGTTCGAAAATTTGAAAAATCGCAAATTTAAAATTGCTCAAAATCGATCCCTATTAATTCTGGTGGTAGTTATAATTATTAATGATACTAAATAAGCATTCGTTTTGCGCTATCATTGCAAATAAGCGAGATATAAGCGTTTAAAAATTTGAAAAATCGCAAATTTAAAATTGCTCAAAATCAATCCCCATTAATTCTGGTGGTTGGTAAATTTTTGTTGATACTAAATAAGCATTCGTTTTGCGCTATCATTGCAAATAAGCGAGATATAAGCGTTTGAAAATTATAAAAATCGCAAATTTAAAATTGCTCAAAATCGATCCCCATTAATTCTGTTGGTAGGTATAATTATTGTTGATACTAAATAAGCATTCGATTTGCGCTATCATTGCAAATAAGGGAGATATAAGCGTTTGAAAATTATAAAAATCGCAAATTTAAAATTGCTCAAAATCGATCTTTATTAATTCTGGTGGTAGGTATAATTATTATTGATACTAAATAAGCATTCGTTCTGCGCTATCATTGCAAATAAGCGAGATATAAGCGTTTGAAAATTTGAAAAATCGCAAATTAAAATTGCTCAAAATCGATCCTTATAAATTCTGGTGGTAGGTATAATTATTGTTGATACTAAATAAGCATTCGTTTTTTGATATCATTGCAAATAATCGAGATAAAAGCGTTTGAAAATTATAAAAATAGCAAATTTAAAATTGCTCAAAATCGATCCATATTCATTCTGGTGGTAGGTATAATTATTGTTGATACAAAATAAGCATTCGTTTTGCGCTATCATTGCAAATAAGCGAGATATAAGCGTTTGAAAATTTGAAAAATCGCAAATTAAAATTGCTCAAAATCGATCCCTTTTAATTCTGGTGGTAGTATAATTATTGTTGATACTAAATAAGCATTCATTTTTTGATATCATTGCAAATAAGCGAGATATAAGCGTTTGAAAATTATAAAAATCGCAATTTTAAAATTGCTCAAAATCGACCCCCATTAATTCTGGTGGTAGGTATAATTTCAGTTGATACTAAATAAGCATTCGTTTTGCGCTATTATTGCAAATAAGCGTGATATAAGCGTTTGAAAATTATAAAAATCGCAAATTTAAAATTGCTCAAAATCGATCCCCATTAATTCTGGTGGTAGGTATAATTATTGTTGATACTAAATAAGCATTCATTTTGCGCTATCATTGCAAATAAGCGAGATATTAGCGTTTGAAAATTTGAAAAATCGCAAATTTAAAATTGCTCAAAATCGATCCATATTAATTCTGGTGGTAGGTATAATTATTGTTGATACTAAATAGCATTCGTTTTGCGAAATCATTGCAAATAAGCGAGATATAAGCGTTTGAAAATTTGAAAAATCGCAAATTTAAAATTGCTCAAAATCGATCCTTATTAATTCTGGTGGTAGGTATAATTATTGTTGATACTAAATAAGCATTTGTTTTGCGCTATCATTGCAAATAAGCGAGATATAAGCGTTTGAAAATTTGAAAAATCGCAAATTAAAAATTGCTCAAAATCGATCCCCATTAATTCTGGTGGTAGGTATAATTATTGTTGATACTAAATAAGCATTCGTTTTGCGCTATCATTGCAAATAAGCGAGATATAAGCGTTTGAAAATTTGAAAAATCGCAAATTTAAAATTGCTCAAAATCGATCCTTATTAATTCTGGTGGTAGGTATAATTATTATTGATACTAAATAAGCATTCGTTTAGCGCTATCATTGCAATTAAGCGAGTTATAAGCGTTTGAAAATTTGAAAAATCGCAAATTTAAATTGCTCAAAATCGACCCCAATTAATTCTGGTGGTAGGTATAATTTCTGTTGATACTAAATAAGCATTCGTTTTGCGGTATCATTGCAAATAAGCGAGATATAAGCGTTTGAAAATTTGAAAAATCGCAAATTTAAAATAGCTCAAATACGATCCCCATTAATTCTGGTTGTAGGTATAATTATTATTGATACTAAATAAGCATTCGTTTTGCGCTATCATTGCAAATAAGTGAGTTATAAGCGTTTGAAAATTTGAAAAATCGCAAATTAAAATTGCTCAAAATCGATACCCATTAATTCTGGTGGTAGGTATAATTATTGTTGATACTAAATAAGCATTCGTTTTTTGATATCATTGCAAATAAGCGAGATATAAGCGTTTGAAAATTTGAAAAATCGCAAATTAAAATTGCTCAAAATCGATCCTTATTAATTCTGGTGGTAGTATAATTATTGTTGATACTAAATAAGCATTCGTTTTTTGATATCATTGCAAATAAGCGAGATATAAGCGTTTGAAAATTATAAAAATCGCAATTTTAAAATTGCTCAAAATCGACTACCATTAATTCTGGTGGTAGGTATAATTTCTGTTGATACTAAATAAGCATTCGTTTTGCGCTATCATTGGAAATAAGCGAGATATAAGCGTTTGAAAATTATAAAAATCGCAAATTTAAAATTGCTCAAAATCGATCCCCATTAATTTTGTTGGTAGGTATATATATTGTTGATACTAAATAAGCATTCGTTTTGCGCTATCATTGCAAATAAGCGAGATATAAGCGTTTGAAAATTTGAAAAATCGCAAATTTAAAATTGCTCAAAATCGATCCATATTAATTCTGGTGGTAGGTATAATTATTGTCGATACTAAATAAGCATTCGTTTTGCGCTATCATTGCAAATAAGCGAGATATAAGCGTTTGAAAATTTGAAAAATCGCAAATTTTAAATTGCTCAAAATCGATCCTTATTAATTCTGGTGGTAGGTATAATTATTGTTGATACTAAATAAGCATTCGTTTTGCGCTATCATTGCAAATAAGCGAGATATAAGCGTTCGAAAATTTGAAAAATCGCAAATTTAAAATTGCTCAAAATCGATCCCTATTAATTCTGGTGGTAGTTATAATTATTAATGATACTAAATAAGCATTCGTTTTGCGCTATCATTGCAAATAAGCGAGATATAAGCGTTTGAAAATTTGAAAAATCGCAAATTTAAAATTGCTCAAAATCAATCCCCATTAATTCTGGTGGTAGGTAAATTTTTGTTGATACTAAATAAGCATTCGTTTTGCGCTATCATTGCAAATAAGCGAGATATAAGCGTTTGAAAATTATAAAAATCGCAAATTTAAAATTGCTCAAAATCGATATTTATTAATTCTGGTGGTAGTATAATTATTGTTGATACTAAATAAGCATTCATTTTTTGATATCATTGCAAATAAGCGAGATATAAGCGTTTGAAAATTATAAAAATCGCAATTTTAAAATTGCTCAAAATCGACCCCCATTAATTCTGGTGGTAGGTATAATTTCAGTTGATACTAAATAAGCATTCGTTTTGCGCTATCATTGCAAATAAGCGTGATATAAGCGTTTGAAAATTATAAAAATCGCAAATTTAAAATTGCTCAAAATCGATCCCCATTAATTCTGGTGGTAGGTATAATTATTGTTGATACTAAATAAGCATTCATTTTGCGCTATCATTGCAAATAAGCGAGATATTAGCGTTTGAAAATTTGAAAAATCGCAAATTTAAAATTGCTCAAAATCGATCCATATTAATTCTGGTGGTAGGTATAATTATTGTTGATACTAAATAGCATTCGTTTTGCGATATCATTGCAAATAAGTGAGATATAAGCGTTTGAAAATTTGAAAAATCGCAAATTTAAAATTGCTCAAAATCGATCCTTATTAATTCTGGTGGTAGGTATACTTATTGTTGATACTAAATAAGCATTTGTTTTGCGCTATCATTGCAAATAAGCGAGATATAAGCGTTTGAAAATTTGAAAAATCGCAAATTTAAAATTGCTCAAAATCGATCTTCATTAATTCTGGTGGTAGGTATAATTATTGTTGATACTAAATAAGCATTCGTTTTGCGCTATCATTGCAAATAAGCGAGATATAAGCGTTCGAAAATTTGAAAAATCGCAAATTTAAAATTGCTCAAAATCGATCCCTATTAATTCTGGTGGTAGTTATAATTATTAATGATACTAAATAAGCATTCGTTTTGCGCTATCATTGCAAATAAGCGAGATATAAGCGTTTAAAAATTTGAAAAATCGCAAATTTAAAATTGCTCAAAATCAATCCCCATTAATTCTGGTGGTTGGTAAATTTTTGTTGATACTAAATAAGCATTCGTTTTGCGCTATCATTGCAAATAAGCGAGATATAAGCGTTTGAAAATTATAAAAATCGCAAATTTAAAATTGCTCAAAATCGATCCCCATTAATTCTGTTGGTAGGTATAATTATTGTTGATACTAAATAAGCATTCGATTTGCGCTATCATTGCAAATAAGGGAGATATAAGCGTTTGAAAATTATAAAAATCGCAAATTTAAAATTGCTCAAAATCGATCTTTATTAATTCTGGTGGTAGGTATAATTATTATTGATACTAAATAAGCATTCGTTCTGCGCTATCATTGCAAATAAGCGAGATATAAGCGTTTGAAAATTTGAAAAATCGCAAATTAAAATTGCTCAAAATCGATCCTTATAAATTCTGGTGGTAGGTATAATTATTGTTGATACTAAATAAGCATTCGTTTTTTGATATCATTGCAAATAATCGAGATAAAAGCGTTTGAAAATTATAAAAATAGCAAATTTAAAATTGCTCAAAATCGATCCATATTCATTCTGGTGGTAGGTATAATTATTGTTGATACAAAATAAGCATTCGTTTTGCGCTATCATTGCAAATAAGCGAGATATAAGCGTTTGAAAATTTGAAAAATCGCAAATTAAAATTGCTCAAAATCGATCCCTTTTAATTCTGGTGGTAGTATAATTATTGTTGATACTAAATAAGCATTCATTTTTTGATATCATTGCAAATAAGCGAGATATAAGCGTTTGAAAATTATAAAAATCGCAATTTTAAAATTGCTCAAAATCGACCCCCATTAATTCTGGTGGTAGGTATAATTTCAGTTGATACTAAATAAGCATTCGTTTTGCGCTATTATTGCAAATAAGCGTGATATAAGCGTTTGAAAATTATAAAAATCGCAAATTTAAAATTGCTCAAAATCGATCCCCATTAATTCTGGTGGTAGGTATAATTATTGTTGATACTAAATAAGCATTCATTTTGCGCTATCATTGCAAATAAGCGAGATATTAGCGTTTGAAAATTTGAAAAATCGCAAATTTAAAATTGCTCAAAATCGATCCATATTAATTCTGGTGGTAGGTATAATTATTGTTGATACTAAATAGCATTCGTTTTGCGAAATCATTGCAAATAAGCGAGATATAAGCGTTTGAAAATTTGAAAAATCGCAAATTTAAAATTGCTCAAAATCGATCCTTATTAATTCTGGTGGTAGGTATAATTATTGTTGATACTAAATAAGCATTTGTTTTGCGCTATCATTGCAAATAAGCGAGATATAAGCGTTTGAAAATTTGAAAAATCGCAAATTAAAAATTGCTCAAAATCGATCCCCATTAATTCTGGTGGTAGGTATAATTATTGTTGATACTAAATAAGCATTCGTTTTGCGCTATCATTGCAAATAAGCGAGATATAAGCGTTTGAAAATTTGAAAAATCGCAAATTTAAAATTGCTCAAAATCGATCCTTATTAATTCTGGTGGTAGGTATAATTATTATTGATACTAAATAAGCATTCGTTTTGCGCTATCATTGCAATTAAGCGAGTTATAAGCGTTTGAAAATTTGAAAAATCGCAAATTTAAATTGCTCAAAATCGACCCCAATTAATTCTGGTGGTAGGTATAATTTCTGTTGATACTAAATAAGCATTCGTTTTGCGCTATCATTGCAAATAAGCGAGATATAAGCGTTTGAAAATTATAAAAATCGCAAATTTAAAATTGCTCAAAATCGATCCCCATTAATTCTGGTGGTAGGTATAATTATTATTGATACTAAATAAGCATTCGTTTTGCGCTATCATTGCAAATAAGCGAGATATAAGCGTTTGAAAATTTGAAAAATCGCAAATTTTAATTTGCTCAAAATCGATCCCTATTAATTCTGGTGGTAGGTATAATTATTGTTGATACTAAATAAGCATTCATTTTGCGCTATCATTGCAAATAAGCGAGATATGAGCGTTTGAAAATTTGAAAAATCGCAAATTTAAAATTGCTCAAAATCGATCCCTATTAATTCTGGTGGTAGGTATAATTACTGTTGATACTAAATAAGCATTTGTTTTGCGCTATCATTGCAAATAAGCGAGATATAAGCGTTTGAAAATTTGAAAAATCGCAAATTTAAAATTGCTCAAAATCGATCCCCATTAATTCTGGTGGTAGGTATAATTATTGTTGATACTAAATAAGCATTTGTTTTGCGCTATCATTGCAAATAAGCGAGATATAAGCGTTTGAAAATTTGAAAAATCGCAAATTAAAATTGCTCAAAATAGATCCCTATTAATTCTGGTGGTAGGTATAATTATTGTTGATAATAAATAAGCATTCGTTTTGCGCTATCATTGCAAATAAGCGAGATATGAGCGTTTGAAAATTTGAAAAATCGCAAATTTAAAATTGCTCAAAATCGATCCCCATTAATTCTGGTGGTAGGTATAATTATTGTTGATACTAAATAAGCATTCGTTTTGCGCTTTCATTGCAAATAAGCGAGATATAAGCGTTTGAAAATTTGAAAAATCGCAAATTTTAAATTGCTCAAAATCGATCCCTATTAATTCTGGTGGTAGGTATAATTATTGTTGATACTAAATAAGCATTCGTTTTGCGCTATCATTGCAAATAAGCGAGATATAAGCGTTTGAAAATTTGAAAAATCGCAAATTTTAAATTGCTCAAAATCGATCCCCATTAATTCTGGTGGTAGGTATAATTATTGTTGATACTAAATAAGCATTCGTTTTGCGCTATCATTGCAAATAAGCGAGATATAAGCGTTTGAAAATTTGAAAAATCGCAAATTTAAAATTGCTCAAAATCGATCCCCATTAATTCTGGTGGTAGGTATAGTTAGCGTTGATACTAAATAAGCATTCGTTTTGCGCTATCATTGCAAATAAGCGAGATATAAGCGTTTGAAAATTTGAAAAATCGCAAATTAAAATTGCTCAAAATCGATCCCTATTAATTCTGGTGGTAGTATAATTATTGTTGATAATAAATAAGCATTCATTTTTTGATATCATTGCAAAAAAGCGAGATATAAGCGTTTGAAAATTATAAAAATCGCAATTTTAAAATTGCTCAAAATCGACCCCCATTAATTCTGGTGGTAGGTATAATTTCAGTTGATACTAAATAAGCATTCGTTTTGCGCTATCATTGCAAATAAGCGTGATATAAGCGTTTGAAAATTATAAAAATCGCAAATTAAAAATTGCTCAAAATCGATCCCTATTAATTCTGGTGGTAGGTATAATTATTGTTGATACTAAATAAGCATTCGTTTTGCGCTATCATTGCAAATAAGCGATATATAATTGTTTGAAAATTTGAAAAATCGCAAATTTAAAATTGCTCAAAATCGATCCTTATTAATTCTGGTGGTAGGTATAATTATTATTGATACTAAATAAGCATTCGTTTTGAGCTATCATTGCAATTAAGCGAGTTATAAGCGTTTGAAAATTTGAAAAATCGCAAATTAAAATTGCTCAAAATCGATCCCCATTAATTCTGGTGGTAGGTATAATTATTGTTGATACTAAATAAGCATTCGTTTTTTGATATCATTGCAAATAAGCGAGATATAAGCGTTGGAAAATTATAAAAATCGCAAATTTAAAATTGCTCAAAATCGATCCCCATTAATTCTGGTGGTAGGTATAATTATTGTTGATACAAAATAAGCATTTGTTTTGCGCTATCATTGCAAATAAGCGAGATATAAGCGTTTGAAAATTTGAAAAATCGCTAATTAAAATTGCTCAAAATCGATCCCCATTAATTCTGGTGGTAGTATAATTATTGTTGATACTAAATAAGCATTCGTTTTTTGATATCATTGCAAATAAGCAAGATATAAGCGTTTGAAAATTTGAAAAATCGCAAATTTAAAATTGCTCAAAATCGACCCACATTAATTCTGGTGGTAGGTATAATTTCTGTTGATACTAAATAAGCATTCGTTTTGCGCTATCATTGCAAATAAGCGAGATATGAGCGTTTGAAAATTTGAAAAATCGCAAATTTAAAATTGCTCAAAATCGATCCCCATTAATTCTGGTGGTAGGTATAATTATTGTTGATACTAAATAAGCATTCGTTTTGCGCTATCATTGCAAATAAGCGAGATATAAGCGTTTGAAAATTTGAAAAATCGCAAATTTAAAATTGCTCAAAATCGATCCCCATTAATTCTGGTGGTAGGTATAGTTAGCGTCGATACTAAATAAGCATTCGTTTTGCGCTATCATTGCAAATAAGCGAGATATAAGCGTTTGAAAATTTGAAAAATCGCAAATTAAAATTGCTCAAAATCGATCCCTATTAATTCTGGTGGTAGTATAATTATTGTTGATAATAAATAAGCATTCATTTTTTGATATCATTGCAAAAAAGCGAGATATAAGCGTTTGAAAATTATAAAAATCGCAATTTTAAAATTGCTCAAAATCGACCCCCATTAATTCTGGTGGTAGGTATAATTTCAGTTGATACTAAATAAGCATTCGTTTTGCGCTATCATTGCAAATAAGCGTGATATAAGCGTTTGAAAATTATAAAAATCGCAAATTAAAAATTGCTCAAAATCGATCCCTATTAATTCTGGTGGTAGGTATAATTATTGTTGATACTAAATAAGCATTCGTTTTGCGCTATCATTGCAAATAAGCGATATATAATTGTTTGAAAATTTGAAAAATCGCAAATTTAAAATTGCTCAAAATCGATCCTTATTAATTCTGGTGGTAGGTATAATTATTATTGATACTAAATAAGCATTCGTTTTGAGCTATCATTGCAATTAAGCGAGTTATAAGCGTTTGAAAATTTGAAAAATCGCAAATTAAAATTGCTCAAAATCGATCCCCATTAATTCTGGTGGTAGGTATAATTATTGTTGATACTAAATAAGCATTCGTTTTTTGATATCATTGCAAATAAGCGAGATATAAGCGTTGGAAAATTATAAAAATCGCAAATTTAAAATTGCTCAAAATCGATCCCCATTAATTCTGGTGGTAGGTATAATTATTGTTGATACAAAATAAGCATTTGTTTTGCGCTATCATTGCAAATAAGCGAGATATAAGCGTTTGAAAATTTGAAAAATCGCTAATTAAAATTGCTCAAAATCGATCCCCATTAATTCTGGTGGTAGTATAATTATTGTTGATACTAAATAAGCATTCGTTTTTTGATATCATTGCAAATAAGCGAGATATAAGCGTTTGAAAATTATAAAAATCGCAATTTTAAAATTGCTCAAAATCGACCCACATTAATTCTGGTGGTAGGTATAATTTCTGTTGATACTAAATAAGCATTCGTTTTGCGCTATCATTGCAAATAAGCGAGATATGAGCGTTTGAAAATTTGAAAAATCGCAAATTTAAAATTGCTCAAAATCGATCCCCATTAATTCTGGTGGTAGGTATAATTATTGTTGATACTAAATAAGCATTCGTTTTGCGCTATCATTGCAAATAAGCGAGATATAAGCGTTTGAAAATTTGAAAAATGGCAAATTTAAAATTGCTCAAAATCGATCCAAATTAATTCTGGTGGTAGGTATAATTATTGTTGATACTAAATAAGCATTCGTTTTGCGCTATCATTGCAAATAAGCGAGATATAAGCGTTTGAAAATTTGAAAAATCGCAAATTTTAATTTGCTCAAAATCGATCCCTATTAATTCTGGTGGTAGGTATAATTATTGTTGATACTAAATAAGCATTCGTTTTGCGCTATCATTGCAAATAAGCGAGATATGAGCGTTTGAAAATTTGAAAAATCGCAAATTTAAAATTGCTCAAAATCGATCCCCATTACTTCTGGTGGTAGGTATAATTATTGTTGATACTAAATAAGGATTCGTTTTGCGCTTTCATTGCAAATAAGCGAGATATAAGCGTTTGAAAATTTGAAAAATCGCAAATTTTAAATTGCTCAAAATCGATCCTTATTAATTCTGGTGGTAGGTATAATTATTGTTGATACTAAATTAGCATTCGTTTTGCGCTATCATTGCAAATAAGCGAGATATAAGCGTTTGAAAATTTGAAAAATCGCAAATTTTAAATTGCTCAAAATCGATCCCCATTAATTCTGGTGGTAGGTATAATTATTGTTGATACTAAATAAGTATTCGTTTTGCGCTATCATTGCAAATAAGCGAGATATAAGCGTTTGAAAATTATAAAAATCGCAAATTTAAAATTGCTCAAAATCGATCCTTATTAATTCTGGTGGTAGGTATAGTTAGCGTTGATACTAAATAAGCATTCGTTTTGCGCTATCATTGCAATTAAGCGAGATAAAAGCGTTTGAAAATTTGAAAAATCGCAAATTTAAAATTGCTAATAATCAATCCACATTAATTCTGGTGGTAGGTATAATTTTTGTTGATACTAAATAAGCATTCGTTTGGTGCTATCATTGCAAATAAGCGAGATATAAGCGTTTGAAAATTATAAAAATCGCAAATTTTAAATTGCTCAAAATCGATCCCCATTAATTCTGGTGGTAGGTATAATTAATGTTGATACTAAATAAGCATTCGTTTTGCGCTATCATTGCAAATAAGCGAGATATAAGCGTTTGAAAATTATAAAAATCGCAAATTTAAAATTGCACAAAATCGATCCCCATTAATTCTGTTGGTAGGTATAATTATTGTTGATACTAAATAAGCATTCGTTTTGCGCTATCATTGCAAATAAGGGAGATATAAGCGTTTGAAAATTATAAAAATCGCAAATTTAAAATTGCTCAAAATCGATCCCCATTAATTCTGGTGGTAGTTATAATTATTGTTGATACTAAATAAGCATTCGTTTTGCGCTATCATTGCAAATAAGCGAGATATGAGCGTTTGAAAATTTGAAAAATCGCAAATTTAAAATTGCTCAAAATCGATCCCCATTAATTCTGGTGGTAGGTATAGTTAGCGTTGATACTAAATAAGCATTCGTTTTGCGCTTTCATTGCAAATAAGCGAGATATAAGCGTTTGAAAATTTGAAAAATCGCAAATTTTAAATTGCTCAAAATGAATCCCCATTAATTCTGGTGGTAGGTATAATTATTGTTGATACTAAATAAGCATTCGTTTTGCGCTATCATTGCAAATAAGCGAGATATAAGCGTTTGAAAATTTGAAAAATCGCAAATTTAAAATGGCTCAAAATCGATCCCCATTAATTCTGGTGGTAGGTATAGTTAGCGTTGATACTAAATAAGCATTCGTTTTGCGCTATCATTTCAAATAAGCGAGATAAAAGCGTTTGAAAATTTGAAAAATCGCAAATTTAAAATTGCTCAAAATCAATCCCTATTAATTCTGGTGGTAGGTATAATTTTTGTTGATACTAAATAAGCATTCGTTTGGCGCTATCATTGCAAATAAGCGAGATATAAGCGTTTGAAAATTATAAAAATCGCAAATTTAAAATTGCTCAAAATCGATCCCTATTAATTCTGGTGGTAGGTATAATTATTGTTGATACTAAATAAGCATTTGTTTTGCGCTATCATTGCAAATAAGCGAGATATAAGCGTTTGAAAATTATAAAAATCGCAAATTTAAAATTGCTCAAAATCGATCCCCATTAATTCTGTTGGTAGGTATAATTATTGTTGATACTAAATAAGCATTCGTTTTGCGCTATCATTGCAAATAAGGGAGATATAAGCGTTTGAAAATTATAAAAATCGCAAATTTAAAATTGCTCAAAATCGATCCCCATTAATTCTGGTGGTAGGTATAATTATTGTTGATACTAAATAAGCATTCGTTTTTTGATATCATTGCAAATAAGCGAGATATAAGCGTTTGAAAAATATAAAAATCGCAATTTTAAAATTGCTCAAAATCGACCCCCATTAATTCTGGTGGTAGGTATAATTTCTGTTGACACTAAATAAGCATTCGTTTTGCGCTATCATTGCAAATAAGCGAGATATAAGCGTTTGAAAATTATAAAAATCGCAAATTTTAAATTGCTCAAAATCGATCCCCATTAATTCTGGTGGTAGGTATAATTATTGTTGATACTAAATAAGCATTCGTTTTGCGCTATCATTGCAAATAAGCGAGATATAAGCGTTTGAAAATTTGAAAAATCGCAAATTTAAAATTGCTCAAAATCGATCCATATTAATTCTGGTGGTAAATATAATTATTGTTGATACTAAATAAGCATTCGTTTTGCGCTATCATTGCAAATAAGCGAGATATAAGCGTTTGAAAATTTGAAAAATCGCAAATTTAAAATTGCTCAAAATCGATCCTTATTAATTCTGGTGGTAGGTATAATTATTGTTGATACTAAATAAGCATTCGTTTTGCGCTATCATTACAAATAAGCGAGATATAAGCGTTTGAAAATTTGAAAAATCGCAAATTTTAAATTGCTCAAAATCGATCCCCATTAATTCTGGTGGTAGGTATAATTTTTGTTGATACTAAATAAGCATTCGTTTTGTGCTATCATTGCAAATAAGCGAGATATAAGCGTTTGAAAATTTGAAAAATCGCAAATTTAAAATTGCTCAAAATCGATCCCTATTAATTCTGGTGGTAGGTATAGTTAGCGTTGATACTAAATAAGCATCCGTTTTGCGCTATCATTGCAAATAAGCGAGATAAAAGCATTTGAAAATTTGAAAAATCGCAAATTTAAAATTGCTCAAAATCAATCCTTATTAATTCTGGTGGTAGGTATAATTTTTGTCGATACTAAATAAGCATTCGTTTGGCGCTATCATTGCAAATAAGCGAGATATAAGCGTTTGAAAATTATAAAAATCGCAAATTTAAAATTGCTCAAAATCGATCCCCATTAATTCTGGTGGTAGGTATAATTATTGTTGATACTAAATAAGCATTCGTTTTGCGCTATCATTGCAAATAAGCGAGATATAAGCGTTTGAAAATTATAAAAATCGCAAATTTAAAATTGCTCAAAATCGATCCCCATTAATTCTGTTGGTAGGTATAATTATTGTTGATACTTAATTAGCATTCGTTTTGCGCTATCATTGCAAATAAGGGAGATATAAGCGTTTGAAAATTATAAAAATCGCAAATTTAAAATTGCTCAAAATCGATCCCCATTAATTCTGTTGGTAGGTATAATTATTGTTGATACTAAATAAGCATTCGTTTTGCGCTATCATTGCAAATAAGGGAGATATAAGCGTTTGAAAATTATAAAAATCGCAAATTTAAAATTGCTCAAAATCGATCCCCATTAATTCTGGTGGTAGTTATAATTATTGTTGATACTAAATAAGCATTCGTTTTGCGCTATCATTGCAAATAAGCGAGATATGAGCGTTTGAAAATTTGAAAAATCGCAAATTTAAAATTGCTCAAAATCGATCCCCATTAATTCTGGTGGTAGGTATAGTTAGCGTTGATACTAAATAAGCATTCGTTTTGCGCTTTCATTGCAAATAAGCGAGATATAAGCGTTTGAAAATTTGAAAAATCGCAAATTTTAAATTGCTCAAAATGAATCCCCATTAATTCTGGTGGTAGGTATAATTATTGTTGATACTAAATAAGCATTCGTTTTGCGCTATCATTGCAAATAAGCGAGATATAAGCGTTTGAAAATTTGAAAAATCGCAAATTTAAAATGGCTCAAAATCGATCCCCATTAATTCTGGTGGTAGGTATAGTTAGCGTTGATACTAAATAAGCATTCGTTTTGCGCTATCATTTCAAATAAGCGAGATAAAAGCGTTTGAAAATTTGAAAAATCGCAAATTTAAAATTGCTCAAAATCAATCCCTATTAATTCTGGTGGTAGGTATAATTTTTGTTGATACTAAATAAGCATTCGTTTGGCGCTATCATTGCAAATAAGCGAGATATAAGCGTTTGAAAATTATAAAAATCGCAAATTTAAAATTGCTCAAAATCGATCCCTATTAATTCTGGTGGTAGGTATAATTATTGTTGATACTAAATAAGCATTTGTTTTGCGCTATCATTGCAAATAAGCGAGATATAAGCGTTTGAAAATTATAAAAATCGCAAATTTAAAATTGCTCAAAATCGATCCCCATTAATTCTGTTGGTAGGTATAATTATTGTTGATACTAAATAAGCATTCGTTTTGCGCTATCATTGCAAATAAGGGAGATATAAGCGTTTGAAAATTATAAAAATCGCAAATTTAAAATTGCTCAAAATCGATCCCCATTAATTCTGGTGGTAGGTATAATTATTGTTGATACTAAATAAGCATTCGTTTTTTGATATCATTGCAAATAAGCGAGATATAAGCGTTTGAAAAATATAAAAATCGCAATTTTAAAATTGCTCAAAATCGACCCCCATTAATTCTGGTGGTAGGTATAATTTCTGTTGACACTAAATAAGCATTCGTTTTGCGCTATCATTGCAAATAAGCGAGATATAAGCGTTTGAAAATTATAAAAATCGCAAATTTTAAATTGCTCAAAATCGATCCCCATTAATTCTGGTGGTAGGTATAATTATTGTTGATACTAAATAAGCATTCGTTTTGCGCTATCATTGCAAATAAGCGAGATATAAGCGTTTGAAAATTTGAAAAATCGCAAATTTAAAATTGCTCAAAATCGATCCATATTAATTCTGGTGGTAAATATAATTATTGTTGATACTAAATAAGCATTCGTTTTGCGCTATCATTGCAAATAAGCGAGATATAAGCGTTTGAAAATTTGAAAAATCGCAAATTTAAAATTGCTCAAAATCGATCCTTATTAATTCTGGTGGTAGGTATAATTATTGTTGATACTAAATAAGCATTCGTTTTGCGCTATCATTACAAATAAGCGAGATATAAGCGTTTGAAAATTTGAAAAATCGCAAATTTTAAATTGCTCAAAATCGATCCCCATTAATTCTGGTGGTAGGTATAATTTTTGTTGATACTAAATAAGCATTCGTTTTGTGCTATCATTGCAAATAAGCGAGATATAAGCGTTTGAAAATTTGAAAAATCGCAAATTTAAAATTGCTCAAAATCGATCCCTATTAATTCTGGTGGTAGGTATAGTTAGCGTTGATACTAAATAAGCATCCGTTTTGCGCTATCATTGCAAATAAGCGAGATAAAAGCATTTGAAAATTTGAAAAATCGCAAATTTAAAATTGCTCAAAATCAATCCTTATTAATTCTGGTGGTAGGTATAATTTTTGTCGATACTAAATAAGCATTCGTTTGGCGCTATCATTGCAAATAAGCGAGATATAAGCGTTTGAAAATTATAAAAATCGCAAATTTAAAATTGCTCAAAATCGATCCCCATTAATTCTGGTGGTAGGTATAATTATTGTTGATACTAAATAAGCATTCGTTTTGCGCTATCATTGCAAATAAGCGAGATATAAGCGTTTGAAAATTATAAAAATCGCAAATTTAAAATTGCTCAAAATCGATCCCCATTAATTCTGTTGGTAGGTATAATTATTGTTGATACTTAATTAGCATTCGTTTTGCGCTATCATTGCAAATAAGGGAGATATAAGCGTTTGAAAATTTGAAAAATCGCAAATTAAAATTGCTCAAAATCGATCCCCATTAATTCTGGTGGTAGGTATAATTATTGACGATACTAAATAAGCATTCGGTTTTTGATATCAGTGCAAATAAGGGAGATATAAGCGTTTGAAAATTATAAAAATCGCAAATTTAAAATTGCTCAAAATCGAGATCCGTTAATTCTGGTGGTAGGTATAATTATTGTTGATACTAAATAAGCATTCGTTTTTTGATATCATTGCAAATAAGCGAGATATAAGCGTTTGAAAATTATAAAAATCGCAATTTTAAAATTGCTCAAAATCGACCCCCATTAATTCTGGTCGTAGGTATAATTTCTGTTGATACTAAATAAGCATTCGTTTTGCGCTATCATTGCAAATAAGCGAGATATAAGCGTTTGAAAATTATAAAAATCGCAAATTTAAAATTGCTCAAAATCGATCCCTATTAATTCTGGTGGTAGGTATAATTATTGTTGATACTAAATAAGCAATCGTTTTGCGCTATCATTGCAAATAAGCGAGATATAAGCGTTTGAAAATTTGAAAAATCGCAAATTTAAAATTGCTCAAAATCGATCCATATTAATTCTAGTGGTAGGTATAATTATTGTTGATACTAAATAAGCATTCGTTTTGCGCTATCATTGCAAATAAGCGAGATATAAGCGTTTGAAAATTTGAAAATCGCAAATTTAAAATTGCTCAAAATCGATCCTTATTAATTCTGGTGGTAGGTATTATTATTGTTGATACTAAATAAGCATTCGTTTTGCGCTATCAATGCAAATAAGCGAGATATAAGCGTTTGAAAATTTGAAAAATGGCAAATTTAAAATTGCTCAAAATCGATCCAAATTAATTCTGGTGGTAGGTATAATTATTGTTGATACTAAATAAGCATTCGTTATGCGCTATCATTGCAAATAAGCGAGATATAAGCGTTTGAAAATTTGAAAAATCGCAAATTTTAATTTGCTCAAAATCGATCCCTATTAATTCTGGTGGTAGGTATAATTATTGTTGATACTAAATAAGCATTCGTTTTGCGCTATCATTGCAAATAAGCGAGATATGAGCGTTTGAAAATTTGAAAAATCGCAAATTTAAAATTGCTCAAAATCGATCCCCATTAATTCTGGTGGTAGGTATAATTACTGTTGATACTAAATAAGCATTTGTTTTGCGCTATCATTGCAAATAAGCGAGATATAAGCGTTTGAAAATTTGAAAAATCGCAAATTTAAAATTGCTCAAAATCGATCCCCATTAATTCTGGTGGTAGGTATAATTATTGTTGATACTAAATAAGCATTTGTTTTGCGCTATCATTGCAAATAAGCGAGATAAAAGCGTTTGAAAATTTGAAAAATCGCAAATTAAAATTGCTCAAAATAGATCCCTATTAATTCTGGTGGTAGGTATAATTATTGTTGATAATAAATAAGCATTCGTTTTGCGCTATCATTGCAAATAAGCGAGATATGAGCGTTTGAAAATTTGAAAAATCGCAAATTTAAAATTGCTCAAAATCGATCCCCATTAATTCTGGTGGTAGGTATAATTATTGTTGATACTAAATAAGCATTCGTTTTGCGCTTTCATTGCAAATAAGCGAGATATAAGCGTTTGAAAATTTGAAAAATCGCAAATTTTAAATTGCTCAAAATCGATCCCCATTAATTCTGGTGGTAGGTATAATTATTGTTGATACTAAATAAGCATTCGTTTTGCGCTATCATTGCAAATAAGCGAGATATAAGCGTTTGAAAATTTGAAAAATCGCAAATTTTAAATTGCTCAAAATCGATCCCCATTAATTCTGGTGGTAGGTATAATTATTGTTGATACTAAATAAGCATTCGTTTTGCGCTATCATTGCAAATAAGCGAGATATAAGCGTTTGAAAATTATAAAAATCGCAAATTTAAAATTGCTCAAAATCGATCCTTATTAATTCTGGTGGTAGGTATAGTTAGCGTTGATACTAAATAAGCATTCGTTTTGCGCTATCATTGCAAATAAGCGAGATAAAAGCGTTTGAAAATTTGAAAAATCGCAAATTTAAAATTGCTCAAAATCAATCCACTTTAATTCTGGTGGTAGGTATAATTTTTGTTGATACTAAATAAGCATTCGTTTGGCGCTATCATTGCAAATAAGCGAGATATAAGCGTTTGAAAATTATAAAAATCGCAAATTTAAAATTGCTCAAAATCGATCCCTATTAATTCTGGTGGTAGGTATAATTATTGTTGATACTAAATAAGCATTCGTTTTGCGCTATCATTGCAAATAAGCGAGATATAAGCGTTTGAAAATTATAAAAATCGCAAATTTAAAATTGCACAAAATCGATCCCCATTAATTCTGTTGGTAGGTATAATTATTGTTGATACTAAATAAGCATTCGTTTTGCGCTATCATTGCAAATAAGGGAGATATAAGCGTTTGAAAATTATAAAAATCGCAAATTTAAAATTGCTCAAAATCGATCCCCATTAATTCTGGTGGTAGGTATAATTATTATTGATACTAAATAAGCATTCGTTTTGCGCTATCATTGCAAATAAGCGAGATATGAGCGTTTGAAAATTTGAAAAATCGCAAATTTAAAATTGCTCAAAATCGATCCCCATTAATTCTGGTGGTAGGTATAGTTAGCGTTGATACTAAATAGGCATTCGTTTTGCGCTTTCATTGCAAATAAGCGAGATATAAGCGTTTGAAAATTTGAAAAATCGCAAATTTTAAATTGCTCAAAATCGATCCCCATTAATTCTGGTGGTAGGTATAATTATTGTTGATACTAAATAAGCATTCGTTTTGCGCTATCATTGCAAATAAGCGAGATATAAGCGTTTGAAAATTTGAAAAATCGCAAATTTAAAATTGCTCAAAATCGATCCCCATTAATTCTGGTGGTAGGTATAATTATTGTTGATACTAAATAAGCATTCGTTTTGCGCTATCATTGCAAATAAGCGAGATATAAGCGTTTGAAAATTTGAAAAATCGCAAATTTAAATTGCTCAAAATCGATCCCTATTAATTCTGGTGGTAGGTATAATTATTGTTGATACTAAATAAGCATTCGTTTTGCGCTATCATTGCAAATAAGGGAGATATAAGCGTTTGAAAATTTGAAAAATCGCAATTTAAAATTGCTCAAAATCGATCCCCATTAATTCTGGTGGTAGGTATAATTATTGTTGATACTAAATAAGCATTCGTTTTTTGATATCATTGCAAATAAGCGAGATATAAGCGTTTGAAAATTATAAAAATCGCAAATTTAAAATTGCTCAAAATCGATCCTTATTAATTCTGTTGGTAGGTATAGTTAGCGTTGATACTAAATAAGCATTCGTTTTGCGCTATCATTGCAAATAAGCGAGATAAAAGCGTTTGAAAATTTGAAAAATCGCAAATTTAAAATTGCTCAAAATCAATCCACTTTAATTCTGGTGGTAGGTATAATTTTTGTTGATACTAAATAAGCATTCGTTTTGCGCTTTCATTGCAAATAAGCGAGATATAAGCGTTTGAAAATTTGAAAAATCGCAAATTTTAAATTGCTCAAAATCGATCCCTATTAATTCTGGTGGTAGGTATAATTATTGTTGATACTAAATAAGCATTCGTTTTGCGCTATCATTGCAAATAAGCGAGATATAAGCGTTTGAAAATTTGAAAAATCGCAAATTTAAAATTGCTCAAAATCGATCCATATTAATTCTGGTGGTAGGTATAATTATTGTTGATACTAAATAAGCATTCGTTTTGCGCTATCATTGCAAATAAGCGAGATATAAGCGTTCGAAAATTTGAAAAATCGCAAATTTAAATTGCTCAAAATCGATCCCCATTAACTCTGGTGGTAGGTATAATTATTGTTGATACTAAATAAGCATTCGTTTTTTGATATCAGTGCAAATAAGCGAGATATAAGCGTTTGAAAATTATAAAAATCGCAAATTTAAAATTGCTCAAAATCGATCCCCATTAATTCTGGTGGTAGGTATAATTATTGTTGATACTAAATAAGCATTCGTTTTTTGATATCATTGCAAATAAGCGAGATATAAGCGTTTGAAAAATATAAAAATCGCAATTTTAAAATTGCTCAAAATCGACCCCCATTAATTCTGGTGGTAGGTATAATTTCTGTTGATACTAAATAAGCATTCGTTTTGCGCTATCATTGCAAATAAGCGAGATATAAGCGTTTGAAAATTATAAAAATCGCAAATTTAAAATTGCTCAAAATCGATCCCCATTAATTCTGGTGGTAGGTATAATTATTGTTGATACTAAATAAGCATTCGTTTTGCGCTATCATTGCAAATAAGCGAGATATAAGCGTTTGAAAATTTGAAAAATCGCAAATTTAAAATTGCTCAAAATCGATCAATATTAATTCTGGTGGTAGGTATAATTATTGTTGATACTAAATAAGCATTCGTTTTTTGATATCATTGCAAATAAGCGAGATATAAGCGTTTGAAAATTATAAAAATCGCAATTTTAAAATTGCTCAAAATCGACCATCATTAATTCTGGTCGTAGGTATAATTTCTGTTGATACTAAATAAGCATTCGTTTTGCGCTATCATTGCAAATAAGCGAGATATAAGCGTTTGAAAATTATAAAAATCGCAAATTTAAAATTGCTCAAAATCGATACCTATTAATTCTGGTGGTAGGTATAATTATTGTTGATACTAAATAAGCATTAGTTTTGCGCTATCATTGCAAATAAGCGAGATATAAGCGTTTGAAAATTTGAAAAATCGCAAATTTAAAATTGCTCAAAATCGATCCCTATTAATTCTGGTGGTAGGTATAATTACTGTTGATACTAAATAAGCATTCGTTTTGCGCTATCATTGCAAATAAGCGAGATATAAGCGTTTGAAAATTTGAAAAATCGCAAATTTAAAATTATGATAATGATAGCGCAAAACGAATGCTCATTTAGTATCAACAATAATTATACCTACCACTAGAATTAATGGGGATCGATTTTGAGAATTTTAAATTTGCGATTTTTATAATTTTCAAACGCTTATAACTCGCTTATTTGCAATGATAGCGAAAAACGAATGCTTATTTAGTATCAACAATAATTATACCTACCACCAGAACTAATGGGGATCGATTTTGAGCAATTTTAAATTTGCGATTTTTATAATTTTCAAACGCTTATATCTCGCTTATTTGCAATGATAGCGCAAAACGAATGCTTATTTAGTATCAACAATAATTATACCTACCAGTAGAATTAATAAGGATCGATTTTGAGCAATTTTAAATTTGCGATTTTTCAAATTTTCAAACGCTTATATCTCGCTTATTTGAAATGATAGCGCAAAACGAATGCTTATTTAGTATCAGCAATAATTATACCTACCACCAGAATTAATGGGGATCGATTTTGAGCAATTTTAAATTTGCGATTTTTCAAATTTTCAAACGCTTATATCTCGCTTATTTGCAATGATAGCGCAAAACGAATGCTTATTTAGTATCAACAATAATTATACCTACCACCACAATTAATGGGGATCGATTTTGAGCAATTTAAAATTTGCGATTTTTATAATTTTCAAACGCTTATATCTCGCTTATTTGCAATGATAGCGAAAAACGAATGCTTATTTAGTATCAACAATAATTATACCTACCACCAGAATTAATGGGGATCGATTTTGAGCAATTTTAAATTTGCGATTTTTCGAATTTTCAAACGCTTATATCTCGCTTATTTGCAATGATAGCGCAAAACGAATGCTTATTTAGTATCAACAATAATTATACCTACCACCAGAATTAATGAGGATCGATTTTGAGCAATTTTAAATTTGCGATTTTTCAAATTTTCAAACGCTTATATCTCGCTTATTTGCAATGATAGCGCAAAACGAATGCTTATTTAGTATCAACAATAATTATACCTACCACCAGAATTAATGCGGATCGATTTTGAGCAATTTTAAATTTGCGATTTTTCAAATTTTCAAACGCTTATATCTCGCTTATTTGCAATGATAGCGCAAAACGAATGCTTATTTAGTATCAACAATAATTATACCTACCACCAGAATTAATGGGGATCAATTTTGAGCAATTTAAAATTTGCGATTTTTCAAATTTTCAAACGCTTATATCTCGCTTATTTGCAATGATAGCGCAAAACGAATGCTTATTTAGTATAAACAATAATTATACCTACCACCAGAATTAATGGGGATCGATTTTGAGCAATTTTAAATTTGCGATTTTTCGAATTTTCAAACGCTTATATCTCGCTTATTTGCAATGATAGCGCAAAACGAATGCTAATTTAGTATCAACAATAATTATACCTACCACCAGAATTAATAGGGATCGATTTTGAGCAATTTTAAATTTGCGATTTTTATAATTTTCAAACGCTTATAACTCGCTTATTTGCAATGATAGCGAAAAACGAAAGCTTATTTAGTATCAACAATAATTATACCTACCACTAGAACTAAAAGGGATCGATTTTGAGCAATTTTAAATTTGCGATTTTTATAATTTTCAAACGCTTATATCTCGCTTATTTGCAATGATAGCGCAAAACGAATGCTTATTTAGTATCAACAATAATTATACCTACCAGTAGAATTAATAAGGATCGATTTAGAGCAATTTTAAATTTGCGATTTTTCAAATTTTCAAACGCTTATATCTCGCTTATTTGCAATGATAGCGCAAAACGAATGCTTATTTAGTATCAACAATAATTATACCTACCACCAGAATTAATGCGGATCGATTTTGAGCAATTTTAAATTTGCGATTTTTCAAATTTTCAAACGCTTATATCTCGCTTATTTGCAATGATAGCGCAAAACGAATGCTTATTTAGTATCAACAATAATTATACCTACCACCAGAATTAATGGGGATCAATTTTGAGCAATTTAAATTTGCGATTTTTCAAATTTTCAAACGCTTATATCTCGCTTATTTGCAATGATAGCGCAAAACGAATGCTTATTTAGTATAAACAATAATTATACCTACCACCAGAATTAATGGGGATCGATTTTGAGCAATTTTAAATTTGCGATTTTTCGAATTTTCAAACGCTTATATCTCGCTTATTTGCAATGATAGCGCAAAACGAATGCTAATTTAGTATCAACAATAATTATACCTACCACCAGAATTAATAGGGATCGATTTTGAGCAATTTTAAATTTGCGATTTTTATAATTTTCAAACGCTTATAACTCGCTTATTTGCAATGATAGCGAAAAACGAAAGCTTATTTAGTATCAACAATAATTATACCTACCACTAGAACTAAAAGGGATCGATTTTGAGCAATTTTAAATTTGCGATTTTTATAATTTTCAAACGCTTATATCTCGCTTATTTGCAATGATAGCGCAAAACGAATGCTTATTTAGTATCAACAATAATTATACCTACCAGTAGAATTAATAAGGATCGATTTTGAGCAATTTTAAATTTGCGATTTTTCAAATTTTCAAACGCTTATATCTCGCTTATTTGCAATGATAGCGCAAAACGAATGCTTATTTAGTATCAACAATAATTATACCTACCACCAGAATTAATGGGGATCGATTTTGAGCAATTTTTAATTTGCGATTTTTATAATTTTCAAACGCTTATATCTCGCTTATTTGCAATGATAGCGGAAAACGAATGATTATATAGTATCAACAATAATTATACCTACCACCACAATTAATGGGGATCGATTTTGAGCAATTTAAAATTTGCGATTTTTCAAATTTTCAAACGCTTATATCTCGCTTATTTTTAATGATAGCGCAAAACGAATGCTTATTTAGTATCAACAATAATCATACCTACCACCAGAATTAATGTGGATCGATTTTGAGCAATTTTAAATTTGCGATTTTTCGAATTTTCAAACGCTTATATCTCACTTATTTGCAATGATAGCGCAAAACAAATGCTTATATAGTATCAACAATAATTATACCTACCACCAGAATTAATGGGGATCGATTTTGAGCAATTTTAAATTTGCGATTTTTCAAATTTTCAAACGCTTATATCTCGCTTATTTGCAATGATAGTGCAAAACGAATGCTTATTTAGTATCAACAATAATTATACCTACCACCAGAATTAATGGGGATCGATTTTGAGCAATTTTTAATTTGCGATTTTTATAATTTTCAAACGCTTATATCTCGCTTATTTGCAATGATAGCGCAAAACGAATGCTTATTTAGTATCAACAATTATTATACCTACCACCAAAATTAATAGGGATCGATTTTGGGCAATTTAAAATTTGCGATTTTTCAAATTTTCAAACGCTTATATCTCGCTTATTTGCAATGATAGCGCAAAACGAATGCTTATTTAGTATCAACAATAATTATACCTACCACCAGAATTAATAGGAATCGATTTTGAGCAATTTTAAATTTGCGATTTTTATAATTTTCAAACGCTTATATCTCGCTTATTTGCATTGATAGCGCAAAACGAATGCTTATTTAGTATCAACAATAATTATACCTACCACCAGAATTAATAAGGATCGATTTTGAGCAATTTTAAATTTGCGATTTTTAAAATATTCAAACGCTTATATCTCGCTTATTTGCAATGATAGCGCAAAACGAATGCTTATTTAGTATCAACAATAATTATGCCTACCACCAGAATTAATGGGGATTGATTTTGAGCAATTTTAAATTTGCGATTATTCAAATTTTCAAACGCTTATATCTCGCTTATTTGCAATGATAGCGCAAAACGAATGCTTATTTAGTATCAACAATAATTATACCTACCACCAGAATTAATGGGGATCGATTTTGAGCAATTTTAAATTTGCGATTTTTCAAATTTTCAAATGCTTATATCTCGCTTATTTGCAATGATAGCGCAAAACGAATGCTTATTTAGTATCAACAATAATTATACCTACCACCAGAATTAATGCGGATTGATTTTGAGCAATTTTAAATTTGCGATTTTTCAAATTTTCAAACGCTTATATCTCGCTTATTTGCAATGATAGCGCAAAACGAATGCTAATTTAGTATCAACAATAATTATACCTACCACCAGAATTAATAAGGATCGATTTAGAGCAATTTTAAATTTGCGATTTTTCAAATTTTCAAATGCTTATATCTTGCTTATTTGCAATGATAGCGCAAAACGAATGCTTATTTAGTATCAACAATAATTATACCTACCACTAGAATTAATGGGGATCGATTTTGAGCAATTTTAAATTTGCGATTTTTCAAATTTTCAAACACTTATATCTCGCTTATTTTTAATGATAGCGCAAAACAAATGCTTATTTAGTATCAACAATAATCATACCTACCACCAGAATTAATGGGGATCGATTTTGAGCAATTTTAAATTTGCGATTTTTATAATTTTCAAACGCTTATATCTCACTTATTTGCAATGATAGCGCAAAACGAATGCTTATATAGTATCAACAATAATTATACCTACCACCAGAATTAATGCGGATCGATTTTGAGCAATTTTAAATTTGCGATTTTTCAAATTTTCAAACGCTTATATCTCGCTTATTTGCAATGATAGTGCAAAACGAATGCTTATTTAGTATCAACAATAATTATACCTACCACCAGAATTAATGGGGATCGATTTTGAGCAATTTTTAATTTGCGATTTTTATAATTTTCAAACGCTTATATCTCGCTTATTTGCAATGATAGCGCAAAACGAATGCTTATTTAGTATCAACAATAATTATACCTACCACCAATATTAATAGGGATCGATTTTGGGCAATTTAAAATTTGCGATTTTTCAAATTTTCAAACGCTTATATCTCGCTTATTTGCAATGATAGCGCAAAACGAATGCTTATTTAGTATCAACAATAATTATACCTACCACCAGAATTAATGGGGATCGATTTTGAGCAATTTTTAATTTGCGATTTTTATAATTTTCAAACGCTTATATCTCGCTTATTTGCAATGATAGCGGAAAACGAATGATTATATAGTATCAACAATAATTATACCTACCACCACAATTAATGGGGATCGATTTTGAGCAATTTAAAATTTGCGATTTTTCAAATTTTCAAACGCTTATATCTCGCTTATTTTTAATGATAGCGCAAAACGAATGCTTATTTAGTATCAACAATAATCATACCTACCACCAGAATTAATGTGGATCGATTTTGAGCAATTTTAAATTTGCGATTTTTCGAATTTTCAAACGCTTATATCTCACTTATTTGCAATGATAGCGCAAAACAAATGCTTATATAGTATCAACAATAATTATACCTACCACCAGAATTAATGGGGATCGATTTTGAGCAATTTTAAATTTGCGATTTTTCAAATTTTCAAACGCTTATATCTCGCTTATTTGCAATGATAGTGCAAAACGAATGCTTATTTAGTATCAACAATAATTATACCTACCACCAGAATTAATGGGGATCGATTTTGAGCAATTTTTAATTTGCGATTTTTATAATTTTCAAACGCTTATATCTCGCTTATTTGCAATGATAGCGCAAAACGAATGCTTATTTAGTATCAACAATAATTATACCTACCACCAAAATTAATAGGGATCGATTTTGGGCAATTTAAAATTTGCGATTTTTCAAATTTTCAAACGCTTATATCTCGCTTATTTGCAATGATAGCGCAAAACGAATGCTTATTTAGTATCAACAATAATTATACCTACCACCAGAATTAATAGGAATCGATTTTGAGCAATTTTAAATTTGCGATTTTTATAATTTTCAAACGCTTATATCTCGCTTATTTGCATTGATAGCGCAAAACGAATGCTTATTTAGTATCAACAATAATTATACCTACCACCAGAATTAATAAGGATCGATTTTGAGCAATTTTAAATTTGCGATTTTTAAAATATTCAAACGCTTATATCTCGCTTATTTGCAATGATAGCGCAAAACGAATGCTTATTTAGTATCAACAATAATTATGCCTACCACCAGAATTAATGGGGATTGATTTTGAGCAATTTTAAATTTGCGATTATTCAAATTTTCAAACGCTTATATCTCGCTTATTTGCAATGATAGCGCAAAACGAATGCTTATTTAGTATCAACAATAATTATACCTACCACCAGAATTAATACGGATCGATTTTGAGCAATTTTAAATTTGCGATTTTTCAAATTTTCAAATGCTTATATCTCGCTTATTTGCAATGATAGCGCAAAACGAATGCTTATTTAGTATCAACAATAATTATACCTACCACCAGAATTAATGCGGATTGATTTTGAGCAATTTTAAATTTGCGATTTTTCAAATTTTCAAACGCTTATATCTCGCTTATTTGCAATGATAGCGCAAAACGAATGCTAATTTAGTATCAACAATAATTATACCTACCACCAGAATTAATAAGGATCGATTTAGAGCAATTTTAAATTTGCGATTTTTCAAATTTTCAAATGCTTATATCTTGCTTATTTGCAATGATAGCGCAAAACGAATGCTTATTTAGTATCAACAATAATTATACCTACCACCAGAATTAATGGGGATCGATTTTGAGCAATTTTAAATTTGCGATTTTTCAAATTTTCAAACACTTATATCTCGCTTATTTTTAATGATAGCGCAAAACAAATGCTTATTTAGTATCAACAATAATCATACCTACCACCAGAATTAATGGGGATCGATTTTGAGCAATTTTAAATTTGCGATTTTTATAATTTTCAAACGCTTATATCTCACTTATTTGCAATGATAGCGCAAAACGAATGCTTATATAGTATCAACAATAATTATACCTACCACCAGAATTAATGCGGATCGATTTTGAGCAATTTTAAATTTGCGATTTTTCAAATTTTCAAACGCTTATATCTCGCTTATTTGCAATGATAGTGCAAAACGAATGCTTATTTAGTATCAACAATAATTATACCTACCACCAGAATTAATGGGGATCGATTTTGAGCAATTTTTAATTTGCGATTTTTATAATTTTCAAACGCTTATATCTCGCTTATTTGCAATGATAGCGCAAAACGAATGCTTATTTAGTATCAACAATAATTATACCTACCACCAATATTAATAGGGATCGATTTTGGGCAATTTAAAATTTGCGATTTTTCAAATTTTCAAACGCTTATATCTCGCTTATTTGCAATGATAGCGCAAAACGAATGCTTATTTAGTATCAACAATAATTATACCTACCACCAGAATTAATAGGAATCGATTTTGAGCAATTTTAAATTTGCGATTTTTATAATTTTCAAACGCTTATATCTCGCTTATTTGCATTGATAGCGCAAAACGAATGCTTATTTAGTATCAACAATAATTATACCTACCACCAGAATTAATAAGGATCGATTTTGAGCAATTTTAAATTTGCGATTTTTAAAATATTCAAACGCTTATATCTCGCTTATTTGCAATGATAGCGCAAAACGAATGCTTATTTAGTATCAACAATAATTATGCCTACCACCAGAATTAATGCGGATTGATTTTGAGCAATTTTAAATTTGCGATTTTTCAAATTTTCAAACGCTTATATCTCGCTTATTTGCAATGATAGCGCAAAACGAATGCTAATTTAGTATCAACAATAATTATACCTACCACCAGAATTAATGGGGATCGATTTTGAGCAATTTTAAATTTGCGATTTTTCAAATTTTCAAATGCTTATATCTTGCTTATTTGCAATGATAGCGCAAAACGAATGCTTATTTAGTATCAACAATAATTATACCTACCACCAGAATTAATGCGGATTGATTTTGAGCAATTTTAAATTTGCGATTTTTCAAATTTTCAAACGCTTATATCTCGCTTATTTGCAATGATAGCGCAAAACGAATGCTAATTTAGTATCAACAATAATTATACCTACCACCAGAATTAATAAGGATCGATTTAGAGCAATTTTAAATTTGCGATTTTTCAAATTTTCAAATGCTTATATCTTGCTTATTTGCAATGATAGCGCAAAACGAATGCTTATTTAGTATCAACAATAATTATACCTACCACCAGAATTAATGGGGATCGATTTTGAGCAATTTTAAATTTGCGATTTTTCAAATTTTCAAACACTTATATCTCGCTTATTTTTAATGATAGCGCAAAACAAATGCTTATTTAGTATCAACAATAATCATACCTACCACCAGAATTAATGGGGATCGATTTTGAGCAATTTTAAATTTGCGATTTTTATAATTTTCAAACGCTTATATCTCACTTATTTGCAATGATAGCGCAAAACGAATGCTTATATAGTATCAACAATAATTATACCTACCACCAGAATTAATGCGGATCGATTTTGAGCAATTTTAAATTTGCGATTTTTCAAATTTTCAAACGCTTATATCTCGCTTATTTGCAATGATAGTGCAAAACGAATGCTTATTTAGTATCAACAATAATTATACCTACCACCAGAATTAATGGGGATCGATTTTGAGCAATTTTTAATTTGCGATTTTTATAATTTTCAAACGCTTATATCTCGCTTATTTGCAATGATAGCGCAAAACGAATGCTTATTTAGTATCAACAATAATTATACCTACCACCAATATTAATAGGGATCGATTTTGGGCAATTTAAAATTTGCGATTTTTCAAATTTTCAAACGCTTATATCTCGCTTATTTGCAATGATAGCGCAAAACGAATGCTTATTTAGTATCAACAATAATTATACCTACCACCAGAATTAATAGGAATCGATTTTGAGCAATTTTAAATTTGCGATTTTTATAATTTTCAAACGCTTATATCTCGCTTATTTGCATTGATAGCGCAAAACGAATGCTTATTTAGTATCAACAATAATTATACCTACCACCAGAATTAATAAGGATCGATTTTGAGCAATTTTAAATTTGCGATTTTTAAAATATTCAAACGCTTATATCTCGCTTATTTGCAATGATAGCGCAAAACGAATGCTTATTTAGTATCAACAATAATTATGCCTACCACCAGAATTAATGCGGATTGATTTTGAGCAATTTTAAATTTGCGATTTTTCAAATTTTCAAACGCTTATATCTCGCTTATTTGCAATGATAGCGCAAAACGAATGCTAATTTAGTATCAACAATAATTATACCTACCACCAGAATTAATGGGGATCGATTTTGAGCAATTTTAAATTTGCGATTTTTCAAATTTTCAAATGCTTATATCTTGCTTATTTGCAATGATAGCGCAAAACGAATGCTAATTTAGTATCAACAATAATTATACCTACCACCAGAATTAATGAGGATCGATTTTGAGCAATTTTAAATTTGCGATTTTTCAAATTTTCAAACACTTATATCTCGCTTATTTTTAATGATAGCGCAAAACAAATGCTTATTTAGTATCAACAATAATTATATCTACCACCAGAATTAATAAGGATCGATTTTGAGCAATTTTAAATTTGCGATTTTTATAATTTTCAAACGCTCATATCTCGCTTATTTGCAATGATAGCGCAAAACGAATGCTTATTTAGTATCAACAATAATTATACCTACCACCAGAATTAATGGGGATCGATTTTGAGCAATTTTAAATTTGCGATTTTTATAATTTTCAAACGCTTATATCTCGCTTATTTGCAATGATAGCGCAAAACGAATGCTTATTTAGTATCAACAATAATTATACCTACCACCAGAATTAATAAGGATCGATTTTGAGCAATTTTAAATTAGCGATTTTTCAAATTTTCAAACGCATTTATCTCGCTTATTTGCAATGATAGCGCAAAACGAATGCTTATTTAGTATCAACAATAATTATACCTACCACCAGAATTAATGGGGATCGATTTTGAGCAATTTTAAATTTGCGATTTTTCAAATTTTCAAACGCTTATATCTCGCTTATTTGCAATGATAGCGCAAAACGAATGCTTATTTAGTATCAACAATAATTATACCTACCATCAGAATTAATGCGGATTGATTTTGAGCAATTTTAAATTTGCGATTTTTCAAATTTTCAAACGCTTATATCTCGCTTATTTGCAATGGTAGCGCAAAACGAATGCTAATTTAGTATCAACAATAATTATACCTACCACCAGAATTAATAAGGATCGATTTAGAGCAATTTTAAATTTGCGATTTTTCAAATTTTCAAATGCTTATATCTTGCTTATTTGCAATGATAGCGCAAAACGAATACTTATTTAGTATCAACAATAATTATACCTACCACCAGAATTAATGGGGATCGATTTTGAGCAATTTTAAATAGGCGATTTTTAAAATTTTCAAACACTTATATCTCGCTTATTTTTAATGATAGCGCAAAACAAATGCTTATTTAGTATCAACAATAATTATACCTACCATCAGAATTAATGGGGATCGATTTTGAGCAATTTTTAATTTGCGATTTTTATAATTTTCAAACGCTCATATCTCGCTTATTTGCAATGATAGCGCAAAACGAATGCTTATTTAGTATCAACAAGAATTATACCTACCACCAGAATTAATAAGGATCGATTTTGAGCAATTTTAAATTTGCGATTTTTATAATTTTCAAACGCTTATATCTCGCTTATTTGCAATGATAGCGCAAAACGAATGCTTATTTAGTATCAACAATAATTATACCTACCACCAGAATTAATGGGGATCGATTTTGAGCAATTTTAAATTAGCGATTTTTCAAATTTTCAAACGCTTATATCTCGCTTATTTGCAATGATAGCGCAAAACGAATGCTTATTTAGTATCAACAATAATTATACCTACCACCAGAATTAATGGGGATCGATTTTGAGCAATTTTTAATTTGCGATTTTTATAATTTTCAAACGCTTATATCTCGCTTATTTGCAATGATAGCGCAAAACGAATGCTTATTTAGTATCAACAATAATTATACCTACCACCAGAATTAATAAGGATCGATTTTGAGCAATTTTAAATTTGCGATTTTTCAAATTTTCAAACGCTTATATCTCGCTTATTTGCAATGATAGCGCAAAACGAATGCTTATTTAGTATCAACAATAATTATACCTACCACAAGAATTAATAGGGATCGATTTTGAGCAATTTTAAATTTGCGGTTTTTCAAATATTCAAACGCTTATATCTTGCTTATTTGCAATGATAGCGCAAAACGAATGCTTATTTAGTATCAACAATAATTATGCCTACCACCAGAATTAATGCGGATTGATTTTGAGCAATTTTAAATTTGCGATTTTTCAAATTTTCAAACGCTTATATCTCGCTTATTTGCAATGATAGCGCAAAACGAATGCTAATTTAGTATCAACAATAATTATACCTACCACCAGAATTAATGGGGATCGATTTTGAGCAATTTTAAATTTGCGATTTTTCAAATTTTCAAATGCTTATATCTTGCTTATTTGCAATGATAGCGCAAAACGAATGCTTATTTAGTATCAACAATAATTATACCTACCACCAGAATTAATGCGGATTGATTTTGAGCAATTTTAAATTTGCGATTTTTCAAATTTTCAAACGCTTATATCTCGCTTATTTGCAATGATAGCGCAAAACGAATGCTAATTTAGTATCAACAATAATTATACCTACCACCAGAATTAATAAGGATCGATTTAGAGCAATTTTAAATTTGCGATTTTTCAAATTTTCAAATGCTTATATCTTGCTTATTTGCAATGATAGCGCAAAACGAATGCTTATTTAGTATCAACAATAATTATACCTACCACCAGAATTAATGGGGATCGATTTTGAGCAATTTTAAATTTGCGATTTTTCAAATTTTCAAACACTTATATCTCGCTTATTTTTAATGATAGCGCAAAACAAATGCTTATTTAGTATCAACAATAATCATACCTACCACCAGAATTAATGGGGATCGATTTTGAGCAATTTTAAATTTGCGATTTTTATAATTTTCAAACGCTTATATCTCACTTATTTGCAATGATAGCGCAAAACGAATGCTTATATAGTATCAACAATAATTATACCTACCACCAGAATTAATGCGGATCGATTTTGAGCAATTTTAAATTTGCGATTTTTCAAATTTTCAAACGCTTATATCTCGCTTATTTGCAATGATAGTGCAAAACGAATGCTTATTTAGTATCAACAATAATTATACCTACCACCAGAATTAATGGGGATCGATTTTGAGCAATTTTTAATTTGCGATTTTTATAATTTTCAAACGCTTATATCTCGCTTATTTGCAATGATAGCGCAAAACGAATGCTTATTTAGTATCAACAATAATTATACCTACCACCAATATTAATAGGGATCGATTTTGGGCAATTTAAAATTTGCGATTTTTCAAATTTTCAAACGCTTATATCTCGCTTATTTGCAATGATAGCGCAAAACGAATGCTTATTTAGTATCAACAATAATTATACCTACCACCAGAATTAATAGGAATCGATTTTGAGCAATTTTAAATTTGCGATTTTTATAATTTTCAAACGCTTATATCTCGCTTATTTGCATTGATAGCGCAAAACGAATGCTTATTTAGTATCAACAATAATTATACCTACCACCAGAATTAATAAGGATCGATTTTGAGCAATTTTAAATTTGCGATTTTTAAAATATTCAAACGCTTATATCTCGCTTATTTGCAATGATAGCGCAAAACGAATGCTTATTTAGTATCAACAATAATTATGCCTACCACCAGAATTAATGCGGATTGATTTTGAGCAATTTTAAATTTGCGATTTTTCAAATTTTCAAACGCTTATATCTCGCTTATTTGCAATGATAGCGCAAAACGAATGCTAATTTAGTATCAACAATAATTATACCTACCACCAGAATTAATGGGGATCGATTTTGAGCAATTTTAAATTTGCGATTTTTCAAATTTTCAAATGCTTATATCTTGCTTATTTGCAATGATAGCGCAAAACGAATGCTTATTTAGTATCAACAATAATTATACCTACCACCAGAATTAATGAGGATCGATTTTGAGCAATTTTAAATTTGCGATTTTTCAAATTTTCAAACACTTATATCTCGCTTATTTTTAATGATAGCGCAAAACAAATGCTTATTTAGTATCAACAATAATTATATCTACCACCAGAATTAATAAGGATCGATTTTGAGCAATTTTAAATTTGCGATTTTTATAATTTTCAAACGCTCATATCTCGCTTATTTGCAATGATAGCGCAAAACGAATGCTTATTTAGTATCAACAATAATTATACCTACCACCAGAATTAATGGGGATCGATTTTGAGCAATTTTAAATTTGCGATTTTTATAATTTTCAAACGCTTATATCTCGCTTATTTGCAATGATAGCGCAAAACGAATGCTTATTTAGTATCAACAATAATTATACCTACCACCAGAATTAATAAGGATCGATTTTGAGCAATTTTAAATTAGCGATTTTTCAAATTTTCAAACGCATTTATCTCGCTTATTTGCAATGATAGCGCAAAACGAATGCTTATTTAGTATCAACAATAATTATACCTACCACCAGAATTAATGGGGATCGATTTTGAGCAATTTTAAATTTGCGATTTTTCAAATTTTCAAACGCTTATATCTCGCTTATTTGCAATGATAGCGCAAAACGAATGCTTATTTAGTATCAACAATAATTATACCTACCATCAGAATTAATGCGGATTGATTTTGAGCAATTTTAAATTTGCGATTTTTCAAATTTTCAAACGCTTATATCTCGCTTATTTGCAATGGTAGCGCAAAACGAATGCTAATTTAGTATCAACAATAATTATACCTACCACCAGAATTAATAAGGATCGATTTAGAGCAATTTTAAATTTGCGATTTTTCAAATTTTCAAATGCTTATATCTTGCTTATTTGCAATGATAGCGCAAAACGAATACTTATTTAGTATCAACAATAATTATACCTACCACCAGAATTAATGGGGATCGATTTTGAGCAATTTTAAATAGGCGATTTTTAAAATTTTCAAACACTTATATCTCGCTTATTTTTAATGATAGCGCAAAACAAATGCTTATTTAGTATCAACAATAATTATACCTACCATCAGAATTAATGGGGATCGATTTTGAGCAATTTTTAATTTGCGATTTTTATAATTTTCAAACGCTCATATCTCGCTTATTTGCAATGATAGCGCAAAACGAATGCTTATTTAGTATCAACAAGAATTATACCTACCACCAGAATTAATAAGGATCGATTTTGAGCAATTTTAAATTTGCGATTTTTATAATTTTCAAACGCTTATATCTCGCTTATTTGCAATGATAGCGCAAAACGAATGCTTATTTAGTATCAACAATAATTATACCTACCACCAGAATTAATGGGGATCGATTTTGAGCAATTTTAAATTAGCGATTTTTCAAATTTTCAAACGCTTATATCTCGCTTATTTGCAATGATAGCGCAAAACGAATGCTAATTTAGTATCAACAATAATTATACCTACCACCAGAATTAATGGGGATCGATTTTGAGCAATTTTTAATTTGCGATTTTTATAATTTTCAAACGCTTATATCTCGCTTATTTGCAATGATAGCGCAAAACGAATGCTTATTTAGTATCAACAATAATTATACCTACCACCAGAATTAATAAGGATCGATTTTGAGCAATTTTAAATTTGCGATTTTTCAAATTTTCAAACGCTTATATCTCGCTTATTTGCAATGATAGCGCAAAACGAATGCTTATTTAGTATCAACAATAATTATACCTACCACAAGAATTAATAGGGATCGATTTTGAGCAATTTTAAATTTGCGGTTTTTCAAATATTCAAACGCTTATATCTTGCTTATTTGCAATGATAGCGCAAAACGAATGCTTATTTAGTATCAACAATAATTATACCTACCACCAGAATTAATATGGATCGATTTTGAGCAATTTTAAATTTGCGATTTTTCAAATTTTCAAACGCTTATATCTCGCTTATTTTTAATGATAGCGCAAAACGAATGCTTATTTAGTATCAACAATAATCATACCTACCACCAGAATTAATGGGGATCGATTTTGAGCAATTTTAAATTTGCGATTTTTATAATTTTCAAACGCTTATATCTCACTTATTTGCAATGATAGCGCAAATCGAATGCTAATATAGTATCAACAATAATTATGCCTACCACCAGAATTAATGGGGATCGATTTTGAGCAATTTTAAATTTGCGATTTTTCAAATTTTCAAACGCTTATATCTCGCTTATTTGCAATGATAGTGCCAAACGAATGCTTATTTAGTATCAACAATAATTATACCTACCACCAGAATTAATGGGGATCGATTTTGAGCAATTTTAAATTTGCGATTTTTCAAATTTTCAAACGCTTATATCTCGCTTATTTGCAATGATAGCGCAAAACGAATGCTTATTTAGTATCAACAATAATTATACCTACCACCAGAATTAATGTGATCGATTTTGAGCAATTTAAAATTTGCGATTTTTCAAATTTTCAAACGCTTATATCTCGCTTATTTGCAATGATAGCGCAAAACGAATGCTTATTTAGTATAAACAATAATTATACCTACCACCAGAATTAATGGGGATCGATTTTGAGCAATTTTAAATTTGCGATTTTTCGAATTTTCAAACGCTTATATCTCGCTTATTTGCAATGATAGCGCAAAACGAATGCTAATTTAGTATCAACAATAATTATACCTACCACCAGAATTAATAAGGATCGATTTTGAGCAATTTTAAATTTGCGATTTTTCAAATTTTCAAACGCTTATATCTCGCTTATTTGCAATGATAGCGCAAAACGAATGCTTATTTAGTATCAACAATAATTATACCTACCACCAGAATTAATGGGGATCGATTTTAAGCAATTTAAAATTTGCGATTTTTCAAATTTTCAAACGCTTATATCTCGCTTATTTGCAATGATAGCGCAAAACGAATGCTTATTTAGTATCAACAATAATTATACCTACCACCAGAATTAATGGGGATCGATTTTGAGCAATTTTTAATTTGCGATTTTTATAATTTTCAAACGCTTATATCTCGCTTATTTGCAATGATAGCGGAAAACGAATGATTATATAGTATCAACAATAATTATACCTACCACCAGAATTAATGGGGATCGATTTTGAGCAATTTTAAATTTGCGATTTTTCAAATTTTCAAACGCTTATATCTCGCTTATTTTTAATGATAGCGCAAAACGAATGCTTATTTAGTATCAACAATAATCATACCTACCACCAGAATTAATGGGGATCGATTTTGAGCAATTTTAAATTTGCGATTTTTACAATTTTCAAACGCTTATATCTCACTTATTTGCAATGATAGCGCAAAACGAATGCTTTTATAGTATCAACAATAATTATACCTACCACCAGAATTAATGGGGATCGATTTTGAGCAATTTTAAATTTGCGATTTTTCAAATTTTCAAACGCTTATATCTCGCTTATTTGCAATGATAGTGCAAAACAAATGCTTATTTAGTATCAACAATAATTATACCTACCACCAGAATTAATGGGGATCGATTTTGAGCAATTTTTAATTTGCGATTTTTATAATTTTCAAACGCTTATATCTCGCTTATTTGCAATGATAGCGCAAAACGAATGCTTATTTAGTATCAACAATAATTATACCTACCACCAGAATTAATAGGGATCGTTTTTGAGCAATTTTAAATTTGCGATTTTTATAATTTTCAAACGCTTATATCTCGCTTATTTGCAATGATAGCGCAAAACGAATGCTTATTTAGTATCAACAATAATTATACCTACTACCAGAATTAATGGGGATCGATTTTGAGCAATTTTAAATTTGCGATTTTTCAAATTTTCAAACGCTTATATCTCGCTTATTTGCAATGATAGCGCAAAACGAATGCTTATTTAGTATCAACAATAATTATACCTACCACCAGAATTAATGCGGATTGATTTTGAGCAATTTTAAATTTGCGATTTTTCAAATTTTCAAACGCTTATATCTCGCTTATTTGCAATGATAGCGCAAAACGAATGCTAATTTAGTATCAACAATAATTATACCTACCACCAGAATTAATAAGGATCGATTTAGAGCAATTTTAAATTTGCGATTTTTCAAATTTTCAAATGCTTATATCTTGCTTATTTGCAATGATAGCGCAAAACGAATTCTTATTTAGTATCAACAATAATTATACCTACCACCAGAATTAATGGGGATCGATTTTGAGCAATTTTAAATAGGCGATTTTTCAAATTTTCAAACACTTATATCTCGCTTATTTTTAATGATAGCGCAAAACAAATGCTTATTTAGTATCAACAATAATTATACCTACCATCAGAATTAATGGGGATCGATTTTGAGCAATTTTAAATTTGCGATTTTTCAAATATTCAAACGCTTATATCTTGCTTATTTGCAATGATAGCCCAAAACGAATGCTTATTTAGTATCAACAATAATTATACCTACCACCAGAATTAATGGGGATCGATTTTGAGCAATTTTAAATTTGCGATTTTTCAAATTTTCAAACGCTTTTATCTCGCTTATTTTAAATGATAGCGCAAAACGAATGCTTATTTAGTATCAACAATAATAATACCTACCACCAGAATTAATAAGGATCGATTTTGAGCAATTTTTAATTTGCGATTTTTATAATTTTCAAACCCTTTTATCTCACTTATTTGCAATGATAGCGCAAAACGAATGCTTATATAGTATCAACAATAATTATGCCTACCACCAGAATTAATGGGGATCGATTTTGAGCAATTTTAAATTTGCGATTTTTCAAATTTTCAAACGCTTATATCTCGCTTATTTGCAATGATAGTGCCAAACGAATGGTTATTTAGTATCAACAATAATTATACCTACCACCAGAATTAATAAGGATCGATTTTGAGCAATTTTAAATTTGCAATTTTTCAAATTTTCAAACGCTTATAATTCGCTTATTTGCAATGATAGCGCAAAACAAATGCTTATTTAGTATCAACAATAATTATACCTACCACCAGAATTAATGGGCATCGATTTTGAGCAATTTTAAATTTGCGATTTTTCAAATTTTCAAACGCTTATATCTCGCTTATTTGCAATGATAGCGCAAAACGAATGCTTATTTAGTATCAACAATAATTATACCTACCACCAGAATCAATAAAGATCGATTTTGAGCAATTTTAAATTTGCGATTTTTCAAATTTTCAAACCCTTATATCTCGCTTATTTGCAATGATAGCGCAAAACGAATGCTTATTTAGTATCAACAATAATTATACCTACCACCAGAATTAATGGGGATCGATTTTGAGCAATTTTAAATTTGCGATTTTTCAAATTTTCAAACGCTTATATCTCGCTTATTTGCAATGATAGCGCAAAACGAATGCTTATTTAGTATTAACAATAATTATACCTACCACCAGAATTAATAAGGATCGATTTTGAGCAATTTTAAATTTGCGAATTTTCAAATTTTCAAACGCTTATATCTCGCTTATTTGCAATGATAGCGCAAAACGAATGCTTATTTAGTATCAACAATAATTATACCTACCTCCAGAATTAATAGAGATCGATTTTGAACAGTTTAAAATTTGCGATTTTTCAAATTTTAAAACGCTTATATCTCGCTTATTTGCAATGATAGCGCAAAACGAATGCTTATTTAGTATCAACAATAATTATACCTACCACCAGAATTAATAAGGATCGATTTTGAGCAATTTTAAATTTGCGATTTTTCAAATTTTCAAACGCTTATATCTCGCTTATTTACAATGATAGCGCAAAACGAATGCTTATTTAGTATCAACAATAATTATACCTACCACCAGAATTAATGGGGATCGATTTTGAGCAATTTTAAATTTGCGATTTTTCAAATTTTCAAACGCTTATATCTCGCTTATTTGCAATGATAGCGCAAAACGAATGCTTATTTAGTATCAAAAATAATTATACCTACCACCAGAATTAATGGGGATCGATTTTGAGCAATTTTAAATTTGCGATTTTTCAAATTTTCAAACGCTTATATCTCGCTTATTTGCAATGATAGCGCAAAACGAATGCTTATTTAGTATCAACAATAATTATACCTACCACCAGAATTAATGGGGATCGATTTTGAGCAATTTTGAATTTGCGATTTTTCAACGAATGCTTATTTAGTATCAACAATAATTATACCTACCACCAGAATTAATGGGGATCGATTTTGAGCAATTTTAAATTTGCGATTTTTCAAATTTTCAAACGCTTATATCTCGCTTATTTGCAATGATAGCGCAAAACAAATGCTTATTTAGTATCGACAATAATTATACCTACCACCAGAATTAATGGGGATCGATTTTGAGCAATTTTAAATTTGCGATTTTTCAAATTTTCAAACGCTTATATCTCGCTTATTTGCAATGATAGCGCAAAACGAATGCTTATTTAGTATCAACAATAATTATACCTACCACCAGAATTAATGGGGATCGATTTTGAGCAATTTAAAATTTGCGATTTTTCAAATTTTCAAACGCTTATATCTCGCTTATTTGCAATGATAGCGCAAAACGATTGCTTATTTAGTATCAACAATAATTATACCTACCACCAGAATTAATAAGGATCGATTTTGAGCAATTTTAAATTTGCGATTTTTCAAATATTCAAACGCTTATATCTCGCTTATTTGCAATGATAGCGCAAAACGAATGCTTATTTAGTATCAACAATAATTATACCTACCACCAGAATTAATGGGGATCGATTTTGAGCAATTTTAAATTTGCGATTTTTATAATTTTCAAACTCTTATATCTCGCTTATTTGCAATGATAGCACAAAACGAATGCTTATTTAGTATCAAAAATAATTATTCCTACCACCAGAATTAATAAGGATCGATTTTGAGCAATTTTAAATTTGCGATTTTTCAAATTTTCAAACGCTTATATCTCGCTTATTTGCAATGATAGCGCAAAACGAATGCTTATTTAGTATCAACAATAATTATACCTACCACCAGAATTAATAAGGATCGATTTTGAGCAATTTTAAATTTGCGATTTTTCAAATTTTCAAACGCTTATATCTCGCTTATTTGCAATGATAGCGCAAAACGAATGCTTATTTAGTATCAACAATAATTATACTTACCACCAGAATTAATGGGGATCGATTTTGAGCAATTTTAAATTTGCGATTTTTCAAATTTTCAAACGCTTATATCTCGCTTATTTGCAATGATAGCGCAAAACGAATGCTTATTTAGTATCAACAATAATTATACCTACCACCAGAATTAATATGGATCGATTTTGAGCAATTTTAAATTTGCGATTTTTCAAATTTTCAAACGCTTATATCTCGCTTATTTGCAATGAAAGCGCAAAACGAATGCTTATTTAGTATCAACAATAATTATACCAACCACCAGAATTAATGGGCATCGATTTTGAGCAATTTTAAATTTGCGATTTTTCAAATTTTCAAACGCTTATATCTCGCTTATTTGCAATGATAGCGCAAAACGAATGCTTATTTAGTATCAACAATAATTATACCTACCACCAGAATTAATGGGGATCGATTTTGAGCAATTTAAAATTTGCGATTTTTCAAATTTTCAAACGCTTATATCTCGCTTATTTGCAATGATAGCGCAAAACGAATGCTTATTTAGTATCAACAATAATTATACCTACCACCAGAATTAATGGGGATCGATTTTGATCAATTTTAATTTTGCGATTTTTCAAATTTTCAAACGCTTATATCTCGCTTATTTGCAATGATAGCGCAAAACGAATGCTTATTTAGTATCAACAATAATTATACCTACCACCAGAATTAATGGGGATCGATTTTGGGCAATTTTAAATTTGCGATTTTTATAATTTTCAAACGCTTATATCTCACTTATTTGCAATGATAGCGCAAAACGAATGCTTATTTAGTATCAACAATAATTATACCTACCACCAGAATTAATAGGGATCGATTTTGAGCAATTTTCGAGCAAAAATCGATCCCCATTAATTCTGGTGTTAGGTATAATTATTGTTGATACTAAATAAGCATTCGTTTTGCGCTATCATTGCAAATAAGCGAGATATAAGCGTTTGAAAATTTGAAAAACCGCAAATTTAAAATTGCTCAAAATCGATCCTTATTAATTCTGGTGGTAGGTATAATTATTGTTGATACTAAATAAGCATTCGTTTTGCGCTATCATTGCAAATAAGCGAGATATAAGCGTTTGAAAATTATAAAAATCGCAAATTTAAAATTGCTCAAAATCGATCCATATTAATTCTGGTGGTAGGTATAATTATCGTTGATACTAAATAAGCATTCGTTTTGCGCTATCATTGCAAATAAGCGAGATATAAGCGTTTGAAAATTATAAAAATCGCAAATTTAAAATTGCTCAAAATCGATCCTTATTAATTCTGGTGGCAGGTTTAATGATTGTTGATACTAAATAAGCATTCGTTTTGCGCTATCATTGTAAATAAGCGAGATATAAGCGTTTGAAAATTTGAAAAATCGCAAATTTAAAATTTCTCAAAATCGATCCCCATTAATTCTGGTGGTAGGTATAATTATTGTTGATACTAAATAAGCATTCGTTTTGCGCTATCATTGCAAATAAGCGAGATATAAGCGTTTGAAAATTTGAAAAACCGCAAATTTAAAATTTCTCAAAATCGATCCTTATTAATTCTGGTGGTAGGTATAATTATTGTTGATACTAAATAAGCATTCGTTTTGCGCTATCATTGCAAATAAGCGAGATATAAGCGTTTGAAAATTATAAAAATCGCAAATTTAAAATTGCTCAAAATCGATTCTTATTAATTCTGGTGGTAGGTATAATTATCGTTGATACTAAATAAGCATTCGTTTTGCGCTATCATTGCAAATAAGCGAGATATAAGCGTTTGAAAATTATAAAAATCGCAAATTTAAAATTGCTCAAAATCGATCCTGATTAGTTCTGGTGGTAGGTAAAATTATTGTTGATACTAAATAAGCATTCGTTTTGCGCTATCATTGCAAATAAGCGAGATATAAGCGTTTGAAAATTTGAAAAACCGCAAATTTAAAATTGCTCAAAATCGATCCATATTAATTCTGGTGGTAGGTATAATTATCGTTGATACTAAATAAGCATTCGTTTTGCGCTATCATTGCAAATAAGCGAGATATAAGCGTTTGAAAATTATAAAAATCGCAAATTTAAAATTGCTCAAAATCGATCCCCATTAATTCTGGTGGTAGGTATAATTATTGTTGATACTAAGTAAGCATTCGTTTTGCGCTATCATTGCAAATAAGCGAGATATAAGCGTTTGAAAATTTGAAAAATCGCAAATTTAAAATTGCTCGAAAACGATGCCCATTAATTCTAATGGTAGATATATTTATTGTTGATACTAAATAAGCATTTGTTTTGCGCTATCATTGCAAATAAGCGAGATATAAGCGTTTGAAAATTTGAAAAACCGCAAATTTTAAATTGCTCAAAATCGATCCCTATTAATTCTGGTGGTAGGTATAATTATCGTTGATACTAAATAAGCATTCGTTTTGCGCTATCATTGCAAATAAGCGAGATATAAGCGTTTGAAAATTATAAAAATCGCAAATTTAAAATTGCTCAAAATCGATCCTTATTAATTCTGGTGGTAGGTATAATTATCGTTGATACTAAATAAGCATTAATTGCGCTATCATTGCAAATAAGCGAGATATAAGCGTTTGAAAATTTTAAAAATCGCAAATTAAAAATTGCTCAAAATCGATCCAAATTAATTCTGGTGGTAGGTATAATTATTGTTGATACTAAATAAGCATTCGGTTTTTGATATCATTGCAAATAAGCGAGATATAAGCGTTTGAAAATTTGAAAAATCGCAAATTAAAAATTGCTCAAAATCGATCCGTAATAATTCTGATGGTAGGTATAATTATTGTTGATACTAAATAAGCATTCGTTTTGCGCTATCATTGCAAATGAGCGAGATATAAGCGTTTGAAAATTATAAAAATCGAAAATTAAAAATTGCTCAAAATCGATCCCCATTAACTCTGGTGGTAGGTATAATTATTGTTGATACTAAATAAGCATTTGTTTTGCGCTATCATTGCAAATAAGCGAGATATAAGCGTTTGAAAATTTGAAAAATCGCAAATTATTGTTGATACTAAATAAGCTTTTGTTTTGCGCTATCATTGCAAATAAGCGAGATATAAGCGTTTGAAAATTTGAAAAATCGCAAATTTAAAATTGCTCAAAATCGTTCCCCATTGAATCTGGTGGTACGTATAGTTATTGTTGATACTTAATCAGCATTCGTTTTCCGCTATCATTGCAAATAAGCGAGATATAAGCGTTTGAAAATTATAAAAATCGCAAATTTAAAATTGCTCAAAATCGATCCCCATCAATTCTGGTGGTAGGTATAATTATAGTTGATACTAAATAAGCATTCGTTTTGCGCTATCATTGCAAATAAGCGAGATATAAGCGTTTGAAAATTATAAAAATCGCAAATTTAAAATTGCTCAAATTCGATCCCCATTAATTCTGGTGGTAGGTATAATTATTGTTGATACTAAATAAGCATTCGTTCTGCGCTATCATTGCAAATAAGCGAGATATAAGCGTTTGAAAATTATAAAAATCGCAAATTTAAGATTGCTCAAAATCGATTCCTATTAATTCTGGTGGTAGGTATAATTATTGTTGATACTAAATAAGCATTCGTTTTGCGCTTTCATTGCAAATAAGCGAGATATAAGCGTTTGAAAATTTGAAAAATCGCAAATTTAACATTTTTCAAAATCGATCCATTAATTCTGGTGGTAGGAATAATTATTGTTGATACTAAATAAGCATTCATTTTGCGCTATCATTGCAAATAAGCGAGATATAAGCGTTTGAAAATTTGAAAAATCGCAAATTTTAAATTGCTCAAAATCGATCCATATTAATTCTGGTGGTAGGTATAATTATTGTTGATACTAAATAAGCATTCGTTTTGCGCTATCATTGCAAATAAGCGAGATATAAGCGTTTGAAAATTTGAAAAACCGCAAATTTTAAATTGCTCAAAATCGATCCCTATTAATTCTGGTGGTAGGTATAATTATCGTTGATACTAAATAAGCATTCGTTTTGCGCTATCATTGCAAATAAGCGAGATATAAGCGTTTGAAAATTATAAAAATCGCAAATTTAAAATTGCTCAAAATCGATCCTTATTAATTCTGGTGGTAGGTATAATTATCGTTGATACTAAATAAGCATTAATTGCGCTATCATTGCAAATAAGCGAGATATAAGCGTTTGAAAATTTTAAAAATCGCAAATTAAAAATTGCTCAAAATCGATCCAAATTAATTCTGGTGGTAGGTATAATTATTGTTGATACTAAATAAGCATTCGGTTTTTGATATCATTGCAAATAAGCGAGATATAAGCGTTTGAAAATTTGAAAAATCGCAAATTAAAAATTGCTCAAAATCGATCCGTAATAATTCTGATGGTAGGTATAATTATTGTTGATACTAAATAAGCATTCGTTTTGCGCTATCATTGCAAATGAGCGAGATATAAGCGTTTGAAAATTATAAAAATCGAAAATTAAAAATTGCTCAAAATCGATCCCCATTAACTCTGGTGGTAGGTATAATTATTGTTGATACTAAATAAGCATTTGTTTTGCGCTATCATTGCAAATAAGCGAGATATAAGCGTTTGAAAATTTGAAAAATCGCAAATTATTGTTGATACTAAATAAGCCTTTGTTTTGCGCTATCATTGCAAATAAGCGAGATATAAGCGTTTGAAAATTTGAAAAATCGCAAATTTAAAATTGCTCAAAATCGTTCCCCATTGAATCTGGTGGTACGTATAGTTATTGTTGATACTTAATCAGCATTCGTTTTCCGCTATCATTGCAAATAAGCGAGATATAAGCGTTTGAAAATTATAAAAATCGCAAATTTAAAATTGCTCAAAATCGATCCCCATCAATTCTGGTGGTAGGTATAATTATTGTTGATACTAAATAAGCATTCGTTTTGCGCTATCATTGCAAATAAGCGAGATATAAGCGTTTGAAAATTATAAAAATCGCAAATTTAAAATTGCTCAAATTCGATCCCCATTAATTCTGGTGGTAGGTATAATTATTGTTGATACTAAATAAGCATTCGTTTTGCGCTTTCATTGCAAATAAGCGAGATATAAGCGTTTGAAAATTTGAAAAATCGCAAATTTAACATTTTTCAAAATCGATCCATTAATTCTGGTGGTAGGAATAATTATTGTTGATACTAAATAAGCATTCATTTTGCGCTATCATTGCAAATAAGCGAGATATAAGCGTTTGAAAATTTGAAAAATCGCAAATTTTAAATTGCTCAAAATCGATCCATATTAATTCTGGTGGTAGGTATAATTATTGTTGATACTAAATAAGCATTCGTTTTGCGCTATCATTGCAAATAAGCGAGATATAAGCGTTTGAAAATTATAAAAATCGCAAATTTAAAATTGCTCAAAATCTATCCTTATTAATTCTGGTGGTAGGTATAATTATTGTTGATACTAAATAAGCATTCGTTTTGCGCTCTCATTGCAAATAAGCGAGATATAAGCGTTTGAAAATTTGAAAAATCGCAAATTTAAAATTGCTCAAAATCGATCCCCATTGATTCTGGTGGTAGGTATAATTATTGTTGATACTAAATAAGCATTCGTTTTGCGCTCTAGTTGCAACTAAGGGAGATATAAGCGTTTGAAAATTTGAAAATTCGCAAATTTAAAATTGCTCAAAATCGATCCCCATTGATTCTTGTGGTAAGTATAATTATTGTTGATACTAAATAAGCATTCGTTTTGCGCTATCATTGCAAATAAGCGAGATATAAGCGTTTGAAAATTATAAAAATCGCAAATTTAAAATTGCTCAAAATCGATTCTTATTAATTCCGGTGGTAGGTATAATTATTGTTGATACTCAATAAGCATTCGTTTTGCGCTATCATTGCAAATAAGCGAGATATGAGCGTTTGAAAATTTGAAAAATCGCAAATTTAAAATTGCTCAAAATCGATCTTCATTAATTCTGGTGGTAGGTATAATTATTGTTGATACTAAATAAGCATTCATTTTGCGCTATCATTGCAAATAAGCGAGATATAAGCGTTTGAAAATTTGAAAAATCGCAAATTTAAAATTGCTCAAAATCGATCCCCATTAATTCTGGTGGTAGGTATAATTATTGTTGATACTAAATCAGCATTCGTTTTGCGCTATCATTGCAAATAAGCGAGATATAAGCGTTTGAAAATTATAAAAATCGCAAATTTAAAATTGCTCAAAATCGATCCCCATTAATTCTGGTGGTAGGTATAATTATTGTTGATACTAAATAAGCATTCGGTTTTTGATATCATTGCAAATAAGCGAGATATAAGCGTTTGAAAATTTGAAAAATCGCAAATTAAAAATTGCTCAAAATCGATCCGTAATAATTCTGATGGTAGGTATAATTATTGTTGATACTAAATAAGCATTCGTTTTGCGCTATCATTGCAAATGAGCGAGATATAAGCGTTTGAAAATTATAAAAATCGAAAATTAAAAATTGCTCAAAATCGATCCCCATTAACTCTGGTGGTAGGTATAATTATTGTTGATACTAAATAAGCATTTGTTTTGCGCTATCATTGCAAATAAGCGAGATATAAGCGTTTGAAAATTTGAAAAATCGCAAATTATTGTTGATACTAAATAAGCCTTTGTTTTGCGCTATCATTGCAAATAAGCGAGATATAAGCGTTTGAAAATTTGAAAAATCGCAAATTTAAAATTGCTCAAAATCGTTCCCCATTGAATCTGGTGGTACGTATAGTTATTGTTGATACTTAATCAGCATTCGTTTTCCGCTATCATTGCAAATAAGCGAGATATAAGCGTTTGAAAATTATAAAAATCGCAAATTTAAAATTGCTCAAAATCGATCCCCATCAATTCTGGTGGTAGGTATAATTATTGTTGATACTAAATAAGCATTCGTTTTGCGCTATCATTGCAAATAAGCGAGATATAAGCGTTTGAAAATTATAAAAATCGCAAATTTAAAATTGCTCAAAATCGATTCCTATTAATTCTGGTGGTAGGTATAATTATTGTTGATACTAAATAAGCATTCGTTTTGCGCTTTCATTGCAAATAAGCGAGATATAAGCGTTTGAAAATTTGAAAAATCGCAAATTTAACATTTTTCAAAATCGATCCATTAATTCTGGTGGTAGGAATAATTATTGTTGATACTAAATAAGCATTCATTTTGCGCTATCATTGCAAATAAGCGAGATATAAGCGTTTGAAAATTTGAAAAATCGCAAATTTTAAATTGCTCAAAATCGATCCATATTAATTCTGGTGGTAGGTATAATTATTGTTGATACTAAATAAGCATTCGTTTTGCGCTATCATTGCAAATAAGCGAGATATAAGCGTTTGAAAATTATAAAAATCGCAAATTTAAAATTGCTCAAAATCTATCCTTATTAATTCTGGTGGTAGGTATAATTATTGTTGATACTAAATAAGCATTCGTTTTGCGCTCTCATTGCAAATAAGCGAGATATAAGCGTTTGAAAATTTGAAAAATCGCAAATTTAAAATTGCTCAAAATCGATCCCCATTGATTCTGGTGGTAGGTATAATTATTGTTGATACTAAATAAGCATTCGTTTTGCGCTCTAGTTGCAACTAAGGGAGATATAAGCGTTTGAAAATTTGAAAAATCGCAAATTTAAAATTGCTCAAAATCGATCCCCATTGATTCTTGTGGTAAGTATAATTATTGTTGATACTAAATAAGCATTCGTTTTGCGCTATCATTGCAAATAAGCGAGATATAAGCGTTTGAAAATTATAAAAATCGCAAATTTAAAATTGCTCAAAATCGATTCTTATTAATTCCGGTGGTAGGTATAATTATTGTTGATACTCAATAAGCATTCGTTTTGCGCTATCATTGCAAATAAGCGAGATATGAGCGTTTGAAAATTTGATAAATCGCAAATTTAAAATTGCTCAAAATCGATCTTCATTAATTCTGGTGGTAGGTATAATTATTGTTGATACTAAATAAGCATTCATTTTGCGCTATCATTGCAAATAAGCGAGATATAAGCGTTTGAAAATTTGAAAAATCGCAAATTTAAAATTGCTCAAAATCGATCCCCATTAATTCTGGTGGTAGGTATAATTATTGTTGATACTAAATCAGCATTCGTTTTGCGCTATCATTGCAAATAAGCGAGATATAAGCGTTTGAAAATTATAAAAATCGCAAATTTAAAATTGCTCAAAATCGATCCCCATTAATTCTGGTGGTAGGTATAATTATTGTTGATACTAAATAAGCATTCGTTTTGCGCTATCATTGCAAATAAGCGAGATATAAGCGTTTGAAAATTTGAAAAATCGCAAATTTAAAATTGCTCAAAATCGATCCCTATTAATTCTAGTGGTAGGTATAATTATTGTTGATACTAAATAAGCTTTCGTTTTGCGCTATCATTGCAAATAAGCGAGATATAAGCGTTTGAAAATTTGAAAAATCGCAAATTTAAAATTGCTCAAAATCGATCCCCATTGAATCTGGTGGTAGGTATAATTATTGTTGATACTAAATAAGCATTCGTTTTGCGCTATCATTGCAAATAAGCGAGATATAAGCGTTTGAAAAATCGCAAATTAAAAATTGCTCAAAATCGATCCCCATTAATTCTGGTGGTAGGTATAATTATTGTTGATACTAAATAAGCATTCGTTTTGCGCTATCATTGCAAATAAGCGAGATATAAGCGTTTGAAAGTTTGAAAAATCGCAAATTTAAAATTGCTCAAAATCGATGATCATTAATTCTGGTGGTAGGTATAATTATAGTTGATACTAAATAAGCATTCGTTTTGCGCTATCATTGCAAATAAGCGAGATATAAGCGTTTGAAAATTTGAAAAATCGCAAATTTTAAATTGCTCAAAATCGATCCCCATTAATTCTGGTGGTAGGTATAATTATTGTTGATACTAAATAAGCATTCGTTTTGCGCTATCATTGCAAATAAGCGAGATATAAGCGTTTGAAAATTATAAAAATCGCAAATTTAAAATTGCTCAAAATCGATCCTTATTAATTCTGGTGGTAGGTATAATTATTGTTGATACTAAATAAGCATTCGTTTTGCGCTATCATTGCAAATAAGTGAGATATGAGCGTTTGAAAATTTGAAAAATCGCAAATTTTAAATTGCTCAAAATCAATCCTTATTAATTCTGGTTGTAGGTATAATTATTGTTGATACTAAATATTAATTCGTTTTGCGCTATCATTGCAAATAAGCAAGATATAAGCGTTTGAAAATTTGAAAAATCGCAAATTTAACATTGCTCAAAATCGATCTTCATTAATTCTGGTGGTAGGTATAATTATTGTTGATACTAAATAAGCATTCATTTTGCGCTATCATTGCAAATAAGCGAGATATAAGCGTTTGAAAATTTGAAAAATCGCAAATTCAAAATTGCTCAAAATCGATCCCCATTAATTCTGGTGGTAGGTATAATTATTGTCGATACTAAATAAGCATTCGTTTTGCGCTATCATTGCAAATAAGCGAGATATAAGCGTTTGAAAATTTGAAAAATCGCAAATTTAAAATTGCTCAAAATCGATATCATTAATTCTGGTATAGTTATAATTATTGTTGATACTAAATAAGCATTCGTTTTGCGCTATCATTGCAATTAAGCGAGAAATAAGCGTTTGAAAATTTGAAAAATCGCAAATTTAAAATTGCTCAAAATCGTTCCCCATTAATTCTGGTGGTAGGTATAATTATTGTTGATACTAAATAAGCATTCGTTTTGCGCTATCATTGCAAATAAGCGAGATATAAGCGTTTAAAAATTAAAAAATCGCAAATTTAAAATTGCTCAAAATCGATCCCCATTAATTCTGGTGGTAGGTATAATTATTGTTGATACTAAATAAGCATTCGTTTTGCGCTATCATTGCAAAAAAGCGAGATACAAGCGTTTGAAAATTTGAAAAATCGCAAATTTAAAATTGCTCAAAATCGATCCCTATTAATTCTGGTGGTAGGTATAATTATTGTTGATACTAAATAAGCTTTCGTTTTGCGCTATCATTGCAAATAAGCGAGATATAAGCGTTTGAAAATTTGAAAAATCGCAAATTTAAAATTGCTCAAAATCGATCCCTATTGAATCTGGTGGTAGGTATAATTATTGCTGATAATAAATAAGCATTCGTTTTGCGCTATCATTGCAAATAAGCGAGATATAAGCGTTTGAAAATTATAAAAATCGCAAATTTAAAATTGCTCAAAATCGATCCTTATTAATTCTGGTGGTAGGTATAATTATTGTTGATACTAAATAAGCATTCGTTTTGCGCTATCATTGCAAATAAGCGAGATATAAGCGTTTGAAAATTTGAAAAATCGCAAATTTAAAATTGCTCAAAATCGATCCCCATTGATTCTGGAGGTAGGTATAATTATTGTTGATACTAAATAAGCATTCGTTTTGCGCTCTCATTGCAAATAAGCGAGATATGATCGTTTGAAAATTTGAAAAATCGCAAATTTAACATTGCTCAAAATCGATCTTTATTAATTCTGGTGGTAGGTATAATTATTGTTGATACTAAATAAGCATTCATTTTGCGCTATCATTGCAAATAAGCGAGATAAAAGCGTTTGAAAATTTGAAAAATCGCAAATTTAAAATTGCTCAAAATCGATCCCCATTAATTCTGGTGGTAGGTATAATTATTGTCGATACTAAATAAGCATTCGTTCTGCGCTATCATTGCAAATAAGCGAGCTATAAGCGTTTGAAAATTTGAAAAATCGCAAATTTAAAACTGCTCAAAATCGATATCATTAATTCTGGTATAGGTTTAATTTTTGTTGATACTAAATAAGCATTCGTTTTGCGCTATCATTGCAAATAAGCGAGATATAAGCGTTTGAAAATTTGAAAAATCGCAAATTTTAAATTGCTCAAACTCGTTCCCCATTAATTCTGGTTGTAGGTATAATTATTGTTGATACTAAATAAGCATTCGTTTTGCGCTATCATTGCAAATAAGCGAGATATAAGCGTTTGAAAATTTGAAAAATCGCAAATTTAAAATTGCTCAAAATCGATCCCCATTAATTCTGGTGGTAGGTATAATTATTGTTGATACTAAATAAGTATTCGTTTTGCGCTATCATTGCAAATAAGCGAGATATAAGCGTTTGAAAATTTGAAAAATCGCAAATTTAAAATTAATCAAAATCGATCCCCATTAATTCTGGTGGTACGTATAATTATTGTTGATACTAAATAAGCATTCGTTTTGCGCTATCATTGCAAATAAGCGAGATATAAGTGTTTGAAAAATCGCAAATTTAAAATTGCTCAAAATCGATCCCCATTAATTCTGGTGGTAGGTATAATTATTGTTGATACTAAATAAGCATTCGTTTTGCGCTATCATTGCAAATAAGCGAGATATAAGCGTTTGAAAAATCGCAAATTTAAAATTGCTCAAAATCGATCCCCATTAATTCTGGTGGTAGGTATAATTATTGTTGATACTAAATAAGCATTCGTTTTGCGCTATCATTGCAAATAAGCGAGATATAAGCGTTTGAAAATTTGAAAAATCGCAAATTTAAAATTGCTCAAAATCGATCCCCATTAAATCTGGTGGTAGGTATAATTATTGTTGATACTAAATAAGTATTCGTTTTGCGCTATCATTGCAAATAAGCGAGATATAAGCGTTTGAAAATTTGAAAAATCGCAAATTTAAAATTAATCAAAATCGATCCCCATTAATTCTGGTGGTACGTATAATTATTGTTGATACTAAATAAGCATTCGTTTTAAGCTATCATTGCAAATAAGCGAGATATAAGTGTTTGAAAAATCGCAAATTTAAAATTGCTCAAAATCGATCCATATTAATTCTGGTGGTAGGTATAATTATTGTTGATACTAAATAAGCATTCGTTTTGCGCTATCATTGCAAATAAGCGAGATATAAGCGTTTGAAAATTTGAAAAATCGCAAATTTAAAATTGCTTTAAATCGATCCACATTAATTCTGGTGGTAGGTATAGTTATTGTTGATACTAAATAAGCATTCGTTTTGCGCTATCATTGCAAATAAGCGAGATATAAGCGTTTGAAAATTTGAAAAATCGCAAATTTAAAATTGCTCAAAATCGATCCCTATTAATTCTGGTAGTAGGTATAATTATTTTTGATACTAAATAAGCATTCGTTTTGCGCTATCATTGCAAATAAGCGAGATATAATCGCTTGAAAATTTGAAAAATCGAAAATTAAAATTGCTCAAAATCGATCCTTATTAATTCTGATGGTAGGTTTAATCATTGTTGATACTAAATAAGCATTTGTTTTGCGCTATAATTGCAAATAAGCGAGATATAAGCGTTTGAAAATTTGAAAAATCGCAAATTTTTAAATTGCTCAAAATCGATCCTCATTGATTCTGGTGGTAGGTATAATTATTGTTGATACTAAATAAGCATTCGTTTTGCGCTATCATTGCAAATAAGCGAGATATAAGCGTTTGAAAATTTGAAAAATCGCAAATTTAAAATTGCTCAAAATCGATCCCCATTAAATCTGGTGGTAGGTATAATTATTGTTGATACTAAATAAGTATTCGTTTTGCGCTATCATTGCAAATAAGCGAGATATAAGCGTTTGAAAATTTGAAAAATCGCAAATTTAAAATTAATCAAAATCGATCCCCATTAATTCTGGTGGTACGTATAATTATTGTTGATACTAAATAAGCATTCGTTTTGCGCTATCATTGCAAATAAGCGAGATATAAGTGTTTGAAAAATCGCAAATTTAAAATTGCTCAAAATCGATCCATATTAATTCTGGTGGTAGGTATAATTATTGTTGATACTAAATAAGCATTCGTTTTGCGCTACCATTGCAAATAAGCGAGATATAAGCGTTTGAAAATTTGAAAAATCGCAAATTTAAAATTGCTTTAAATCGATCCACATTAATTCTGGTGGTAGGTATAGTTATTGTTGATACTAAATAAGCATTCGTTTTGCGCTATCATTGCAAATAAGCGAGATATAAGCGTTTGAAAATTTGAAAAATCGCAAATTTAAAATTGCTCAAAATCGATCCCTATTAATTCTGGTAGTAGGTATAATTATTTTTGATACTAAATAAGCATTCGTTTTGCGCTATCATTGCAAATATGCGAGATATAATCGCTTGAAAATTTGAAAAATCGAAAATTAAAATTGCTCAAAATCGATCGTTATTAATTCTGATGGTAGGTTTAATCATAGTTGATACTAAATAAGCATTTGTTTTGCGCTATAATTGCAAATAAGCGAGATATAAGCGTTTGAAAATTTGAAAAATCGCAAATTTTTAAATTGCTCAAAATCGATCCTCATTGATTCTGGTGGTAGGTATAATTATTGTTGATACTAAATAAGCATTCGTTTTGCGCTATCATTGCAAATAAGCGAGATATAAGCGTTTGAAAATTATAAAAATCGCAAATTTAAAATTGCTCAAAATCGATCTTTATTAATTCTGGTGGTAGGTTTAATTATTGTTGATACTAAATTAGCATTCGTTTTGCGCTATCATTGCAAATATGCGAGATATAAGCGTTTGAAAATTTGAAAAATCGCAAATTTAAAATTGCTCAAAATCGATCCCCATTAATTCTGGTGGTAGGTATAATTATTCTTGATACTTAATAAGCATTCGTTTTGCGCTATCATTGCAAATTAGCGAGATATAAGCGTTTGAAAATTTGAAAAATCGCAAATTTAACATTGCTCAAAATCGATCCCCATTAATTCTGGTGGTAGGTATAATTATTGTTGATACTAAAGAAGCATTCGTTTTGCGCTATCATTGCAAATAAGCGAGATATAACCGTTTGAAAATTTGAAAAATCGCAAATTTAAAATTGCTCAAAATCGATCCCTTTTAATTCTGGCGGTAGGTATAATAATTGTTGATACTAAATAAGCATTCGTTATGCGCTATCATTGCAAATAAGCGAGATATAAGCGTTTGAAAATTATAAAAATCGCAAATTTAAAATTGCTCAAAATCGATCCCCATTAATTCTGGTGGTAGGTATAATTATTGTTGATACTAAATAAGCATTCGTTTTGCGCTATCATTGCAAATAAGCGAGATATAAGCGTTTGAAAATTTGAAAAATCGCAAATTTTAAATTGATCAAAATCGATCCCCATTGATTCTAGTGGTAGGTATAATTATTGTTGATACTGAATAAGCATTCGTTTTGCGCTATCATTGCAAATAAGCGAGATATAAGCGTTTGAAAAATCGCAAATTTAAAATTGCTTAAAATCGATCCCCATTAATTCTGGTGGTAGGTATAATTATTGTTGATACTAAATAAGCATTCGTTTTGCGCTATCATTGCAAATAAGCGAGATATAAGCGTTGGAATATTTGAAAAATCGCAAATTTAAAATTACTCAAAATCGATCCCCATTGATTCTAGTGGTAGGTATAATTATTGTTGATACTAAATAAGCATTCGTTTTGCACTATCATTGCAAATAAGCGAGATATTAGCGTTTGAAAAATCGCAAATTTAAAATTGCTCAAAATCGATCCCCATTAATTCTGGTGGTAGGTATAATTGTTGTTGATACTAAATAAGCATTCGTTTTGCGCTATCATTGCAAATAAGCGAGATATAAGCGTTTGAAAAATCGCAAATTTAAAATTGCTCAAAATCGATCCCCATTAATTCTGGATGTAGGTATAGTTATTTTTGATACTAAATAAGCATTCGTTTTGCGCTATCATTGCAAATAAGCGAGATATAAGCGTTTGAAAATTTGAAAAATCGCAAATTTAAAATTGCTCAAAATCGATCCCCATTGATTCTAGTGGTAGGTATAATTATTGTTGATACTTAATAAGCATTCGTTTTGCGCTATCATTGCAAATAAGCGAGATATAAGCGTTTGAAAAATCACAAATTTAAAATTGCTCGAAATCGATCCCTATTAATTCTGGTGGTAGGTATAATTATTGTTGATACTAAATAAGCATTCGTTTTTCGCTATCATTGCAAATAAGCGAGATATAAGCGTTGGAAAATTTGAAAAATCGCAAATTTGAAAATTGCTCAAAATCGATCCATATTGATTCTGGTGGTAGGTATAATTATTGTTGATACTAAATAAGCAATCGTTTTGCGTTATCATTACAAATAAGCGAGATATAAGCGTTTGAAAATTTGAACAATCGCAAATTTAAAATTGCTCAAAATCGATCCATATTAATTCTGGTGGTAGGTATAATTATTGTTGATACTAAATAAGAATTCGTTTTGCGCTAACATTGCAAATAAGCGAGATATAAGCGTTTGAAAATTTGAAAAATCGCAAATAAAAAATTGCTCAAAATCGATCCCCATTGATTCTGGTGGTAGGTATAATTATTGTTGATACTAAATAAGCATTCGTTTTGCGCTATCATTGCAATTAAGCGAGATATAAGCGTTTGAAAATTTGAAAAATCTCAAATTTAAAATTGCTCAAAATCGATCCCCATTAATTCTGCTGGTAGGTATAATTATTGTTGATACTAAATAAGCATTCGTTTTGCGCTATCAATGCAAATAAGCGAGATATAAGCGTTTGAAAATTATAAAAATCACAAATTTTAAATTGCGCAAAATCGATCCTTATTAATTCTGGAGGTAGGTATAATTATTTTTGATACTAAATAAGCATTCGTTTTGCGCTATCATTGCAAATAAGCGAGATATGAGCGTTTGAAAATTTGAAAAATTGCAAATTTAAAATTGCTGAAAATCGATCCCCATTAATTCTGGTGGTAGGTATAATTATTGTTGATACTAAATAAGCATTGGTTTTGCGCTATCATTGCAAATAAGCGAGGTATAAGCGTTTGAAAATTTGAAAAATCGCAAATTTAAAGTTGCTCAAAATCGATCCCCATTGATTCTAGTGGTAGGTATAATTATTGTTGATACTTAATAAGCATTCGTTTTGCGCTAGCATTGCAAATAAGCGAGATATAAGCGTTTGAAAAATCGCAAATTTAAAATTGCTCAAAATCGATCCCCATTAATTCTGGTGGTAGGTATAATTATTGTTGATACTAAATAAGCATTCGTTTTTCGCTATCATTGCAAATAAGCGAGATATAAGCGTTGGAAAATTTGAAAAATCGCAAATTTTAAAATTGCTCAAAATCGATCCATATTGATTCTGGTGGTAGGTATAATTATTGTTGATACTAAATAAGTGTTCGTTTTGCGTTATCATTACAAATAAGCGAGATATAAGCGTTTGAAAATTTGAACAATCGCAAATTTAAAAATGCTCAAAATCGATCCATAATAATTCTGGTGGTAGGTATAATTATTGTTGATACTAAATAAGCATTCGTTTTGCGCTATCATTGCAAATAAGCGAGATATAAGCGTTTGAAAATTTGAAAAATCGCAAATATAAAATTGCTCAAAATCGATCCGCATTGATTCTGGTGGTAGGTATAATTATCGTTGATACTAAATAAGCATTCGTTTTGCGCTATCATTGCAAATAAGCGAGATATAAGCGTTTGAAAATTTGAAAAATCTCAAATTTAAAATTGCTCAAAATCGATCCTTATTAATTCTGGTGGTAGGTATAATTATTGTTGATACTAAATAAGCATTCGTTTTGCACTATCAATGCAAATAAGCGAGATATAAGCGTTTGAAAATTATAAAAATCGCAAATTTTAAATTGCGCATAATCAATCCTTATTTATTCTGGTGGTAGGTATAATTATTTTTGATACTAAATAAGCATTCGTTTTGCGCTATCATTGCAAATAAGCGATATATATGCGTTTGAAAATTTGAAAAATCGCAAATTTAAAATTGCTCAAAATCGATCCCCATTAATTCTGGTGGTAGGTATTTAGTAGGTGGTAGGTAGGTATTTGCAATGATAGCGCAAAACGAATGCTTATTTAGTATCAACAATAATTATACCTACCACCAGAATTAATGGGGATCGATTTTGAGCAATTTTAAATTTGCGATTTTTCAAATTTTCAAACGCTTATATCTCGCTTATTTGCAATGATAGCGCAAAACGAATGCTTATTTAGTACAACAATAATTATACCTACCACCAGAATTAATAGGGATCGATTTTGAGCAATTTTAAATTTGCGATTTTTCAAATTTTCAAACGCTTATATCTCGCTTATTTGCAATGATAGCGGAAAACGAATGCTTATTTAGTATCAACAATAATTATACCTACCACCAGAATTAATGGGGATCGATTTTGAGCAATTTTAAATTTGCGATTTTTCAAATTTTCAAACGCTTATATCTCGCTTATTTGCAATGATAGCGCAAAACGAATGCTTATTTAGTATCAACAATAATTATACCTACCACCAGAATTAATGGGGATCGATTTTGAGCATTTTTAAATTTTCGATTTTTATAATTTTCAAACGCTTATATCTCGCTTATTTGCAATGATAGCGCAAAACGAATGCTTATTTAGTATCAACAATAATTATACCTACCACCAGAATTAATGGGGATCGATTTTGAGCAATTTTAAATTTGCGATTTTTCAAATTTTCAAACGCTTATATCTCGCTTATTTGCAATGAAAGCGCAAAACGAATGCTTATTTAGTATCAACAATAATTATACCTACCACCAGAATTAATGGGGATCGATTTTGAGCAATTTTAAATTTGCGATTTTTATAATTTTCAAACGCTTATATCTCGCTTATTTGCAATGATAGCGCAAAACGAATGCTTATTTAGTATCAACAATAATTATACCTACCACCAGAATTAATGGGGATCGATTTTGAGCAATTTTAAATTTGCGAATTTTCAAATTTTCAAACGCTTATATCTCGCTTATTTGCAATGATAGCGCAAAACGAATGCTTATTTAGTATCAACAATAATTATACCCACCACCAGAATTAATATGGATCGATTTTGAGCAATTTAAATTTGCGATTTTTATAATTTTCAAACGCTTATATCTCGCTTATTTGCAATGATAGCGCAAAACGAATGCTTATTTAGTATCAACAATAATTATACCTACCACCAGAATTAATGGGGATCGATTTTGAGCAATTTTTAATTTGCGATTTTTCAAATTTTCAAACGCTTATATCTCGCTTATTTGCAATGATACCGCAAAACGTATGCTTATTTAGTATCTACAATAATTATACCTACCACCAGAATTAATGGGGATCGATTTTGAGCAATTTTAAATTTGCGATTTTTATAATTTTCAAACGCTTATATCTCGCTTATTTGCAATGATAGCGCAAAACAAATGCTTATTTAGTATCGACAATAATTATACCTACCACCAGAATTAATAAGGATCGATTTTGAGCAATTTTAAATTTGCGATTTTTCAAATTTTCAAACGCTTATATCTCGCTTATTTGCAATGATAGCGCAAAACGAATGCTTATTTAGTATCAACAATAATTATACCTACCACCAGAATTAATGGGGATCGATTTTGAGCAATTTTAAATTTGCGATTTTTTAAATTTTCAAACGCTTATATCTCGCTTATTTGCAATGATAGCGCAAAACGAATGCTTATTTAGTATCAACAATAATTATACCTACCACCAGAATTAATAAGGATCGATTTTGAGCAATTTAAAATTTGCGATTTTTCAAATTTTCAAATGCTTATATCTCGCTTATTTGCAATGATAGCGCAAAACGAATGCTTATTTAGTATCAACAATAATTATACCTACCACCAGAATTAATGGGGATCGATTTTGAGCAATTTTAAATTTGCGATTTTTATAATTTTTAAACGCTTATATCTCGCTTATTTGCAATGATAGCGCAAAACGAATGCTTATTTAGTATCAACAATAATCATACCTACCAACAGAATTAATGGGGATCGATTTTGAGCAATTTTAAATTTGCGATTTTTATAATTTTCAAACGCTTATATCTCGCTTATTTGCAATGATAGCGCAATACGAATGCTTATTTAGTATCAACAATAATTATACCTACCACCAGAATTAATGGGGATCGATTTTGAGCAATTTTAAATTTGAAATTTTTCAAATTTTCAAACGCTTATATCTCGCTTATTTGCAATGATAGCGCAAAACGAATGCTTATTTAGTATCAACAATAATCATACCTACCACCAGAATTAATAGGGATCGATTTTGAGCAATTTTAAATTTGCGATTTTTCAAATTTTCAAACGCTTATATCTCGCTTATTTGCAATGATAGCGCAAAACGAATGCTTATTTAGTATCAACAATAATTATACCTACCACCAGAATTAATGGGGATCGATTTTGAGCAATTTAAAATTTGCAATTTTTCAAATTTTCAAACGCTTATATCTCGCTTATTTGCAATGATAGCGCAAAACGAATGCTTATTTAGTATCAACAATAATTATACCTACCACCAGAATTAATGAATATCGATTTTGAGCAATTTTAAATTTGCGATTTTTATAATTTTCAAACGCTTATATCTCGCTTATTTGCAATGATAGCGCAAAACGAATGCTTATTTAGTATCAAAAATAATTATACCTACCACCAGAATTAATTGGGATCGATTTTGAGCAATTATAATTTGCGATTTTTCAAATTTTCAAATGCTTATATCTCGCTTATTTGCAATGATAGCGCAAAACGAATGCTTATTTAGTATCAACAATAATTATACCTACCACCAGAATTAATGGGGATCGATTTTGAGCAATTTTAAATTTGCGATTTTTTTAATTTTTAAACGCTTATATCTCGCTTATTTGCAATGATAGCGCAAAACGAATGCTTATTTAGTATCAACAATAATCATACCTACCACCAGAATGAATGGGGATCGATTTTGAGCAATTTTAAATTTGCGATTTTTATAATTTTCAAACGCTTATATCTCGCTTATTTGCAATGATAGCGCAAAACGAATGCTTATTTAGTATCAACAATAATTATACCTACCACCAGAATTAATGGGGATATATTTTGAGCAATTTTAAATTTGCGATTTTTCAAATTTTCAAACGCTTATATCTCGCTTATTTGCAATGATAGCGCAAAACGAATGCTTATTTAGTATCAACAATAATTATACCTACCACCAGAATTAATGGGGATCGATTTTGAGCAATTATAAATTTGCGATTTTTCAAATTTTCAAACGCTTATATCTCGCTTATTTGAAATGATAGCGCAAACGAATGCTTATTTAGTATCAACAATAATTATACCTACCACCAGAATTAATGGGGATCGATTTTGAGCAATTTTAAATTTGCAATTTTTCAAATTTTCAAACGCTTATATCTCGCTTATTTGCAATGATAGCGCAAAACGAATGCTTATTTAGTATCAACAATAATTATACCTACCACCAGAATTAATCGGGATCGATTTTGAGCAATTTTAAATTTGCGATTTTTTAAATTTTCAAACACTTATATCTCGCTTATTTGCAATGATAGCGCAAAACGAATGCTTATTTAGTATCAACAATAATTATACCTACCACCAGAATTAATGGGGATCGATTTTGAGCAATTTAAAATTTGCGATTTTTATAATTTTCAAACGCTTATATCTCGCTTATTTGCAATGATAGCGCAAAACGAATGCTTATTTAGTATCAACAATAATTATACCTACCACCAGAATTAATGGGTATCGATTTTGAGCAATTTTAAATTTGCGATTTTTCAAATTTTCAAACGCTTATATCTCGCTTATTTGCAATGATAGCGCAAAACGAATGCTAATTTAGTATCAACAATAATTATACCTACCACCAGAATTAATGGGGATCGATTTTGAGCAATTTTAAATTTGCGATTTTTATAATTTTCAAACGCTTATATCTCGCTTAATTGCAATGATAGCGCAAAACGAATGCTTTTTTAGTATCAACAATAATTATACCTACCACCAGAATTAATGGGGATCGATTTTGAGCAATTTTAAATTTGCGATTTTCAAATTTTCAAACGCTTATATCTCGCTTATTTGCAATGATAGCGCAAAACGAATGCTTATTTAGTATCAACAATAATTATACCTACCACCAGAATTAATGGGGATCGATTTTGAGCAATTTTAAATTTGCGATTTTTCAAATTTTCAAACGCTTATATCTCGCTTATTTGCAATGATAGCGCAAAACGAATGCTTATTTAGCATCAACAATAATTATACCTACCACCAGAATTAATATGGATCGATTTTGAGCAATTTTTAATTTGCGATTTTTCCTATTTTCAAACGCTTATATCTCACTTATTTGCAATGATAGCGCAAAACGAATGCTTATTTAGTATCAAAAATAATTATACCTACCACCAGAATTAATTGGGATCGATTTTGAGCAATTTTAAATTTGCGATTTTTCAAATTTTCAAACACTTATATCTCGCTTATTTGCAATGATAGCGCAAAACGAATGCTTATTTAGTATCAACAATAATCATACCTACCACAAGAATTAATTGGGATCGATTTTGAGCAATTTTAAATTTGCGATTTTTCAAATTTTCAAACACTTATATCTCGCTTATTTGCAATGATAGCGCAAAACGAATGCTTATTTAGTATCAACAATAATTATACCTACCACCAGAATTAATGGGGATCGATTTTGAGCAATTTTAAATTTGCGATTTTTATAATTTTCAAACGCTTATATCTCGCTTATTTGCAATGATAGCGCAAAACGAATGCTTATTTAGTATCAACAATAATTATACCTTCCACCAGAATTAATAAGGATCGATTTTGAGCAATTTTAAACTTGCGATTTTTCAAATTTTCAAACGCTTATATCTCGCTTATTTGCAATGATAGCGCAAAACGAATGCTTATTTAGTATCAACAATAATTATACCTACAACCAGAATTAATAGGGATCAATTTTGAGATTTTTTAAATTTGCGATTTTTCAAATTTTCAAACGCTTATAACTCGCTTATTTGCAATGATAGCACAAAACGAATGATTATTTAGTATCAACAATAATTATACCTACCACCAGAATTAATGGGGATCGATTTTGAGCAATTTTAAATTTGCGAATTTTATAATTTTCAAACGCTTATATCTCGCTTATTTGCAATGATAGCGCAAAACGAATGCTTATTTAGTATCAACAATAATTATACCTACAACCAGAATTAATAGGGATCAATTTTGAGCTTTTTTAAATTTGCGATTTTTCAAATTTTCAAACGCTTATAACTCGCTTATTTGCAATGATAGCACAAAACGAATGATTATTTAGTATCAACAATAATTATACCTACCACCAGAATTAATGGGGATCGATTTTGAGCAATTTTAAATTTGCGAATTTTATAATTTTCAAACGCTTATATCTCGCTTATTTGCAATGATAGCGCAAAACGAATGCTAATTTAGTATCAACAATAATTATACCTACCACCAGAATCAATGCGGATCGATTTTGAGCAATTTTAAATTTGCGATTTTTCAAATTTTCAAACGCTTATATCTTGCTTATTTGCAATAATAGCGCAAAACGAATGCTTATTTAGTATCAACAATAATTATACCTACCACCAGAATTAATGGGTATCGATTTTGAGCAATTTTAAATTTGCGATTTTTCAAATTTTCAAACGCTTATATCTCGCTTATTTGCAATGATAGCGCAAAACGAATGCTTATTTAGTATCAACATTAATTATACCTACCACCAGAATTAATGGGGATCGATTTTGAGCAATTTTAAATTTGCGATTTTTCAAATTTTCAAACGCTTATATCTCGCTTATTTGCAATGATACCGCAAAACGTATGCTTATTTAGTATCTACAATAATTATACCTTACACCAGAATTAATAAGGATCGATTTTGAGAAATTTTAAATTTTCGATTTTTATAATTTTCAAACGCTTATATCTCGCTTATTTGCAATGATAGCGCATAACGAATGCTTATTTAGTATCGACAATAATTATACCTACCACCAGAATTAATAAGGATCGATTTTGAGCAATTTTAAATTTGCGATTTTTCAAATTTTCAAACGCTTATATCTCGCTTATTTGCAATGATAGCGCAAAACGAATGCTTATTTAGTATCAACAATAATTATACCTACCACCAGAATTAATGGGGATCGATTTTGAGCAATTTTAAATTTGCGATTTTTCAAATTTTCAAACGCTTATATCTTGCTTATTTGCAATGATAGCGCAAAACGAATGCTTATTTAGTATCAACAATAATTATACCTACCACCAGAATTAATGGGGATCGATTTTGAGCAATTATAATTTGCGATTTTTCAAATTTTCAAATGCTTATATCTCGCTTATTTGCAATGATAGCGCAAAACGAATGCTTATTTAGTATCAACAATAATTATACCTACCACCAGAATTAATGGGGATCGATTTTGAGCAATTTTAAATTTGCGATTTTTTTAATTTTTAAACGCTTATATCTCGCTTATTTGCAATGATAGCGCAAAACGAATGCTTATTTAGTATCAACAATAATCATACCTACCACCAGAATTAATGGGGATCGATTTTGAGCAATTTTAAATTTGCGATTTTTATAATTTTCAAACGCTTATATCTCGCTTATTTGCAATGATAGCGAAAAACGAATGCTTATTTAGTATCAACAATAATTATACCTACCACCAGAATTAATGGGGATATATTTTGAGCAATTTTAAATTTGCGATTTTTCAAATTTTCAAACGCTTATATCTCGCTTATTTGCAATGATAGCGCAAAACGAATGCTTATTTAGTATCAACAATAATTATACCTACCACCAGAATTAATGGGGATCGATTTTGAGCAATTTTAAATTTGCGATTTTTCAAATTTTCAAACGCTTATATCTCGCTTATTTGAAATGATAGCGCAAACGAATGCTTATTTAGTATCAACAATAATTATACCTACCACCAGAATTAATGGGGATCGATTTTGAGCTATTTTAAATTTGCGATTTTTCAAATTTTCAAACGCTTATATCTCGCTTATTTGCAATGATAGCGCAAAACGAATGCTTATTTAGTATCAACAATAATCATACCTACCACCAGAATTAATGGGGATCGATTTTGAGCAATTTTAAATTTGCGATTTTTCAAATTTTCAAACGCTTATATCTCGCTTATTTGCAATGATAGCGCAAAACGAATGCTTATTTAGTATCAACAATAATTATACCTACCACCAGAATTAATGGGGATCGATTTTGAGCAATTTTAAATTTGCAATTTTTCAAATTTTCAAACGCTTATATCTCGCTTATTTGCAATGATAGCGCAAAACGAATGCTTATTTAGTATCAACAATAATTATACCTACCACCAGAATTAATGGGGATCGATTTTGAGCAATTTTAAATTTGCGATTTTTATAATTTTCAAACGCTTATATCTCGCTTATTTGCAATGATAGCGCAAAACGAATGCTTATTTAGTATCAACAATAATTATACCTACCACCAGAATTAATGGGGATCGATTTTGAGCAATTTTAAATTTGCGATTTTTCAAAATTTCAAACGCTTATATCTCGCTAATTTGCAATGATAGCGCAAAACGAATGCTAATTTAGTATCAACATTAATTATACCTACCACCAGAATTAATGGGGATCGATTTTGAGCAATTTTAAATTTGCGATTTTTCAAATTTTCAAACGCTTATATCTCGCTTATTTGCAATGATACCGCAAAACGTATGCTTATTTAGTATCTACAATAATTATACCTACCACCAGAATAAATAAGGATCGATTTTGAGCAATTTTAAATTTGCGATTTTTATAATTTTCAAACGCTTATATCTCGCTTATTTGCAATGATAGCGCAAAACGAATGCTTATTTAGTATCGACAATAATTATACCTACCACCAGAATTAATAAGGATCGATTTTGAGCAATTTTAAATTTGCGATTTTTCAAATTTTCAAACGCTTATATCTCGCTTATTTGCAATGATAGCGCAAAACGAGTGCTTATTTAGTATCAACAATAATTATACCTACCACCAGAATTAATGGGGATCGATTTTGAGCAATTTTAAATTTGCGATTTTTCAAATTTTCAAACGCTTATATCTCGCTTATTTGCAATGATAGCGCAAAACGAATGCTTATTTAGTATCAACAATAATTATACCTACCACCAGAATTAATGGGGATCGATTTTGAGCAATTTAAAATTTGCGATTTTTCAAATTTTCAAATGCTTATATCTCGCTTATTTGCAATGATAGCGCATAACGAATGCTTATTTAGTATCAACAATAATTATACCTACCCTTAGAATTAATGGGGATCGATTTTGAGCAATTTTAAATTTGCGATTTTTATAATTTTTAAACGCTTATATCTCGCTTATTTGCAATGATAGCGCAAAACGAATGCTTATTTAGTATCAACAATAATCATACCTACCACCAGAATTAATGGGGATCGATTTTGAGCAATTTTAAATTTGCGATTTTTATAATTTTCAAACGCTTATATCTCGCTTATTTGCAATGATAGCGCAAAACGAATGCTTATTTAGTATCAACAATAATTATACCTACCACCAGAATTAATGGGGATATATTTTGAGCAATTTTAAATTTGCGATTTTTCAAATTTTCAAACGCTTATATCTCGCTTATTTGCAATGATAGCGCAAAACGAATGCTTATTTAGTATCAACAATAATTATACCTACCACCAGAATTAATGGGGATCGATTTTGAGCAATTTTAAATTTGCGATTTTTCAAATTTTCAAACGCTTATATCTCGCTTATTTGAAATGATAGCGCAAACGAATGCTTATTTAGTATCAACAATAATTATACCTACCACCAGAATTAATGGGGATCGATTTTGAGCTATTTTAAATTTGCAATTTTTCAAATTTTCAAACGCTTATATCTCGCTTATTTGCAATGATAGCGCAGACCGAATGCTTATTTAGTATCAACAATAATCATACCTACCACCAGAATTAATGGGGATCGATTTTGAGCAATTTTAAATTTGCGATTTTTCAAATTTTCAAACGCTTATATCTCGCTTATTTGCAATGATAGCGCAAAACGAATGCTTATTATGTATCAACAATAATTATACCTACCACCAGAATTAATAAGGATCGATTTTGAGCAATTTTAAATTTGCAATTTTTCAAATTTTCAAACGCTTATATCTCGCTTATTTGCAATGATAGCGCAAAACGAATACTTATTTAGTATCAACAATAATTATACCTACCACTAGAATTAATAAGGATCGATTTTGAGCAATTTTAAATTTGCGATTTTTATAATTTTCAAACGCTTATATCTCGCTTATTTGCAATGATAGCGCAAAACGAATGCTTATTTAGTATCAACAATAATCATACCTACCACCAGAATTAATAAGGATCGATTTTGAGCATTTTTAAATTTGCAATTTTTCAAATTTTCAAACGCTTATATCTCGCTTATTTGCAATGATAGCGCAAAACGAATGCTTATTTAGTATCAACAATAATTATACCTACCACCAGAATTAATGGGGATCGATTTTGAGCAATTTCAAATTTGCGATTTTTCAAATTTTCAAATGCTTATATCTCGCTTATTTGCAATGATAGCGCATAACGAATGCTTATTTAGTATCAACAATAATTATACCTACCCTTAGAATTAATGGGGATCGATTTTGAGCAATTTTAAATTTGCGATTTTTATAATTTTTAAACGCTTATATCTCGCTTATTTGCAATGATAGCGCAAAACGAATGCTTATTTAGTATCAACAATAATCATACCTACCACCAGAATTAATAGGGATCGATTTTGAGCAATTTTAAATTTGCGATTTTTATAATTTTCAAACGCTTATATCTCGCTTATTTGCAATGATAGCGCAAAACGAATGCTTATTTAGTATCAACAATAATTATACCTACCACCAGAATTAATGGGGATATATTTTGAGCAATTTTAAATTTGCGATTTTTCAAATTTTCAAACGCTTATATCTCGCTTATTTGCAATGATAGCGCAAAACGAATGCTTATTTAGTATCAACAATAATTATACCTACCAACAGAATTAATATGGATCGATTTTGAGCAATTTTAAATTTGCGATTTTTATAATTTTCAAACGCTTATATCTCGCTTATTTGCAATGATAGCGCAAAACGAATGCTTATTTAGTATCAACAATAATTATACCTACCACCAGAATTAATGGGGATCGATTTTGAGCAATTTTAAATTTGCGATTTTTATAATTTTTAAACGTTTATATCTCGCTTATTTGCAATGATAGCGCAAAACGAATGCTTATTTAGTATCAACAATAATCATACCTACCACCAGAATTAATGGGGATCGATTTTGAGCAATTTTAAATTTGCGATTTTTATAATTTTCAAACGCTTATATCTCAATTATTTGCAATGATAGCGCAAAACGAATGCTTATTTAGTATCAACAATAATTATACCTACCACCAGAATTAATGGGGATATATTTTGAGCAATTTTAAATTTGCGATTTTTCAAATTTTCAAACGCTTATATCTCGCTTATTTGCAATGATAGCGCAAAACGAATGCTTATTTAGTATCAACAATAATTATACCTACCACCAGAATTAATGGGGATCGATTTTGAGCAATTTTAAATTTGCGATTTTTCAAATTTTCAAACGCTTATATCTCCCTTATTTGAAATGATAGCGCAAAACGAATGCTTATTTAGTATCAACAATAATTATACCTACCACCAGAATTAATGGGGATCGATTTTGAGCAATTTTAAATTTGCGATTTTTCAAATTTTCAAACACTTATATCTCGCTTATTTGCAATGATAGCGCAAAACGAATGCTTATTTAGTATCAACAATAATTATACCTACCACCAGAATTAATGGGGATCGATTTTGAGCAATTTAAAATTTGCGATTTTTATAATTTTTAAACGCTTATATCTCGCTTATTTGCAATGATAGCGCAAAACGAATGCTTATTTAGTATCAACAATAATTATACCTACCACCAGAATTAATGGTGATCGATTTTGAGCAATTTTAAATTTGCGATTTTTATAATTTTCAAACGCTTATATCTCGCTTATTTGCAATGATAGCGCAAAACGAATGCTTATTTAGTATCAACAATAATTATACCTACCCTTAGAATTAATGGGGATCGATTTTGAGCAATTTTAAATTTGCGATTTTTATAATTTTTAAACGCTTATATCTCGCTTATTTGCAATGATAGCGCAAAACGAATGCTTATTTAGTATCAACAATAATCATACCTACCACCAGAATTAATGGGGATCGATTTTGAGCAATTTTAAATTTGCGATTTTTATAATTTTCAAACGCTTATATCTCGCTTATTTGCAATGATAGCGCAAAACGAATGCTTATTTAGTATCAACAATAATTATACCTACCACCAGAATTAATGGGGATATATTTTGAGCAATTTTAAATTTGCGATTTTTCAAATTTTCAAACGCTTATATCTCGCTTATTTGCAATGATAGCGCAAAACGAATGCTTATTTAGTATCAACAATAATTATACCTACCAACAGAATTAATATGGATCGATTTTGAGCAATTTTAAATTTGCGATTTTTATAATTTTCAAACGCTTATATCTCGCTTATTTGCAATGATAGCGCAAAACGAATGCTTATTTAGTATCAACAATAATTATACCTACCACCAGAATTAATGGGGATCGATTTTGAGCAATTTTAAATTTGCGATTTTTATAATTTTTAAACGTTTATATCTCGCTTATTTGCAATGATAGCGCAAAACGAATGCTTATTTAGTATCAACAATAATCATACCTACCACCAGAATTAATGGGGATCGATTTTGAGCAATTTTAAATTTGCGATTTTTATAATTTTCAAACGCTTATATCTCAATTATTTGCAATGATAGCGCAAAACGAATGCTTATTTAGTATCAACAATAATTATACCTACCACCAGAATTAATGGGGATATATTTTGAGCAATTTTAAATTTGCGATTTTTCAAATTTTCAAACGCTTATATCTCGCTTATTTGCAATGATAGCGCAAAACGAATGCTTATTTAGTATCAACAATAATTATACCTACCACCAGAATTAATGGGGATCGATTTTGAGCAATTTTAAATTTGCGATTTTTCAAATTTTCAAACGCTTATATCTCCCTTATTTGAAATGATAGCGCAAAACGAATGCTTATTTAGTATCAACAATAATTATACCTACCACCAGAATTAATGGGGATCGATTTTGAGCAATTTTAATTTTGCGATTTTTCAAATTTTCAAACACTTATATCTCGCTTATTTGCAATGATAGCGCAAAACGAATGCTTATTTAGTATCAACAATAATTATACCTACCACCAGAATTAATGGGGATCGATTTTGAGCAATTTAAAATTTGCGATTTTTATAATTTTTAAACGCTTATATCTCGCTTATTTGCAATGATAGCGCAAAACGAATGCTTATTTAGTATCAACAATAATTATACCTACCACCAGAATTAATATGGATCGATTTTGAGCAATTTTAAATTTGCGATTTTTATAATTTTCAAACGCTTATATCTCGCTTATTTGCAATGATAGCGCAAAACGAATGCTTATTAAGTATCAACAATAATTATACCTACCACCGGAATTAATGGGGATCGATTTTGAGCAATTTTAAATTTGCGATTTTTCAAATTTTCAAACGCTTATATCTCGCTTAATTGCAATGATAGCGCAAAACGAATGCTTTTTTAGTATCAACAATAATTATACCTACCACCAGAATTAATGGGGATCGATTTTGAGCAATTTTAAATTTGCGATTATTCAAATTTTCAAACGCTTATATCTCGCTTATTTGCAATGATAGCGCAAAACGAATGCTTATTTAGTATAAACAATAATCATACCTACCACCAGAATTAATGGGGATCGATTTTGAGCAATTTTAAAATTGCGATTTTTCAAATTTTCAAACGCTTATATGTCGCTTATTTGCAATGATAGCTCAAAACGAATGCTTATTTAGTATCAACAATAATTATACCTACCACCAGAATTAATAGGGATCGATTTTGAGCAATTTTAAATTTGCGATTTTTATAATTTTCAAACGCTTATATCTCGCTTATTTGCAATGATAGCGCAAAACGAATGCTTATTTAGTATCAACAATAATCATACCTACCACAAGAATTAATTGGGATATATTTTGAGCAATTTTAAATTTGCGATTTTTCAAATTTTCAAACGCTTATATCTCGCTTATTTGCAATGATAGCGCAAAACGAATGCTTATTTAGTATCAACAATAATTATACCTACCACCAGAATTAATGGGGATCGATTTTGAGCAATTTTAAATTTGCGATTTTTCAAATTTTCAAACGCTTATATCTCGCTTATTTGAAATGATAGCGCAAAACGAATGCTTATTTAGTATCAACAATAATTATACCTACCACCAGAATTAATTGGGATCGATTTTGAGCAATTTTAAATTTGCGATTTTTCAAATTTTCAAACACTTATATCTCGCTTATTTGCAATGATAGCGCAAAACGAATGCTTATTTAGTATCAACAATAATTATACCTACCACCAGAATTAATGGGGATCGATTTTGAGCAATTTAAAATTTGCGATTTTTATAATTTTCAAACGCTTATATCTCGCTTATTTGCAATGATAGCGCAAAACGAATGCTTATTTAGTATCAACAATAATTATACCTACCACCAGAATTAATATGGATCGATTTTGAGCAATTTTAAATTTGCGATTTTTATAATTTTCAAACGCTTATATCTCGCTTATTTGCAATGATAGCGCAAAACGAATGCTTATTTAGTATCAACAATAATTATACCTACCACCAGAATTAATTTGGATCGATTTTGAGCAATTTTAAATTTGCGATTTTTCAAATTTTCAAACACTTATATCTCGCTTATTTGCAATGATAGCGCAAAACGAATGCTTATTTAGTATCAACAATAATTATACCTACCACCAGAATTAATGGGGATCGATTTTGAGCAATTTAAAATTTGCGATTTTTATAATTTTCAAACGCTTATATCTCGCTTATTTGCAATGATAGCGCAAAACGAATGCTTATTTAGTATCAACAATAATTATACCTACCAACAGAATTAATATGGATCGATTTTGAGCAATTTTAAATTTGCGATTTTTATAATTTTCAAACGCTTATATCTCGCTTATTTGCAATGATAGCGCAAAACGAATGCTTATTTAGTATCAACAATAATTATACCTACCACCAGAATTAATGGGGATCGATTTTGAGCAATTTTAAATTTGCGATTTTTTAAATTTTCAAACGCTTATATCTCGCTTAATTGTAATGATAGCGCAAAACGAATGCTTTTTTAGTATCAACAATAATTATACCTACCACCAGAATTAATAGGGATCGATTTTGAGCAATTTTAAATTTGCGATTTTTCAAATTTTCAAACGCTTATATCTCGCTTATTTGCAATGATAGCGCAAAACGAATGCTTATTTAGTATCAACAATAATTATACCTACCACCAGAATTAATGGGGATCGATTTTGAGCAATTTTAAATTTGCGATTTTTCAAATTTTCAAACGCTTATATCTCGCTTATTTGCAATGATAGCGCAAAACGAATGCTTATTTAGTATCAACAATAATCATACCTACCACCAGAATTAATTGGGATCGATTTTGAGCAATTTAAATTTGCGATTTTTCAAATTTTCAAACACTTATATCTCGCTTATTTGCAATGATAGCGCAAAACGAATGCTTATTTAGTATCAACAATAATCATACCTACCACAAGAATTAATTGGGATCGATTTTGAGCAATTTTAAATTTGCGATTTTTATAATTTTCAAACGCTTATATCTCGCTTATTTGCAATGATAGCGCAAAACGAATGCATATTTAGTATAAACAATAATCATACCTACCACCAGAATTAATGGGGATCGATTTTGAGCAATTTTAAATTTGCGATTTTTCAAATTTTCAAACGCTTATATCTCGCTTATTTGCAATGATAGCTCAAAACGAATGCTTATTTAGTATCAACAATAATTATACCTACCACCAGAATTAATAGGGATCGATTTTGAGCAATTTTAAATTTGCGGTTTTTCAAATTTTCAAACGCTTATATCTGGCTTATTTGCAATGATAGAGCAAAACGTATGCTTATTTAGTATCTACAATAATTATACCTACCACCAGAATTAATGGGGATCGATTTTGAGCAATTTTAAATTTGCGATTTTTATAATTTTCAAACGCTTATATCTCGCTTATTTGCAATGATAGCGCAAAACGAATGCTTATTTAGTATCAACAATAATTATACCTACCACCAGAATTAATGGGGATCGATTTTGAGAAATTTAAAATTTGCGATTTTTCAAATTTTCAAACGCTTATATCTCGCTTATTTGCAATGATAGCGCAAAACGAATGCTTATTTAGTATAAACAATAATTATACCTACCACCAGAATTAATGGGGATCGATTTTGAGCAATTTTAAATTTGCGATTTTTCAAATTTTCAAACGCTTATATCTCGCTTATTTGCAATGATAGCTCAAAACGAATGCTTATTTAGTATCAACAATAATTATACCTACCACCAGAATTAATAGGGATCGATTTTGAGCAATTTTAAATTTGCGATTTTTATAATTTTCAAACGCTTATATCTCGCTTATTTGCAATGATAGCGCAAAACGAATGCTTATTTAGTATCAACAATAATCATACCTACCACAAGAATTATTTGGGATCGATTTTGAGCAATTTTAAATTTGCGATTTTTATAATTTTCAAACGCTTATATCTCGCTTATTTGCAATGATAGCGCAAAACGAATGCTTATTTAGTATCAACAATAATTATACCTACAACCAGAATTAATGGGGATCGATTTTGAGCAATTTTAAATTTGCGATTTTTATAATTTTCAAACGCTTATATCTCGCTTATTTGCAATGATAGCGCAAAACGAATGCTTATTTAGTATCAACAATAATTATACCTACCACCAGAATTAATGGGGATCGATTTTGAGCAATTTTTAATTTGCGATTTTTCAAATTTTCAAACGCTTATATCTCGCTTATTTGCAATGATAGCGCAAAACGAATGCTTATTGAGTATCAACAATAATTATACCTACCACAAGAATTAATGGGGATCGATTTTGAGCAATTTTAAATTTGCGATTTTTCAAATTTTCAAACGCTTATATCTCGCTAATTTGCAATGATAGCGCAAAACGAATGCTTATTTAGTATCAACAATAATTATACCTACCACCAGAATTAATGGGGATCGATTTTGAGCAATTTTAAATTTGCGATTTTTCAAATTTTCAAACGCTTATATCTCGCTTATTTGCAATGATAGCGCAAAACGAATGCTTATTTAGTATCAACAATAATTATACCTACCACCAGAATTAATGGGGATCGATTTTGAGCAATTTTAAATTTGCGATTTTTATAATTTTTAAACGTTTATATCTCGCTTATTTGCAATGATAGCGCAAAACGAATGCTTATTTAGTATCAACAATAATCATACCTACCACAAGAATTAATTGGGATCGATTTTGAGCAATTTTAAATTTGCGATTTTTATAATTTTCAAACGCTTATATCTCGCTTATTTGCAATGATAGCGCAAAACGAATGCTTATTTAGTATCAACAATAATTATACCTACAACCAGAATTAATGGGGATCGATTTTGAGCAATTTTAAATTTGCGATTTTTATAATTTTCAAACGCTTATATCTCGCTTATTTGCAATGATAGCGCAAAACGAATGCTTATTTAGTATCAACAATAATTATACCTACCACCAGAATTAATGGGGATCGATTTTGAGAAATTTAAAATTTGCGATTTTTCAAATTTTCAAACGCTTATATCTCGCTTATTTGCAATGATAGCGCAAAACGAATGCTTATTTAGTATAAACAATAATCATACCTACCACCAGAATTAATGGGGATCGATTTTGAGCAATTTTAAATTTGCGATTTTTCAAATTTTCAAACGCTTATATCTCGCTTATTTGCAATGATAGCTCAAAACGAATGCTTATTTAGTATCAACAATAATTATACCTACCACCAGAATTAATAGGGATCGATTTTGAGCAATTTTAAATTTGCGATTTTTATAATTTTCAAACGCTTATATCTCGCTTATTTGCAATGATAGCGCAAAACGAATGCTTATTTAGTATCAACAATAATCATACCTACCACAAGAATTATTTGGGATCGATTTTGAGCAATTTTAAATTTGCGATTTTTATAATTTTCAAACGCTTATATCTCGCTTATTTGCAATGATAGCGCAAAACGAATGCTTATTTAGTATCAACAATAATTATACCTACAACCAGAATTAATGGGGATCGATTTTGAGCAATTTTAAATTTGCGATTTTTATAATTTTCAAACGCTTATATCTCGCTTATTTGCAATGATAGCGCAAAACGAATGCTTATTTAGTATCAACAATAATTATACCTACCACCAGAATTAATGGGGATCGATTTTGAGCAATTTTTAATTTGCGATTTTTCAAATTTTCAAACGCTTATATCTCGCTTATTTGCAATGATAGCGCAAAACGAATGCTTATTGAGTATCAACAATAATTATACCTACCACAAGAATTAATGGGGATCGATTTTGAGCAATTTTAAATTTGCGATTTTTCAAATTTTCAAACGCTTATATCTCGCTAATTTGCAATGATAGCGCAAAACGAATGCTTATTTAGTATCAACAATAATTATACCTACCACCAGAATTAATGGGGATCGATTTTGAGCAATTTTAAATTTGCGATTTTTCAAATTTTCAAACGCTTATATCTCGCTTATTTGCAATGATAGCGCAAAACGAATGCTTATTTAGTATCAACAATAATTATACCTACCACCAGAATTAATGGGGATCGATTTTGAGCAATTTTAAATTTGCGATTTTTATAATTTTTAAACGTTTATATCTCGCTTATTTGCAATGATAGCGCAAAACGAATGCTTATTTAGTATCAACAATAATCATACCTACCAAGAGAATTAATTGGGATCGATTTTGAGCAATTTTAAATTTGCGATTTTTATAATTTTCAAACGCTTATATCTCAATTATTTGCTATGATAGCGAAAAACGAATGCTTATTTAGTATCAACAATAATTATACCTACCACCAGAATTAATGGGGATATATTTTGAGCAATTTTAAATTTGCGATTTTTCAAATTTTCAAACGCTTATATCTCGCTTATTTGCAATGATAGCGCAAAACGAATGCTTATTGAGTATCAACAATAATTATACCTACCACAAGAATTAATGGGGATCGATTTTGAGCAATTTTAAATTTGCGATTTTTCAAATTTTCAAACGCTTATATCTCGCTAATTTGCAATGATAGCGCAAAACGAATGCTTATTTAGTATCAACAATAATTATACCTACCACCAGAATTAATGGGGATCGATTTTGAGCAATTTTAAATTTGCGATTTTTCAAATTTTCAAACGCTTATATCTCGCTTATTTGCAATGATAGCGCAAAACGAATGCTTATTTAGTATCAACAATAATTATACCTACCACCAGAATTAATGGGGATCGATTTTGAGCAATTTTAAATTTGCGATTTTTATAATTTTTAAACGTTTATATCTCGCTTATTTGCAATGATAGCGCAAAACGAATGCTTATTTAGTATCAACAATAATCATACCTACCAAGAGAATTAATTGGGATCGATTTTGAGCAATTTTAAATTTGCGATTTTTATAATTTTCAAACGCTTATATCTCAATTATTTGCTATGATAGCGAAAAACGAATGCTTATTTAGTATCAACAATAATTATACCTACCACCAGAATTAATGGGGATATATTTTGAGCAATTTTAAATTTGCGATTTTTCAAATTTTCAAACGCTTATATCTCGCTTATTTGCAATGATAGCGCAAAACGAATGCTTATTTAGTATCAACAATAATTATACCTACCACCAGAATTAATGGGGATCGATTTTGAGCAATTTTAAATTTGCGATTTTTCAAATTTTCAAACGCTTATATCTCGCTTATTTGAAATGATAGCGCAAAACGAATGCTTATTTAGTATCAACAATAATTATACCTACCACCAGAATTAATTGGGATCGATTTTGAGCAATTTTAAATTTGCGATTTTTCAAATTTTCAAACACTTATATCTCGCTTATTTGCAATGATAGCGCAAAACGAATGCTTATTTAGTATCAACAATAATTATACCTACCACCAGAATTAATGGGGATCGATTTTGAGCAATTTAAAATTTGCGATTTTTATAATTTTCAAACGCTTATATCTCGCTTATTTGCAATGATAGCGCAAAACGAATGCTTATTTAGTATCAACAATAATTATACCTACCACCAGAATTAATATGGATCGATTTTGAGCAATTTTAAATTTGCGATTTTTATAATTTTCAAACGCTTATATCTCGCTTATTTGCAATGATAGCGCAAAACGAATGCTTATTTAGTATCAACAATAATTATACCTACCACCAGAATTAATTGGGATCGATTTTGAGCAATTTTAAATTTGCGATTTTTCAAATTTTCAAACACTTATATCTCGCTTATTTGCAATGATAGCGCAAAACGAATGCTTATTTAGTATCAACAATAATTATACCTACCACCAGAATTAATGGGGATCGATTTTGAGCAATTTAAAATTTGCGATTTTTATAATTTTCAAACGCTTATATCTCGCTTATTTGCAATGATAGCGCAAAACGAATGCTTATTTAGTATCAACAATAATTATACCTACCAACAGAATTAATATGGATCGATTTTGAGCAATTTTAAATTTGCGATTTTTATAATTTTCAAACGCTTATATCTCGCTTATTTGCAATGATAGCGCAAAACGAATGCTTTTTTAGTATCAACAATAATTATACCTACCACCAGAATTAATGGGGATCGATTTTGAGCAATTTTAAATTTGCGATTTTTTAAATTTTCAAACGCTTATATCTCGCTTAATTGTAATGATAGCGCAAAACGAATGCTTTTTTAGTATCAACAATAATTATACCTACCACCAGAATTAATAGGGATCGATTTTGAGCAATTTTAAATTTGCGATTTTTCAAATTTTCAAACGCTTATATCTCGCTTATTTGCAATGATAGCGCAAAACGAATGCTTATTTAGTATCAACAATAATTATACCTACCACCAGAATTAATGGGGATCGATTTTGAGCAATTTTAAATTTGCGATTTTTCAAATTTTCAAACGCTTATATCTCGCTTATTTGCAATGATAGCGCAAAACGAATGCTTATTTAGTATCAACAATAATCATACCTACCAATAGAATTAATTGGGATCGATTTTGAGCAATTTTAAATTTGCGATTTTTCAAATTTTCAAACACTTATATCTCGCTTATTTGCAATGATAGCGCAAAACGAATGCTTATTTAGTATCAACAATAATCATACCTACCACAAGAATTAATTGGGATCGATTTTGAGCAATTTTAAATTTGCGATTTTTATAATTTTCAAACGCTTATATCTCGCTTATTTGCAATGATAGCGCAAAACGAATGCTTATTTAGTATCAACAATAATTATACCTACAACCAGAAGTAATGGGGATCGATTTTGAGCAATTTTAAATTTGCGATTTTTATAATTTTCAAACGCTTATATCTCGCTTATTTGCAATGATAGCGCAAAACGAATGCTTATTTAGTATCAACAATAATTATACCTACCACCAGAATTAATGGGGATCGATTATGAGCAATTTTAAATTTGCGATTTTTCAAATTTTCAAACGCTTATATCTCGCTTATTTGCAATGATAGCGCAAAACGAATGCATATTTAGTATAAACAATAATCATACCTACCACCAGAATTAATGGGGATCGATTTTGAGCAATTTTAAATTTGCGATTTTTCAAATTTTCAAACGCTTATATCTCGCTTATTTGCAATGATAGCTCAAAACGAATGCTTATTTAGTATCAACAATAATTATACCTACCACCAGAATTAATAGGGATCGATTTTGAGCAATTTTAAATTTGCGGTTTTTCAAATTTTCAAACGCTTATATCTGGCTTATTTGCAATGATAGAGCAAAACGTATGCTTATTTAGTATCTACAATAATTATACCTACCACCAGAATTAATGGGGATCGATTTTGAGCAATTTTAAATTTGCGAATTTTATAATTTTCAAACGCTTATATCTCGCTTATTTGCAATGATAGCGCAAAACGAATGCTTATTTAGTATCAACAATAATTATACCTACCACCAGAATTAATGGGGATCGATTTTGAGCAATTTTAAATTTGCGATTTTTATAATTTTCAAACGCTTATATCTCGCTTGTTTGCAATGATAGCGCAAAACGAATGCTTATTTAGTTTTGACAATAATTATACCTACCACCAGAATTAATGGGGATCGATTTTGAGCAATTTTAAATTTGCGATTTTTCAAATTTTCAAACGCTTATATCTCGCTTATTTGCAATGATAGCGCAAAACAAATGCTTATTGAGTATCAACAATAATTATACCTACCACCAGAATTAATGGGGATCGATTTTGAGCAATTTTAAATTTGCGATTTTTCAAATTTTCAAACGCTTATATCTCGCTAATTTGCAATGATAGCGCAAAACGAATGCTTATTTAGTATCAACAATAATTATACCTACCACCAGAATTAATGGGGATCGATTTTGAGCAATTTTAAATTTGCGATTTTTCAAATTTTCAAACGCTTATATCTCGCTTATTTGCAATGATAGCGCAAAACGAATGCTTATTTAGTATCAACAATAATTATACCTACCACCAGAATTAATGGGGATCGATTTTGAGCAATTTTAAATTTGCGATTTTTATAATTTTTAAACGTTTATATCTCGCTTATTTGCAATGATAGCGCAAAACGAATGCTTATTTAGTATCAACAATAATCATACCTACCACCAGAATTAATGGGGATCGATTTTGAGCAATTTTAAATTTGCGATTTTTATAATTTTCAAACGCTTATATCTCAATTATTTGCAATGATAGCGCAAAACGAATGCTTATTTAGTATCAACAATAATTATACCTACCACCAGAATTAATGGGGATATATTTTGAGCAATTTTAAATTTGCGATTTTTCAAATTTTCAAACGCTTATATCTCGCTTATTTGCAATGATAGCGCAAAACGAATGCTTATTTAGTATCAACAATAATTATACCTACCACCAGAATTAATGGGGATCGATTTTGAGCAATTTTAAATTTGCGATTTTTCAAATTTTCAAACGCTTATATCTCCCTTATTTGAAATGATAGCGCAAAACGAATGCTTATTTAGTATCAACAATAATTATACCTACCACCAGAATTAATGGGGATCGATTTTGAGCAATTTTAAATTTGCGATTTTTCAAATTTTCAAACACTTATATCTCGCTTATTTGCAATGATAGCGCAAAACGAATGCTTATTTAGTATCAACAATAATTATACCTACCACCAGAATTAATGGGGATCGATTTTGAGCAATTTAAAATTTGCGATTTTTATAATTTTTAAACGCTTATATCTCGCTTATTTGCAATGATAGCGCAAAACGAATGCTTATTTAGTATCAACAATAATTATACCTACCACCAGAATTAATATGGATCGATTTTGAGCAATTTTAAATTTGCGATTTTTATAATTTTCAAACGCTTATATCTCGCTTATTTGCAATGATAGCGCAAAACGAATGCTTATTAAGTATCAACAATAATTATACCTACCACCAGAATTAATGGGGATCGATTTTGAGCAATTTTAAATTTGCGATTTTTCAAATTTTCAAACGCTTATATCTCGCTTAATTGCAATGATAGCGCAAAACGAATGCTTTTTTAGTATCAACAATAATTATACCTACCACCAGAATTAATGGGGATCGATTTTGAGCAATTTTAAATTTGCGATTATTCAAATTTTCAAACGCTTATATCTCGCTTATTTGCAATGATAGCGCAAAACGAATGCTTATTTAGTATAAACAATAATCATACCTACCACCAGAATTAATGGGGATCGATTTTGAGCAATTTTAAAATTGCGATTTTTCAAATTTTCAAACGCTTATATCTCGCTTATTTGCAATGATAGCTCAAAACGAATGCTTATTTAGTATCAACAATAATTATACCTACCACCAGAATTAATAGGGATCGATTTTGAGCAATTTTAAATTTGCGATTTTTATAATTTTCAAACGCTTATATCTCGCTTATTTGCAATGATAGCGCAAAACGAATGCTTATTTAGTATCAACAATAATCATACCTACCACAAGAATTAATTGGGATCGATTTTGAGCAATTTTAAATTTGCGATTTTTATAATTTTCAAACGCTTATATCTCGCTTATTTGCAATGATAGCGCAAAACGAATGCTTATTTAGTATCAACAATAATTATACCTACAACCAGAATTAATGGGGATCGATTTTGAGCAATTTTAAATTTGCGATTTTTATAATTTTCAAACGCTTATATCTCGCTTATTTGCAATGATAGCGCAAAACGAATGCTTATTTAGTATCAACAATAATTATACCTACCACCAGAATTAATGGGGATCGATTTTGAGAAATTTAAAATTTGCGATTTTTCAAATTTTCAAACGCTTATATCTCGCTTATTTGCAATGATAGCGCAAAACGAATGCTTATTTAGTATAAACAATAATCATACCTACCACCAGAATTAATGGGGATCGATTTTGAGCAATTTTAAATTTGCGATTTTTCAAATTTTCAAACGCTTATATCTCGCTTATTTGCAATGATAGCTCAAAACGAATGCTTATTTAGTATCAACAATAATTATACCTACCACCAGAATTAATAGGGATCGATTTTGAGCAATTTTAAATTTGCGATTTTTATAATTTTCAAACGCTTATATCTCGCTTATTTGCAATGATAGCGCAAAACGAATGCTTATTTAGTATCAACAATAATCATACCTACCACAAGAATTATTTGGGATCGATTTTGAGCAATTTTAAATTTGCGATTTTTATAATTTTCAAACGCTTATATCTCGCTTATTTGCAATGATAGCGCAAAACGAATGCTTATTTAGTATCAACAATAATTATACCTACAACCAGAATTAATGGGGATCGATTTTGAGCAATTTTAAATTTGCGATTTTTATAATTTTCAAACGCTTATATCTCGCTTATTTGCAATGATAGCGCAAAACGAATGCTTATTTAGTATCAACAATAATTATACCTACCACCAGAATTAATATGGATCGATTTTGAGCAATTTTAAATTTGCGATTTTTAAATTTTCAAACGCTTATATCTCGCTTATTTGCAATGATAGCGCAAAACGAATGCTTATTTAGTATAAACAATAATCATACCTACCACCAGAATTAATGGGGATCGATTTTGAGCAATTTTAAATTTGCGATTTTTAAAATTTTCAAACGCTTATATCTCGCTTATTTGCAATGATAGCTCAAAACGAATGCTTATTTAGTATCAACAATAATTATACCTACCACCAGAATTAATAGGGATCGATTTTGAGCAATTTTAAATTTGCGATTTTTATAATTTTCAAACGCTTATATCTCGCTTATTTGCAATGATAGCGCAAAACGAATGCTTATTTAGTATCGACAATAATTATACCTACCACCAGAATTAATGGGGATCGATTTTGAGCAATTTTAAATTTGCGATTTTTCAAATTTTCAAACGCTTATATCTCGCTTATTTGCAATGATAGCGCAAAACGAATGCTTATTTAGTATCAACAATAATTATACCTACCACCAGAATTAATGGGGATCGATTTTGAGCAATTTTAAATTTGCGATTTTTATAATTTTCAAACGCTTATATCTCGCTTATTTGCAATGATAGCGCAAAACGAATGCTTATTTAGTATCGACAATAATTATACCTACCACCAGAATTAATGGGGATCGATTTTGAGCAATTTTAAATTTGCGATTTTTCAAATTTTCAAACGCTTATATCTCGCTTATTTGCAATGATAGCGCAAAACGAATGCTTATTTAGTATCAACAATAATTATACCTACCACCAGAATTAATATGGATCGATTTTGAGCAATTTTAAATTTGCGATTTTTCAAATTTTCAAACGCTTATATCTCGCTTATTTTCAATGATAGCGCAAAACTAATGCTTATTTAGTATCAACAATTATTATACCTACCACCAGAATCTATTCGGATCGATTTTGAGCAATTTTAAATTTGCGATTTTTCAAATTTTCAAACGCTTAAATCTCGCTTATTTGCAATGATAGCGCAAAACGAATGCTTATTTAGTATCAACAATAATTATACATATCACCAGAATCAATAAGGATCGATTTTGAGCAATATTAAATTTGCGATTTTTCAAATTTTCAAACGCTTATATCTCGCTTATTTGCAATGATAGCGCAAAACGAATGCTTATTTAGTATAAACAATAATTATACCTACCACCAGAATTAATGGGGATCGATTTTGAGCAATTTTAAATTTGCGATTTTTATAATTTTCAAACGCTTATATCTCGCTTATTTGCAATGATAGCGCAAAACGAATGCTTATTTAGTATCAACAATAATTATACCTACCACCAGAATTAATGGGGATCGATTTTGAGCAATTTTAAATTTGCGATTTTTCAAATTTTCAAACGCTTATATCTCGCTTATTTGCAATGATAGCGCAAAACGAATGCTTATTTAGTATAAACAATAATCATACCTACCACCAGAATTAATAGGGATCGATTTTGAGCAATTTTAAATTTGCGATTTTTCAAATTTTCAAACGCTTATATCTCGCTTATTTGCAATGATAGCTCAAAACGAATGCTTATTTAGTATCAACAATAATTATACCTACCACCAGAATTAATAGGGATCGATTTTGAGCAATTTTAAATTTGCGATTTTTATAATTTTCAAACGCTTATATCTCGCTTATTTGCAATGATAGCGCAAAACGAATGCTTATTTAGTATCGACAATAATTATACCTACCACCAGAATTAATGGGGATCGATTTTGAGCAATTTTAAATTTGCGATTTTTCAAATTTTCAAACGCTTATATCTCGCTTATTTGCAATGATAGCGCAAAACGAATGCTTATTTAGTATCAACAATAAATATACCTACCACCAGAATTAATGGGGATCAATTTTGAGCAATTTTAAATTTGCGATTTTTATAATTTTCAAACGCTTATATCTTGCTTATTTGCAATGATAGCGCAAAACGAATGCTTATTTAGTATCGACAATAATTATACCTACCACCAGAATCTATTCGGATCGATTTTGAGCAATTTTAAATTTGCGATTTTTCAAATTTTCAAACGCTTAAATCTCGCTTATTTGCACTGATAGCGCAAAACGAATGCTTATTTAGTATCAACAATAATTATACATATCACCAGAATCAATAAGGATCAATTTTGAGCAATATTAAATTTGCGATTTTTCAAATTTTCAAACGCTTATATCTCGCTTATCTGCAATGATAGCGCAAAACGAATGCTTATTTAGTATCAACAATAATCATACCTACCACCAGAATTAATTGGGATCGATTTTGAGCAATTTTAAATTTGCAATTTTTCAAATTTTCAAACACTTATATCTCGCTTATTTGCAATGATAGCGCAAAACGAATGCTTATTTAGTATCAACAATAATCATACCTACCACAAGAATTAATTGGGATCGATTTTGAGCAATTTTAAATTTGCGATTTTTATAATTTTCAAACGCTTATATCTCGCTTATTTGCAATGATAGCGCAAAACGAATGCTTATTTAGTATCAACAATAATTATACCTACAACCAGAATTAATGGGGATCGATTTTGAGCAATTTTTAATTTGCGATTTTTATAATTTTCAAACGCTTATATCTCGCTTATTTGCAATGATAGCGCAAAACGAATGCTTATTTAGTATCAACAATAATTATACCTACCACCAGAATTAATGGGGATCGATTTTGAGCAATTTTAAATTTGCGATTTTTCAAATTTTCAAACGCTTATATCTCGCTTATTTGCAATGATAGCGCAAGACGAATGCTTATTTAGTATAAACAATAATCATACCTACCACCAGAATTAATGGGGATCGATTTTGAGCAATTTTAAATTTGCGATTTTTTTAATTTTCAAACGCTTATATCTCGCTTATTTGCAATGATAGCGCAAAACGAATGCTTATTTAGTATCAACAATAATCATACCTACCACAAGAATTAATTGGGATCGATTTTGAGCAATTTTAAATTTGCGATTTTTATAATTTTCAAACACTTATATCTCGCTTATTTGCAATGATAGCGCAAAACGAATGCTTATTTAGTATCAACAATAATTATACCTACAACCAGAATTAATGGGGATCGATTTTGAGCAATTTTAAATTTGCGATTTTTATAATTTTCAAACGCTTATATCTCGCTTATTTGCAATGATAGCGCAAAACGAATGCTTATTTAGTATCAACAATAATTATACCTACCACCAGAATTAATGGGGATCGATTTTGAGCAATTTTAAATTTGCGATTTTTCAAATTTTCAAACGCTTATATCTCGCTTATTTGCAATGATAGCGCAAAACGAATGCTTATTTAGTATAAACAATAATCATACCTACCACCAGAATTAATGGGGATCGATTTTGATCAATTTTAAATTTGCGATTTTTCAAATTTTCAAACGCTTATATCTCGCTTATTTTCAATGATAGCTCAAAACGAATGCTTATTTAGTATCAACAATAATTATACCTACCACCAGAATTAATAGGGATCGATTTTGAGCAATTTTAAATTTGCAATTTTTATAATTTTCAAACGCTTATATCTCGCTTATTTGCAATGATAGCGCAAAACGAATGCTTATTTAGTATCAACAATAATCATACCTACCACAAGAATTATTTGGGATCGATTTTGAGCAATTTTAAATTTGCGATTTTTATAATTTTCAAACGCTTAAATCTCGCTTATTTGCAATGATAGCGCAAAACGAATGCTTATTTAGTATCAACAATAATTATACCTACCACCAGAATTAATGGGGATCGATTTTGAGCAATTTTAAATTTGCGATTTTTCAAATTTTCAAACGCTTATATCTCGCTTATTTGCAATGATAGCGCAAAACGAATGCTTATTTAGTATAAACAATAATCATACCTACCACCAGAATTAATGGGGATCGATTTTGAGCAATTTTAAATTTGCGATTTTTCAAATTTTCAAACGCTTATATCTCGCTTATTTGCAATGATAGCTCAAAACGAATGCTTATTTAGTATCAACAATAATTATACCTACCACCAGAATTAATAGGGATCGATTTTGAGCAATTTTAAATTTGCGATTTTTATAATTTTCAAACGCTTATATCTCGCTTATTTGCAATGATAGCGCAAAACGAATGCTTATTTAGTATCGACAATAATTATACCTACCACCAGAATTAATGGGGATCGATTTTGAGCAATTTTAAATTTGCGATTTTTCAAATTTTCAAACGCTTATATCTCGCTTATTTGCAATGATAGCGCAAAACGAATGCTTATTTAGTATCAACAATAATTATACCTACCACCAGAATTAATGGGGATCGATTTTGAGCAATTTTAAATTTGCGATTTTTATAATTTTCAAACGCTTATATCTCGCTTATTTGCAATGATAGCGCAAAACGAATGCTTATTTAGTATCGACAATAATTATACCTACCACCAGAATTAATGGAAATCGATTTTGAGCAATTTTAAATTTGCGATTTTTCGAATTTTCAAACGCTTATATCTCGCTTATTTGCAATGATAGCGCAAAACGAATGCTTATTTAGTATCAACAATAATTATACCTACCACCAGAATTAATATGGATCGATTTTGAGCAATTTTAAATTTGCGATTTTTCAAATTTTCAAACGCTTATATCTCGCTTATTTTCAATGATAGCGCAAAACTAATGCTTATTTAGTATCAACAATTATTATACCTACCACCAGAATCTATTCGGATCGATTTTGAGCAATTTTAAATTTGCGATTTTTCAAATTTTCAAACGCTTAAATCTCGCTTATTTGCAATGATAGCGCAAAACGAATGCTTATTTAGTATCAACAATAATTATACATATCACCAGAATCAATAAGGATCGATTTTGAGCAATATTAAATTTGCGATTTTTCAAATTTTCAAACGCTTATATCTCGCTTATTTGCAATGATAGCGCAAAACGAATGCTTATTTAGTATCAACATTAATTATACCTACCACCAGAATTAATGGGGATCGATTTTGAGCAATTTTAAATTTGCGATTTTTCAAATTTTCAAACGCTTATATCTCGCTTATTTGCAATGATAGCGCAAAACGAATGCTTATTTAGTATCAACAATAATTATACCTAGCACCAGAATTAATGGGGATCGATTTTGAGCAATTTTAAATTTGCGATTTTTCAAATTTTCAAACGCTTATATCTCGCTTATTTGCAATGATAGCTCAAAACGAATGCTTATTTAGTATCAACAATAATTATACCTACCACCAGAATTAATGGGGATCGATTTTGAGCAATTTTAAATTTGCGATTTTTCAAATTTTCAAACGCATATATCTCGCTTATTTGCAATGATAGCGCAAAACGAATGCTTATTTAGTATCAACAATAATCATACCTACCACCAGAATTAATGGGGATCGATTTTGAGCAATTTTAAATTTGCGATTTTTCAAATTTTCAAACGCTTATATCTCGCTTATTTGCAATGATAGCTCAAAACGAATGCTTATTTAGTATCAACAATAATTATACTTACCACCAGAATTAATGGGGATCGATTTTGAGAAATTTTAAATTTGCGATTTTTATAATTTTCAAACGCTTATATCTCGATTATTTGCAATGATAGCGCAAAACGAATGCTTATTTAGTATCGACAATAATTATACCTACCAGCAGAATTAATGGGGATCGATTTTGAGCAATTTTAAATTTGCGATTTTTCAAATTTTCAAACGCTTATATCTCGCTTATTTGCAATGATAGCGCAAAACGAATGCTTATTTAGTATCGACAATAATTATACCTAACACCAGAATTAATGGGGATCGATTTTGAGCAATTTTAAATTTGCGATTTTTATAATTTTCAAACGCTTATATCTCGCTTATTTGCAATGATAGCGCAAAACGAATGCTTATTTAGTATCGACAATAATTATACCTACCACCAGAATTAATGGGGATCGATTTTGAGCAATTTTAAATTTGCGATTTTTCAAATTTTCAAACGCTTATATCTCGCTTATTTGCAATGATAGCGCAAAACGAATGCTTATTTAGTATCAACAATAATTATACCTACCACCAGAATTAATGGGGATCGATTTTGAGCAATTTTAAATTTGCGATTTTTCAAATTTTCAAACGCTTATATCTCGCTTATTTTCAATGATAGCGCAAAACTAATGCTTATTTAGTATCAACAATTATTATACCTACCACCAGAATCTATTCGGATCGATTTTGAGCAATTTTAAATTTGCGATTTTTCAAATTTTCAAACGCTTATATCTCGCTTATTTGCAATGATAGCGCAAAACGAATGCTTATTTAGTATCAACAATAATTATACATATCACCAGAATCAATAAGGATCGATTTTGAGCAATATTAAATTTGCGATTTTTCAAATTTTCAAACGCTTATATCTCGCTTATTTGCAATGATAGCGCAAAACGAATGCTTATTTAGTATCAACAATAATTATACCTACCACCAGAATCAATGGGGATCGATTTTGAGCAATTTTGAATTTGCGATTTTTCAAATTTTCAAACTCTTATATCTCGCTTATTTGCAATGATAGCGCAAAACGAATGCTTATTTAGTATCAACAATAATTATACCTACCAACAGAATGGGGATCGATTTTGAGCAATTTTTAATTTGCGATTTTTCAAATTTTCAAACGCTTATATCTCGCTTATTTGCAATGATAGCGCAAAACGAATGCTTATTTAGTATCAACAATAATTATACCTACCACCAGAATTAATAGGGATCGATTTTGAGCAATTTTAACTTTGCGAATTTTCAAATCTTCAAACTCTTATATCTCGCTTATTTGTAATGATAGTTCAAAACGAATGCTTATTTAGTATCAACAATAATTATACCTACCACTAGAATCAATGAGGATCGATTTTGAGCAATTTTAAATTTGCGATTTTTTAAATTTTCAAACGCTTATATCTCGCTTATTTGCAATGATAGCGCAAAACGAATGCTTATTTAGTATCAACAATAATTATACCTACAACCAGAATTAATAGGGATCGATTTTGAGCAATTTTAAATTTGCGATTTTTCAAATTTTCAAACGCTTATATCTCGCTTATTTGCAATGATAGCGCAAAACGAATGCTTATTTAGTATCAACAATAATTATACCTAGCACCAGAATTAATAGGGATCGATTTTGAGCAATTTTAAATTTGCGATTTTTCAAATTTTCAAACGCTTATATCTCGCTTATTTGCAATGATAGCTCAAAACGAATGCTTATTTAGTATCAACAATAATTATACCTACCACCAGAATTAATGGGGATCGATTTTGAGCAATTTTAAATTTGCGATTTTTCAAATTTTCAAACGCATATATCTCGCTTATTTGCAATGATAGCGCAAAACGAATGCTTATTTAGTATCAACAATAATCATACCTACCACCAGAATTAATTGGGATCGATTTTGAGCAATTTTAAATTTGCGATTTTTCAAATTTTCAAACGCTTATATCTCGCTTATTTGCAATGATAGCTCAAAACGAATGCTTATTTAGTATCAACAATAATTATACTTACCACCAGAATTAATGGGGATCGATTTTGAGAAATTTTAAATTTGCGATTTTTATAATTTTCAAACGCTTATATCTCGATTATTTGCAATGATAGCGCAAAACGAATGCTTATTTAGTATCGACAATAATTATACCTACCAGCAGAATTAATGGGGATCGATTTTGAGCAATTTTAAATTTGCGATTTTTCAAAATTTCAAACGCTTATATCTCGCTTATTTGCAATGATAGCGCAAAACGAATGCTTATTTAGTATCAACAATAATTATACCTACCACCAGAATTAATGGGGATCGATTTTGAGCAATTTTAAATTTGCGATTTTTATAATTTTCAAACGCTTATATCTCGCTTATTTGCAATGATAGCGCAAAACGAATGCTTATTTAGTATCGACAATAATTATACCTACCACCAGAATTAATGGGGATCGATTTTGAGCAATTTTAAATTTGCGATTTTTCAAATTTTCAAACGCTTATATCTCGCTTATTTGCAATGATAGCGCAAAATGAATGCTTATTTAGTATCAACAATAATTATACCTACCACCAGAATTAATGGGGATCGATTTTGAGCAATTTTAAATTTGCGATTTTTCAAATTTTCAAACGCTTATATATCGCTTATTTTCAATGATAGCGCAAAACTAATGCTTATTTAGTATCAACAATTATTATACCTACCACCAGAATCTATTCGGATCGATTTTGAGCGATTTTAAATTTGCGATTTTTCAAATTTTCAAACGCTTATATCTCGCTTATTTGCAATGATAGCGCAAAACGAATGCTTATTTAGTATCAACAATAATTATACATATCACCAGAATCAATAAGGATCGATTTTGAGCAATATTAAATTTGCGATTTTTCAAATTTTCAAACGCTTATATCTCGCTTATTTGCAATGATAGCGCAAAACGAATGCTTATTTAGTATCAACAATAATTATACCTACCACCAGAATCAATGGGGATCGATTTTGAGCAATTTTGAATTTGCGATTTTTCAAATTTTCAAACTCTTATATCTCGCTTATTTGCAATGATAGCGCAAAACGAATGCTTATTTAGTATCAACAATAATTATACCTACCAACAGAATGGGGATCGATTTTGAGCAATTTTTAATTTGCGATTTTTCAAATTTTCAAACGCTTATCTCTCGCTTATTTGCAATGATAGCGCAAAACGAATGCTTATTTAGTATCAACAATAATTATACCTACCACCAGAATTAATAGGGATCGATTTTGAGCAATTTTAACTTTGCGAATTTTCAAATCTTCAAACTCTTATATCTCGCTTATTTGTAATGATAGTTCAAAACGAATGCTTATTTAGTATCAACAATAATTATACCTACCACTAGAATCAATGAGGATCGATTTTGAGCAATTTTAAATTTGCGATTTTTTAAATTTTCAAACGCTTATATCTCGCTTATTTGCAATGATAGCGCAAAACGAATGCTTATTTAGTATCAACAATAATTATACCTACCACCAGAATTAATGGGGATCGATTTTGAGCAATTTTAAATTTGCGATTTTTCAAATTTTCAAACGCTTATATCTCGCTTATTTGCAATGATAGCGCAAAACGAATGCTTATTTAGTATCAACAATAATTATACCTACCACCAGAATTAATATGGATCGATTTTGAGCAATTTTAAATTTGCGATTTTTCAAATTTTCAAACGCTTATTCTCGCTTATTTGCAATGATAGCGCAAAACGAATGCTTATTTAGTATCAACAATAATTATACCTACCACCAGAATTAATGGGGATCGATTTTGAGCAATTTTAAATTTGCGATTTTTCAGAATTTCAAACGCTTATATCACGCTTATTTGCAACGATAGCGCAAAACGAATGCTTATTTAGTATCAACAATAATTATACCTACCACCAGAATTAATGATCATCGATTTTGAGCAATTTTAAATTTGCGATTTTTCAAATTTTCAAACGCTTATATCTTGCTTATTTGCAATGATAGCGCAAAACGAATGCTTATTTAGTATCGACAATAATTATACCTACCATCAGAATTAATGGGGATCGATTTTGACCAATTTTAAATTTGCGATTTTTATAATTTTCAAACGCTTATATCTCGCTTATTTGCAATGATAGAGAAAAACGAATGCTTATTTAGTATCAACAATAATTATACCTACCACCAGAATTAATGGGGATCGATTTTGAGCAATTTTAAATTTGCGATTTTTCAAATTTTCAAACGCTTATATCTCGCTTATTTGCAATGATAGCGCAAAACGAATGCTTATTTAGTATCAACAATAATTATACCTACAACCAGAATTAATAGGAATCGATTTTGAGCTTTTTTAAATTTGCGATTTTTCAAATTTTCAAACGCTTATATCTCGCTTATTTGCAATGATAGCGCAAAACGAATGCTTATTTAGTATCAACAATGATTATACCTACCACCAGAAATAAAAAGGATCGATTTTGAGCAATTTTTAATTTGCGATTTTTATAATTTTCAAACGCTTATATCTCGCTTATTTGCAATGATAGCGCAAAACGAATGCTTATTTAGTATCAACAATAATTATACCTACCACCGGAATTAATAGGGATCGATTCTGAGCATTTTTAAATTTGCGATTTTTCAAATTTTCAAACGCTTATATCTTGCTTATTTTCAATGATAGCGCAAAACGAATGCTTATTTAGTATCAACAATAATTATACCTACCACCAGAATTAATGGGGATCGATTTTGAGCAATTTTAAATTTGCGATGTTTATAATTTTCAAACGCTTATATCTCGCTTTTTTGCAATGATAGCGCAAAACAAATGCTTATTTAGTATCAACAATAATTATACCTACCACTAGAATTATTGGGGATCGATTTTGAGCAATTTTAAATTTGCGATTTTTATAATTTTCAAACGCTTATATCTCGCTTATTTGCAATGATAGCGAAAAACGAATGCTTATTTAGTATCAACAATAATTATACCTACCACTAGAATTAATAGGGATCGATTTTGAGCTTTTTTAAATTTGCGATTTTTCAAATTTTCAAACGCTTATATCTCGCTTATTTGCAATGATAGCGCAAAACGAATAATTATTTAGTATCAACAATAATTATATCTACCACCAGAATTAATGGGGATCGATTTTGAGCAATTTTAAATTTGCGATTTTTATAATTTTCAAACGCTTATATCTCGCTTATTTGCAATGATAGCGAAAAACGAATGCTTATTTAGTATCAACAATAACTATACCTACCACTAGAATTAATAGGGATCGATTTTGAGCTTTTTTAAATTTGCGATTTTTCAAATTTTCAAACGCTTATATCTCGCTTATTTGCAATGATAGCGCAAAACGAATGCTTATTTAGTATCAACAATAATTATACCTACCACCAGAATTAATGATCATCGATTTTGAGCAATTTTAAATTTGCGATTTTTCAAATTTTCAAACGCTTATTCTCGCTTATTTGCAATGATAGCGCAAAACGAATGCTTATTTAGTATCAACAATAATTATACCTACCACCAGAATTAATGGGGATCGATTTTGAGCAATTTAAAATTTGCGATTTTTCAGATTTTCAAACGCTTATATCACGCTTATTTGCAACGATAGCGCAAAACGAATGCTTATTTAGTATCAACAATAATTATACCTACCACCAGAATTAATGATCATCGATTTTGAGCAATTTTAAATTTGCGATTTTTCAAATTTTCAAACGCTTATATCTTGCTTATTTGCAATGATAGCGCAAAACGAATGCTTATTTAGTATCGACAATAATTATACCTACCATCAGAATTAATGGGGATCGATTTTGACCAATTTTAAATTTGCGATTTTTATAATTTTCAAACGCTTATATCTCGCTTATTTGCAATGATAGCGAAAAACGAATGCTTATTTAGTATCAACAATAATTATACCTACCACCAGAATTAATGGGGATCGATTTTGAGCAATTTTAAATTTGCGATTTTTCAAATTTTCAAACGCTTATATCTCGCTTATTTGCAATGATAGCGCAAAACGAATGCTTATTTAGTATCAACAATAATTATACCTACAACCAGAATTAATAGGAATCGATTTTGAGCTTTTTTAAATTTGCGATTTTTCAAATTTTCAAACGCTTATATCTCGCTTATTTGCAATGATAGCGCAAAACGAATGCTTATTTAGTATCAACAATAATTATACCTACCACCGGAATTAATAGGGATCGATTCTGAGCATTTTTAAATTTGCGATTTTTCAAATTTTCAAACGCTTATATCTTGCTTATTTTCAATGATAGCGCAAAACGAATGCTTATTTAGTATCAACAATAATTATACCTACCACCAGAATTAATGGGGATCGATTTTGTGCAATTTAAAATTTGCGATGTTTATAATTTTCAAACGCTTATATCTCGCTTTTTTGCAATGATAGCGCAAAACAAATGCTTATTTAGTATCAACAATAATTATACCTACCACTAGAATTAATGGGGATCGATTTTGAGCAATTTTAAATTTGCGATTTTTATAATTTTCAAACGCTTATATCTCGCTTATTTGCAATGATAGCGAAAAACGAATGCTTATTTAGTATCAACAATAATTATACCTACCACTAGAATTAATAGGGATCGATTTTGAGCTTTTTTAAATTTGCGATTTTTCAAATTTTCAAACGCTTATATCTCGCTTATTTGCAATGATAGCGCAAAACGAATGCTTATTTAGTATCAACAATAATTATACCTACCACCAGAATTAATGATCATCGATTTTGAGCAATTTTAAATTTGCGATTTTTCAAATTTTCAAACGCTTATTCTCGCTTATTTGCAATGATAGCGCAAAACGAATGCTTATTTAGTATCAACAATAATTATACCTACCACCAGAATTAATGGGGATCGATTTTGAGCAATTTTAAATTTGCGATTTTTCAGATTTTCAAACGCTTATATCACGCTTATTTGCAACGATAGCGCAAAACGAATGCTTATTTAGTATCAACAATAATTATACCTACCACCAGAATTAATGATCATCGATTTTGAGCAATTTTAAATTTGCGATTTTTCAAATTTTCAAACGCTTATATCTTGCTTATTTGCAATGATAGCGCAAAACGAATGCTTATTTAGTATCGACAATAATTATACCTACCATCAGAATTAATGGGGATCGATTTTGACCAATTTTAAATTTGCGATTTTTATAATTTTCAAACGCTTATATCTCGCTTATTTGCAATGATAGCGAAAAACGAATGCTTATTTAGTATCAACAATAATTATACCTACCACCAGAATTAATGGGGATCGATTTTGAGCAATTTTAAATTTGCGATTTTTCAAATTTTCAAACGCTTATATCTCGCTTATTTGCAATGATAGCGCAAAACGAATGCTTATTTAGTATCAACAATAATTATACCTACAACCAGAATTAATAGGAATCGATTTTGAGCTTTTTTAAATTTGCGATTTTTCAAATTTTCAAACGCTTATATCTCGCTTATTTGCAATGATAGCGCAAAACGAATGCTTATTTAGTATCAACAATAATTATACCTACCACCGGAATTAATAGGGATCGATTCTGAGCATTTTTAAATTTGCGATTTTTCAAATTTTCAAACGCTTATATCTTGCTTATTTTCAATGATAGCGCAAAACGAATGCTTATTTAGTATCAACAATAATTATACCTACCACCAGAATTAATGGGGATCGATTTTGTGCAATTTAAAATTTGCGATGTTTATAATTTTCAAACGCTTATATCTCGCTTTTTTGCAATGATAGCGCAAAACAAATGCTTATTTAGTATCAACAATAATTATACCTACCACTAGAATTAATGGGGATCGATTTTGAGCAATTTTAAATTTGCGATTTTTATAATTTTCAAACGCTTATATCTCGCTTATTTGCAATGATAGCGAAAAACGAATGCTTATTTAGTATCAACAATAATTATACCTACCACTAGAATTAATAGGGATCGATTTTGAGCTTTTTTAAATTTGCGATTTTTCAAATTTTCAAACGCTTATATCTCGCTTATTTGCAATGATAGCGCAAAACGAATGCTTATTTAGTATCAACAATAATTATACCTACCACCAGAATTAATGGGGATCGATTTTGAGCAATTTTAAATTTGCGATTTTTATAATTTTCAAACGCTTATATCTCGCTTATTTGCAATGATAGCGAAAAACGAATGCTTATTTAGTATCAACAATAATTATACCTACCACTAGAATTAATAGGGATCGATTTTGAGCTTTTTTAAATTTGCGATTTTTCAAATTTTCAAACGCTTATATCTCGCTTATTTGCAATGATAGCGCAAAACGAATGCTTATTTAGTATCAACAATAATTATACCTACCACCAGAATTAATGATCATCGATTTTGAGCAATTTTAAATTTGCGATTTTTCAAATTTTCAAACGCTTATATCTTGCTTATTTGCAATGATAGCGCAAAACGAATGCTTATTTAGTATCGACAATAATTATACCTACCATCAGAATTAATGGGGATCGATTTTGACCAATTTTAAATTTGCGATTTTTATAATTTTCAAACGCTTATATCTCGCTTATTTGCAATGATAGCGAAAAACGAATGCTTATTTAGTATCAACAATAATTATACCTACCACCAGAATTAATGGGGATCGATTTTGAGCAATTTTAAGTTTGCGATTTTTATAATTTTCAAACGCATATATCTCGCTTATTTGCAATGATAGCGCAAAACGAATGCTTATTTAGTATCAACAATAATTATACCTACAACCAGAATTAATAGGGATCGATTTTGAGCTTTTTTAAATTTGCGATTTTTCAAATTTTCAAACGCTTATATCTCGCTTATTTGCAATGATAGCGCAAAACGAATGCTTATTTAGTATCAACAATGATTATTTCTACCACCAGAAATAAAAAGGATCGATTTTGAGCAATTTTTAATTTGCGATTTTTATAATTTTCAAACGCTTATATCTCGCTTATTTGCAATGATAGCGCAAAACGAATGCTTATTTAGTATCAACAATAATTATACCTACCACCGGAATTAATAGGGATCGATTCTGAGCATTTTTAAATTAGCGATTTTTCAAATTTTCAAACGCTTATATCTTGCTTATTTTCAATGATAGCGCAAAACGAATGCTTATTTAGTATCAACAATAATTATACCTACCACCAGAATTAATGGGGATCGATTTTGAGCAATTTTAAATTTGCGATGTTTATAATTTTCAAACGCTTATATCTCGCTTTTTTGCAATGATAGCGCAAAACAAATGCTTATTTAGTATCAACAATAATTATACCTACCACCAGAATTAATGGGGATCGATTTTGAGCAATTTTAAATTTGCGATTTTTATAATTTTCAAACGCTTATATCTCGCTTATTTGCAATGATAGCGAAAAACGAATGCTTATTTAGTATCAACAATAATTATACCTACCACTAGAATTAATAGGGATCGATTTTGAGCTTTTTTAAATTTGCGATTTTTCAAATTTTCAAACGCTTATATCTCGCTTATTTGCAATGATAGCGCAAAACGAATGCTTATTTAGTATCAACAATAATTATACCTACCACCAGAATTAATGGGGATCGCTTTTGAGCAATTTTAAATTTGCGATTTTTCAAATTTTCAAACGCTTATATCTCGCTTATTTGCAATGATAGCGCAAAACGAATGCTTATTTAGTATCAACAATAATTTTACCTAGCACCAGAATTAATGATGATCGATTTTGAGCAATTTTAATTTTGCGATCTTGCCTTACTTTTCGTGATTTTTCCAAGATATGATCGAACAAAAAAATCGTGAACGGATAATTTCACCGAAATTTCAATCTTCTTCCTCTACTTTGATTTTTTTTTCGTGATTTTGCCAAGATATGACCGAAGACAGCATTGAAAACGGATAAATTCTTGGAAATTTCAATCTTTTTCCTCTATTTCTACTTTGTGTACAGGATTTTGCCAAGATATAATCAAAAAAAGCATCAAAAACAGATAACTTTAGCGAAATATCAATATTTTTTGTTTATTTTACCTTACATTTCGTGATTTTGCCATGATATGATCGAAAAAAGCACTGAAAATTGAAAGTTTTACCGAAATTTTAATTTTTTTCCGATATTTTGCCTTACTTTTCGTGATTTTGACAATATATGATCGAACAAAAAAATCGTGAACAGATAATTTCCTCGAAATTTCAATCTTTTTCCTCTATTCTGCCTTCCTTTTCGTGATTTTGCCAAGATATGATCGAAAAATGGATCGAAAACGGATAATTTCTTCGAAATTTCAATCTTTTTCCTCTATTTTGCCTTCCTTTTCGTGATTTTCCCAAGATATGATCGAAAAATGGATCTCTATTTTGCCTTTGTGTTCAGGATTTTCCCTAGATATGATCGATAAAAGCATTGAAAACGAATAATATAACGAAATTTTAATCTTTTTCCTCTATTTTGCCTTCCCTTCCAAGATTTCTCCAAGATATGATATAAAAAAGCATCGAAAACGGATAATTTCAAAGAGATTCAATCTTTTTCCTCTAATTTTTCTTTTGTTCAGGATTTTGCCAAGATATGATCGATAAAAGCATCGAAAACGAATTACTTAACGAAATTTCAATGTTTTTCCTCTTTTTTGCCTTCCTTTTCGTGATTTTGTCAAGATATGATAGAAAAAAGTACCAAAAACGAATAATTTCACCGAAATTTCAATTTTTTTCCTCTATTATCCTCAGTTCTCGTGATTTATGAATGATATAATCAAAAAAGCATCAAAAACAGATAACTTCAACGAATTATCAATACTTTTTGTTTATTTTACCTTACATTTCCTGCTTTTTCCAAGATATGATCGAAAAAAGCATCGAAAACGTGTATTTTAAACGAAATTTACAACGTTTTTCGTCTATTTTGCCTCACATTTCCGTGATTTTCCCAGGATATGACAGAAAAAAGCACCGAAAACGAATAATTTCCTCGAAATTTCAATCTTTTTCTTCTATTATGCCTTCCTTATCGTGATTTTGCCAAGATATGATCGAAAAAAGGATCGAAAACGGATAATTTCAAAGATATTTCAATCCTTTCCCTCTATTTTGCCTTGATTTTCGTGATTTTTCCAAGATATGAGCGTAAAAATCATCGAAAACGGATAATTTCAAAGATATTTCAACCTTTTTCCTATATTCTGCCGTATTTTTCGTAATTTCTTGAAGATATGATGCAAAAAAACATCGAAAACGGATAATTTCAACGAAATTTCAATATTTTTTCGTCTATTTTGCCTTACTTTTCGTGATTTTGCCAAGATATGAGCGTAAAAATCATCGAAAACGGATAATTTCAAAGAAATTTTAAACTTTTTCCTTTATTTTGCCTTTGTGTTCAGGATTTTCCCTAGATATGATCGATAAAAGCATTGAAAACGAATAATATAACGAAATTTTAATCTTTTTCCTCTATTTTGCCTTCCCTTCCAAGATTTCTCCAAGATATGATACAAAAAAGCATCGAAAACGGATAATTTCAAAGAGATTCAATCTTTTTCCTCTAATTTGCCTTTTGTTCAGGATTTTGCCAAGATATGATCGATAAAAGCATCTAAAACGAATAACTTAACGAAATTTTAATGTTTTTCCTCTATTTTGCCTTCCTTTTCGTGATTTTGCCAGGATATGATAGAAAAAAGTACCAAAAACGGATAATTTCACCGAAATTTCAATTTTTTTCCTCTATTATCCTCAGTTCTCGTGATTTATGAATGATATAATCAAAAAAAGCATCAAAAACAGATAACTTCAACGAATTATCAATACTTTTTGTTTATTTTACCTTACATTTCATGCTTTTTCCAAGATATGATCGAAAAAAGCATTGAAAACGTGTATTTTAAACGAAATTTCAAACGTTTTTCGTCTATTTTGCCTCACATTTCCGTGATTTTCCCAAGATATGACAGAAAAAAGCACCGAAAACGAATAATTGCCTCGAAATTTCAATCTTTTTCTTCTATTTTGCCTTCCTTATCGTGATTTTGCCAAGATATGATCGAAAAAAGGATCGAAAACGGATAATTACAAAGAAATTTCAATCTTTTTCCTCTATTTTTCCTTACTTTTCGTGATTTTGCCAAGATATGAGCGTAAAAATCATCGAAAACGGATAATTTCAAAGAAATTTCAAGCTTTTTCCTCTATTTTGCTTTGGTTTTCGAAATTTTTTAAAGATATGATGCAAAAAAGCATCAAAAACAGATAATTTGAACGAAATTTCATAATTTTTTCATCTATTTTTCCCTACATTTCGTGATTTAGCCAAGTTATGATCGAAAAAAGCATCGAAACCGGATAAAACCACAAATATTTTAATCTTTATCCTGTCTTTTGCCTTACTTTTCGTGATTTTCCAAGATATGATCGAAATAAGGGTCGAAAACGGATTTTTTCACCAAAATTTCAATATTTTTTGTCTATTCTGTCTTAGTTTTCGTGATTGTGCAATGATATGATATAAAAAATCATCGAAAACGGATAATTTCAAAGAGATTCAATCCTTTTCCTATAATTTGCCTTGTGTTCAGGATTTTGGCAAGATATGATCGAAAAAAGTATCGAAAACGGATAATTTAACCGAAATTTTAATTTTTTTCCTTTATCTTGCCTTACTTTTCGTGATTTTTCCAAGATATGATCGAACAAAAAAATCGTGAACGGATAATTTCACCGAAATTTCAATCTTCTTCCACTACTTTGATTTGTTTTTCGTGATTTTGCCAAGATATGACCGAAGACAGCATTGAAAACGGATAATTTCTTGGAAATTTCAATCTTTTTCCTGTATTTATACTTTGTGTACAGGATTTTGCCAAGATATAATCGAAAAAAGCATCTAAAACGAATAATTTCAACGAAATTGTATTATTTTTCTTCTATTTTGCCTGAGTTTTCGTGATGTTACCAAGATATGATCGAAAAAAGCATAAAAAACGTATATTTTCAACGAAATTTCAATCGTTTTTCGTCTATTTTGCCTCACATTTCTTGATTTGGACAAGATATGATACAACAAAGCTTTGAAAACGGATAATTTGACCGAAATTTTGATCTTTTTTCGTCTGTATTTGCCTTAATATTCGTGATTTTGCCATGATATGATCGAAAAAAGCACTGAAAATTGAAAGTTTTACCGAAATTTTAATTTTTTTCCAATATTTTGCCTTACTTTTCGTGATTTTGACAAGATATGATCGAACAAAAAAATCGTGAACGGACAATTTCCTCGAAATTTCAATCTTTTTCCTCTATTTTGCCTTCCTTTTCGTGATTTTACCAAGATATGATCGAAAAAAGGATCGAAAACGGATAATTTCAAAGAAATTTCAATCTTTTTCCTCTATTTTGCCTTACTTTTCGTGATTTTGCCAAGATATGATCGAAAAAAGGATCGAAAACGGATAATTTCAAAGAAATTTTAAACCTTTTCCTCTATTTTGCCTTTGTGTTCAGCATTTTCCCTAGATATGATTGATAAAAGCATTGAAAACGAATAATATAACGAAATTTTAATCTTTTTCCTCTATTTTGCCTTCCCTTCCAAGATTTCTCCAAGATATGATATAAAAAAGCATCGAAAACGGATAATTTCAAAGAGATTCAATCTTTTTCCTCTAATTTGCCTTTGTGTTTAGGATTTTGCCAAGATATGATCGATAAAAGCATCGAAAACGAATAACATAACGAAATTTTGATGTTTTTCCTCTATTTTGTCTTCCTTTTCATGATTTTGCCAAGATATGATAGAAAAAAGTACCAAAAACGGATAATTTCCCCCATTTTTCAATTTTTTTCCTCTATTTTACCTTAGTTTTCGTGATTTTGCCAAGATATGACCGAAAAAAGTATCGAAAACGGACAATTTCAACGAAACTTCGATCTTTTTTCGTCTATTTAGCCTTAGAGTTCGTGATTTTTGAATGATATAATCAAAAAAAGCATCAAAAACAGATAACTTCAGCGAAATATCAATATTTTTTGTTTATTTTACCTTACATTTCGTGATTTTTCAAGGATATGATCGAAAAAAGCATCAGAAACGGATAAATTCACCGAAATTTCAATTATTTCCTCTATTATACCTTAGTTTTCGTGATTTTGCCAAGATATGAACGAAAAAAGCATCGAAAACGGACAATTTCCCCGAAATTTCAATCCCTTTACATCTATTTTGCCTTAGTTGTCGTGATTATTAAAAGATATGATCGAAAAAAGGATCGAAAACGGACAATTTCAGAGAAATTGAAATATTTTTTCCTCTATTTTGCCTTCCTTTTCGTGATTTTGCCAAGATATGATCGAAAACGGATAATTTCAAAGAAATTTTAAACTTTTTTCTCTATTTTGCCTTTGTGTTCAGCATTTTCCCTAGTTATGATTGATAAAAGCATTGAAAACGAATAATATAACGAAATTTTAATCTTTTTCCTCTATTTTGCCTTCCCTTCCAAGATTTCTCCAAGATATGATATAAAAAAGCATCGAAAACGGATAATTTCAAAGAGATTCAATCTTTTTCCTCTAATTTGCCTTTTGTTCAGGATTTTGCAAAGATATGATCGATAAAAGCATCGAAAACGAATAACTTAACGAAATTTTAATGATTTTCCTCTATTTTGCCTTCCTTTTCGTGATTTTGCCAAGATATGATAGAAAAAAGTACCAAAAACGGATAACTTCACCGAAATTTCAATTTTTTTCCTCTATTATCCTCAGTTCTCGTGATTTATGAATGATATAATCAAAAAAAGCATCAAAAACAGATAACTTCAACGAATTATCAATACTTTTTGTTTATTTTACCTTACATTTCCTGCTTTTTCCAAGATATGATCGAAAAAAGCATCGAAAACGTGTATTTTAAACGAAATTTCAAACGTTTTTCGTCTATTTTGCCTCACATATCCGTGATTTTCCCAAGATATGACACAAAAAAGCACCGAAAACGAATAATTTCCTCGAAATTTCAATCTTTTTCTTCTATTTTGCCTCACATTTCCTGATTTGGACAAGATATGATACAACAAAGCTCCGAAAACGGATAATTTGACCGAAATTTTAATTTTTTTCCAATATTTTGCCTTACTTTTCATGATTTTGACAAGATATGATCGAACAAAAAATCGTGAACGGATAATTTCCTCGAAATTTCAATCTTTTTCCTCTATTTTGCCTTCCTTTTCGTGATTTTCCCGAGATATGATCGAAAAATGGATCTCTATTTTGCCTTTGTGTTCAGGATTTTCCCTAGATATGATCGATAAAAGCATTGAAAACGAATAATATAACGAAATTTTAATCTTTTTCCTCTATTTTGCCTTCCCTTCCAAGATTTCTCCAAGATATGATATAAAAAAGCATCGAAAACGGATAATTTCAAAGAGATTCAATCTTTTTCCTCTAATTTTTCTTTTGTTCAGGATTTTGCCAAGATATGATCGATAAAAGCATCGAAAACGAATAACTTAACGAAATTTCAATGTTTTTCCTCTTTTTTGCCTTCCTTTTCGTGATTTTGTCAAGATATGATAGAAAAAAGTACCAAAAACGAATAATTTCACCGAAATTTCAATTTTTTTCCTCTATTATCCTCAGTTCTCGTGATTTATGAATGATATAATCAAAAAAAGCATCAAAAACAGATAACTTCAACGAATTATCAATACTTTTTGCTTATTTTACCTTACATTTCCTGCTTTTTCCAAGATATGATCGAAAAAAGCATCGAAAACGTGTATTTTAAACGAAATTTCAAACGTTTTTCGTCTATTTTGCCTCACATTTCCGTGATTTTCCCAAGATATGACACAAAAAAGCACCGAAAACGAATAATTTCCTCGAAATTTCAATCCTTTTCCTCTATTTTGCCTTACTTTTCGTGATTTTTCCAAGATATGAGCGTAAAAATCATCGAAAACGGATAATTTCAAAGAAATTTCAACCTTTTTCCTCTATTTTGCCTTATTTTTCGTAATTTTTTGAAGATATGATGCAAAAAAACATCGAAAACGGATAATTTCAACGAAATTTCAATATTTTTTCGTCTATTTTGCCTTACTTTTCGTGATTTTGCCAAGATATGAGCGTAAAAATCATCGAAAACGGATGATTTCAAAGAAATTTTAAACTTTTTCCTTTATTTTGCCTTTGTGTTCAGGATTTTCCCTAGATATGATCGAAAAAAGGATCGAAAACGGATAATTACAAAGAAATTTCAATCTTTTTCCTCTATTTTTCCTTACTTTTCGTGATTTTGCCAAGATATGAGCGTAAAAATCATCGAAAACGGATAATTTCAAAGAAATTTCAAACTTTTCCTCTATTTTGCTTTGGTTTTCGTAATTTTTTAAAGATATGATGCAAAAAAGCATCAAAAACAGATAATTTGATCGAAATTTCATAATTTTTTCATCTATTTTTCCCTACATTTCGTGATTTAGCCAAGTTATGATGGAAAAAAGCATCGAAACCGGATAAAACCACAAATATTTTAATCTTTATCCTGTCTTTTGCCTTACTTTTCGTGATTTTCCAAGATATGATCGAAAAAAGCATCGAAAACGGATTTTTTCACCAAAATTTCATTATTTTTTGTCTATTCTGTCTTAGTTTTCGTGATTGTGCAATGATATGATATAAAAATCATCGAAAACGGATAATTTCAAAGAGATTCAATCCTTTTCCTATAATTTGCCTTGTGTTCAGGATTTTGGCAAGATATGATCGAAAAAAGCATTGAAAACCTGTATTTTCAACGAAATTTCAATCGTTTTTCGTCTATTTTGCCTCACATTTCCTGATTTTGACAAAATATGATACAAAAAAGCACCGAAAACGGATAATTTCACTGGAATTTCAATATTATTCCTCTATTTTTCCTTACTTTTCGTGATTTTGCCAAGATATGAGCGTAAAAATCATCGAAAACGGATAATTTCAAAGAAATTTCAAACTTTTCCTCTATTTTGCTTTGGTTTTCGTAATTTTTTAAAGATATGATGCAAAAAAGCATCAAAAACAGATAATTTGAACGAAATTTCATAATTTTTTCATCTATTTTTCCCTACATTTCGTGATTTAGCCAAGTTATGATGGAAAAAAGCATCGAAACCGGATAAAACCACAAATATTTTAATCTTTATCCTGTCTTTTGCCTTACTTTTCGTGATTTTCCAAGATATGATCGAAAAAAGCATCGAAAACGGATTTTTTCACCAAAATTTCATTATTTTTTGTCTATTCTGTCTTAGTTTTCGTGATTGTGCAATGATTTGATATAAAAATCATCGAAAACGGATAATTTCAAAGAGATTCAATCCTTTTCCTATAATTTGCCTTGTGTTCAGGATTTTGGCAAGATATGATCGAAAAAAGCATTGAAAACCTGTATTTTCAACGAAATTTCAATCGTTTTTCGTCTATTTTGCCTCACATTTCCTGATTTTGACAAAATATGATACAAAAAAGCACCGAAAACGGATAATTTCACTGGAATTTCAATATTATTCCTCTATTTTCCTTAGTTTTCGTGATTTTGCAAGACATGATAGAAAAAAGCATCAGAAACAGATAACTTCAACGAAATTTCAATATTTATTGTTTATTTTACTTTACATTTCGTGATTTTTCCAAGATATGATCGAAAAAAGCATCAAAAACGGATAAATTCACCGAAATTTCAATCTTTTTCCTCTATTTTACCTTACATTTCGTGATTTATGAATGATATGATCAAAAAAAGGATCAAAAACGGATAATTTCAACGAAATATCAATATTTTTTCGTCTATTTTGCCTTACATTTCGTGATATTGCCAATATATGATCGAAAAAACATCATTATCATCGACAACGGATAATTTCACCGAAATTTCAATTTTTTCCACGATTTTGCCTCTGTTTTCGTGATATTTCATGATATGGTCAAAAGAAGCATCGAAAACGGATAATTTCAACGAAATATCAATATTTTTAGTTTATTTTACCTTACATTTCGTGATTTTTCCTATTAATGATCGAAAAAAGCACCGAAAACGAAACATTTCACGAAATTTCTATCTTTTTCCTCTATTTTGACTTAGTTTTCGTGATTTTGCCAAGATATGATCGAAAAAAGCATCGAAAACGGATAATTTCAACCAAATTTCAATATTTTTTCGCCTATTTTACCTTACATTTCGTGACTTTGCCAATATATGATCGAAGACAGCATTGAAAACGGATAATTTCTTGGAAATTTCAATCTTTTTCCTGTATTTATACTTTGTGTACAGGATTTTGCCAAGATATAATCGAAAAAAGCATCTCAAACGAATAATTTCAACGAAATTGTATGATTTTTCTTCTATTTTGCCTGAGTTTTCGTGATTTTACCAAGATATGATCGAAAAAAGCATCGAAAACGTGTATTTTCAACGAAATTTCAATCGTTTTTCGTCTATTTTGCCTCACATTTCCTGATTTGGACAAGATATGATACAACAAAGCTCCGAAAACGGATAATTTCACCGAAATTTTGATCTTTTTTCGTCTGTATTTGCCTTAATATTCGTGATTTTGCCATGATATGATCGAAAAAAGCACTGAAAATTGAAAGTTTTACCGAAAATTTAATTTTTTTCCAATATTTTGCCTTACTTTTCGTGATTTTGACAAGATATGGTCGAAAAAAGGATTGAAAACGGATAATTTCAAAGAAATTTCAATCTTTTTCCTCTATTTTGCCTTATTTTTCGTGATTTTGCCAAGATATGAGCGTAAAAATCATCGAAAACGGATAATTTCAAAGAAATTTCAAACTTTTTCCTCTATTTTGCCTTCCTTTTCGTGATTTTGCCAAGATATGATCGAAAAAAGGATCGAAAACGGATAATTTCAAAGAAATTTCAATCTTATTCCTCTATTTTGCCTTACTTTTCGTGATTTTGCCAAGATATGAGCGTAAAAAATCATCGAAAACGGATAATTTCTTGGAAATTTCAAACTTTTTCCTCTATTTTGCCTTTGTGTTCAGGATTTTCCCTAGATATGATCGATAAAAGCATTGAAAACGAATAATATAACGAAATTGTAATCTTTTTCCTCTATTTTGCCTTCCCTTCCAAGATTTCTCCAAGATATGATATAAAAAAGTATCGAAAACGGATAATTTCAAAGAGATTCAATCTTTTTCCTCTAATTTGCCTTTTGTTCAGGATTTTGCGAAGATATGATCGATAAAAGCATCGAAAACGAATAACTTAACGAAATTTTAATGTTTTTCCTCTATTTTGCCTTCCTTTTCGTGATTTTGCCAAGATATGATAGAAAAAAGTACCAAAAACGGATAATTTCACCGAAATTTCAATTTTTTTCCTCTATCTTCCTCAGTTCTCGTGATTTATGAATGATATAATCAAAAAAAGCATCAAAAACAGATAACTTCAACGAATTATCAATACTTTTTGTTTATTTTACCTTACATTTCATGCTTTTTCCAAGATATGATCGAAAAAAGCATCGAAAACGTGTATTTTAAACGAAATTTACAACGTTTTTCGTCTATTTTGCCTCACATTTCCGTGATTTTCCCAAGATATGACACAAAAAAGCACCGAAAACGAATAATTTCCTCGAAATTTCAATCTATTTCTTCTATTTTGCCTTCCTTATCGTGATTTTGCCAAGATATGATCGAAAATAGGATCGAAAACGGATAATTTCAAAGAAATTTCAACCTTTTTCCTCTATTTTGCATTATTATTCGTAATTTTTTGAAGATATGATGCAAAAAAACATCGAAAACAGATAATTTCAACGAAATTTCAATATTTTTTTGTCTATTTTGCCATACATTTCGTGATTATGCCAATATATGATCAAAAAAAGCATCGACAACGGATAATTGCCTCGAAATTTCAATCTTTTTCCTCTATTTAGCCTTCCTTTTCGTGATTTTGTCAAGATATGATCGAAAAAAGGATCGAAAACGGATAATTTCAAAGAAAATTCAATCTTTTTCCTCTATTTTTCCTTACTTTTCGTGATTTTGCCAAGATATGAGCGTAAAAACCATCGAAAACGGATAATTTCAAAGAAATTTCAAACTTTTTCCTCTATTTTGCTTTGGTTTTCGTAATATTTTTAAATTATATGATGCAAAAAAGCATCAAAAACAGATAATTTGAACGAAATTTCATAATTTTTTCATCTTTTTTTCCCTACATTTCGTGATTTAGCCAAGTTATGATCGAAAAAAGCATCGAAACCGGATAAAACCACAAATATTTTAATCTTTATCCTGTCTTTTGCCTTACTTTTCGTGATTTTCCAAGATATGATCGAAAAAAGCATCGAAAACGGATTTTTTCACCAAAATTTCATTATTTTTTGTCTATTCTGTCTTAGTTTTCGTGATTGTGCAATGATATGATATAAAAATCATCGAAAACGGACAATTTCAAAGAGATTCAATCCTTTTCCTATAATTTGCCTTGTGTTCAGGATTTTGGCAAGATATGATCGAAAAAAGCATTGAAAACCTGTATTTTCAACGAAATTTCAATCGTTTTTCGTCTATTTTGCCTCACATTTCCTGATTTTGACAAAATATGATACAAAAAAGCACCGAAAACGGATAATTTCACTGGAATTTCAATATTATTCCTCTATTTTTCCTTACTTTTCGTGATTTTGCCAAGATATGAGCGTAAAAATCATCGAAAACGGATAATTTCAAAGAAATTTCAAACTTTTCCTCTATTTTGCTTTGGTTTTCGTAATTTTTTAAAGATATGATGCAAAAAAGCATCAAAAACAGATAATTTGAACGAAATTTCATAATTTTTTCATCTATTTTTCCCTACATTTCGTGATTTAGCCAAGTTATGATGGAAAAAAGCATCGAAACCGGATAAAACCACAAATATTTTAATCTTTATCCTGTCTTTTGCCTTACTTTTCGTGATTTTCCAAGATATGATCGAAAAAAGCATCGAAAACGGATTTTTTCACCAAAATTTCATTATTTTTTGTCTATTCTGTCTTAGTTTTCGTGATTGTGCAATGATTTGATATAAAAATCATCGAAAACGGATAATTTCAAAGAGATTCAATCCTTTTCCTATAATTTGCCTTGTGTTCAGGATTTTGGCAAGATATGATCGAAAAAAGCATTGAAAACCTGTATTTTCAACGAAATTTCAATCGTTTTTCGTCTATTTTGCCTCACATTTCCTGATTTTGACAAAATATGATACAAAAAAGCACCGAAAACGGATAATTTCACTGGAATTTCAATATTATTCCTCTATTTTCCTTAGTTTTCGTGATTTTGCAAGACATGATAGAAAAAAGCATCAGAAACAGATAACTTCAACGAAATTTCAATATTTATTGTTTATTTTACTTTACATTTCGTGATTTTTCCAAGATATGATCGAAAAAAGCATCAAAAACGGATAAATTCACCGAAATTTCAATCTTTTTCCTCTATTTTACCTTACATTTCGTGATTTATGAATGATATGATCAAAAAAAGGATCAAAAACGGATAATTTCAACGAAATATCAATATTTTTTCGTCTATTTTGCCTTACATTTCGTGATATTGCCAATATATGATCGAAAAAACATCATTATCATCGACAACGGATAATTTCACCGAAATTTCAATTTTTTCCACGATTTTGCCTCTGTTTTCGTGATATTTCATGATATGGTCAAAAGAAGCATCGAAAACGGATAATTTCAACGAAATATCAATATTTTTAGTTTATTTTACCTTACATTTCGTGATTTTTCCTATTAATGATCGAAAAAAGCACCGAAAACGAAACATTTCACGAAATTTCTATCTTTTTCCTCTATTTTGACTTAGTTTTCGTGATTTTGCCAAGATATGATCGAAAAAAGCATCGAAAACGGATAATTTCAACCAAATTTCAATATTTTTTCGCCTATTTTACCTTACATTTCGTGACTTTGCCAATATATGATCGAAGACAGCATTGAAAACGGATAATTTCTTGGAAATTTCAATCTTTTTCCTGTATTTATACTTTGTGTACAGGATTTTGCCAAGATATAATCGAAAAAAGCATCTCAAACGAATAATTTCAACGAAATTGTATGATTTTTCTTCTATTTTGCCTGAGTTTTCGTGATTTTACCAAGATATGATCGAAAAAAGCATCGAAAACGTGTATTTTCAACGAAATTTCAATCGTTTTTCGTCTATTTTGCCTCACATTTCCTGATTTGGACAAGATATGATACAACAAAGCTCCGAAAACGGATAATTTCACCGAAATTTTGATCTTTTTTCGTCTGTATTTGCCTTAATATTCGTGATTTTGCCATGATATGATCGAAAAAAGCACTGAAAATTGAAAGTTTTACCGAAAATTTAATTTTTTTCCAATATTTTGCCTTACTTTTCGTGATTTTGACAAGATATGGTCGAAAAAAGGATTGAAAACGGATAATTTCAAAGAAATTTCAATCTTTTTCCTCTATTTTGCCTTATTTTTCGTGATTTTGCCAAGATATGAGCGTAAAAATCATCGAAAACGGATAATTTCAAAGAAATTTCAAACTTTTTCCTCTATTTTGCCTTCCTTTTCGTGATTTTGCCAAGATATGATCGAAAAAAGGATCGAAAACGGATAATTTCAAAGAAATTTCAATCTTATTCCTCTATTTTGCCTTACTTTTCGTGATTTTGCCAAGATATGAGCGTAAAAAATCATCGAAAACGGATAATTTCTTGGAAATTTCAAACTTTTTCCTCTATTTTGCCTTTGTGTTCAGGATTTTCCCTAGATATGATCGATAAAAGCATTGAAAACGAATAATATAACGAAATTGTAATCTTTTTCCTCTATTTTGCCTTCCCTTCCAAGATTTCTCCAAGATATGATATAAAAAAGTATCGAAAACGGATAATTTCAAAGAGATTCAATCTTTTTCCTCTAATTTGCCTTTTGTTCAGGATTTTGCGAAGATATGATCGATAAAAGCATCGAAAACGAATAACTTAACGAAATTTTAATGTTTTTCCTCTATTTTGCCTTCCTTTTCGTGATTTTGCCAAGATATGATAGAAAAAAGTACCAAAAACGGATAATTTCACCGAAATTTCAATTTTTTTCCTCTATCTTCCTCAGTTCTCGTGATTTATGAATGATATAATCAAAAAAAGCATCAAAAACAGATAACTTCAACGAATTATCAATACTTTTTGTTTATTTTACCTTACATTTCATGCTTTTTCCAAGATATGATCGAAAAAAGCATCGAAAACGTGTATTTTAAACGAAATTTACAACGTTTTTCGTCTATTTTGCCTCACATTTCCGTGATTTTCCCAAGATATGACACAAAAAAGCACCGAAAACGAATAATTTCCTCGAAATTTCAATCTATTTCTTCTATTTTGCCTTCCTTATCGTGATTTTGCCAAGATATGATCGAAAATAGGATCGAAAACGGATAATTTCAAAGAAATTTCAACCTTTTTCCTCTATTTTGCATTATTATTCGTAATTTTTTGAAGATATGATGCAAAAAAACATCGAAAACAGATAATTTCAACGAAATTTCAATATTTTTTTGTCTATTTTGCCATACATTTCGTGATTATGCCAATATATGATCAAAAAAAGCATCGACAACGGATAATTGCCTCGAAATTTCAATCTTTTTCCTCTATTTAGCCTTCCTTTTCGTGATTTTGCCAAGATATGATCGAAAAAAGGATCGAAAACGGATAATTTCAAAGAAAATTCAATCTTTTTCCTCTATTTTTCCTTACTTTTCGTGATTTTGCCAAGATATGAGCGTAAAAACCATCGAAAACGGATAATTTCAAAGAAATTTCAAACTTTTTCCTCTATTTTGCTTTGGTTTTCGTAATATTTTTAAGATATGATGCAAAAAAGCATCAAAAACAGATAATTTGAACGAAATTTCATAATTTTTTCATCTTTTTTTCCCTACATTTCGTGATTTAGCCAAGTTATGATCGAAAAAAGCATCGAAACCGGATAAAACCACAAATATTTTAATCTTTATCCTGTCTTTTGCCTTACTTTTCGTGATTTTCCAAGATATGATCGAAAAAAGCATCGAAAACGGATTTTTTCACCAAAATTTCATTATTTTTTGTCTATTCTGTCTTAGTTTTCGTGATTGTGCAATGATATGATATAAAAAATCATCGAAAACGGACAATTTCAAAGAGATTCAATCCTTTTCCTATAATTTGCCTTGTGTTCAGGATTTTGGCAAGATATGATCGAAAACAGCATCGAAAACGGATAATTTTACCGAAATTTTAATTTTTTTCCTTTATCTTGCCTTACTTTTCGCGATTTTTCCAAGATATGATCGAAAAAAAAATCGTGAACGGATAATTTCACCGAAATTTCAATCTTCTTCCTCTAATTTGATTTGTTTTTCGTGATTTTGCCAAGATATGACCGAAGACAGCATTGAAAACGGATAATTTCTTGGAAATTTCAATCTTTTTCCTCTATTTATACTTTGTATACAGGATTTTGCCAAGATATAATCGAAAAAAGCATCTAAAACGAATAATTTCAACGAAATATTAATCTTTTCCCTCTAGTTTTCCTTCCTTTTCGTTATTTCTCCAAGATATGATCGAAAAAAGCATAGAAAACGGATAATTTCAACGAAATTGTATTATATATCTTCTAATTTGCCTTAGTTTTCGTGATGTTACCAAGATATGATCGAAAAAAGCTATGAAAAAGTGTATTTTCAACGAAATTTTAATCGTTTTTCGTCTATTTCGCCTCACATTTCCTGATTTTGACAAGTTATGATACGAAAAAGCACCGAAAACGGATAATTTCACTGGAATCTCAATATTATTCCTTTATTTTCCCTAGTTTTCGTGATTTTGCAAGACATGATAGAAAAAAGCATCGACAACGGATAATTTCACCGAAATTCCAATTTTTTCTACAATTTTGCCTCTGTTTTCGTGATTTTTCATGATTAGGTCAAAAGAAGCATCGAAAACGGATAATTTCAACAAAATATCTATATTTTTAGTTTTTATTTACCTTACATTTCGTGATTTTACCAATTTATGATTGAAAAAAGCATCGAAAACGGATAATTTCACCGAAGTTTCAAACTTTTCCAATATTTTGCCTTGCATTTCGTGATTTTGACAAGATATGATCTAACAAAAAAATCGTGAACGGATAATTTCACCAAAATTTCAATTCTCTTCCTCTACTTTGATTTGTTTTTCGTGATTTTGCCGAGATATGATAGAAAAAAGGATCGAAAACTGATAATTTAAAAGAAATTTCAAACTTTTTCCTCTATTTTGCCATAGTTTAAGTAATTTTTTAAAGATATGATGCAATAAAGCATCGAAAACGGATAATTTCAACGAAATTTCAATATTTTTTCGTCTATTTTGCCTTACATTTCGTGATTTTGCCAATACATGATCGAAAAAAGCATCGACAACGAATAATTTCCTCGAAATTTCAATCTATTTCCTCTATTTATCCTTCCTTTTCGTGATTTTGCCAAGATATGATCGAAAAAAGGATCGAAAACGGATGATTTCAAAGAAATTTTAAACTTTTTCCTTTATTTTGCCTTTGTGTTCAGGATTTTCCCTAGATATGATCGAAAAAAGGATCGAAAACGGATAATTACAAAGAAATTTCAATCTTTTTCCTCTATTTTTCCTTACTTTTCGTGATTTTGCCAAGATATGAGCGTAAAAATCATCGAAAACGGATAATTTCAAAGAAATTTCAAACTTTTCCTCTATTTTGCTTTGGTTTTCGTAATTTTTTAAAGATATGATGCAAAAAAGCATCAAAAACAGATAATTTGAACGAAATTTCATAATCTTTTCATCTATTTTTCCCTACATTTCGTGATTTAGCCAAGTTATGATGGAAAAAAGCATCGAAACCGGATAAAACCACTAATATTTTAATCTTTATCCTGTCTTTTGCCTTACTTTTCGTGATTTTCCAAGATATGATCGAAAAAAGATTCGAAAACGGATTTTTTCACCAAAATTTCATTATTTTTTGTCTATTCTGTCTTAGTTTTCGTGATTGTGCAATGATATGATATAAAAATCATCGAAAACGGATAATTTTTAAAGAGATTTAATCCTTTTCCTATAATTTGCCTTGAGTTCAGGATTTTGGCAAGATATGATCGAAAAAAGCATTGAAAACCTGTATTTTCAACGAAATTTCAATCGTTTTTCGTCTATTTTGCCTCACATTTCCTGATTTTGACAAAATATGATACAAAAAAGCACCGAAAACGGATAATTTCACTGGAATTTCAATATTATTCCTCTATTTTCCTTAGTTTTCGTGATTTTGCAAGACATGATAGAAAAAAGCATCAGAAACAGATAACTTCAACGAAATTTCAATATTTATTGTTTATTTTACTTTACATTTCGTGATTTTTCCAAGATATGATCGAAAAAAGCATCAAAAACGGATAAATTCACCGAAATTTCAATCTTTTTCCTCTATTTTACCTTACATTTCGTGATTTATGCATGATATGATCAAAAAAAGGATCAAAAACGGATAATTTCAACGAAATATCAATATTTTTTCGTCTATTTTGCCTTACATTTCGTGATATTGCTAATATATGATCGAAAAAACATCATTATCATCGAAAACGGATAATTTCAACGAAATATCAATATTTTTAGTTTATTTTACCTTACATTTCGTGATTTTTCCTATTAATGATCGAAAAAAGCACCGAAAACGAAACATTTCACGAAATTTCTATCTTTTTCCTCTATTTTGACTTAGTTTTCGTGATTTTGCCAAGATATGATCGAAAAAAGCATCGAAAACGGATAATTTCAACCAAATTTCAATATTTTTTCGCCTATTTTACCTTACATTTCGTGACTTTGCCAATATATGATCGAAAAAAGCATTGACAACTGATAATTTCAAAGAAATTTCAATCTTTTTCCTCTATTTTGCCTTACTTTTCGTGATTTTGCAGGGATATGATCGAAAAAAGCATCGACAACGGATAATTTCAAAGAAATTTCAATCTATTTCCTCTATTTTGCCTTACTTTTCGTGATTTTGCAGGGATATGATCGAAAAAAGCATCGAAAACGGATAATTTTACCGAAATTTTAATTTTTTTCCTTTATCCCTTGTGTAGGCACCCGGGTACCCGGGTACCCACTAAGGTATATTTTTGCTTGTACGTTGATTATAAAGAAAGATATCGCTTTGATGCTTCAGATCGTCGTTATCTACCTGAATCCCTAGTAAATACTACTATTATAAATACGTTAACTATATTTAATGCTTAAATAAAAGCATTAAAAGTTCACATACGTCCTGGGGGCACCCGGGGTACCCGGGTACCCACTTGAAATTTCCTTCTCATTTTCTGACACATATGCGTTGGAATTCGTTCCTTGAAAACATTATTCAATAAATAGACATTTTCTGAAGATATTAAAGCCAATTTTATATCAATTGAACGGTTAGAACTTTTATTATGAATAAACATAGAAAGGTATGTTTCTTACTTCCGTAAAACGGCCAGCGTCAGTCACGCGAAATATCGGCTTTTTTGTTACGGAGGCTCAACTTTGGAGTCGTATAAAAGTTTAAGTAGAAATTGCACAAAAAAACAAGTGACATCAACGTTTAATACGTTCTATTGCACATGTAACCATATAAGCTAATCATTTCTGTTTTCATAACATTTGGTATTTATCATAGATGGAACGGAAAAGTGCCCATTTTTACGAGCTGTTTCAGGGAGTGCTCTTTTTGAACGTTTGTTACTCAAACGCTATTACTTCAATCACAAAGATATTTCGATAGAATATTAATACGTTTATTGTTAATTAAAATACGAAGTTTCAAAATATTTGTATGAAACGATAAAAAGTTGTTGTCGATTTTGTGAAGCAACTTTTTCTCAGAAGTGGATAGCCGTAGAAATACAAAATTGGGTTCGTTAGAAAGATTTCAAAATGAGTTTTCACGGTAAATAATTATTTTTCACAACAAGTTAGCGGATTTTTTTATACGAATTAATATTTAACGCCGAGATTTGCAACTGTTGAGCAGTGTTGCCACGTTGATGTCTTCGGGAGTTCCTAACCTCCCTATCTCGCCCTGCTCATTCTTTGTCTCATTTTTCAGCTACGATTATATCGTTTTAACTGAAAAAAATCAAATTTTAAGTACTGACACCTCAAGTTAAGCTATAGTAATATTGCTGTACTGACTGTGTGGTAGTTTTTCGTTAGCTTCTATTGGGCAATATATGCTGCATAATATGTACATCGATGATAATTTTCACGGAGAATTTTTATTCACATCAATCGTTAGATTTGACATACGTTTTCGAATGTTAATTACAGACAGGTTTTCGCACACTTTTCTAGTTTTTCTTCTCCTTCTTATCAATTGCTTATAGCACAGGTGACAGCTCCCAGTGATCTTCTTTCTCCCGGAGCTGTCCGATGTAGACGCACCAAGAGTAGAATCCTCCGCAATAACTGGCTGCCCGATAGCACTTTCAATCGCAATCTTTGTTGTAATATTGCGCATAACTTGCAAATTTTGTGATTTTTGCTAAATTACTGGCTTCGCCAGTTCTTCACTTAATTTTCGCATAAATCTACGTCGTTGGTTGGTTTTTGACGTCGGCATTTCGTTGTTTTCATAGTATATCCGATAGGATGCAAAAGTTGCTACGTCGATTATATTGAAAACATAGCTAGCGGCCATCTCAAAGTGCGGCATTTTGTTGTATACCTAATAATCATCTGGTCCATTGTATCACCTCCAGATTTAAACTTACTGTAATACAAAGTTATATGGGGCTTCTTCATACCACTTTCATAAATATTTATATCAGAATGCATCGTTGAAATTAAAATAACTGCTTTCCCCTTCTTTGGGACATAAGAGCAAATAATTACTCTTTAGTGGAAATTAATTATTGTTCTTCAAATAGCCTTTGCACGAAAAAATTTTAAGAAAAAAAGAAAGTGACACTATGTTTTATGTATTCTACATAAACCTGTGAAGCGTTCGGCTCTCTCAGTAATGTAAATACCAGAAGAAAGCCAGGAGTAGCACTGAAGCTCATATATTCAGTTTCTACGAAACATAAGGGTAAGAAAGATGATCAATAAGATAAGATAATAAGGAAAAATACGAAACGTAATTGATATGATTAGGCGTAGCTTCGCAGACCATGGCGATAGAAAGAAAGCCTCTCTGAGGGACGGAGTGTACAAAAGCTCGAGATGCAAGACCAATAATTCGGCAACACTGCTGCACAATGCGAATCCTGGCGTTAAATATAAATTCGTGTAAAAAAATCCGCTAATTTGTTGTGAAAAATAATTATTTACCGCGAAAACTCATTTTGAAAACTTTCTAACGAACCCAATTTTGTATTTCTACGGCTATCCACTTCCGAGAAAAAGTTGTTTTACAAAATCGACAACAACTTTTTATTGTTTCATACAAATATTCTGAAACTTCGTATTTTAATTACTAATACCCGTATTAATATTCTATCAAAATATCTTTGTGATTGAAAAAACAGATTTTGAAGAACAAATGTTCAAAAAGAGCACTCCGTGAAACAGCCCGTAAAAATGGGCACTTTTCCGTTCCATCTATGATAAATACCAAATTTTATGAAAACAGAAATGATTAGCTTATATGGTTACACGCGCAATAGAACGTACTAAACGCTGATGTCACTTGTTTTTATGTGCCATTTCTACTTTAAATTTTACAAGACTTCAAATTTGAATTTTTAATGAAAAAAAAGGAATTCAGGCGTCAAGAACCGAAGAATAAACATACCTTTCTAATTTTGTTAATTGTAGAAGTTCTAACCGGTCAAATGATATAAAAATGACTTTGATACCTTCATAAAATATGTATTTATTAAATAAAATGTTTAGAGAACGAATTCCTTTACAAATGTGTTCAAAAATGAGTTCTAAAGAGGTGGGTACCCGGGTACCCCGGGTGCCCAACAACGTAGGTAAAGTTGGGTGCCTGCACAAGGGTTATCTTGCCTTACTTTTCGTAATTTTTCCAAGATATGATCAAACAAAAAAATCGTGAACGGATAATTTCACCGAAATTTCAATCTTCTTCCTCTACTTTGATTTGTTTTTCGTGATTTTGCCAAGATATGACCGAAGACAGCATTGAAAACGGATAATTTCTTGGAAATTTCAATCTTTTTCCTGTATTTATACTTTGTGTACAGGATTTTGCCAAGATATAATCGAAAAAAGCATCTCAAACGAATAATTTCAACGAAATTGTATGATTTTTCTTCTATTTTGCCTGAGTTTTCGTGATTTTACCAAGATATGATCGAAAAAAGCATCGAAAACGTGTATTTTCAACGAAATTTCAATCGTTTTTCGTCTATTTTGCCTCACATTTCCTGATTTGGACAAGATATGATACAACAAAGCTCCGAAAACGGATAATTTCACCGAAATTTTGATCTTTTTTCGTCTGTATTTGCCTTAATATTCGTGATTTTGCCATGATATGATCGAAAAAAGCACTGAAAATTGAAAGTTTTACCGAAAATTTAATTTTTTTCCAATATTTTGCCTTACTTTTCGTGATTTTGACAAGATATGGTCGAAAAAAGGATTGAAAACGGATAATTTCAAAGAAATTTCAATCTTTTTCCTCTATTTTGCCTTATTTTTCGTGATTTTGCCAAGATATGAGCGTAAAAATCATCGAAAACGGATAATTTCAAAGAAATTTCAAACTTTTTCCTCTATTTTGCCTTCCTTTTCGTGATTTTGCCAAGATATGATCGAAAAAAGGATCGAAAACGGATAATTTCAAAGAAATTTCAATCTTATTCCTCTATTTTGCCTTACTTTTCGTGATTTTGCCAAGATATGAGCGTAAAAAATCATCGAAAACGGATAATTTCTTGGAAATTTCAAACTTTTTCCTCTATTTTGCCTTTGTGTTCAGGATTTTCCCTAGATATGATCGATAAAAGCATTGAAAACGAATAATATAACGAAATTGTAATCTTTTTCCTCTATTTTGCCTTCCCTTCCAAGATTTCTCCAAGATATGATATAAAAAAGTATCGAAAACGGATAATTTCAAAGAGATTCAATCTTTTTCCTCTAATTTGCCTTTTGTTCAGGATTTTGCGAAGATATGATCGATAAAAGCATCGAAAACGAATAACTTAACGAAATTTTAATGTTTTTCCTCTATTTTGCCTTCCTTTTCGTGATTTTGCCAAGATATGATAGAAAAAAGTACCAAAAACGGATAATTTCACCGAAATTTCAATTTTTTTCCTCTATCTTCCTCAGTTCTCGTGATTTATGAATGATATAATCAAAAAAAGCATCAAAAACAGATAACTTCAACGAATTATCAATACTTTTTGTTTATTTTACCTTACATTTCATGCTTTTTCCAAGATATGATCGAAAAAAGCATCGAAAACGTGTATTTTAAACGAAATTTACAACGTTTTTCGTCTATTTTGCCTCACATTTCCGTGATTTTCCCAAGATATGACACAAAAAAGCACCGAAAACGAATAATTTCCTCGAAATTTCAATCTATTTCTTCTATTTTGCCTTCCTTATCGTGATTTTGCCAAGATATGATCGAAAATAGGATCGAAAACGGATAATTTCAAAGAAATTTCAACCTTTTTCCTCTATTTTGCCTTATTATTCGTAATTTTTTGAAGATATGATGCAAAAAAACATCGAAAACAGATAATTTCAACGAAATTTCAATATTTTTTTGTCTATTTTGCCATACATTTCGTGATTATGCCAATATATGATCAAAAAAAGCATCGACAACGGATAATTGCCTCGAAATTTCAATCTTTTTCCTCTATTTAGCCTTCCTTTTCGTGATTTTGCCAAGATATGATCGAAAAAAGGATCGAAAACGGATAATTTCAAAGAAAATTCAATCTTTTCCTCTATTTTTCCTTACTTTTCGTGATTTTGCCAAGATATGAGCGTAAAAACCATCGAAAACGGATAATTTCAAAGAAATTTCAAACTTTTTCCTCTATTTTGCTTTGGTTTTCGTAATTTTTTTAAGATATGATGCAAAAAAGCATCAAAAACAGATAATTTGAACGAAATTTCATAATTTTTTCATCTTTTTTTCCCTACATTTCGTGATTTAGCCAAGTTATGATCGAAAAAAGCATCGAAACCGGATAAAACCACAAATATTTTAATCTTTATCCTGTCTTTTGCCTTACTTTTCGTGATTTTCCAAGATATGATCGAAAAAAGGATCGAAAACGGATTTTTTCACCAAAATTTCATTATTTTTTGTCTATTCTGTCTTAGTTTTCGTGATTGTGCAATGATATGATATAAAAAATCATCGAAAACGGACAATTTCAAAGAGATTCAATCCTTTTCCTATAATTTGCCTTGTGTTCAGGATTTTGGCAAGATATGATCGAAAACAGCATCGAAAACGGATAATTTTACCGAAATTTTAATTTTTTTCCTTTATCTTGCCTTACTTTTCGTGATTTTTCCAAGATATGATCGAAAAAAAAATCGTGAACGGATAATTTCACCGAAATTTCAATCTACTTCCTCTAATTTGATTTGTTTTTCGTGATTTTGCCAAGATATGACCGAAGACAGCATTGAAAACGGATAATTTCTTGGAAATTTCAATCTTTTTCCTCTATTTATACTTTGTGTACAGGATTTTGCCAAGATATAATCGAAAAAAGCATCTAAAACGAATAATTTCAACGAAATATTAATCTTTTCCCTCTAGTTTTCCTTCCTTTTCGTTATTTCTCCAAGATATGATCGAAAAAAGCATAGAAAACGGATAATTTCAACGAAATTGTATTATATATCTTCTAATTTGCCTTAGTGTTCGTGATGTTACCAAGATATGATCGAAAAAAGCATCGAAAAAGTGTATTTTCAACGAAATTTTAATCGTTTTTCGTCTATTTCGCCTCACATTTCCTGATTTTGACAAGATATGATACGAAAAAGCACCGAAAACGGATAATTTCACTGGAATCTCAATATTATTCCTTTATTTTCCCTAGTTTTCGTGATTTTGCAAGACATGATAGAAAAAAGCATCGGCAACGGATAATTTCACCGAAATTCCAATTTTTTCTACAATTTTGCCTCTGTTTTCGTGATTTTTCATGATTAGGTCAAAAGAAGCATCGAAAACGGATAATTTCAACAAAATATCTATATTTTTAGTTTTTATTTACCTTACATTTCGTGATTTTACCAATTTATGATTGAAAAAAGCATCGAAAACGGATAATTTCACCGAAGTTTCAAACTTTTCCAATTATTTGCCTTGCATTTCGTGATTTTGACAAGATATGATCTAACAAAAAAATCGTGAACGGATAATTTCACCAAAATTTCAATTCTCTTCCTCTACTTTGATTTGTTTTTCGTGATTTTGACGAGATATGATCGAAAAAAGGATCGAAAACTGATAATTTAAAAGAAATTTCAAACTTTTTCCTCTATTTTGCCATAGTTTTCGTAATTTTTTAAAGATATGATGCAAAAAAGCATCGAAAACGGATAATTTCAACGAAATTTCAATATTTTTTCGTCTATTTTGCCTTACATTTCGTGATTTTGCCAATACATGATCGAAGAAAGCATCGACAACGAATAATTTCCTCGAAATTTCAATCTATTTCCTCTATTTATCCTTCCTTTTCGTGATTTTGCCAAGATATGATCGAAAAAAGGATCGAAAACGGATAATTTCAAAGAAATTTCAATCTTTTTCCTCTATTTTGCCTTAGTTTTCGTAATTTTTTAAAGATATGATGCAAAAAAGCATCGAAAACGGATAATTTCAAAGAAATTTCAATCTTTTTCCTCTATTTTGCCTTAGTTTTCCTAATTTTTTAAAGATATGATGCAAAAAAGCATCGAAAACGGATAATTTGAACGAACTTAATAAATTTTTTCATCTATTTTGCCCTACATATCGTGATTTAGCCAAGTTATGATCGAAAAAAGCATCGAAACCGGATAAAACCACAAAAAATTTAATTTTTTTCCTCTCTTTTGCCTTACTTTTCGTGATTTTGCCAAGATATTATTGAAAAAAGCATCGAAAACGTATATATTCAACGAAATTTCAAACGTGTTTCGTCTATTTTTCCTCACATTTCGTGATTTTGCCAAGATATGATACAAAAAAGCACCGAAAACGGATAATTTCACCGGAATTTCAATATTTTTTCCACGATTTTGCCTCTGTTTTCGTGATTTTTCATGATATGGTCAAAAGAAGCATCCAAAACGGATAATTTCAACGAATTATCAATATTTTTAGTGTATTTTACCTTACATTTCGTGATTTTTCCAATTTATGATCGAAAAAAGCATCGAAAACGAATAATTTCGCGAAATTTCTATCTTTTTCCTCTGTTCTTACATAGTTTTCATTATTTTGTAAGATATGATCGAAAAAAGCATCGAAAACGGACAATTTCACCGAAATTTCAATACTTTATCGTCTATTTTGCCTTACATTTCGTGACTTAGCCAATATATGATCGAAAAAAGCATCGACAACGGATAATTTCAAAGAAATTTCAATCTTTTTCTTATTTTGCCTTACTTTTCGTTATTTTTCCAAGATATGATCGAAAAAAGCATCGAAAACTGATAATTTCACCAAAATTTCAATAATTTTTGTCTATTTTGTCTTTGTTTTCGTGATTTTGCAATAAAATGTTAGAAAAAGCATCAAAAACGAATACTATAACGAAATTTTAATCTTTTTCTTCTATTTTGCCTTCCCTTCCAAGATTTCTCGAAGATATGATATAAAAAAGCATCGAAAACGGATAATTTCAAAGAGATTCAATCTTTTTCCTCTAGTTTGCCTTGTGTTCAGGATTTTGCCAAGATATGATCGATAAAAGCATCGAAAACGAATAACTTAACGAAATTTTAATGTTTTTCCTCTATTTTGCCTTCCTTTTGGTGATTTTGCCAAGATATGATAGAAAAAAGTACCAAAAACGGATAATTTCACCGAAATTTCAATTTTTTTCCACTATTATCCTCAGTACTCGTGATTTTTGAATGATATATTCAAAAAAAGCATCAAAAACAGATAACATCAACGAAATATCAATATTTTTTGTATATTTTACCTTACAATTCGTGATTTTTCCAAGATATGATTGAGAAAAACATCAAAAACGGGTAAATTCACCGAAATTTCAATCTTTTTCCTCTATTTTGCCTTAGTTTTCCTGATTTTGCCAAGATATGACCGTAAAAATAATCGAAAACGGATAATTTCAAAGAAATTTCAAACTTTTTCCTCTATTTTGCCTTAGTTTTCGTAATTTTTTAAAGATATGATGCAAAACAGCATCGACAACGGATAATTTCAAAGAAATTTCAATCTTTTTTCTCTATTTTGCCTTACATTTCGTGATATTGCCAATATATGATCGAAAAAACATCATCATCATCGACAACGGATAATTTCACCGAAATTTCAATTTTTTTCACGATTTTGCCTCTGTTTTCGTGATTTTTCATGATACGGTCAAAAGAAGCATCGAAAACGGATAATTTCAACGAAATATCAATATTTTTAGTTTATTTTACCTTACATTTCGTGATTTTTCCTATTAATGATCGAAAAAAGCATCGAAAACGAAAAATTTCACGAAATTTCAATATTTTTTGTCTATTTTGTCTTAGTTTTCATGATTTTGCAATAATATGTTAGAAAAAGCATCAAAAACGGAAAATTTCAAAGAAATTACAATCTTTTTCCTCTATTTTGCCTTAGTTTTCCTAATTTTTTAAAGATATGATGCAAAAAGCATCGAAAACGGATAATTTGAACGAACTTAATAAATTTTTTCATCTATTTTGCCCTACATATCGTGATTTAGCCAAGTGATGATCGAAAAAAGCATCGAAACCGGATAAAACCACAAAAATTTTAATTTTTTTCCTCTCTTTTGCCTTACTTTTCGTGATTTTGCCAAGATATTATTGAAAAAAGCATCGAAAACGTATATATTATACGAAATTTCAAACGTGTTTCGTCTATTTTGCCTCACATTTCGTGATTTTGCCAAGATATGATACAAAAAAAGACCAAAATCGGATAATTTCACCGGAATTTCAATATTTTTTCCACGATTTTGCTCTGTTTTCGTGATTTTTCATGATATGGTCAAAAGAAGCATCCAAAACGGATAACTTCAACGAAATATCAATATTTTTGTTTATTTTACCTTTTATTTCGTGATTTTTCCAAGATATGATCGAAAAAAGCATCAAAAACGGATAAATTCACCGAAATTTCAATCTTTTTCCTCTATTATACCTTACATTTCGTGATTTATGCATGATATGATCAAAAAAAGGATCAAAAACGGATAATTTCAACGAAATATCAATATTTTTTCGTCTATTTTGCCTTACATTTCGTGATATTGCCAATATATGATCGAAAAAACATCATCATCATCGACAACGGATAATTTCACCGAAATTTCAATTTTTTTTCACGATTTTGCCTCTGTTTTCGTGATTTTTCATGATACGGTCAAAAGAAGCATCGAAAACGGATAATTTCAACGAAATATCAATATTTTTAGTTTATTTTACCTTACATTTCGTGATTTTTCCTATTAATGATCGAAAAAAGCATCGAAAACGAAAAATTTCACGAAATTTCTATCTTTTTTCTCTATTTTGATTTAGTTTTCGTGATTTTGCCAAGATATGATCGAAAAAAGCATCGAAAACGGATAATTTCAACGAAATTTCAATATTTTTTCGCCTATTTTGCCTTACATTTCGTGACTTTGCCAATATATGATCGAAAAAAGCATCGACAACGGATAATTTCAAAGAAATTTCAATCTTTTTCCTCTATTTTGCCTTACTTTTCGTGATTTTTCCAAGATATGATCGAAAAACGCATCGAAAACTGATTGTTTCACCAAAATTTCAATATTTTTTGTCTATTTTGTCTTAGTTTTCGTGATTTTGCAATAATATGTTAGAAAAAGCATCAAAAACGGAAAATATCAAAGAAATTTCAATCTTTTTCCTCTAATTTGCCTTTGTGTTCAGGACTTTGCCAAGATATGATCGATAAAAGCATCGAAAACGAATAATATAACGAAATTTTAATCTTTTTCCTCTATTTTGCCTTTTTTTTCAAGATTTCTCCAGGATATGATATAAAAAAGCATCGAAAACGGATAATTTCAAAGAGATTCAATCATTTTCCTCTAATTTGCCTTGTGTTCAGGATTTTGCCAAGATATGATCGATAAAAGCATCGTAAACGAATAACTTAACGAAATTTTAATGTTTTTCCTCTATTTTGCCTTCCTTTTGGTGATTTTGCCAAGATATGATAGAAAAAAGTACCAAAAACGGATAATTTCACCGATATTTCAATTTTTTTCCACTATTATCCTCAGTACTCGTGATTTTTGAATGATATATTCAAAAAAAGCATCAAAAGCAGATAACTTCAACGAAATATCAATATTTTTTGTTAATTTTATCTTACATTTCGTGATTTTTCCCAGATATGATCGAAAAAAGCATCAAAAACGGATAAATTCACCGAAATTTCAATCTTTTTCCTCCATTTTGCCTTACTTTTCGTGATTTTTCCAAGATATGATCGAACAAAAAAATCGTGAACGGATAATTTCACCGAAATTTCAATCTTCTTCCTCTAATTTGATTTGTTTTTCGTGATTTAGCCAAGATATGACCGAAGACAGCATTGAAAACAGATAATTTCTTGGAAATTTCAATCTTTTTCCTCTATTTATACTTTGTGTACAGGATTTTGCCAAGATATGATCGAAAAAAGCATCAAAAACGGATAAATTCACCGAAATTTCAATCTTTTTCCTCTATTTTACCTTAGTTTTCGTGATTTTGCCAAGATATGATCGAAAAAAGCATCGAAAACGGATAATTTCAATGAAATTTCAATATTTTTCGTCTATTTTGCCTTACATTTCGTGATTTTGCCAATATATGACCGAAAAAAGCATCGACAACGGATAATTTCCTCGAAATTTCAATCTTTTTCCAATATTTTGCCTTACTTTTCGTGATTTTGCAGGGATATGATCGAAAAAAGCATCGAAAACGGATAGTTTTACCGAAATTTTAATTTTTTTCCTTTATCTTGCCTTACTTTTCGTGATATTTACAAGATATGATCGAACAAAAAAATCGTGAACGGATAATTTCACCGAAATTTCAATCTTCTTCCTCTACTTTGATTTGTTTTTCTTGATTTTGCCAAGATATGACCGAAAACAGCATTGAAGACGGATAATTTCAAAGAAATTTCAAACTTTTTCCTCTATTTTGCCTTAGTTTTCTTAATTTTTTAAAGATATGATGCAAAAAAGCATCGAAAACGGATAATTTCAACGAAATTTCAATATTTTTTCGTCTATTTTGCCTAACATTACGTGACTTTGCCAATATATGATCGAAGAAAGCATCGACAACGGATAATTTCAAAGAAATTTCAATCTATTTCCTCTATTTTGCCTTACTTTTCGTGATTTTTCCAAGATACGATCGAAAAAAGCATCGACAACGAATAATTTCCTCGAAATTTCAATCTTTTTCCTCTATTTATCCTTCCTTTTCGTGATTTTGCCAAGATATGATCGAAATAGCATCGAGAACGGTTAATTTCACCGTATTTCAATCTTCTTCCTCTACATTGATTTGGTTTTCGTGATTTTGCCAATATTTGCTCGAAAACAGCATCGAAAACGGATAATTTCTCGGAAATTTCAATCTTTTTCCTCTATTTTGCCTAGCTTTTAGTGAATTTGGCAAGATATGATCGAAAAAAGCATCGAAAACGGATAATTTCAACGAAATATCCACCTTATTCCACTATCTTGCCTTACTTTTCGTGATTTTGCAAGGATATGAGCGAAAAAATCATCGTAAACGGATAGTCTCAAAGAAATATCAAACCTTTTCCTCAATTTTGACTTAGTTTTCGTGATTTTGCAAATATATGACGGAAAAAAGCATCGAAAACGGATAATTTCAACGAAATTTCAATATTTTTACCTCTATTTTGCACTGCATTTCATGATTTTCCAAGATATAATCGAAAAAGCATCGAAAACGGACAATTACACCGAAATTTCTATTTTTTACCTCTATTTTCCTTAGTTTTAGTGATTTTGCAAGATATGATCGAAAAAAGCATCGAAAATGGTTAATTTCAATAAAAATTAAATCTTTTCCCTTTAATTTCGTTAGTTTTCGTGATTTTTGCGTGATATAATAAAAAAAGCATCTAAAACAGATAACTTCAACAAAATATCAATATTTTTTCTTCTATATTTTCTTACATTTCGTGATTTTACGAAAATATGATCGAAAAAAGTATCGAAAACGGATAATTTCTACGAAATTTCAATGTTTCTTCTTCTATTTTGCACTGCATCTCATGATTTTGCCAAGATATTATCGAAAAAAGCATCGAAAATGGACAATTACACCGAAATTGCATTTTTTTCATCTATTTTGCCTTAGTTTTCGTGATTTTTGCAAGATATGATCAAAAAAAGCATCGAAAACGGATAATTTCAACGAAATTTCAATGTTTTTTTTCTATTTTGCATTACATTTCGTTATTTTTTCAAGATGTGAACGATAAAAGCATCGAAAACGGACAATTACACCGAAATATCAATTTTTTCATTTATTTTGCCTTAGTTTTCCTGATTTTTCCAAGATATGATCAATAAAAGCATCGTAAACGGATAATTTCAACGAAATATCAATATTTTTTCTTCTATATTTTCTTACATTTCGTGATTTTACCAAAATATGATGGAAAAAAGCATCGGAAACGGATAATTTCAACGAAATTTCAATGTTTTTTCTTCTATTTGGCACTGCATCTCATGTTTTGCCAAGAGATTATCGAAAAAAGCATCGAAAACGGACAATTCACCGAAATTTCAATTTTTTCATCTTATTTTCCTTAGTTTTCGTGATTTTTCCAAGATATGATCAATAAAAGCATTGAAAACGGTAAATGTCAAGGATATTTCAATATTTTGTCTAAGATTTCGTGATTTTGCAAAGATATGATATAAAAAATCATCGAAAACGGATAATTTCAACGAGATCTTAATCTCTTTCCTCTATTTTGCCTTTGTGTTCATGTTTTGCTAAGATATAACCGAAAAAAGCATCGAAAAAGAACAATTTCAACGAAATTTTAATCATTTTTCTCTATTTTGCCTTCCTTTACGTGATTTCTCCAAGATATGATCGAAAAAAGCATCGAAAACGGACAATTAATTCGAAATTTCAATATTTTCATCTATTTTGCCTTAGTTTTCGTGATTTTTCCAAGATATGATCACAAAAAGCATCGAAAACGGATTATTTCAACTAAATATCAATATTTTTTCTTCTATATTTTCTTACATATGTGATTTCGCCAAGATATGATCAAAAAAAGCATCGAAAACGGATAATTTCACCAAAATTTCAATCTTTTTCCAATATTTTGCCTTACTTTTCGTGATTTTGCAGGGATATGATCGAAAAAAGCATCGAAAACGGATAGTTTTACCGAAATTTTAATTTTTTTCCTTTATCTTGCCTTACTTTTCGTGATATTTACAAGATATGATCGAACAAAAAAATCGTGAAGGGATAATTTCACCGAAATTTCAATCTTCTTCCTCTACTTTGATTTGTTTTTCTTGATTTTGCCAAGATATGACCGAAAACAGCATTGAAGACGGATAATTTCAAAGAAATTTCAAACTTTTTCCTCTATTTTGCCTTACATTTCGTGATTTTGCCAATATATGACCGAAAAAAGCATCGACAACGGATAATTTCCTCGAAATTTCAATCTTTTTCCAATATTTTGCCTTACTTTTCGTGATTTTGCAGGGATATGATCGAAAAAAGCATCGAAAACGGATAGTTTTACCGAAATTTTAATTTTTTTCCTTTATCTTGCCTTACTTTTCGTGATATTTACAAGATATGATCGAACAAAAAAATCGTGAACGGATAATTTCACCGAAATTTCAATCTTCTTCCTCTACTTTGATTTGTTTTTCTTGATTTTGCCAAGATATGACCGAAAACAGCATTGAAGACGGATAATTTCAAAGAAATTTCAAACTTTTTCCTCTATTTTGCCTTAGTTTTCTTAATTTTTTAAAGATATGATGCAAAAAAGCATCGAAAACGGATAATTTCAAAGAAATTTCAATATTTTTTCGTCTATTTTGCCTAACATTACGTGACTTTGCCAATATATGATCGAAGAAAGCATCGACAACGGATAATTTCAAAGAAATTTCAATCTATTTCCTCTATTTTGCCTTACTTTTCGTGATTTTTCCAAGATACGATCGAAAAAAGCATCGACAACGAATAATTTCCTCGAAATTTCAATCTTTTTCCTCTATTTATCCTTCCTTTTCGTGTTTTTGCCAAGATATGATCGAAATAGCATCGAGAACGGTTAATTTCACCGTATTTCAATCTTCTTCCTCTACATTGATTTGGTTTTCGTGATTTTGCCAATATTTGCTCGAAAACAGCATCGAAAACGGATAATTTCTCGGAAATTTCAATCTTTTTCCTCTATTTTGCCTAGCTTTTAGTGAATTTGGCAAGATATGATCGAAAAAAGCATCGAAAACGGATAATTTCAACGAAATATCCACCTTATTCCACTATCTTGCCTTACTTTTCGTGATTTTGCAAGGATATGAGCGAAAAAATCATCGTAAACGGATAGTCTCAAAGAAATATCAAACCTTTTCCTCAATTTTGACTTAGTTTTCGTGATTTTGCAAATATATGACGGAAAAAAGCATCGAAAACGGATAATTTCAACGAAATTTCAATGTTTTTACTTCTATTTTGCACTGCATTTCATGATTTTCCAAGATATAATCGAAAAAGCATCGAAAACGGACAATTACACCGAAATTTCTATTTTTTACCTCTATTTTCCTTAGTTTTAGTGATTTTGCAAGATATGATCGAAAAAAGCATCGAAAATGGTTAATTTCAATAAAAATTAAATCTTTTCCCTTTAATTTCGTTAGTTTTCGTGATTTTTGCGTGATATAATAAAAAAAGCATCTAAAACAGATAACTTCAACAAAATATCAATATTTTTTCTTCTATATTTTCTTACATTTCGTGATTTTACGAAAATATGATCGAAAAAAGTATCGAAAACGGATAATTTCTACGAAATTTCAATGTTTCTTCTTCTATTTTGCACTGCATCTCATGATTTTGCCAAGATATTATCGAAAAAAGCATCGAAAATGGACAATTACACCGAAATTGCATTTTTTTCATCTATTTTGCCTTAGTTTTCGTGATTTTTGCAAGATATGATCAAAAAAAGCATCGAAAACGGATAATTTCAACGAAATTTCAATGTTTTTTTTCTATTTTGCATTACATTTCGTTATTTTTTCAAGATGTGAACGATAAAAGCATCGAAAACGGACAATTACACCGAAATATCAATTTTTTCATTTATTTTGCCTTAGTTTTCCTGATTTTTCCAAGATATGATCAATAAAAGCATCGTAAACGGATAATTTCAACGAAATATCAATATTTTTTCTTCTATATTTTCTTACATTTCGTGATTTTACCAAAATATGATGGAAAAAAGCATCGGAAACGGATAATTTCAACGAAATTTCAATGTTTTTTCTTCTATTTGGCACTGCATCTCATGTTTTGCCAAGAGATTATCGAAAAAAGCATCGAAAACGGACAATTCACCGAAATTTCAATTTTTTCATCTTATTTTCCTTAGTTTTCGTGATTTTTCCAAGATATGATCAATAAAAGCATTGAAAACGGTAAATGTCAAGGATATTTCAATATTTTGTCTAAGATTTCGTGATTTTGCAAAGATATGATATAAAAAATCATCGAAAACGGATAATTTCAACGAGATCTTAATCTCTTTCCTCTATTTTGCCTTTGTGTTCATGTTTTGCTAAGATATAACCGAAAAAAGCATCGAAAAAGAACAATTTCAACGAAATTTTAATCATTTTTCTCTATTTTGCCTTCCTTTACGTGATTTCTCCAAGATATGATCGAAAAAAGCATCGAAAACGGACAATTAATTCGAAATTTCAATATTTTCATCTATTTTGCCTTAGTTTTCGTGATTTTTCCAAGATATGATCACAAAAAGCATCGAAAACGGATTATTTCAACTAAATATCAATATTTTTTCTTCTATATTTTCTTACATATGTGATTTCGCCAAGATATGATCAAAAAAAGCATCGAAAACGGATAATTTCACCAAAATTTCAATCTTTTTCCTCTATTTTATATCATTTTTTGTGATTTTGCCAAGATATGATCGAAAAAAGCATCGAAAACGGATAATTTTAACGACATTTCAATCTTTTTCCTCTATTTTGTCTTCCTTTTCGTGTTTTTGCCAAGATTTGATAGAAAAAGCATCGAAAACGGATAATTTCAACGAAATTTCAATCTTTTTCCTACATTTTGCCTTATTTTTCAGGATTTTTCCCTGTTATAATCAAAAAAAGTATCAAGAACGGATAATGTCAACGAAATTGTATTATTTTTCCTCTATTTGGCCTTCCTTTTCGTGATTTCACCAAGATATGATCAAAAAAAGCATCGAAAACGGAAATACATTTGAATAGTTTGTTAGAAGAATGTGCAAAAAAATATATTCAAAACATTTTCCGTTATAAAAAACACTGATTCATAATTAATTGCAATTATAAAATTTCTATTGGACGAATGCAAAAAGAAGATAATATTTATTCGAGAATGCTTTTCAGAATTAATGCCAATCAAATATTAAAACTGAAAACGGTAAAATTATTTCAATTATTTGTTTTCATTGAAAAGAGATTACTAAAAATATGCATAGAAAGTACAATTTCCATTATAAAAAATACGGGAGGAGTAACGAATGCTCAATAATATCTTGTACAAACGGAATTAGGTAAGAGGAGGTTATACATAAAAAATATCGGATATATTTCAAGTATCTGTAATATATTAATATTAAATCGCTTATTCCTTAAAATTAGGAAGAATCTGCGTATTTTAACAATCAAAGTTTATTTATTTTTTACCTCTATTTTCCTTAGTTTTCGTGATTTTGCAAGATATGTTCGAAAAAAGCATCGAAAATGGTTAATTTCAATGAAAATTAAATCTTTTCCCTTTATTTTCGTTAGTTTTCGTGATATTTGCGTAATATATTATAAAAAAGCATCTAAAACAGATAACTTCAACGAAATATCAATATTTTTTCTTCTATATTTTCTTACATTTCGTGATTTTACAAAAATATGATCGAAAAAAGCATCGAAAACGGATAATTTCAACGAAATTTCAATGTTTCTTCTTCTATTTTGCACTGCATCTCATGATTTTGCCAAGATATTATCGGAAAAAGCATCGAAAACGGACAATTACACCGAAATTTCAATTTTTTCATCTATTTTGCCTTTGTTTTCGTGATTTTTGCTAGATATGACCAAAAAAAGCATCGAAAACGGATAATTTCAACGAAATTTCAATGTTTTTTCTTCTATTTGGCACTGCATCTCATGTTTTGCCAAGAGATTATCGAAAAAAGCATCGAAAACGGACAATTCACCGAAATTTCAATTTTTTCATCTTATTTTCCTTAGTTTTCGTGATTTTTCCAAGATATGATCAATAAAAGCATTGAAAACGGTAAATGTCAAGGATATTTCAATATTTTGTCTAAGATTTCGTGATTTTGCAAAGATATGATATAAAAAATCATCGAAAACGGATAATTTCAACGAGATCTTAATCTCTTTCCTCTATTTTGCCTTTGTGTTCATGTTTTGCTAAGATATAACCGAAAAAAGCATCGAAAAAGAACAATTTCAACGAAATTTTAATCATTTTTCTCTATTTTGCCTTCCTTTACGTGATTTCTCCAAGATATGATCGAAAAAAGCATCGAAAACGGACAATTAATTCGAAATTTCAATATTTTCATCTATTTTGCCTTAGTTTTCGTGATTTTTCCAAGATATGATCACAAAAAGCATCGAAAACGGATTATTTCAACTAAATATCAATATTTTTTCTTCTATATTTTCTTACATATGTGATTTCGCCAAGATATGATCAAAAAAAGCATCGAAAACGGATAATTTCACCAAAATTTCAATCTTTTTCCTCTATTTTATATCATTTTTTGTGATTTTGCCAAGATATGATCGAAAAAAGCATCGAAAACGGATAATTTTAACGACATTTCAATCTTTTTCCTCTATTTTGTCTTCCTTTTCGTGTTTTTGCCAAGATTTGATAGAAAAAGCATCGAAAACGGATAATTTCAACGAAATTTCAATCTTTTTCCTACATTTTGCCTTATTTTTCAGGATTTTTCCCTGTTATAATCAAAAAAAGTATCAAGAACGGATAATGTCAACGAAATTGTATTATTTTTCCTCTATTTGGCCTTCCTTTTCGTGATTTCACCAAGATATGATCAAAAAAAGCATCGAAAACGGAAATACATTTGAATAGTTTGTTAGAAGAATGTGCAAAAAAATATATTCAAAACATTTTACGTTATGAAAAACACTGATTCATAATTAATTGCAATTATAAAATTTCTATTGGACGAATGCAAAAAGAAGATAATATTTATTCGAGAATGCTTTTCAGAATTAATGCCAATCAAATATTAAAACTGAAAACGGTAAAATTATTTCAATTATTTGTTTTCATTGAAAAGAGATTACTAAAAATATGCATAGAAAGTACAATTTCCATTATAAAAAATACGGGAGGAGTAACGAATGCTCAATAATATCTTGTACAAACGGAATTAGGTAAGAGGAGGTTATACATAAAAAATATCGGATATATTTCAAGTATCTGTAATATATTAATATTAAATCGCTTATTCCTTAAAATTAGGAAGAATCTGCGTATTTTAACAATCAAAGTTTATTTATTTTTTACCTCTATTTTCCTTAGTTTTCGTGATTTTGCAAGATATGTTCGAAAAAAGCATCGAAAATGGTTAATTTCAATGAAAATTAAATCTTTTCCCTTTATTTTCGTTAATTTTCGTGATATTTGCGTAATATATTATAAAAAAGCATCTAAAACAGATAACTTCAACGAAATATCAATATTTTTTCTTCTATATTTTCTTACATTTCGTGATTTTACAAAAATATGATCGAAAAAAGCATCGAAAACGGATAATTTCAACGAAATTTCAATGTTTCTTCTTCTATTTTGCACTGCATCTCATGATTTTGCCAAGATATTATCGGAAAAAGCATCGAAAACGGACAATTACACCGAAATTTCAATTTTTTCATCTATTTTGCCTTTGTTTTCGTGATTTTTGCTAGATATGACCAAAAAAAGCATCGAAAACGGATAATTTCAACGAAATTTCAATGTTTTTTCTTCTATTTTGCACTGCATTTCGTTATTTTTTCAAGATGTGATCGATAAAAGCATCGAAAACGGACAATTACACCGAAATTTCAATTTTTTCATCTATTTTCCTTAGTTTTCGTGATTTTTCCAAGATATGATCAATAAAAGCATCGTAAACGGATAATTTCAACGAAATATCAATATTTTTTCTTCTATATTTTCTTACATTTCGTGATTTTACAAAAATATGATCGAAAAAAGCATCGAAAACGGATAATTTCAACGAAATTTCAATGTTTCTTCTTCTATTTTGCAGTGCATCTCATGATTTTGCCAAGATATTAACGAAAAAAGCATCGAAAACGGACAATTACACCGAAATTTCAATTTTTTCATCTATTTTGCCTTTGTTTTCGTGATTTTTGCAAGATATGATCAAAAAAAGCATCGAAAACGAATAATTTCAACGAAATTTCAATGTTTTTTCTTCTATTTTGCACTGCATCTAATGTTTTGCCAAGATATTATCGAAAAAAGCATCGAAAACGGACAATTACACCGAAATTTCAATTTTTCATCTATTTTTCCTTAGTTTTCGTGATTTTTCCAAGTTATGATCAATAAAAGCATGAAAACGGTAAATTTCAAGGATATTTCAATATTTTGTCATAGTTTTCGTGATTTTGCAAAGATATGGTATAAAAAATTATCGAAAACTGATAATTTCAACGAAATTTCAATCTTTTTCCTACATTTTGCCTTATTTTTCAGGATTTTTCCAAGTTATAATCGAAAAAAGCTTAAATAACGGATAATATCATCGAAATTGTATTCTTTTTCCTCTATTTGGCCTTCCTTTTCGTGATTTCACCAAGATATGATCGAAAAATCTGATGTGGCCAGCACATGACTTTCTCCATATACAAGACGTAAATATTTATCTACGACAGTATTTTCGAACTCAATATTCCATCTAAACTTGGAAGATGAGGGATTTATTTATATCATATTTTCTTTAACGTCACAAACATAATAAAAAATCTGCTGTGGCCAGCACATGACTTTCTCCATATATAAGATGTAAATATTTATCTACGACAGTAATTTCGAACTCTATATTCCATCTAAACTTTTAAGATGAGTGATTAATTTATATATTATTACCTTTTACGTCACAAACATTATAAATAATGTTTTTCGGGACATGTACGATGAAAAACGATGAAGTGGCCTTTCGCCCCAGCGCCCAGAGCGCCCCCAACGTACATAATCAGCAACTTCCGGTTTATCAGTATTTTACAAATAACTCCTACACAATCAGTGATACAAAAATATGTTTCATACAAAAGTCATAGTAAATTTTATTTTCTAAAACTTTCTACAATTTCCATTATAAAAAATCTGATGTGGCCAGCACATGACTTTCTCCATATATAAGATGTAAATACTTATCTACGTCAGTAATTTCGAACTCTAAACATTATAAATAATGTTCTTCGGGACATGCTGGATGAAAAACGATGAAACTGGCCTTTCGCCCATAGAGCCCAGAGCGCCCACAAAGTACATAATTAGCAACTTCCGGTTTATCAGTATTTCAGGAATAACTCCTAAACAATCAGTGATACGAAAATGTTTCATACAAAATTTATAGTAAATTTTATTATCTAAAACATTTATAAATAATAGTATATACCTAAGTATCATATTTATGGAGATATTTTGAAAACCGGAAATGAGCTTTGAAGAATGAAGCTCAACTTCCGGTTAACCGATTTCCTCCAAAAACTAATCAACTCTAAAGACTGTAATAACAGTACTACATATGAAATTTGGTGTTGATCCGCCAAATAGTTTTTATGTTAGAGCGCCCACAAAGTACATAATCATCTTCTTCAGGTTTATCAGTGTTTCACGAATAACTCCTAATCAACCGGTGATACAAAAATATGTTAAATACAAAAGTTATAGTAAATTACATTATCTAAAACTTTTATAAGTAATACAATATACGTATATATCATATTTATGGAGATATTTTGAAAACCGGAAATGAGCTTTAATGAATAAAGCTCGACTTCCGGTTGACCGATTTACTCCAAAAACTAATCAACTCTGACAGCACACACCACAGTACTATATATGAAGTTTGATGTTGATACGACCAATAGTTTTCACGTTAGAGCGTCCACTATCACACACATACATACACACACACACACACACACACACACAGACATCATTCCGAAAATGGTCAAAACGTGTTCTAGGGACCCCAAAACATGCATTTCCGTTGAAATCTCGAAGTCGAATTTTTTCATGAAAACAATACTTTCTCTATACTTCGTATATGGAGAAAGTAAAAATACGGGAGGAGTAACGAATGCTCAATAATATCTTGTACAAACGGAATTAGGAAAGAGGAGGTTATACATAAAAAATATCGGATATATTTCAAGTATCTGTAATATATTAATATAAAATCGCTCATACCTTAAAATTAGGAAGAATCTGCGTATTTTAACAACCAAAGTCCAAATTTTTTTCAAGAGATGGCAATAGTGTAGAAGAAAATTTCGAATTTCCCTCAAGAGATGGTAGCAGCGGCAAAGTTAAAAACATTAGTTCGAATTTTCCTCAAGAGATGGCAGCAGCGTCAAAGTTTAAATACAGAAGTTCCGATTTTCCTCAAGAGATGGCAGTAGCGGCAAAGCTTAAATCAATAGTTTGAATTTTCCTCAAGAGATGGCAGCAGTATCAAAGTTTAAAAACAAAAGTTTTATATAATAATATAATTTCTACGAAATATCAATATTTTTAGTTTATTTTACCTTACATTTCGTGATTTTTCCAAGTTATGATCGACAAAAGCATCGAAAACAAATAAATTCACCGAAATTTCAATCTTTTTCCTCTGTTTTGCCTTAGTTTTCGTGGTTTTTCCAAGATTTGATCAAAAAAACAATCGAAAACGGATAATTTCAACGAAATATCAATATTTTTTCTTCTATATTTTCTTACATTTCGTGATTTTTCCAAGTTATGATCGACAAAAGCATCGAAAACAAATAAATTCACCGAAATTTCAATCTTTTTCCTCTGTTTTGCCTTAGTTTTCGTGGTTTTTCCAAGATATGATCGAAAAAAGCATCGAAAACGAATAATTTCAACGAAATTTTAATCATTTCCCTCTATTTTGCCTTCCTTTTCGTGATTTTTCCAAGATGTGATCAATAATAGCATCGAAATCGGATAATTTAAACTAAATTTCAATCTTTTTTGCCTTAATTTAGCCTTAGTTTTCGTGATTTTGCCAAGAAATGATCGAAAAAAGCATCGAAAACGGATAATCTTAACGAAATTTCAACCTTTTTCCTCTATTTTGTCTACGTTTTCGTGAATTTGCCAAAATATGATCGTCATAAGCATCGAAAACAGATAATTTCACCGAAATTTCAATCTTTCACTATTTCACCTTAGTTTTTCGTGATTTTGCCAGGAAATGATCGAAACAAGCGTCGAAAACGGGTAATTTCTCCGAAATTTCAATCTCATTCGTCTATTTTGCCTTACTTTTCGAGATTTTTCCAAGATATGATCGAAAAAAGCATCGAAAACGGGCAATTACTGCGAAATTTCAATTTTTTCTTCTATTTTGCCTTAGTTTTCGTGATTTTTCCAAGATATGATCGATAAAGCATCGAAAACGGACAATTACAATGAGATTTCAATTTTTTCTTCTATTTTGCCTTAGTTTTTGTGATTTTGCCAAGATATGACCGAGAAAAGCTTCGAAAACGGATAGTTTCAACGAAATTTGAATCTTTTTCTTCTATTTTGTCTTCTTTTTCGTGATTTTGCTAAAATATGATAGAAATAGCTTCGAAAACGGATAATTTCAACAAAATTTCAACATTTTTCCTACATTTTGCCGTATTTTTCTGGATTTTTCCAAAGATATAATCGAAAAAAGCATTAAAAACGGATAATATGAACGAAATTGTATTCTTTAACCTCTATTTGGCCTTCCTTTTCGTGATTTCACCAAGATATGATCGAAAAAAGCATCGAAAACGGATAATTTCTACGTAATTTCAATCTTTTTTCTCTATTTTGCCTTTGTGTTCAGAATTTTGCCTAGATAAGATAGGAAAAAGCATCGAAAAAGAGTAATTTCAACGAGATTTTAATCTCTTTCCTCAAGTTTTCCTTAGTTTTCGTGATTTTGCCAAGATATGATAGAAAAAAGCAATAAAAACGGATAATTTCACCGAAATTTCAATATTATTCCCCAATTTTTCCTTAGTTTTCGTGATTCTGCCAAGATATGATCGAAAAAAGCAATAAAAACGGATAATTTCACCGAAATTTCTTTCTTTTCCTCTATTTTGCCTTAGTTTTCGTAATTTTTCTAAGATAAGGTCGAAAAAAGTATTGCAAACGGATAATTTCAACGAAATTTCAGCCTTTTTCCTATATTTTGCCTTAGTTTTATTGATTTTTCCAAGATATGGGCGAAGAAAGCATCGAAAAAACGGAAAATATCACCAAATTTTAAACTTTTCCTCTATTTTGCCTTAGTCTTCGGGATTTTGCAAGAAATGACCGAAAAAAGCATCGAAAACGTATAATTGAAACGAGATTTCAATTTCTTTCCTCAATTTTGCCTTACTTTTGGTAATTTTTCCAAGATATGATATAAAAATGCATCGAAAATGGATAATTTCACCGAAATTCAATCCTTTTCCTCTATTCTTCCTTACTATTCGTGATTCAGCCAAGATATTATTTAAAAATACATGGAAAACGAATAATTTCAACGAAATTTCAAACTTTTTCCTCTATTATTCCTATGTTTTTGTAATTTTGCAAAGATATGATAAAAAGAACCATCGAAAACGGATCATTTCAACGATATTTAATTATTTTTTCTCTATTTTGCCTTATTTTTCAGGTTTTTTCCAAGATATTTATGAAAAAAGGATCGAAAACGGATGATTACAACAAAATTTTAATCTTTTTCCTCTATTTTGCCTTCCTTTTCGTGATTTCTCCAATATATGATCGAAAAAAGCATACGAAACGGATAATATCAACGAAATTTCAATCTTTTTCCTACATTTTGCCTTATTTTTCAGGATTTTTCCAAGTTATAATCAAAAAAATCTGATGTGGCCAGCACATGACTTTCTCCATATATATAAGATGTAATTATTAACTACCGCAGGAATTTCGAACTCTATATTCCATCTAAACTTGGAATATGAGTGATTAATATATATATATATATTATTATCTTTGACGCCAAAAACATGAATAATAATGTTTTACGGGACATGATCGATGAAAAACGATGAAATTGGCATTTCGCCCATAGAGCCCAGAGCGCCCACAAAGTACATACTCAGCAACTTCCGGTTTATCAGTATTTCATGAATACTCCTACACAATCAGTGATACAAAAATATTTTTAAACCAAAAGTTATAGTAAATTTTATTTTCTAAAACTTTTATACATAATAGTATATACCTAAATATCATATTTATGGAAATATTTTGAAAACCGGAAATGAGCTTTGAAGAATACAGCTCAACTTCCGGTAAACCGATTTACTCCAAAAACTAATCAACTCTTAAGAAACTAAATAAAGTACTATATATGAAATTTGGTGTTGATATAATGCACCGTTTTTAAGTTAGAGCGCCCACAAAGTACATAACGGCTACTTCCGGTTTATCGGTATTTCACGAATAACTCCTAATCAACCGGTGATACAAAAATATGTTAAATACAAAAGTTATAGTAAATTTTATTATCTAAAACTTTTATAAGAAATACAATGCACGTATATATCATATTTATGGAGATATTTTGAAAACTGGAAATGAGCTATAATGAATGAAGCTCGACTTCCGGTCAACCGATTTACTCCAAAAACTAATCAACTCTGACAGCACACACCACAGTACTATATACGAAGTTTGGTATTAATACGACCAATAGTTTTCACGATAGAGCGCCCACTAACACACACACACATACAGACACACACACACACACACACTCACACACACACACACACACACACACACATACACACAGACATCATTCCGAAAATAGTCAAAACGTGTTCTAGGGACCCCAAAACATGTATTTCCGTTGAAATCTCGAAGTCGAATTTTTTCATGAAAACAATACTTTCTCTATACTTCGTATATGGAGAAAGTAAAAAGAATCGAAAACGGATAATATCAACGAAATTGTATTCTTTTTCCTCTATTTGGCCTTCCTTTTCGTGATTTCACCAAGAAATGATCGAAAAAAGCATCGAAAACGGATAATTTTTACCGAAATATCAATCTTCATCCTCTACTTTGATTTGGTTTTCGTAATTTTGCCAAGATATGATCGAAAACGGCATCGAAAACGTATAATTTCAACGAAATTTCAATGTTTTTTCTTCTATTTTGCACTGCATTTCATGATTTTGCTAAGATATTATCGAAAAAAGCATCGAAAACGGTCAATTACACCAAAGTTTTCATTTTTTCATCTTTTTTGCGGTAGTTTTCGTGATTTTTCCAAGATATGATCAAAAAAAGCATCGAAAACGGATAATTTCAACGAAATATCAATATTTTTCTTTATATTTTCTTTCGTTTTTCTTGATTTTGCCAAGATATGACCGAAAGAAGCATCGAAAACGGATAATTTTGCCGAAATTTTAATCTTTTTCCTTTATTTTGCCCTACTTTTCGTGATTTTGTCAAGAAATGATCGAAAAAAGCATCGTGAACGGATAATTTTACCGAAATTTCATTTTTTTCATCTATTTTGCCTTAGTTTTCGTGATTTTTCCAAGATATGATCAAAAAAAGCATCGAAAACGGATAATTTCAACGAAATATCAATATTTTTTCTTCTATATTTTCTTACATTTCGTGATTTCGTCAAGATATGATCGAAAAAGCATCGAAAACGAATAATTTCAACGAAATTTTAATCATTTTCCTCTATTTTGCCTTCCTTTTCGTGATTTCTCCGAGATATGATCAAAAAAAGTAAAGAAAACGGATAATTTCAACGAAATTTTAATATTTTACTTCTATTTTGCCTTATTTTTCGTGTATTTTCCAAGATATGATCAATATAAGCATTGAAAATGGTAAATTTCAAGGAAATTTCAATATTTTGTCTTAGTTTTCGTGATTTTGCGAGGATATGATAGAAAAAAGCATCGTAAACGGATAGTTTCAACGAGATTTTAATCTCTTCCCTCTATTTTGCCTTTGTGTTCATTTTTTGCTAATATGTGATCGAAAAAAGCATCGAATATGAAGCATTTCTCCGAAATTTCAATCTTTTTCCTCTATTTTATCTAGGTTTTTGTGATTTTGCCAAGATATGACCGAGAAAAGCTTCGAAAACGGATAATTTCACCGAAATTTCAATCTTTTTCTTCAATGTTTCCTTAGTTTTCGTTATTTTGCTAATATATGATCGAAAAAAGCAATTAAAACGGATAATTTCACCGAAATTTAAAACTTTTTCCACTATTTTAACCTTAGTTTCCGTGATTTTGCCAATAAATTATCGAAACAAGCGTCGAAAATGGATAATTTCAACGTACTTTCAATCGTTTTCCTCAATTTTTCCTTAGTTTTCGTGATTTTGCCAATAAATGATCGAAACAAGCGTCGAAAATGGATAATTTCAACGTACTTTCAATCGTTTTCCTAAATTTTTCCTTAGTTTTCGTGATTTTGTCAAGATATGACCGAGAAAAGCTTCGAAAACGGATAATTTCACCGAAATTTCAATCTTTTTTCCTCAATTTTTCCTTAGTTTTCGTGTTTTTGCTAATATATGATCGAAAAAAGCAATAAAAACGGATAATTTCACCGAAATTTCAATCTTTTACCTCAATTTTTCCTTTGTTGCTGTGATTTTGCCAATAAATGATTATAACAAGCGTCGAAAATGGATAATTTCAACGTACTTTCAATTGTTTTCCTTAATTTTTCCTTAGTTTTCGTGATTTTGTCAAGATATGATCGAAAAAAGCAATGAAAATGTATAATTTCAAAGAAATATCAATATTTTTTCTTCTATTTTGCACTGCATTTCATGATTTTGCTAAGATATTATCGAAAAAAAACATCGAAAACGGACAATTACACCAAAAGAATGAACGAATCATTTAATTACGTTGATTCAGAACTACACTTATATTATAGAGGGAAATTGGAATTGTGAAATTTCTCTGCTCAGCGAAAACGAACTAAAGTATTGGTAGTACGACTTGTTCGGTTCGTGATTAAAAGATAACTTTTGCTGAAAATTATTCAACGTATTACTTTGATTTTCAAAATAGTTTAAAATGGTATATATTGACTTTAACTCAATAATCTTATCCTTTTTACTTTCTCCATATACGAAGTATAGAGAAAGTATTGTTTTCATGAAAAAATTCGACTTCGAGATTTCAACGGAAATACACGTTTTGGGGTCCCTAGAACACGTTTTGACCATTTTCTGAATGATGTCTGTGTGTATTTGTGTGTGTGTGTGTGTGTGTGTGTGTGTGTGTGTGTGTGTGAGTGTGTGTGTGTGTATGTGTGTGTGTGATAATGGGCGTTCTAACTCGAAAACTAAAAGTCGTATCAATACCAAACTTCATATATAGTACTGTTGTGTGTGCTGTCAGAGTTGATTAGTTTTTGGAGTAAATCCGTTAACCGGAAGTCGAGCATTATTCATTAAAGCTCATTTCCGGTTTTCAAAATATCTCCATAAATATGATATATACGTCTATTGTATTACTTATAAAAGTTTTAGATAGTATAATTTACTATAACTTTTGTATTTAACATATTTTTGTATCACCGGTTCATTAGGAGTTATTCGTGAAATACTGATAAACCGGAAGAAGATGATTATGTACTTTGTGGGCGCTCTAACATGAAAACTATTTGTCGGATCAACACCAAATTTCATACAAAGTACTTTTATTACAGTCGTTGGAGTTGATTAGTTTTTGGAGTAAATCGGCTGACCGGAAGTCGAGCTTCATTCTTCAAAGCTCATTTCCGGTTTTCAAAATATCTCCTTTAATATGATATTTAGGTATATACTATTATTTATAAATGTTGTAGAAAATTTAATTTACTATAACTTTTGTATGAAACATATTTTTGCATCACTGATTGTTTAGGAGTTATCCATGAAATACTGATAAACCAGAAGTAGCTGATTATGTACGTTGTGTAAAGCTCATTTCTGGTTTTCAAAATATATCCATAAATATGATATATTGGTATATTGTATTCCTTATAAAAGTTTTAGATAATATAATTTACTATAACTTTTGTATTTAATATATTTTTGTATCACCGGTTGATTAACAGTTATTCGTGCAATACCGATAACCCGGGAAGTAGCTGTTATGTACTTTGTGGGCGCTCTAACATGAAAACTATTTGGCGGATCAACACCAAATTTCATATGTAGTACTTCTATTACAGTCATTAGAGTTGATTAGTTTTTGGAGTAAATCAGTTAACCGGGAGTTGAGCTTCATTCTTCAAAGCTCATTTCCGGTTTTCAAAATATCTCCATAAATATGATATTTAGGTATATACAATTATTTATAAATGTTTTAGAAAATAAAATTTACTTTCTTTTTTGTATGAAACATATTTTATTATCACTGATTGTTTAGGAGTTATTCCTGAAATACTGATAAACCGGAAGTAGCTGATTATGTACTTTGTGGGCGCTCTGGGCTCTATGGGCGAAAGGACAGTTTCATCGGTTTTCATCCAGCATGTCCCGAACAACATTATTTATAATGTTTAGAGTTCGAAATTACTGTCGTAGGTAAGTATTTACATCTTATATATGGAGAAAGTCATGTGCTGGCCACAGCAGATTTTTTGTTTTTGCAGTAACTGTATCACTCATATGTACGGCTTTTTCATGTATTTTTCAACCATTATTTTTACAAGCGTTTGAAAAAAGACCAAAATTTAAAAAGCAAACTGATTATTTTAATAGCATAAATCCAAAGACCGGTACAAATCAGTATTTTTGTTTAGTCTTTCGGGACACCGGGAAAAACGCCCCAAAACCGGTACTGTTCCGGCCAAACCGGTACCTATGGTCACCTTACCCACCGAGCAACGGACGATATTCTCCCGTTAGTCGACATCAGTGGCTGCAACATCTCCCACTCGTGTTTGCTGATGGGCGATCTTGACCGAGATGCAATTTCGAGATTCGCATTGACTGAATTTCCTTTTCAGCGAATAAAACTCCATTAGATGCTAAATATATCTGACTGAATCGCGCAATTAGTGTTCATACCATCGAGAAGTACGCGTCTTACTGCATATCCGCCCGATATCTAAGCCTTAAAGTACGGATTGAGCCGCACTAAAAGTGTACGACCACCAGGCACCACACATTATTACGTCATAAAAGGCTTCGAAGTGAGGGAGGAGAAATATGTATTGCGCTCGGGTGCTCACACCGGGGTGCGGCTCTGGGTTCGACAACCACCGATTTATCAGCATTATTTCGTTCTGCAAATATTTCATGGATGCGAGTGTGAAACCCAGCGTGAGATTCAGTTTGAGATAGATTTCATATCTTTCAACTGCATCTTCCAATCTTCAGACACTGCCAGACCTTTCAAACTTCAGTCAAATATCACCCTAAAAGAATACCTGATCACTTGCACAAAATTTGGCATCTGCACTGCCAAGTTAGGCATTTTAGATTCCATTATGAAAGGCAGGTTTTAATTCCATCATGCTTCCACGGATACTTCTTTCCCTATACTTTTCTGATAAAAAGCCGCATGAGAAATACGCATTGCTTCCGTCAATTACTCTGACTTAAGATAAAGAGGCTCGCGCCTACGAAGGTGAAGCCACCGCACCTGGGCGTTTTCGCCCTTGGGGACTCCTAGCGGTTGAATTGGATGAGGCGGAGAGACTTGAGCGAACACATTTTTTGGAATAAATTTCACATTTTCTGGTATCTTCTATCAATGACCGTCGCACTTTGTATGGCGCAAGCGAAATTTTTTATGATTCTCCATTTTAAATGCTATGCATCGTATTAATCAAATTACAGGAGGTTTGCAATCTGGCAATCTCACTCAACGTGTGCACTTCGGGGGCCGAATCTCTTTCAAAACACCCGCACCAAAGGAAATACGGACATTCTTATTTCCTTTGATGCTTGCTTCGCAACGAGTGTAGGGACATCACACTAATCTATCTCCAATGTGACGATAAAATGACAAAAAATCGGTTTATTTCACTATTTTCACACATCAATTACTCATGTTACTTAGTTCTGTCGCCTCCTCACTAAGTCGAATTGAAATTCATTGCGCATGTCGCAACTCCGATTTCACCTTTCGCCTCGTTGCCAAAAATCCTCATTTCACAACGATTCCCTTCTCCGTTCATTCGGAGGTATGTGATTCTGATGTTCATTTCTTGGATCATTTATGCGAAGATAAGGCTCCAAAGTCGAATGCAGAGGCGAGAATTTGCGTGATTTCACATTCTATTAAGCCTTGCATTAAGTTCGGGTATAATGTTTCCGGATGCACGTCATAACGTTAGGCTTAACTTATTAACAGGCAGTTTAATTGAATTTAATAATTTGCTACAGTCAAAACTTAATTTTTGCGCCGAAGAACAATTTTTGGAGTGCAATGGAATTATCTCTGCATTGCTAAGAAAAGGGACTTTAAAATGCCATGTTATTACTATTTGAAAGACCCCTTAGAGTGAACATTCCTCAGCAAGAATAATGAGCTAGGGAGTGGAATAGAGGAGAAGGTATTCCACTATTCATTTCTTCAAATTTTCTTATTCGCTCGTTAAGGTCTCTAAATAACATTCCGTCAAAATGGCATTTACGAAGAATGAATTGCACGCCTGTGGAAGAGCAGTGTAAAAGTACCCAACCGTAAACTGGTCTAAATCCCCACATGCAAACAGTAAGTGTTTTTAAACACTTTATGAATAATTAAACACTTGATATAAAATTTAATTAGGATCCCTCGTTCAGTTCTACTCAAAAACACCCAGCAAATCTTCCATGGAATTGTCAATAAAATGTCTACGAATTTTTTGATTGGATTTCGACTTTCTTAATGTTCTCGAAGGACTGCAGTTATTACGACGAAGGAAGGAATATAATTCATGTGGAACTTAAGTCGAATGATAATTCCTTACATTATATATATATTGCAATTGCAATTCAGCTATCGCTTTCCCCATTGTGAATTTAGAAAATCACCACCGAAAAGTACAAAAAACCTATACGCATATGAATGTACCTAAAATTGGCTCCGACATTTTAATTATTTTGAACATTTCCTTGCTCGATTTGCGATATATTTATCTAAAAATGAGAAAATGCGTATAAGAGAACAAAAAAGTGAAATAGGAGCGATCCATTCCAACGAATCCGTCCGAGCGGCAGGTCGCCCCTCTTCCCCTCCCCGACTTCCCAAGGGAGGGGAAGAGGGGAGGGGAAGAAATTGAGTATTTTAAATTAATTTTTAGAAACTGAATGATTGACACATTTACCTACAAAATTGTTCGAATAAGATTTAATATTTTTTTCTTTGATTTCCAGAAACAAGGAAAATTTGCCAACAAGCGACAGGAAATTCAATGCCTTGAAGAACGTTTTTCCAGATAAAGGTCTGGATAAGTAAATTCTTTTTTTTTAAGTTTGTTTGAAATCTATCCTTAGATGTTTAAGCTTTTCTAAAAGTGTGTTGTAGCTAAGTAATGTTAGTATTAGAATGAATTTTCTGTAGTCCTTGAGATTAATTTCGTTAAAGCTGAAGAAGGCTTGAATGTTGTTTTCCTAACTTTCAATATAAAAAATATTTTCGGAACGGTGATAGTAATCAAAACTTAATAGATATGCTGATTCAAAAATGAATTTTAAAAAATCCATATACTCGGCTATTTATAAACTCCAATGGCTAGTTCAAAAATGTTTAGCTCTTGTATTTATTAAAATACTCTTGATGGGATTAAACAATCTCGAGTCTAACTATTTTTATTCAAAACTCTCTTTGTTACTGTTCTCAGAATATGCTGCATATCAAGCCAACACCTTAGAAAGTGATTGCTGCCAGTAAAGATTTTTCTTTCTTTTAATATGTCTTGGAATAATTTAAAGCAAACCAATAGAATTGACATTCTCGAAATTACATCGTAATAATATATATTCTCGAAATTATATCGTAATAATATGTAATACAGGCTTTCTATTCTTCCAGGAATTCCTCCAGTTTGGTGTGCTTCTTTTCCATCAGTGGGATTCCAAGATTTTATGCTAATAGCTTCTGATATTTTCATTATAATTGTTAATAATAAATGCTTTAAGATAAATTATATCGGCTTCAAATTATTCATTACGGAAATGGGACTCAGACCATTTCTGTAACTAAACTTTGGATATATTCTTTGCGACTCTGTTCTTAGTGTTTCCTTGCAAAGCACCCAGTTATTGAGGATAGGTTCGATATATTGCTAATGCTGTTTTCGCGCAAGAACGCGGAACTTAAATAAAACGGATTAAAATCACAATGGGCAGTAGTGGACGGTGAGTTGGACCTCACTGCAAAATGGTATTTTCCCTGGGAAATAGAGCATACCACTTGACTTATTAAAAACGGTAAACATCCTTACTTGGAATCCAATTAAATCTATATTGAAAACAAATTGAAACAGACATTGGTCTCCTTGATCACATGATAGTTTCTATTCCTGGGGAAGAGATTGAAAACCTGTTCGCCCAGTCTCATTCTGTATTTAAAAACTAATTTGATTTTACGTGATCACTTATTTCTCTAATAGCAAGCTACGCTGCAGGTGCTTTTCACCTCTCTTTGGACATAAAATTTCAGAAGTTGATGAGTCTTATTTTTTACTAATTTTTCCACATGATTTTCTTTCATATATTATTGGTAACAATTTTCATAAAATTAAAGCAAATTTTCATCTGGTATTAAAAGGTTTTTAAATAACTGTCTGGTGTTTTCTGTAAATACTGAATTTTAATTCAGCAATCACACCACCATTCTCTATAAAAATTTAAAAGAATTGGTTCAAAGGGGTTCACTACACGTAGTATGTTCCATGTTGGATATTCTATGTTGGTTCTCGGGAATGCAGCAGTGGTGATTTCATATGACGACGTTTCGCCGGCGGTACTGCTGGCTTCTTCAGGTCGGACTTCCGGAAACGTCATCATACGAAACGACCACCGCTGCGTTCCCGAGAACGAAAATGGAATTTTAAAAAATTGTTTGTAAGACTACCATGTTCCTTTGATAGAGGTGGCTTTTTTGGCAAATACAACACAATTCTTACATTTTAAGAAGTCATTTACATATTGTTTTCTTTGTAAGCAACTTCATTCTGTTTGCATTCTTCAGTTTTTCACCTATCAATTTTGAGGCAGTTTTCTTCTAATAATTCCATCAAGCCTTTCTTATTTAATAGAATTATTATTTTTTGGATGAAACTTACAAATTCATAATGCTTGATAAATTAAATAAAATCTTTTGTATAGCTGAGAAAAATGTGGCAGGTTAGGGACAGTTGACAAAAATAATAGATGTTGTCTGATGATGCTGTGCATTCATTAGTCAATTAGTCAATTAGGAACTTAGTCAATTGACTAAGGTCCAATGTATGTATCTCAAAAGAGGGACTACGAATCCAAATGAAATAACGAGTTTGCAGTATATAGCGTTACTAAACCCTGAATACCATTGATTTATTTATCTACCCCAAGTAAAGTAAAAGCCTACTTTCTTTCTAAATGATTCAATTTATGAATCACAAATGTTTCATTTTCATTACAGTATCCAGGTAAAAGGCATACATTTCTGTAATATATCATCTACTTTCCATCGAAATATGTCCATTACTTAACTACGTGAATTTTTTTCTCTTCCTTAGAGGAAACAGGTTTTCTTGAGGAAGGAAAAGCTTTGAAATTTTTTTTCAATATTTAGAATCGTTTTACTTCTGCTTGTTAACCCCCATAGAATGCACCCTCTAGGAATTCTCGCCCCTTCATTATTCTGTCTTTTAATATTTCATTCTCAATATAATTTTAGTAATATTTCTGATTCTACACTTACATTATAGAAAATTTTATCCAGAGAGATGCAAAGAGACCCAGAAGACAACTAATGATCTGATAGAACAGAGACATCATCAAGTACTTAGGAGTAACATGGCAAAGAGAAGCCCAGAATGTAATAACTTGGATGAACATACATCAGATTGAAAATGGCTGAGCCCTTACTCCCAATATGCAGCACAGCCTCTTAACGGTCATAAACTTCAATTTGCTTCTATTTTTATTATTTTCTATTATTAAATGAAGTGCTTTGGGCTGTTATAAGTAGAACCATGGGGCTGCTTAAATTTCCTCCATTGCTCCATTAATCAATATCAATATATATGTATATTTCTTTACTTTAATGGCAGCATACACCTGAAATTAGTAATGAAAAAAGAGATGTGGATTCCAAGTATGAAATTAACAGTATTATATACTCAATATGATTTTTTCTACCCCAAAAACAGTAATTTGGGTTTAATCGGTCATTATTGACTCAAAATCAATACTACCTTGACTACTTATTATATTGACTAATATATACTACCAAAATTTATCTATAAATGTGCATGTTACATGCATACATATGTATAATTTATAATGATACTTATCAACATTAGCAGATCAACACTCAACTTTGTATTAATCTTTAAAAATGAAACAGTCAATTTTTCCAAATTATGTATATTAGATAACTTTAATGATTGAAGAACTAATAATTACTATCAATCATGGGAACAACATGTATAGAGAAACAGACATCTGATAACCTATTAATAAGGCATTAACACTCAACTAGTTGCTTCGCAAAGATATGTTACCATCTGAACTCAATATTTGTTATAAAGAAGAACGTGAAAAGACAATTTTCACTGAGAAATGCCTGGATAAAGAGGTAATTTTTTTGGTCACTAGGTTCCTTGTAGCAGGTGGTTTAATTACAATAGTTTGAATTTTCCTCAAGAGATGGCAGCAGTATCAAAGTTTAAAAACAAAAGTTCCAACTTTCTGCAAGAGATGACAGCACGTGTTTTATTTAATTTGCAACTCCTAAGTTTCTTAAATCATCAACAGACCTTGAAATTTTAAAATTGTATTTTTACCATTTTTAGAGTAATCATATATTTTTTGAAACTTCAGAAATCCTAAAATAAGTTTCACTTTGTTTTTCAATCAATACTTCAATTCCTCAATGCAAAAGTACTATATTTTTAAGCCTTTGCGATTTTTTCATAATTTCGTAAACTCGTAAATTCGTAAGCTTCCTCGAAAGAGTATTTGAAGTAAATTCATTATCTCAAACCAAAAATATATAACTATTTCAGTAATTGAGAATCTTGATTTTACTCTTTCAAATAACCGACCTTCACGAATTCCTTGAGATATTCGTCGAAATTTATCACAAATATTTTCCAACTAATTTTTCTCTTAAACTTTTGCTATACTTACCATCTTGTGTAATTATTAATCCGGACGTGAGGGTTACTAGCTGTTTCTTAACACAAAGCATTATTTGCGACAAAAACGTTTTCAAAAATAGAGCATCCTTCTGCCCGTTCCGAATATTTTAACGGTCGCTAGAATCCCTTCTTCCATAATTTTTTTATGCAAAATAATTGTTTTTGTCGCAAAAATGGGTTTGTGTTATGAAAAAGATAGTCACCGTTATTCGGATTGCAAGCTACGGTTGGTTTGCAAGGTTATTCGGTGTCAATGGTTTTTATTGTGCCTTATATTTATTATGACTACTACTACGTAGCTCCGTCACTCGATCTCCGCTACAACTCGTGAAATATGTGCGGCGCCGATGGGTTGAGTAGGGTAGGTAGGGTTCCTTTCGTTGAATTTAGATATTGTATATATTGTAAAACATGAACGATTACTACGTAGCTTCTCCACCCAATATCCGCTAAAAATCGTGAATTATGCGCGGTGCCGATGGGTTGAGTTAGGTGGTAAGTGTTTCCTTCGTTATAATGAAGAAATTTGGCCTTTTCTTACAGTTAAATATCAAAAAAATTGGGTCTGCGTCGGACCAGACGGTGGAAGTTATACTTCTTTGGCCATTCGCACACGCCCATCCACACACACACACACACACACACACACACACAGACGGACAGGATGTTTAAATGAAATATAAGACCCTTTCCTCTGATATCCAATTTATTTCTCTTCAATATATTATTATGAGTGCCTTCATTATTATAGTACAAACTTATACATCATCTTTATCAATAATCTCTTCTACAATCATTCTTTCATCTTGACTATTTTCTGGTTCCTCATTAGAAATCGCACTGTATTCCAAAAAAGACACAATCGGTTTATGATAACTGAAGAAACTAACAAATATTCTAGATTGAAACCTTTCAAGATATCTACTAAATGCAGCATCGATGGTCGTCCCGTATTTGGTCGTACTTTGTTTCTTATCATTCGACATTACCAAGTCTAGCTTTTCTTTTAGGAAATTTATCAATGGCTCTGTTTTGTCATCGGCAAAGTTGATGTTTAAATCACCGCTCATCATCATTGGTATTTCATGAAAATTTTCCTCGAACAGTTCGGAACCTTTTTTAGTATAAATTAATAAGTTTTTGTGTATAAACTTTATGATTTGGCTCACATTTTTACCAGGGGATATGTATACCGCCTCAACTACAAATTCTCGACCAGTTTGTGGGACGCATTTACTGACATAAATTTCTCCAATAGCAGACTGTGCTAGAGCAAGAGATTCTGATGCCCTTGAATGAACATCCATGTGAGAAGTGACCATATTACTATGGTCATTTTGGTTGTGGTAAATTGCTACTCCTCCCGCGCTAACATTTTCCCGTTATGCATTTTCCCGTTCCTTGCTATGCAATGAAAATTCGGAATTTGTACATTTTGTCCATCTCTTACATGTGTTTCCTATAATATAATCATTGTACATTTTTTAAATACGCTGTCATTGAGATCGAGTGCATGTGCAATGAGACTTCGTATATTTATAGAATAGAAACTTATTCCTCTGCTATTGGATATAAAACTTCCCAATGACTCACTAATTGCGGGTAGTCTGTTCACTGATAACCTTTGAAATTCTCGTTGTATATCTGTTGTACTTGAAGAATGCCTTCTACCATGGTGAAAAAGCGTGGTGTCATCTTTTGTAGTGGTATATAGACCATTAATACTCGTCACTCTCGATAAGGCAACATATACTAATTCTATGGAGTGGTTTTTGTCGTATTCATAGACCATCTCATCAAAAGTCCCGGCCTGCGATTTGCGTATCGTGATAGAACACGATGATACCAATGGGAAATGATTTCTTCGAACATTAATTGTCTTATTATTATTCATTGGTATTACGGAAGACCTCCGTAAAATAGGTACGGCATTCCGGTCAATATTATGTTGTGCCATGTATCCCAATGTATTATGTATTATGAGCACAATATTTCATGTATCCCCTGTAAATGCCGTCTGGTTCTATCTCCCAAAATGTCGACTTTTATATCGAGTAGTTGATCAGCCGAAAACGAATGTCGTGATTCCCTGCGAAAAAATTGTTTCCATTTTAGATTATATTTATATTGATATTATACTTGGAAGGACCACACCGCCTCAATGACGAGTTAAACCCGACCCCTTCATTCATCAACCCTGGCCTTGTCTCACACCTAAATGTTTCTGTGTTTTTGGTGGATTTCCTAAAAAAACTTTTGTTCAGCGACCTCAAAAACATAAACACCAGATAAAAAAAGTGAAAACAAACGGCGAAAAATGACCAAACGTTGCCTATTGTGGGCAACTGGAACATTTTCGGTAAAAACGGGTATCATATTCTGGTTCAGCGACCCCAAAAACATAAATATCAGATAAAAAAGTTAAAAAAAGGTATAAAAAGGCACTTACAGAAAAAACCTCTTTACCTTTTTGGTCTATCATACGATGCAGAAGACTTGCTACAACTTTACAACTCGCCGTTCAACTCTTCAAAAATTACAAACACCGAATCTGGGAAATCTTTACGTTCTTCGCTAACTCCATTCCCTTCAATCACTAAATATATATTATTGCAAATATATTAGATTTAGTACATGATTCAGAAGAATATACTTCAAAATTTACGCAACGTACAAGGATATTTATACGCAACCAGTTGAATTGATCGACAGAAATCAATTTTCAGTAAACCACAATTATAAAACTCATTCATTTTACGAAAAAGACGGCAAACAATTACATTAAAAAATAAAGCTTGGTTGCTACAGACTCATCAACAATATTCGAATTTCTAAAAATTCATATCGTCAAGGGAATGGGTTTGTTTACACATGGTAATTTCGTCAAAACTTTCGTATTTTTTATCGAAATTCTCGCAATTTCAAATCGAAAACGATATTTCTCGACCAAAATAAGAATATTTAATCTATTTTCCTTCTTTTGATGCTAGTTTCGAACTATAATGGGCTTGAAACCAGATGGATTTCATAGGAAATACATGTACTTTTTGCAGACTTAATTAAAATTAAATAAAAAAATAACAAATAGTGGACCTGACAAATTCCAGAAGAAACAATTTGAATATATATTCTTTTTTGGCCATAAACTTTTGTTTGAATAGTTTGTTAGAAGAATGTGCAAAAAAATTATATTCAAAACATTTTACTTTATAAGAAACACTGATTCATAATTAATTGCAATTATAAAATTTCTATTGGAGGAATGCAAAAAGAAGATAATATATTTTCGAGAATGCTTTGCCGTTTTAATGCGAATCAAATATGAAAACTGAAAACGGTAAAATTATATCAATTGTTTGTTTTCACTGGAAAAGAGATTACTAAAAATATCCATAGAAAGTACAATTTCCATTATGAAAAATACGGGAGGAGTAACGAATACTCAATAATATCTTGTACAAACGGAATTAGGAAAGAGGAGGTTATACATAAAATATATCGGATATATTTCAATATATTTGAAAAAAATCGCTTATTCCATAAAAATTAGGAAGAATCTGTGTAGTTTAACAACCAAAGTCCAAATTTTTTTCAAGAGATGGCAATAGTGTAGAAGTAAAGTTCGAATTTCCCTCAAGAGATGGTAGCAGCGGCAAAGTTAAAAACATTAGTTCGAATTTTCCTCATGAGATGGCAGCAGCGTCAAAGTTTTAAAACAAAAGTTCTAATTTTCAGCAAGAGATGACAGCACGTGTTTTATTTAATTTTCAACTCCTAATTTTCTTAAATCATCAACAGACCTTGAAATTTTAAAATTGTAATTTTATCATTTTTAGAGTAATCATATATTTTTGAAACTTCAGAAATCCTAAAATAAGTTTCACTTTGTTTATCAAAGAAGTATAACTTCAAAAATGGCATTTCTTTCCGAACATACCCCCCTAGCACCCCTGCTTCACTCCATGGACCCGTAAGATTGCATAGCATAAATGATTCCCAAATAAAGTTCTTCGAATTATAATTGCTCACTGATTTTCGGCATAATCAAAGTTTCCGGTACCTTAAATACTGCGTATTGCATGCTACATTGGTTAATATTTGGTGTTTTTTTTTCGACATTTTCATACTTCAGTACCTTCCCACCCAATATCCCTGTTTACTCAATGTGCCGATATGCTAGTTATTATTTACGAAATTTTGGCTATCCGAGACATGAAACTAGATGATCACCGCTACTTCTTGCGTCAAAACGCCATAACTAGGACTTCAAACATGGTCTCCGGAGGCCATTCCTGTCCTTTTGTCACTTAAATCGAGATAACTCAGTCACTATAGTAGGTACTAACTTGCATTAAATATAACCATAAGCCGCCATCTTTGATGCATAATCCCTGAAAATATCATCGAAATCGGGTTTAAATCTAGTGGGGTAAAAAAAATAATGGCTGACGGTGCCAAACTGCAAATTTACCCTTTGAAGTGTTACACTCAATGAATCTTTTCATTTAACTCCTGAACCAAATACTTGCACTCGTGGAAAATTTTGCATTCGATGATGAATACTAGCACAAATACTTCATAAAATAAAAAAATTTGAAACAGAAATAATATGATATTTCAAAAACTGATTTCTGCTAACATACTGCGACGTACGTTTCACAAGTACTGAGAGGAGTTCCGTTTTTTATAAATTAACATAAAAAACCAGAGGAATTTCTTGTAATCAAAATTATTTACTGACATATAGCGTACTCACAGTTGTTCTCCCTAGGCGGCGGACTGGACCTTTCCGAACACTAGCAGTGTGCTGCACCACAGAACCAGGTCATCAGGCTATTCCCTCGAAAGCAGTAACACTTCATCCACTTGTGCCACCAACACCCAGCCACTGACAGCTAATCAGCTAAGGGAAAGTGCAAAAAACATAACAAATTAAGAAATAATAATTCATTACGGACAAATAACTTTCATCATGTTGATTTAAGAGGCATTCACGATATACTTGATTGAGCATTCATTGAAAGGTTAAATCGACAAGTAAAATTCATCCAAACATTTCTTAGAGAAAGTCTCCTCATTCAACACAACATTCTTAGCGTGTGCTAAAATGACTGATTAATGACACTGCCTTAATCATTAATGACATTGCGGTGGAAATGTTGATTTAAGAAATTAGAATTTACTCTTTTGGCGATATATTGGATAAACATTATCAAACACGTGAAATTTCCAAAGAATAAAATGCAAGAGCCGCATCGGCATACCGAATGGGAAAATACGTCATGTCCGTCAAAAGTGAGAACGGGGTACTAAAAGTATCCCCTTCTCACTTTTCGGACGCGCTTCTTCGGCACGTCGAATTCGCCGTAGCTTTCGGCATCTACGGCCCGAAGTGGCCGAATGGTTCTGAGGTGTTCTATTATTATATTCCGTTATCATCTAAATATTCATTACAATCGATATTTGGGTAAATTTCTAGAAGAGGTCTGTTTGGGTTTTATTACTTTCTCCCTATACGTAGTATAGAGAAATTATTGTATTCGCAAAAAAATTCGACCTCCAGATTTCGACGGAAATAGATGTTTTGGGGCCCATAGAGCATGTTTTTAGCTATTTTCCCGAACATGTCTGTCTGTGGTTAAAAAGTTTTTGGGCAAACTATCTTAAAAAGTAATTATCCGATCATTTTCAAAATTCATATTTAGAATTTTCCTAACAATGCCAAGAGTTGATTAGTTTTTGGAGAATATCGCTTAACCGGAAGTTACGCTTTATCCGGAACAAGATTTTGTTTCTTAAATATTTCTGTAAGAATGCAATATAGGTATATACATTTACACACAAAAGTTGTAGATAATGTACTTTACTACAACTTTTGAACAAAACATTTTTTTGTAACACTGATTGTTTAGGAGTTATTCTTCAATAATAGTTAACCGGAAGTTGTTGTTTACCCAGAAAAGGAAGTTTTTCATACATATCTCTGTCAGAATGCAATTTAGGTATATACATTTACATACAAAAGTTATAGATAATGTATTTTACTACAACTTTTTTGTGAAACATTTTTTCGTAACACTGATTGTTTAGGAGTTATTTTTCAATAATGGTTAACCGGAAGTTGTTGTTTACCCAGAAATTGAAGTTTTTCATACTTGTCTCTGTCAGAATGCAATGTAGGTATATACAATTATGTACCAAAGTTGTAGATAATGTTTTTTTACTACAAAGCTTGTATGAAGCATTTCCCTAACACTCATTGTTTTGAAGTTATTTATATATTAATGGCATAGGCTTATGTTTTCAATAAATACGGAGAAAGTCATGTGTTGGCCACATCAGATTTTTTATAATGTAGCACTAACTGTTAAAAAATTCATTTAAAATTCAACTGATTCAAAAATAACTGATACAAAAATTCTAAAGATTTAGTAAAATAAAACAAAGGTTTGCTTTAAACACTTATCATAACTTAATGTGATTCATTCCCTAGATATTCAGTAACGCTTCATCAAAGAATATCTATAAATGTCACAGTTTAACGCATAAATGCCAGATTAAGCAGTTGACAATTCAATAGACAATGCTTTGCTTGTAATCATTCATGTAATAGGCCAACATGAGCAATTTTTCCTTGTATATGTTCAGGGCAGGTATACTACACCGATCAAAAGACAAATTCTGTCATGGGATTCACTACTTTTCAGCCAGCATATACAACTTAAGTGTCAAGAAGTTTACAAATGAAGCCCCCCCCCCCCAGAAGTCACAGTAAAAAAAATGAATCATCGTTCATACTATTGAGATGTGAAGAAAATATTTTTTATCTACAACGATAGATAATAATAAGCATTATTCAAATATGTATGAGTTTAATTTTATAAAATTTCTTACAAAAATCGATAAATAGAAAATTAATCTTTGATCTCAACTCTCTAGCCCGCCCCCACAGCTCGATCCTAGATCCGCCACTGATATTTAAGGTTTCTTTGTAAATAAACTTTGTTGGCAAAGCATTATAATGTGATTTACATTAAAATTAATATTTTAATGAATGGATGCTTCATTAAAACTTAACATGTGGAACTTATTAAAATGAATAAAGATTCAAGAATGAAATAAGATCAAACATTCTCAGACATCAATGAGACACAATTGAAATTAATCTGTATTCAATTTTTATTTCACTTTCTTTTCAATATTTTGTACTAAATTTAAAATGTTTTTTTTATTGCCTGAAAGATTCCTTGTTAAAGTTCAATAGCCAAAGATTCAAGCTTTACAGAGTCAGAATAATTTTTCACACAAAACAGAGTTGAATAAATTGAATGCAAAGGGGGGTGTGCGACAAACCTGCATCATTTCCATCCTAAGCTTCCTTTGTTCTTCACCTTGGTTCTTCTACTTTTCTTTTGTCTTTTCTCAAATATCTTTTCAGTCCTTTTTAACCAGTTGCTCCATCTTTGTTTCACTGTACACACTTAGTTACATTTAAAACTGTCAACATCTTGTCCCTTGCAAATCAAAAGTGCATGAAACAAGCTACACAATAAATACTCATTTACACATTCCAAAAATAAAACGTAAAATTTAACAGTATTTCTGTCTACTAATAATTATATTCTCTTCTGTTTTTATTACGTTAAACTATAAAAAAATGAAGATAAATATAATAGAGTTATACTTGACAACCTTGTTAGCTCAACACCAGATAACACACAATATCATACAATTGAAAGTAATGAGTTCAATAATCATATGAATGGAGACACTTAATAATTACACATATCATAAATTTGAGACCTGAACTTATTTCATCACCTGCAAACATACTGTTGAATTTAAAAATCTACAAAATTGGGTGATAGTGAGTTTCCTACCCATCCTGTTTCATTTGAAAAACAGCCTTATCTACATGTTACAAATACTGCATGACTTATATTAGCAAGATACACAGTTTTTGGCTCTTTTAATGTCATAGCACTTTTACTGTTTTCACCAAGAAGCAGTGCAATTACATGTAAATGCAGGCATATACTTGTTGATCATACCAACTCATATATTTAAGCAAACTTTTCTAGTTGCTAGAATTTCAAGCAAGCAAGTTTTCAATGTATGTTTAATGGACAAATATCGCGAATTCATGGGCAAAATTTTAAGAAACCAAGCAGTCAATGTGATTCATGTAACTCAAGGAAATTCACTATATGTTAACTTTAACATTTCATTTATAGGAATTTTAGTAGTAGTTTTATGATGAACGTTCATCCACTAATTAACTGCGATAAACAAGGGCCTACTGTATTTTAACTGTTCTATTTATTCGACTATATCTGACTTTTTAATATTATTATTCACTTTTTGAATCACTAGAGGAAAATCCAAAGAAATTAATTAAAGGAATTTATCGTTCATCTTAGATGCAAAAATTAAAAGCAATAATATTTTGTATATATTTCCTAATTTTTCATGTGTAATTCAATTTCCTTCTATGACTTTTAAATTTCTGATACTGTGTTGAATTTTTTTGTCTTAAAATCCGTATCATTCAGATCTTTCGTAGCTGAACCTGCAATTTACATCATATAAAGCCTTTTCTTTTCCTTGCACTCCTCTTATATTTTTTTAAACATTCATCTATTCCTTTTGTTCATTAATTTATTTCTTCTGGATATGAGAGACAATTCTTTATATTTTTTGCACAACTTTAGACTTGTGCTTTAAGTGTGACATTAGATATGTGTTTTAAGTGTATTTTTTTATATTTGATATAATTTTCGGTCATGAGCATATACATTTTAGTAATTTTCAATGTGAGATGCTCCTGTATCTTCCAATTTTTTTCTCCTACCAACATTAAGTAATTTATTGAGAATTTCATTATTCTGTAATAAATTGCATTTACAGATCATATTATTCATTACTATGCCATATTTTACATGAATATATTATTTAATACATTATGTAAAATTTCTTTGTATACATTCAAACCAATATTTATGATATGCAATGTTTCTACAAGTATTTGAGACATTCTTAGCAAACACGAATAAAATTCGTCTCTGACCAAGGGAAATCTTATATATGTCAGTTGTTAGTAGAAAAAAATGCACTGATCCAATTCTAAATTTTGCGCAACAATAAATCAAAAACCCTGACCAAAAAACTGACCATGATTTCAGCTGAGAAAGTCAATGCAACTTTTTCCTCCCTTCAGGGTCAGAGGCCTGGGTCCCAAGTGTTTAAAAAAACAATTTTTTCATAAAATTCAAGTTTGTGTCTTCATCACTGCAGGAAATACGCATCTGTTGATTTAAAATACCATTTCATAGTAAAAACTGACATATATAACAATAATTGCAGAGGAACATTCCCTTACCAGCAAAATTACGGTGAATTTCCTTTTTTTGGTTAATGTTCTTCCTTATCGGCTTGTGTACTAGTGAACGTGTTAATTCCAAAAGTGAAATGTTGAAAAAGTGTCACTATGCAAAAGAATAAAAGGAATGAATAATATTAATGTAAGTTCAAGTTAAGAAAAAACCTATCACATTCCTTGGCGATTTTCTGCATTACTTTAAATAACTTTTAAGTAAATGTGTAAGTTAAAAGCATCTCTTCACAAGCGGAGTTAGCTGCGGTTCTTGAGATTTTAGAGTAAACTCTACACAAATATTACAAATATAATCAGCGCTATTCACAACATGTAAGGCATGTGTTTCTTTTGAATTCACTAAGTGCAATACTTCATGAACAAATGAAAATACTTGAGCGACAACTGAAAACTGACTCCCTATTCTGCTCTACCAGGATCTTAAGCACCTTGTGCACCTGTTCCTTCTGCATTCCTTTGAGAAATCACAAATTTTGCAATGACTGAGTCATGTTTGGCAGGCCATAGATCTTCTCCTTGGTCTGTTAAGTGAGGATCCTCTAGCTAGGGCCCTTCAAAATCCATTAACTACATGAATTACTCAGCACTGGATTTGAGTAAAAGGGTCCCTAGATTGGTGTTATTTCAAGGGTAAGCTAAGCTGAGTAGACATGCGACAGAATGTATCCGAGGAATGGCAAACCCTCCTAACACTCGATAATGTATTTGATTGTTATACATTTTCAACACTAAAGCATCATATTAAGAGAAAATTTAAACCTGAATCGAAAAAATATTTCATCTCGTAGAATAACAATATTTTCTATTTCAAAATCCTAAAATTCTATAATGTAGTCCTGAAAAATTTTGAATACATACAATTTTACGTGATTAGGTACAATTTCTTGGCAATGTTGCCACATTGCTATCATTTATTACTAAGTAAGAGTCACAACTATACCATAAGCTGTCAAAAATTGAAGAAGGGTCTTCGCGCGTTTCGCTACCTTGTGTAGCATCTTCAACAGACCATGAGTGAGTCACTGGTGAGTTGCTGTCAGTGGTGAGTTCTTATAATATTTTATTACCACTAGGGGTGATGTAACAAGAAGTTGTGTATGACTTAAAGTGCACATATAAGTTTCTATGCATGTAATAGGATGCATTTTAAGTAATTATGCCCCTAGAACAAAAGAATTAGTTACTAAAGAATAAGCAAACATCAACTTTTTGAAGGAAGTTTGAGAGAATTCATTAGTGTATTACCCAGAAAACTGAGCCTGATGGGAAAAAACTAATTTCATTTTTTTATACAGCACCATCAAATTGGCTTAGAATAATCATCATATTCCTAGTAACAAAAATGTTATTGACTTATGTTAGTAGAACCTTTTAATACAAAGCAATAGCATATATGTGTCCCTACTCTTAAAAGATGTTCATATAATTGTCTCCTTCACAGCAAATTCAAAAGTAGATTAGTAATAACTGCAAATAAAATTTTAATGTGTTTTGGAAGTCAAAGGGTAGTAACCCTCACCTGCTACAAGGAACCTAGTGACCAAAAAAATTACCTCTTTATCCAGGCATTTCTCAGTGAAAATTGTCTTTTCACGTTCTTCTTTATAACAAATATTGAGTTCAGATGGTAACATATCTTTGCTAAGCAACTAGTTGAGTGTTAATGCCTTATTAATAGGTTATCAGATGTCTGTTTCTCTATACATGTTGTTCCCATGATTGATAGTAATTATTAGTTCTTCAATTATTAAAGTTATCTAATATACATAATTTGGAAAAATTGACTGTTTCATTTTTAAAGATTAATACAAAGTTGAGTGTTGATCTGCTAATGTTGATAAGTATCATTATAAATTATACCTATGTATGCATGTAACATGCACATTTATAGATAAATTTTGGTAGTATATATTAGTCAATATAATAAGTAGTCAAGGTAGTATTGATTTTGAGTCAATAATGACCGATTAAACCCAAATTACTGTTTTTGGGGTAGAAAAAATCATATTGAGTATATAATACTGTTAATTTCATACTTGGAATCCACATCTCTTTTTTCATTACTAATTTCAGGTGTGTGCTGCCATTAAAGTAAAGAAATATACCTATATATTGATATTGATTAATGGAGCAATGGAGGAAATTTAAGCAGCCCCATGGTTCTACTTATAACAGCCCAGAGCACTTCATTTAATAATAGAAAATAATAAAAATAGAAGCAAATTGAAGTTTATGACCGTTAAGAGGCTGTGCGGCATATGGGGAGTAAGGGCTCAGCCATTTTCAATCTGATGTATGTTCATCCAAGTTATTACATTCTGGGCTTCTCTTTGCCATGTTACTCCTAAGTACTTGATGATGTCTCTGTTCTATCAGATCATTAGTTGTCTTCTGGGTCTCTTTGCATCTCTCTGGATAAAATTTTCTACAATATAAGTGTAGAATCAGAAATATTACTGAAATTATATTGAGAATGAAATATTAAAAGACAGAATAATGAAGGGGCGAGAATTCCTAGAGGGTGCATTCTATGGGGGTTAACAAGCAGAAGTAAAACGATTCTAAATATTGAAAAAAAATTTCAAAGCTTTTCCTTCCTCAAGAAAACCTGTTTCCTCTAAGGAAGAGAAAAAAATTCACGTAGTTAAGTAATGGACATATTTCGATGGAAAGTAGATGATATATTACAGAAATGTATGCCTTTTACCTGGATACTGTAATGAAAATGAAACATTTGTGATTCATAAATTGAATCATTTAGAAAGAAAGTAGGCTTTTACTTTACTTGGGGTAGATAAATAAATCAATGGTCTCCAGGTTTTAGTAACGCTATATACTGCAAACTCGTTATTTCATTTGGATTCGTAGTCCCTCTTTTGAGATACATACATTGGACCTTAGTCAATTGACTAAGTTCCTAATTGACTAATTGACTAATGAATGCACAGCATCATCAGACAACATCTATTATTTTTGTCAACTGTCCCTAACCTGCCACATTTTTCTCAACTATACAAAAGATTTTATTTAATTTATTAAGCATTATGAAGTTGTAAGTTTCATCCAAAAAATAATAATTCTATTAAATAAGAAAGGCTTGATGGAATTATAAGAAGAAAACTGCCTCAAAATTGATAGGTGAAAAACTGAAGAATGCAAACAGAATGAAGTTGCTTACAAAGAAAACAATATGTAAATGACTTCTTAAAATGTAAGAATTGTGTTGTATTTGCCAAAAAAGCCACCTCTTTCAAAGGAACATGGTAGTCTTACAAACAATTTTTTAAAATTCCATTTTCATTCTCGGGAACACAGCGGTGGTCGTTTCGTATGATGACGTTTCCGGAAGTCCGACCTGAAGAAGCCAGCAGTACCGCCAGCGAAACGTCGTCATATGAAATTACCACCGCTGCGTTCCCGAGAATCAACATGGAATATCCAACATGGAATATGCTATGTGCAGTGAACCCCTTCGAACCAATTCTTTTATATTTCTATAGAGAATGGTGGTGTGATTGCTGAAATAAAATACAGTATTTACAGAAAACACCAGACAATGCCAATCGGTTATTTACAAACCTTTTAATACCAGATGAACATTTGCTTTAATTTTATGAAAATTGTTACCAATATTATATGAAAGAAAATCATGTGGAAAAATTAGTAAAAAATAAGACTCATCAACTTCTGAAATTTTATGTCCAAAGAGAGGTGAAAAGCACCTGCAGCGTAGCTTGCTATTAGAGAAATAAGTGATCACGTAAAATCAAATTAGATTTTAAATACAGAATGTGACTGGGCGAACAGGTTTTCAAACTCTTCCCCAGGAATAGAAACTATCATGTGATCAAGGAGACCAATGTCTGCAATTTGTTTTCAATATAGATTTAATTGGATTCTAAGTAAGGATGTTTACCGTTTTTAATAAGTCAAGTGGTATGCTCTGTTTCCCAGGGAAAATACCATTTTGCAGTGAGGTCCAACTCACCGTCCACTACTGCCCATTGTGATTTGAATCCGTTTTATTTAAGTTCCGCGTTCTTGCGCGAAAACAGCATTAGCAATATATCCAACCTATCCTCAATAACTGGGTGCTTTGCAAGGAAACACTAAGAACAGAGTCGCAAAGAATATATCCAAAGTTTAGTTACAGAAATGGTCTGAGTCCCATTTCCGTAATGAATAATTTGAAGCCGATATAATTTATCTTAAAGCATTTATTATTAACAATTATAATGAAAATATCAGAAGCTATTAGCATAAAATCTTGGAATCCCACTGATGGAAAAGAAGCACACCAAACTGGAGGAATTCCTGGAAGAATAGAAAGCCTGTATTACATATTATTACGATATAATTTCGAGAATATATATTATTACGATGTAATTTCGAGAATTTCAATTCTATTGGTTTGCTTTAAATTATTCCAAGACATCTTAAAAGAAAGAAAAATCTTTACTGGCAGCAATCACTTTCTAAGGTGTTGGCTTGATATGCAGCATATTCTGAGAACAGTAACGAAGAGAGTTTTGAATAAAAATAGTTAGACTCGAGATTGTTTAATCCCATCAAGAGTATTTTAATAAATACAAGAGCTAAACATTTTTGAACTAGCCATTGGAGTTTATAAATAGCCCAGTATATGTAATTTTTTAAATTCATTTTTGAATCAGCATATCTATTATGTTTTGATTACTACCACCATTCTAAAAATATTTTTTATATTGAAAGTTAGGAAAACAACATTCAAGCCTTCTTTAGCTTTAACGAAATTAATCTCAAGGACTACAGAAAATTCATTCTAATACTAACATTACTTAGCTACAACACACTTTTAGAAAAGCTTAAACATCTAAGGATAGATTTCAAACAAACTTAAAAAAAAAGAATTTACTTATCCAGACCTTTATCCGGAAAAACGTTCTTCAAGGCATTGAATTTCCTGTCGCTTGTTGACAAATTTTCCTTGTTTCTGGAAATCAAAGAAAAAATATTAAATCTTATTGGAACAATTTTGTAGGTAAATGTGTCAATCATTCAGTTTCTAAAAATTAATTTAAAATACTCAATTTCTTCCCCTCCCCTCTTCCCCTCCCTTGGGAAGTCGGGGAGGGGAAGAGGGGCGACCTGCCGCTCGGACGGATTCGTTGGAATGGATCGCTCCTATTTCACTTTTTTGTTCTCTTATACGCATTTTCTCATTTTTAGATAAATATATCGAAAGTCGAGCAAGGAAATGTTCAAAATAATTAAAATGTCGGAGCCAATTTTAGGTACATTCATATGCGTATAGGTTTTTTGTACTTTTCGGTGGTGATTTTCTAAATTCACAATGGGGAAAGCGATAGCTGAATTGCAATTGCAATATATATATAATGTAAGGAATTATCATTCGACTTAAGTTCCACATGAATTATATTCCTTCCTTCGTCGTAATAACTGCAGTCCTTCGAGAACATTAAGAAAGTCGAAATCCAATCAAAAAATTCGTAGACATTTTATTGACAATTCCATGGAAGATTTGCTGGGTGTTTTTGAGTAGAACTGAACGAGGGATCCTAATTAAATTTTATATCAAGTGTTTAATTATTCATAAAGTGTTTAAAAACACTTACTGTTTGCATGTGGGGATTTAGACCAGTTTACGGTTGGGTACTTTTACACTGCTCTTCCACAGGCGTGCAATTCATTCTTCGTAAATGCCATTTTGACGGAATGTTATTTAGAGACCTTAACGAGCGAATTAGAAAATTTGAAGAAATGAATAGTGGAATACCTTCTCCTCTATTCCATTCCCTAGCTCATTATTCTTCGTGAGGAATGTTCACTCTAAGGGGTCTTTCAAATAGTAATAACATGGCATTTTAAAGTCCCTTTTCTTAGCAATGCAGAGATAATTCCATTGCACTCCAAAAATTGTTCTTCGGCGCAAAAATTAAGTTTTGACTGTAGCAAATTATTAAATTCAATTAAACTGCCTGTTAATAAGTTAAGCCTAACGTTATGACGTGCATCCGGAAACATTATACCCGAACTTAATGCAAGGCTTAATAGAATGTGAAATCACGCAAATTCTCGCCTCTGCATTCGACTTTGGAGCCTTATCTTCGCATAAATGATCCAAGAAATGAACATCAGAATCACATACCTCCGAATGAACGGAGAAGGGAATCGTTGTGAAATGAGGATTTTTGGCAACGAGGCGAAAGGTGAAATTGGAGTTGCGACATGCGCAATGAACTTCAATTCGACTTAGTGAGGAGGCGACAGAACTAAGTAACATGAGTAATTTATGTGTGAAAATAGTGAAATAAACCGATTTTTTGTCATTTTATCGTCACATTGGAGATAGATTAGTGTGATGTCCCTACACTCGTTGCGAAGCAAGCACCAAAGGAAATAAGAATGTCCGTATTTCCTTTGGTGCGGGTGTTTTGAAAGAGATTCGGCCCCCGAAGTGCACACGTTGAGTGAGATTGCCAGATTGCAAACCTCCTGTAATTTGATTAATACGATGCATAGCATTTAAAGTGGAGAATCATAAAAATTTCGCTTGCACCATACAAAGTGCGACGGTCATTGATAGAAGATACCAGAAAATGTGAAATTTATTCCAAAAAATGTGTTCGCTCAAGTCTCTCCGCCTCATCCAATTCAACCGCTAGGAGTCCCCAAGGGCGAAAACGCCCAGGTGCGGTGGCTTCACCTTCGTAGGCGCGAGCCTCTTTATCTTAAGTCAGAGCAATTGACGGAAGCAATGCGTATTTCTCATGCGGCTTTTTATCAGAAAAGTATAGGGAAAGAAGTATCCGTGGAAGCATGATGGAATTAAAACCTGCCTTTCATAATGGAATCTAAAATGCCTAACTTGGCAGTGCAGATGCCAAATTTTGTGCAAGTGATCAGGTATTCTTTTAGGGTGATATTTGACTGAAGTTTGAATGGTCTGGCAGTGTCTGAAGATTGGAAGATGCACTTGAAAGATATGAAATCTATCTCAAACTGAATCTCACGCTGGGTTTCACACTCGCATCCATGAAATGTTTGCAGAACGAAATAATGCTGATAAATCGGTGGTTGTCGAACCCAGAGCCGCGCCCCGGTGTGGGCACCCGAGCGCAATACATATTTCTCCTCCCTCACTTCGAAGCCTTTTATGACGTAATAATGTGTGGTGCCTGGTGGTCGTACACGTTTAGTGCGGCTCAATTCGTACTTTAAGGCTTAGATATCGGGCGGATATGCAGTAAGACGCGTACTTCTCGATGGTATGAACACTAATTGCGCGATTCAGTCAGATATATTTAGCATCCAATGGAGTTTTATTCGCTGAAAAGGAAATTCAGTCAATGCGAATCTCGAAATTGCATCTCGGTCAAGATCGCCCATCAGCAAACACGAGTGGGAGCTGTTGCAGGCACTGATGTCGACTAACGGGAGAATATCGTCCGTTGCTCGGTGGGTAAGGTGACCATAGGCACCGGTTTGGCCGGAACAGTACCGGTTTTGGGGCGTTTTTCCCGGTGTCCCGAAAGACTAAACAAAAATACTGATTTGTACCGGTCTTTGGATTTATGCTATTAAAATAATCAGTTTGTTTTTTAAATTGTGGTCTTTTTTCAAACGCTTGTAAAAATAATGGTTGAAACAGCATCTTACATGAAAAAGCCGTACATATGATTGATACAGTAACTGCAAAAACAAAAAGGATAAGATTATTGAGTTAAAGTCTATATATACCATTTTAAACTATTTTTAAAATCAAAGTAATACGTTGAATAATTTTCAGCAAAAGTTATCTTTTAATCATGAACCGAACAAGTCGTAAGCCTACCAATACTTAAGTTCGTTTTCGCTGAGCAGAAAAATTTCACAATTCCAATTTCCTTCTATAATTTAAGTGTAGTTCTGGATCAACGTAATTAAATGATTGGTTCATTCCTAAATGCCCTCCTGGTCACTCCTTGTTTAGTTTTTCAACAAAATTGTCGGTCATTTTCTTGTAATTTTTTATTGTTCTCAATTCACGCTCAAACAGTTTTTGTGGTTATGTTTTTGAAATCGGCTTAAAAAGCCTTTTTTGCTTAACATCTACATTTTTTGTCCCAATTTCGCCATGTATACACACTTACACACATACACGCATGTAAAATTGCCTATGCTTCAGGATAAGTGACAGTTCGTTCCGGTTGAGCAGATCAGAAATCTGGTCACTTTATCGAAGGGAATAGTATATTTTAGTGTCTCCTTTAATTGCACTTGGAATTTGTGTCCTTTACTTGGAAATCAGAATATTCTCGAATTTGTCATAGTAAGGAATTAATAAAAGGGCTTATTTAATAAGAACGAAGGTTTCCGCGGCGATCGGCTGATTCCATGGTCTCTCTTCCGGAATTCCACCGCGATGTATGTAGCAGCAGCGACGACGTTTCGCCTACGTTTCAGCAGGCTTCTTCAGGTCGAAGAGGTTTAGTATTCATTGTGGAATCCCGGAAGAGATACCATGGAATCGGGCTTATTTAATATTCATTGTTTATTTGTTAGAGGGTTCATTTGAGTTTGTTCATTTGTATTTTTAAGTGGAATGCATAGTATTCGTTTTGCGGGCGAAGAATTATAAAATTGTATAATGAGCAAGAGTCGCCATATGGTGTTCTGCAAAACAGCTATTTATTTTTTTAAATTTTCTAACTTCCGCTCTTCCGATAAGCCAGTCATTGATTTCTTGGCCTTAACTTATTCCATGCACCTTTCGAAGATGTCCAACTCATTGTAAGGCATGCGCGCCTCTCGAGGTTTTCAAAAATAAAACTAACGAAGTATTGGAATCCTAATATGAAATGACCACCTCGAAGCCTCGTTTCCGAAGGAGGGAATATTCATAGAGAGGGAAAGTGCTAATGGGGCACTCTTAGATAGGTGATTTGAGGGCCCTGCGATGAAGGACCTTGGTTCAAATCCAAAATGTTCTTTGCCGAATGACACTTCTTCTTCATCGCCATTGCTGTTTTCCTTTTGCCTCCGTTCGAATGAAAGTTCAGTTCTGACTCAGTTCCAATGGAACTAAGCAAAGGCTCAGGAAACTCTCTCTCTCTCTCTCGACGATACTCCTTTTCGGAATGTCGGTTTTTTTTAACAAAACCTCCATCCTTACTTTACTCTGTAGGCTAATTGGGGACGGTACTCTTACATTCCTTTATGTTAAAAATTTGTTGTGTGTCCATACCCCATACAATCTATGTATGGGTGCTGCCTGCTTCTGAAATGATTTCAATTCTTAATACTAATAGTGCTGGTAGAATCTCTCGACGTCTGTGGCAGCGTGAATTTATATGCAGCGGATATTTATATAGAATACCTTCCTCCTTTTCTTTAGGTGAGTGGACAAAGGAGTCTTTATAAACAATTAATGTAGAATTATTAGGTCAACTCTTTCATTTTACTTTTGCTCACCAAGGTAGCATTTTTGCCATAAGTGGAGAAAAACCCATTCAGGAAAGACTCAAACCTGATACTGATATCTATAGCTTGATGCCAAAATGGTCTTTAATGTGAGGCTTATAAGTTTTACTTTAATATGTGTATTCTTCAGGAATTTGAAAATTTTTAGAATAATCCAACCACTTTTAATATGTATCCCTTACACATTTCTTCTTGTTGAGAATTATTTAAAAAGTATGAATAAACGTAAATAAAGGAGAAGGAGGGAGAGCAGAAGAATTGTCACATAGAAATAGTCGTGTGCGCAGAGAGAACAGAAAATGAGTGTTGTGTGCTTACAAGGAACATTAACGGAGTGTTACTCACCGATTTCTTTCAAACTCGGTAGATTCAGAGCTGATGGTGAAAAAATAAAATCTGTGAAATCATTCGTTCCCTCGTGACCTAGGAGCCGAGATATTCGAGGTCAAAAATTGCAAACTGGCCACCCGGGCCCCTCGCTAAGACGCCGTACTCCTAGACGCGGATACCGGGCGGGAGTGCCGATGCAGTCGCCGCGATAACGAAGCGCGGTCGGAAATACGAATGGTTTTCGGCGGTTTTCATTCTACAATTTGTAAAGAATGAAATAAATTTCGATTACATGGATTAAAATTTGATTTGCATTTAAACACAAAAGAGAATTTTTGTTTTAATCTTCGAAACACGGATTAAGTTCACAGTGAGCATTCACTTTATGAAGGTTGTATTCCCACATACAGTTTCGTCTTGTACATTTTCGCATCGACTTTTATAAATATTTTCATTAAAACAATGCTGCACCGGAGTGAGAAGAGAGTCAGGGTGCTGCTCTATACATCCTGCTTTGAACCACGCGCACTTAATAAAATTTTTAAATCTGGGGCCTGGAATTGAAAATGCGTAAGGGATTGCAATTTAAGGATACTATCCCTCTGAAAAAGGGAAATGTCTAGTTGATCTAACAGCACTCGATCAGAAACCTTCCGCACGAAGTCTTTCCACATTCTAAAAAAATACACATCCAGTGGCTGAATAAGTCCCGTGGTCTTTGGAGGAATCAATTTAATGTCCAGAAACCTATTTTGCGGTTTTCATTTTTCTTCTAGTCATTTTTGCTATTGGACTTTTGATCGGATAGTTTTCTATCATTTTCTACACCATACATCGTCATGGCGATAAATGTACGGAACATTTTAAAATTGTAGGGAAAAAATTTGCCTCGGCAACTACGTATTCGGAACCAACGGAGAAGGAAATGGATCTTGCAGAAAGGTTAGCATGTAAGTATTTCACGCGTTAGATCAATAATACGTATACAAGTAAATGACATTATTTTGTTTCCCTCGTGTCATTACTTTGGTGAATCATAATTAAACTGGATCCTTAAATCATTAATTACAATAACTCCTGTAATTAATAATAATAAGTAATTAGAGTAAGTCCTGCCTTCAAGGAGACGAATATTTTTGTGATATCGAAGAAGATTTGGTGTTTGACTTGGGTAATAGAAGAGATGAGACAGATGAAGAAGACATCAGCAGTGAGTCCCAGGGAGAACAAGATGATACATCTCCTACTTCTCCTTCATCTTCAACGTCTTATGAAGCTGCCCCCATTAAGAAAAGGAAACCAGAACCATCGATGCATTAGACGAGAATGGCTGTTTACTTTTGGAAGTCTGGGAAGAAAGGACCATTGAAGTTGGATACAGTTCGGCACAACTTCAGTTTCGTAGCCAGCAAAATGCAGTTATATCGCTACGAAAAGTAGATTATGAAAGATGGTTCGTTGAAAGAAAAGTTTAAAGTAATACGCTCTGGTCTTCTTTCCCGCTTCAAGGCAGCTAAAGATCAGCACTTGATCGTTCATGACAGAGACTTACGTAGGTGGCCACTGGAAGAAAATAAAAAAAATGGAACATAGTATCCCTAATTTTAAAGCAACATGTCTGACTATGAAAATGAAAAAGGCCCAACAAGATAGTTTCAAGGAAAGTGACAAAGGTTGTTTCTAAAAATATATTCTTTGGAACAACGCTCTATTATCGAGAATCCAAGAAATTCGTGGAAGAAGTGAAGCGTGTGATCCGAGAAAGTGGCGCATCGCAAGAGCTAAATACCGATCAGAGCGGTTTTAAAAAGAAGTTCATTCCGGCCGTACGATGGAATTTCGAGGCACAAAAACAGTGGAATCAGTCGCCCAGTCTATACATCCAACTACACACTCTTATACGGTTCAACCAACAAAATCGGTAGAGGGTAAACTTCTCTCCCCTCTTCTTATCTGTTTACAGGAGAATGATAGTTTATTCCCAAAAATATAAGCATCTTTAAAGTTTTAAATGTCTATGTAATGGCGTCGACATCTGGCCTGTTAACAAAAAATATTTTAATACGGGATTATTTAAATGTGTTCTTTCCCGTGCATGAAAGACAGGTGTATTCTTTTATTGGATTCCCGGGGATCCTACAATGATCGGGAATTCATAGAAAACGTGAAACCGCAAAATAAGTTTCTGGACATTAAATTGATTCCTCCAAAGACCACGGGACTTATTCAGCCACTGGATGTGTATTTTTTTAGAATGTGGAAAGACTTCGTGCGGAAGGTTTCTGATCGAGTGCTGTTAGATCAACTAGACATTTCCCTTTTTCAGAGGGATAGTATCCTTAAATTTCAATCTCTTACGCATTTTCAATTCCAGGCCCCAGATTTAAAAATTTTATTAAGTGCGCGTGGTTCAAAGCAGGATGTATAGAGCAGCACCCTGACTCTCTTCTCACTCCGTTGCAGCATTGTTTTAATGAAAATATTTATGAAAGTCGATGCGAAAATGTACAAGACGAAACTGTATGTGGGAATACAACCTTCATAAAGTGAATGCTCACTGTGAACTTAATCCGTGTTTCAAAGATTTAAAAAAAAAATCACTTTTGTGTTTAAAAATACGAAGTAAATACAAATCAAATTTGAATCCATGTCATCGAAATTTATTTCATTCTTTACAAATTGTAGAATAAAAACCGCCGAAAACCATTCGAATTTCCGACCGCGCTTCGTTATCGCGGCGACTGCATCGGCACTCCCGCCCGGTATCCGCGTCTAGGAGTACGGCGTCTTAGCGAGGGGCCCGGGTGGTCAGTTTGCAATTTTTGACCTCGAATATCTCGACTCCTAGGTCACGGGGGAACGAATGATTTCACAGATTTTATTTTTTCACCATCAGCTCTGAATCTACCGAGTTTGAAAGAAATCGGTGAGTAACACTCCGTTAATGTTCCTTGTTAGAGAGGAGAAGGACACACCAAATCCAAGACCCTCACAGCTCTGTTTGCTGAGTCCCTCATATGAACTGACTTGCTAAGACATTGCCCATCACTAGTGCAGCCTTTTCAAGTGAGAGTGATACTGATAAAGAAATCACACCATCTGTGAGTGATCTTGCAAGAGGTGAAGGATTACAGATGGAATTATATACTAAAACTTAAAACACCCCCTGATTTTGAGTACGATTGTGGCCCCATACATAATTTGGAAGTAGACGTTGATTAACTAACTTATCTTAGGTATATACATGAAGGTGATGGTTTTCTTCTGTAGTATTACTGTAAATACTAATTTTTATGTTAGGTTATGTCAAAACTGCAAAGGGATGATAGATAAAAACTGAGTAATGTCACTCTAGACGAAATTTTTTGTTTATTTGGTGTTACTGTCTGTGTGGGAATTTTTGATTTAACTGAAAATATGGGTGACTGGTAAAGTAAAGATATTCATTCATAGCAGATACACGGACATAGCAAAGTACACACCTGGCCAAAATTAACGCAGCGCATTAACATGATAAACATTGAAGTTCACGGACTGATATTTTGATAAACTATATTTATTTCACCTAACTTTGAATATTGTTCATCCGATTAATTTGGTGCCTATGATGAAAGCTAAAGGAATTGCAAAACAGGACCATGAGAATATTTCATGATATGGTTGATTTGCCCCTATTAAATATATGTTAAATACTCTTCAACGGATGTCAATAAAAGAAAGAGTATGACTGCATGTCATGAATTTTCAATTTAATAAATGAAAAGAACAACTTTGTTGAGTCCACAAATTTTAATAATCACAATCACGACCTAGGTTTCGTTACTGCGTAACATCCTCAAGTGAAGTCAAGTGAGAATTTTCAATTGTTGCTAATTCATTTCGCTATTCTCAACTTCATTATTATAAATTATTCTTCGCCCTTGTGGATTTTGACGAAGGATCTGATATTTCCCCAACCCTTCGAATCAACACTGCTCCTGTTTTCATGCATTTTCCAGCAAAAGATAAGCCTAAACACAGTGACACAATGAGAGAGTAGAGTTTGCTGCTGAAGCAATTGCAAAGTGGACTGGAGAAAGAACAGACATGCAATTGAGGGACTCCTAATTACTCAGGAACTGTTGTCCTAATCATGCTATTTCCATTAGTCGGAGGTTTCCTGTACTTAAAACGTAACAACTTTGACTTTTTGTACAATAAAACAGTGTGGGCGGGAGGTGCCTTGTTTTTTACCTTTCCTATGACATCTGAACAAATGTGATAAGTTATTCCAACTTAATATTACTTCTGCAGCACATAAATTAGATTCAACATATATTTTCATATCTAAGTTATCTGTTATGTCTAAGTTAATTTCTCCATTTGATGGATAATTTCACACCAGAGAAAACACCTACACTAAATGAATTCCCTTGAACCAGCTTCCTTGCAGCTAGCAAGAGGCTCGAATATTGACCAAACTGATTCTCATGGTATCATGAGAATTCTCAGCAACAGATATTTTAATTTAATGAAATAATGAATAATGAATAATTTAATAAATAATAATAATAAATAATTAATAACTAATGGAACAGCTTCACTGACTTCATTGATCATAAAATGTAGCTCTTTACCTTGGCAAAGGAAGTTTAGCACAGCCATAAAAAGGAAGAAAATAAGATCTTTCCTCTTGAGAATGGTGCATCTGCAACACAATCTAACAATCTCAATGGTTCATTTTGTATTCATCCTACTGAAAAGATATAAAAATACACACATCAGAACACTATATTTCTGTATCTATTTCAGCTTCCACATCAGCTGAAGAATTGATACTTTCTGAGAGTCTGCTGGTGGTCCTTCATTTTATTTTTTATCTCTAATGAGAAATATGCAGGATGTCGAATCAGTTCGAAGTAATCTAATATACGTTAAATAAATGCATCCTATGGTTTTGGCATTGGGTAAAAACATAAACTTAACTAGATATCAACACCAAATTTTAAAGTGAGTATCTATAACTGGTGCAAGTAAAGCGTGAATAAAATATTGCGCTTGTCCCGAGTATGCACTTATCCATGGCCGGATTAAGGGGGGGGGGGCAGTGGGGCCAGTGGCCCCGGGCCTCCACCACTTGGGGGCCCCCACCAGCAGTAATAAAAGTTTCGGTCGAAAACAATTTTTTTTGCACCTTGGATAAAAAAAAAACTAGCTTTAAATGATTAAGCAAATCAGAGTAAATCTGAATTCGAAAAAAATAGACAAAAACCTCTCGATGAATTGTTTAATAACCAATTTTTCCCGTTACAATAAGTGGTAAATATAATGAACTAATGTACCAAAATTTTGAGCATTCAAAAGCCATGTACACTTTATATTTGCTGCTGACTTGATTCTAGAATCGGTGTAAATATAAGTATCGATATGTTTTTGAAAAAGTATAAGAAAAGGGAAAGCAGGAGAATTGTGCTGTGGGTGGGCAGTGGTGAGAACAAGTCGGTGCCAGAGATGGTGTAGTGAGTGGGGATTGGGACATGAGGAGTGGGAGAATTTCTCGCACAATTTTCACGCCCTGCCAGTATGTGCGATTTGGCGCCATTCTGGCGATTTTTCGTCAACCTTTTGGCGACCAAAATTACGAGCCTGGCGACCTGGCGACTGGTGACTTTTTGGCGATTTTTTTATATTTTTGCAGCAATTCTAGCGATTTTCTATTAAAAAAAACATTTTTTAGAAATTTTTCCGACCACATACGTCTGCCCTAGTCAATTCTTATATTTTTCTTATGCGCCAAACCGGTCGAACACCATGTTTCTATTTGAATATTCCCTCTAAAAATCGAAATTTCACACGATTAGCTGTTGGCGTCAATATGGCGATAACTAGAGTTGTAGGTGGCGATTTTGGCGATTTCCAGCGAGTCGACTGGCGACAATCTATATTTTAGTACTGGCAACCTTGCGCCCTGTCATGGCTGCTGCGAAAATTTATGTTCCGTGTATTGTATGTATCGTCAAGTTTTGTACCTCATCGAGTTTATAAATATAAAAATTTTGTTCACATTCTCGTGACAGTTATCATGGGTAAGAGTAATTGGTGAGACAGTTTGTTTTTTGGTATTTTTTTGCACATTTGTCAAGAAAATCTCGACAATTTTTGTAATGAAGTGTTGGGATTTCTGGTATTTTTCATTGTACAATTTATGTTAGGTACGAGGGAAAACGGATTGTTTTTTGTGTAGCAGTAGATTTGTATTGCGGAATAATTTATTTTATGACGATCTGTTTTAAGTTGAGTTTATTTTGTAAGGGAAAAAGTGGATATAATTTTTTGCCATGATTTTCTGGTTAAAAGGATTTTGTTCGAATACAGATAGCCATGATATTTATTTTGCTTTGTTTTTGTAATTTATGAGCGTTGATAGAAATGATTATTGGGGAATGATTATCGTTTATCCATTGTCTGGGATCAGGGACGGATCCAGGGGGGTGGTCCTGGGGGTCCGGACCCCCCCCGAAATATCACTTGTGCCTATTTTTCGAAAATGAAACTCAAATAACGCAAATAAACACAATTTAATAAGCAATCACTAGCGAAAATATTCGAATTTGTCTAACACAATTCTAACGTCACGTTTTGTGAAAGCCGAAATGTCTTTTATTTTTAAATTTTTTGATCGGGCCCCCCCCAAAATTTTTCTCTAGATCCGTTCCTGTCTGGGATACATGTTTACATAATGCGCACATTTTTTATTATATATGTATATGACTTTCAAGTAAATTTTAATGACATAGTGCTTTATAATTATTCGCACTTAGGTTGAAAAATAGTGCAGGGGGGACATCAAGTGGGACTGTTCCTAAACAAAGATCCGAGCTTGATGATAAAAATAAGATTTAGATTGACGAAATTCAAAGCTGTTTCCTCGAATGATAAGATTTGAACGAGGGAAAAATATGAAATATAAAAGTGACATCGATATTTCCGAGAGATAAATTTAATGGTTACATAGCTCAGTGTTAGAGCACTCGCCCGGAAAGTGAGAGGTCCTGGTTTTCGCCCCCAGTGGAATCAGGATTCTTTTCTCGGAAATATCGATCAATTTTTATTTGGATGGCAAAAATTGTTCAAATTGATTCTTTCTATGACACAGTTGATAGATAATTAAACAAGATATTTTTATTTACAAATGAAACGTTTCCGAATTACAGTAGTTTTTGCAGTTAAATACGGCTGATCGAAAAGAAAGTCGACATAAGTTTCAGGGTAACCATCCATCTGGAGCACAAAATAGAAAATAAGCTTTCGAGAAGGAAAAACACCAGGAGCAATTGCTGTCGAAAATTCCAAAATAAGCAATTATTTTTCTGTCCATGGCAGTGACGCTCGAACTCAAACTTCTCAAAAAGAAGATTCAGTTTCAGTATCAGGCAACAGTGAAAGTCCTTCACTAGTGGCTATTCCCATAGAATCCAAAAAACGCGATAATTCTGCCACAATTAACAGTGAGTCTGTATCAGACAACTTATTGTTGGATTCTGATAGAGTCATAGAGTCACAAAAAACTCAAAGGTAAAATGTCAATGTCGAATGAACAAAATACTATTTGTTTAACTTTTGTAATTTAAAAACTTATGAATTTTATGATATACCTAGAAAATTTTGCTAATATCTGTAAGTTTCTGAAAAGTGACACAAAAGTTATCATATATTTGAAAGTATACCTACTGTATAAAGAATGCTATATAATTTGTCATAAAGTATACTTCTTTATAGTTTATTATCATTATTTATTCTCTTATATCACACCTTGTAAATTCATATTTTTCATAATTACGTGAAGGTACGTGAAGGGGGCGTAGCGTAGTTTTGAAGTTCTGAAAGCTTTTGAAAGGAAAACAAACAAAAAATATAAAGAAGTGGCTGATCATGGAAACTTGCTTGATAATTAGTTAGGGCATTTTTATAACTATTTTGCTACAATACGCAATTAGTAATTATTATATACACACGCAACGCAATACGTAGCAATATTTTAATGTATGAATTCTTCGGAATGAAAGCTATGAGAAAGCAAGAGAATTGCTTTATACAGATATGACCAACTATTATCATAACTATTATGTTTTTGAGCAAGAGAGAACCGTTTGGAAACCACGTCAGAGAGGAGCAGATAACATTTTATTTATGAATTCTAACTTAAGTGTGTATTATTATTATAGGAGGCTACAATTTGAGAAATTTTTTTAAACAGAATGTCAAACATCTACTCTTCTAACAACTCTCTTCCGAAAGCGAATACAACAATTTGTCTTAAGGACTCAAAACTCGGTTGCATAATTTAATGCAAAATATGGTATAGATTGAAATAAAATAATTGATATGGTTAACAAGGTTCCTCAACATAAATGTCTGTCCGACTGTACTCCCTGTACATTTCGACCGCGCAATCCACGAGAGACCTATGCGAGATTTAAAATTTTTATGCAATTTCTGAATGAATATGGACGTATTGTTTTATTTTGCGTTTGCGATACAAAGATTGTATAAACATCTACTTAAATAGTCCTGGGTAAGACGCTATTAATATTGTACCGTGTTGTGTAGCATTAGAATCAATTCAAAGAACTTTACAAGGAGATCGAAAACTGTTACCCGATATAAAGGTATATATAAATAGATATACTTAGAAGTATGTCTATGTAAGAACCCTGCAAGCCGTCTTTCGGCGTGAGGCAGGGGGTGCAAGCACCTTGACTCTATTTTCCTAAACGGTTGCTTTCGCGTATACTTTGCGGAAAAGCAGCGTTCTAGCATCTATTTCCCTAATCTTTCTGGCAGTATCAGAATGGCCGATATAACAGGGGGGTCGCATTATATCGGTTACATCATCTGAGAACGTAATTTCTCTGAACTTATTTAATAAATTTATCCTTTGAATTTTTCTTCTATCTTCTAATAATTCCCATCCCGCGTCCTGTAACATCTGAGTGACACTCGCTGTTTTATCGTAGCAATTATTTACAAATCGTATCGCCTTTCGTTGTACTTTTTCTAAATCCCGAATATGACATTTCTCGGCGGGGTCCCATACACTACATTCATACACAAGGTGAGGCCTAACTAACGCTAAGTAACATTGCTCGCGAACTTTTTCTTATCTCCTACCGACTATTCTTTTAACGAAGCCGAGTTTCTTAAGTACTTTTCCACATATATTTTGGATGTGGGCACTCCATGATAGATTATTCGTGAGAGTTACTCCAAGATACTTTACCGATTCTACTGTCATTAGGTTTACCCCTCGGAGGCTGTAATAATAATCATTTATTATAGATTTTCTTTCGAAGAAGTAGTACTTATTAGTTGTATCAGTACTATTTTAGTAGTTGCAGTACTTAATTATACGCGCTAAACTTGCTCAAAAGTGATCCTGGGTTCGATTACTGCAAGCTTTAAGTTCATCCATAATAATAATTGGAAACCAATATTAAGATATCTGAAAGGCGTAACGTTTCGGCGACTATTTTTCAATTTGAAACTTATTACCAGTAAACCTGCAATATACAGCCAACTTTTACTCGTATTACATTACAGATATCATATGCGCTTACATGTTCGAAATTTATGCCAACAAATTTCTAAAAAGCGTTATTTCCTACCTCAGAAGTGTAATGGTCAAGCAGAGCGAGTGCTATGAGAACCACTACGCATCAATACCCAGCGACGGCAGCTTAACTTCATTACAAAAAAAATTTCACTTGATACCTCTCAGAACCAAATCAACGAACTTCATAGGGTAATGGAATAAGTGTAAATTCTGCATTATTATCGAGTTACATCAAGAGATCTTGAGAAAGATATTCCAAAAGAGTGACTTGACTTCAACCAGGATTAAATATTTTGTCCGCAACAAATTAATTTATCAAGCTGAGATTCAAATTTCTACAATCATTCTAAGGTGAAAAAATGTTCAATTATTTAGGATGAATAAGCATGATTTATATTAGATGTTTTCAAATAAAATCTTGCAAAATACAGCCAATCTATCCACTTTTAAATGACATTGATGAAGAAACCCTTGAATTAAAATTTCGTGAAGAATTTCTGAATGGTTAACTCCACTTTGTCTGTGGAGATTATTCTTATCAATCCAATTCTTGAAGAGTTCTATCAAGTTTTTTGAGATATTAACTTAAAGGGAATTCTTTGTCATGAAAATTAAGAACACGTTGGTAGTACAGCCGTGCTAAATCAATCTCAAGGGAAATGAAGTAATGGAATAAAGAAGCTGCACTCCACAAAGAGAGCTTCCCATCGGGGGATCTTCCAACCTCTCCGGATACATCCATTAACCCTTCTTCGATGTCCATTACTCTCGATATCCGAAAACCTTCGTATATAAGCCATCGCTGAATTCCGGAGAATCATTCAGCGCCCAATTCTCAATAGAGAAGATACCCACAGGTTAGTAAGCAACACAAAATCGTCCCTCAAGGAGTTCTTCTTATTTGGACAGCTTATTTCATTATAAAGATGAAATGGGCAGTTTAATAGCATTTAACGAGCAGAGACAAAAAGCAAAATAATTGCTCAGTATCAGCCTATTTTTATGCATTTCCAGTTTAAATTGAACTTAATATTGGTAGTGAAGATATGTACCAGATGTTATTCCATGACAACAAAGAACGAGTTGATTAACCAGATATATTTATAATAAACCACTAAATAAATTATAATACTTGTATAAATATTTTTATCATTTTGTGATTTTTGATAAATAGATCTTGTTATTCAACTTCATCCTTGATAAAAAATTGACTTAATAGTAAATATAAGCAGATAAGCGGCAGCAAGTATTTATTTCAAATATCACAACAATTGCTTAGGTCATGGAAATTATTTCTGTGACACAGTGGGACATTTGAAATTTATCTCTAATGCATCTCATAAAATATTTGCTTGACACAGGAATTATATTTTTCAAAGAGAAAGTTCTTGAAATAAAATAATATTTATAGTGATAACATGCTTCGTTAGATTTTCAAAGCCTATACTATTATAAAATCAATTAAATTGTCGTCAATTATCACTTCATTCCACAATTTATACATTTCTCAATGAAATTTTGGTTATTATTTTCAAAGAGTCAGGCGATCGAAAGTTTTCAGAATAAAATGTGCTTTCAAAAGGATTTAAAAGGAACAGCTTAGAAGTAACATATCTCAACTCGTCATTGTTCAAATTATTCGATTGAATCTGGATACGTAAATGTGATGTAAATAGACTAATATTGCTTTCTTTTGGTCGCATAAAGTTAGAAAAATTCCATTTCCAGGCACCATGAACTCGAGATCCCGAAATGGCGGAGTATGCAGCAAGGTAAGTGTTAATGATATTTTATTCCCTTGCTAGCTCTTCTATTGCATAATCTTCTTCTTAGAATTAGTAGTGTAGAACGTAGAAACGTAGCACGATAAGCTTACTTAATAAGATCTAGCTTAGAATCAACAACTTCGGCCTTGACTTGGTGGTATCGCTCCATAATAACAGGGTGAAGAAAAACTATCTTTTACAAATACCACAGAATGAGATTAATTATGCGACGATGGTTTTCGATGCATCATCAATGATCATTTGATGATGCGACGCATCGAAACCATGGTCGTATAATTAATCTCATTCTGTGGTATTTGTAAAAGATAGTTTTTCTTCACCCTGTTATTAAGATCTTCTCAAATAAAATACAAATGCTTTTAGTCTTAATAGTCAATGATTCAATGTAATAAATATATCTCAAGAGAGCTACGACAAATGCAACAGACAAATGCCACAGTACTTCCTTGGGTTTTGTGAATTGTCAAACTGTTAGTGCAAATCGGTCAATCAAGCATAGAATAGAAATGAATCGAAATTTTGGCGTGTTTCTTTCTCGATATCATTTCTTAAACAACCATCCATTTACTTTGCACTGTATTTTTACTATTCCTCGATATAAGTTCTTTTTTTATCTGCCCGTCCCTAATATTTCCTTGTTTATCATATCCTATTTCAAATTAACTGCCGCAACATTAGCCTTAATCACGTAAAAGCAGATGAAGATGCTCATAAGCATTCTGAGCAGTGTAACTTCAATCATTTGTTGCTTTAGATTCTGTATGGACAAAAATGATGGATGATTCGGATTTCTTTTGTTTTCTGTGTCATTTGATTAAGTGGATCAAAGTAATACGTAAATCCTTCTATTTTTTTATTATAGTAATTGACTAAGTCACTAGAAAAAGATAAATGGATGCGAAAGTACCGAATCGCCATGTTAAATCACAATGTGTATCTTAGTTGCTTTGAATAGTGATTAATTGAATCATCTTAATCAGCAAATATGCTTTGATTCTCCAAGGTCTCCCTCCTGCTGGTCATCTCAATTTTCTTGATATCCGTGGGTCCACTACTGCTGACGGAAGCCACCGCAGATCTCTCCGTTGTATGCCTGCGGAACTGCGCGCAGTGTAAGAAGATGTTCGGCCCGTACTTCGAAGGTCAACTGTGTGCAGAGGCGTGTGTGAAGTTTAACGGACAGCTGGTTCCAGAGTGCACGGACATCTCTTCTATTGCCCCCTTTCTAAACAAGATCGAATAAGGACCTCGGCAACACCTTCAAATGAATTGACTTCCTCAACTTCTAATGACCATTCAGCTCATTCAAAATAATAATAAAAAAATAAATTTAGAGTTGCACAAATCATTTAATTCCACGTTCCAAATGGGAAACTTCAACGACCGCCATCACATATCTTGGCGGAAATCAAGGATCATTGAATTGCTAACCTTATTTTCTCATTCGATCAAATAATTGGATGAATGAATACAAATGATCACATTCAGTGAGCAGATGATTTAGGTTTAAAAATAGAATTCAGTAAAATCTCAGAGAAAAAGAATGCGCGGCAAATGAATTTATTGGAATGCAATAACCTGACAGAAATGGTTAAGAAGCGAGGCTTCGTATGTTCCTCTAGATAAAGAGCACTAGAGGAATAAGGATAAAAGTTAACTGTAGATTAATCTGTGTTTTTTCACGCAGATTTGTCGAAAATACGGAAGATGGGTCGTTATTTCTAATTGTAAAATGTATCTATAATTCCAAAATCCTTTGTCAGTGCGTACGTCAGCGGATGTATAGGCGTCCAAACTCCGAATTTGACCAAATTTGGTAAACGTGTTCCTCAGGACCCGAAGCTACCCATAAGGATAAAATTTATTCGCTAATTCTGCTGGCTTCAAACCAGGATGACTAAGATTTTTTTCCATAAGGTTTGCACGTAAATCTCATTTTTATCGCATAAAGGGTTTGTTTCTTTTAAATTATAATTATATTAGTAACAGAAGTCGTACGAAGTCGGGACGCACCGAGAGAAAGAAAATCGAATGAAGACTTTTATTTCAGTCGTGGAATATTGCTTTTGATTCGGATTTGCGAGAACTGCGATGAAATTAACGAAAAATTCAGGGAAATTTGACGTTGTAAACAAAATTTTCCATAGACTACCAAGGTGATTGTTGAAACAAAACTTGAGGATTTCACCGCAAGAATATACTGTGTAGATCAATTCGATAGGCGACAGTACGATACTTCACAGCGTGGTTGTAACTTAAAATTTTACCTTTTCCCGTTTAAAATGACATGTTTCTCGAATACCTTACGGTTATATCTTAGTGAATAATTATTGTCTTCTTTCCCTTCCAAGAATCACACATTACGTTATTGTTCCCTAAAAATGGAATTGAATAATTCAAAGTAACCCTAATTGCTAGACATAAAATTTGAGAGATTTATGGAAAATAGAGATTGGAAAACAATAAAACACGACACACCTGCGGGCATTTGCATGGTATATAATATGGTTTACCATATTTTTTAGCTTTAATTTGAGCTCAATACGACGACTGTATGCCCACAACAATGCTTCGTAAGGTGTTATGCACCTTCCCCTACGTTCACATAACAATGTCTTCATTATTGGCTCAACTATTGTTTATTTAGTGATTCAATATATTTGCTAATTAGAACTCATTTCGTGACTCAATCTTTGTCTTTCCAAAACATCGCAACATTCTTTCGCTAGTTTTCACATTATAACTTGCTTTCAAGCATAGACAAATGTCTACAGTTGTATTTCGTGATGAAATTTGTGTTATATATGATGTATATGTTAGTTAGACTTGCCAAAAATTAGTTTCACTACGAAATAATTGCGGTGAGTTTTGAGAGTTTGTGTACAACATGTGTTAAGCCTGCAATTTTAGTTATTTACCCCTCAGTGGTAAAGGGTTCAATTTTATGTTCTGCATATAAGTCCAGCCCTTGTTTTTGAGAGATTTTTCTAGGCTTCAAAGGTAGACTTATACACCAGCATATACAGTATATTTTACTTCTCTTGAATAATTAAAAATTGTTCATTGAGAAGAGAATTGAGTAGAGTGGAGGCGATCTTGCATCAAAACAAGAAATCTGCTTGCCAATAAATAATGAAAACCTATTTGCTCTCTTCATGACAATCGGTATCACAAATGATGGAAAATATGACTCGATTTTGCACATGAGAGTCTTAACCCTAAGGTATAGAGAAGTGAAAAATAGTGCCTTTGCTGGGTCTCTGCACACCAGCCCGGAAAGTGAGAGACCTTGATTCCAGCCCCACTATTTTTCACTTCTGTATAACAATCAATATCATTAGGTTAGAGACAATGAAAGCTTAAGGTAAATAACAGTAGGTTTGACATAGGAAAAGATCACTTTACAATAATTACTCCAAAGTTACATTCTAATTATTACTATACACAATCTAAAATATCATTTGAATAATATTAGAGAAGTTAGTATTTCAAATATGAATTTCGATTATTTCATTTCAATAATCAACCTGAAAAACTCCTGTTATCACGGGATATATCTATTATTATCTTGTATAGATCTATACATTTTTAACCACGGATCACCTTAAAATATGAATTTAAAATCTAAGTAAGAATTGCAATCATACATAGAATCATATTAACTTTCTAAGATAAGCAAGTTCATTAGTCATTAATACATAAGACATTATACTTATTTTTATCTATCTATGTTTCACTTTTTCAGGATGAAAAAATTAAAGATATACTTTACTGCAATAAAGAAGAAGAAGCCTAAATTTGATCGTAAATATAAATAGGAAATGCACATAAATAGGAAATATCCGGTATTCATTTCTTTGACCAAGGTTATTTGTGCATTCTAATTTGCACTTCAATTATTAACATTGATATGCTTATATAATTTTTATGATCTCTGAATTTAATAAAATTAAATTTTTTGCATTGATCAACTCAAACTCTCGATCAATACAAATAACTCAAGTTATCAAACCATGGAATCACTTGAGTATATTTTACTGCAATGTCAAGAATATTTTTTTAAATGGAACATTTAGTAGAATGAAATTTGTATTTTCATGCTGTCTAACAGGGTTATAGAATTACTATTGGGGTACTCTTAAAAAGCGTTTATTTGCATCACAAGCATGATAGCTTCGATTATCCTTCTGGGCGTTGTTGTACTATTGAAGTAGAGAACAAAATACATATTTTTAAGATATTTATAGCAACATTTCCATCTCTTCTTATAACTTGATTTACACAACTTCTTACAATTGTAAGTTATATTTAAATTCCTACCAATATTGGACAATTATACCTTAAATGTTATCCCTGTATCAATTATTGCTTAATTTTGATTTGCTTAGGAACTTAAATCCTCTATCAAATGCTTATTATGAATATGCTAAGTCCTCTCTATCCAAGCAATATCAAACCTTTTTCTTCTGGTAAAATTTATGGGGCACTACTATACTTAATCTTCCTCCTTCCCCTTATTTACAATATTTAGGTCTATAATCGTTTATATAAGTTAAACCTGTATCATTGTCTATATACTTTTAACCTAATCCTTACTGAATTCCATTTCTGTGATTGCTGATAATTTTCATTCGAAAGGTATGTTACAACGTAACATTGTTACATGCTCTCTAGGGAGAGTTGGGACAATGCTCTTCATGACCTTTTCCAAGTTGTAGGCCTACAGATGCAGGAATTTCTTTCAAATACTTTTTTATCCCTTTCTCAGCATGGCTGCGATGCCTGAGCCCTCTCTTTCTCTCTGGCTCAATCTTTCAGACAATATGGTCAAAAGTTTTCCTCCAAATTGTGGGTGAGGGCTCTTAAGGGGTTCACATTATAGGTTCTAAGGAGATGTTTCCAAACCTTCCTCCTATCCCTCGTTGGCTGAAACATAGACAAACCACCATAAACAGTAATGTTACTGTAGTCATCATCCAGGTTTATTAATAAACACTACAAGAAAATTGCATGAAATAAATACACTACCAACAAAATCAATAAATCTCTGATTTAATACATCCAGTGATAACTGCCTCTGGTAAAAATATAAACTGAGAAACAGTTTATTTTTGCTGAAACATAATTGCAATTAGGGTTTGTAGGTCGGAATTCCTGTCCCCCTTTTCTTGGGAATCTTTTTGCTTTCCCATTCCTGAATCCCGAGTGAAAAGTTTGTGGGGAAATTGACACCCACGATGGAAAATAAACATGCTACTCATAATGTATCCCTTAGAAATTATTCTTACTTATCACCACCTAAAGTTACATGTTTCATGCCCACAGGCATGCATGCAGATCATCAAAATCAGATATCTCATGACTAGCTAAATTTAGTCTTGCAAATCGGCCACATTTGATCATGGAGAACAGAAAACAGTTTGTATTTACACAGAAAAAATTTATCTTCACAACCCAGGATTTGACTACAAATTCATCTTAGAGTGAACTACTCAAGATTTTCCCAGTTAGTTCATCTGAAGATGACTTTGCAGTCAAATCCTGGGTTGTGAAGATACGTATTTCTTTTATTATTATTTTTGGTGTGACCTGAGCTGATCAGTATGATTTGCAAGATAATTTATCTTCAGCAATTAGTAGCAGACCAAGAACTGTGAAAATATTTAAATATTCTCCAGTGAAAAATTCTTTTTTTGCTGCAAGAAGTAACCAGGAGTGAAAAGAGATACGAGTTATTTTGGATAGTAAAACATACTGGAATACACTGGAGGGAATGATAGAGAGATTTTTAAAATTATAAATACAACTAAGACTATTTTTATGAGAGTTGAAACTCAATCACTTATAGAAAGAAGAGTATTATTTAATATTGAGAAGTATGTTGGATTATTTACGATCTTTAAGATTAGTAGTTGAAGCCCTAGGCATCAGAGAGGCTAAAATTCTCACAGGTGAAGGAGTTTTTAATTTCCTGTTCAGTAATTTAGAGAAACAAAATTCTTCCAGGAGCCAAATACTTTCAAAGGAAATAAAATTTAAATTGGTTAAATGTAGAAATAGAGATCTTGGGTCTCTCACAAAGTACTTGAGCAAGTTTTTGCCTTATCAAGTAATAATGAAATTGAATCATTGGCTAAGTCATCAATGGAAAGACTTTTTAAGGAACATTTAAAGCAGAAGTTCCAAGAGAAGAAATAAAGGATGTCCTTACAGAGTGTTCTGACATTAAATCAGAATCTGATCTGAAGTGTGAATTGACTAAAGCAGTATCAATTTTCACATCAAAGTCCAGCCCTATGCATGTAGACAAAGGAAGGAAATGAGCTTATGTGTAGCAAAACATACTCTCATTCTCAACTTGAAGATGCTCTTAGATGTACTGATAACAATTTTACCGAAGTCTACAGAAAATGAAAGAATTTTTTTTTTCATCAAGTATATTTATTACAAAGCAAAGATCAAAATTGCCTGATTTGGCAATTAGTGCTCTATGTTTCTAAAAGTTTCATTAAAAAAAAATTCAAACACTATTGGAAATACTTTTTAAATTTCCAAACAAATAATGCTTGCATTTGCTTCCCAATAATGCTTAAGTTAATAAATATAATATTTAAATGAGATTGGGAATATTAAAACACTGTGTGTTATATGAAAAACCTCCCTTCATACTGTAAGGTTTGGTTAAAATGAAGTCTGTATTAATTACATTGTTTTTATTTTGAGAAACCTAGCCAAAATGATACCGTAATTTTTAATGCTCAGGGCAAGAGATGTAGTATTCACGAAATTCTGGTCAACATCCATTTTTGAAATTTATATTTACTCAAGTTTGGCATTGACCCATTACATATAAGAGTGTCTTGAAACAACTGAAAGACTGTGCTGGGGCCAGGAAGCACATTGCCACATCTCCTCTACAACCTTTCTGTTTATTAGCATTCACATTTGCTTATTAGCATTAAATTCATTATTACGGATGATATACAAAAATTAAATAAAAAAGATCATTTTGGGAATTCTTGAGAATTCTCTGGAAATACGATTTCCAGTTCTCGATTCCCAAAGGTTTCAAAATTCAAGGCACAACAGCAATTATGTACTGGGATATAAAAGCAATTTGTTTAATAATCATGGTTTTATTGCATGTAAATAATATATGATACATTTGATAAAGAAGTTTGAGCTAAAAAAAATTCATGGTAAACAAAATTTTACTAGAACACTAATATCCGAAGAACACGACCTGATGATGTAGCGACGCTAAGAAACCTAGGTCGTGTTTTTCAGATATTAAATTAGTGATCTAGTAAAAGTTTGTTTACCATGAATTTTTTACAAGTTAAGAAGTACCATAATGTTAACCCTGAAATGGTTTTGTTTGAGCTATTCAGAACTTATCAAATATCATTATAGTAGTAGAATTCCAAGTATAAAATATCATTATTGTAGATAAATTCCAAGGACTTGGAGAGGTAATATTTCTTTATAATCATGGTTCTGCTTTTATCTAGTATTTTTATTACTGATTTATCACTAAAATACTTTCACAACCACTATGGGCTTGACTTCACCCATCAACATTATAAAGGTTTTATTAGTAAGAAATATGGGTAGATAAAACTGAGGAATTCATGCTACATATGCTATCCAGTTTCAACATTTGGCTGGGGGTAAAAAAATTATGTCTATGTTTTTCTATTCTAATAAAACAATAGCTAAATCTACAGCCCTTAACCCATCAATGCCCTCCGACATACAATAACTTCTGGCATTATTCTTCACATCTTCATCTTATAGAAGCTTTATTTTCATACCTATTATATATAGACGCTTCTCCGGATATACCTATATATATATACATTCATAGGGGATCAAAATTCTAACCATGTTCCACAAGTGCCAATGATTTGAAATTTTTACGACGTATTGGCCATAACGTGTAACCGCCAGAAAAAAGCCGACTTTGAACCTCGGTGTCATGGGTTCGATTCCAGAAGGCCCAAAAGTCCCAATTTTCTCCATAAAGATACATGGTGATGATATTCGAAAATTTTTTAGAGGCACTTCCTGGAAAACTAGGGAGTTGAAATTCAAGGTATCGCTAGATGCCGTGCGTATCCAACGAAAACTATTAATACATCATCGAATATTATCCTTGGTTCGATGCTAGGTCAGGGTAAATATTCTCCCGTTTAATTTGCATTGTGATTTTTAAGATTATTTTAAATCACTTCCCGATAAGATGGAAACTTGAAACTCGGTATATGGATAGAGATCGTATATATCTTTGATGTAGGTATTTTAACGTTCCGCTTTTCGTCCTTGGTTCGATTCCAGAGAGCCATTTACATTCCTCATGCATTTCTTATGGAGATAACAGAAACAAATTTTAGGTACTTTCAGGCATGATATCGACTTCAAACTTTGTATGAATTAAGATCAACTCCTAAAAAGTCATTCTGTGCATTCACAGCTTCCAATATGTCCTGAGTTCAACACCAGGCGTTTCTAAAATCAGGAATTGATCCAAAATTTAAGAATTCATTTCAATCCCTTTCCAATAATATAGAAACTTGAAACTCGGCATATAGGTAGAGATCATACATATATTTTATCTACGTTTTGAACTTTCCGCTGATTGTCCTTGGTTCGATCCCAGAGAGCCATTTACATTCCTCAATGAATTTCTTATGGAGATAAAGGAAACAGATTTTAGATACTTCCCGGGATGATATTGACTTGAAACTTTGAATTAGGTAATATCGAGTCCTTACAAATCAAACTGAGCAATCAAATCTACCAATGTGTCCTGGGTTCGACACCAGGCGTCTCTACTATCAGTAACTGATCCGATTTTTAAGAATGATTTTGAACCCCTTCCCTTTAATATTAAAAGTTGAAATTCGGTACATTGATAGATGTAATAGATAAATTAAGAAAAAATATTTTAGATTTCAATGATCATCCTTGGTTCGAATCCAGAGAGCCATTTGCATTCGTGATAAGTAGAACGTCTTTTGAGGCAGTTGTAGCCCATATTTCTGCTTGAATTTTCACACATAGTATGAGATGGTGATCTTCTGTTGTGCTGCATACCAATTTCACCGGTAAGACCCGGGTTTGATGCCAGACGATTAAATTGCAGCGAATTTTCATAATATTTTCAATCCTTTTTTTTTCTTTAGAAAACCGTCCCGATAGTATGCCGACATGAAATTAGTGTTGTCGATCTGCTTGCAGTATGCAAGCTACATTTTACTCGTAATGATATATAATAGATACATATATTCCCGTTTGGGAAGAGTTGTTCTTTGAAAATACATGTATTGTATTTTTTGTTATGTATGTTTTATCAAATTCCAATTCCAAAAGATTTGTACAGAAATTTTCACCACTGATCATGTTTGAAACTGCTAATACTCTCTACATCTATTATATATAGATGCTTCTCCGGATATACTTATATATATATATACACTGGGGATCAAAAGTCTAAGCATGTTCCACAAGTGCCACCGACTTGAAATTTTTACGACGTTATGGCCATGACGTGTAACCTCCAGGAAAAAGCCGACATTGAACCTCGGTGTCATGGGTTCGATTCCAGAAGGCCCCAAAGTCCCGATTTTCTCCATAAGGATACATGGTGGCGATTTTCAAAATTTTTTAAATAATACTTCCCGGACAGGTAGAGAATCGAAATTCAAGGAGCTTACAGATATGGTCAAGAACTATTAAAAACATTAATGACTACTAATGAGAACGTCCTGGGTTCGATGCTAGGACGATGCAAAAATCCCGTATTTAAAATGCATGGGGATATGTTTTCATTACTTTTTTTGATGCACTTACCGGAATGTAAGGAACTTTTCGCTCAGCTAGAAGATATATATTAAGAATTGGTTTAAGAAAAAAAATTCCTAAGCCCGTACTATTCCTGGGTTCGATGCCAGAGCACTTTAACATTTCTCTCATAAGGAATATAAGGGAAAAGTAAGTCTTCGTTTGAGGCAGTTGAAGCCAACATTTCTGCTTGAATTTTCACACATAGTTAGAGATGGTGATCTTCTATTATGTTGCATAGGAAGTATTACCAGAAAGATCCGGGTTCGATGCCGGGCGGCAAATTTGTCTCCCGTTTAAAATACATTGGGTTAGTATTTCATTATTTTTTTGATGCACTTATCGAAATGATAGGAAGTTCGTACTTGGCTGGAAGATGTATGAAAAGAATTGGTTTTAGAAAAAAAAATTTAAGCCCGTACCATTCCTGGGTTCGATGCCAGAGCACATTAGCATTTCTCTTATAAGGAATATAATGGAAAAGTAGGACGTCGTTTGAGGCAGTTGCAGTTCATATTTCTGCTTGAATTTTCACATATAGTTACAGATGGTGATCTTCTATGGTGCTGCATAGTAAGTATGGCCGGGAAGACCTGGGTTCGATGCCAGACGAATAATTTGCAGCGGAAATTAAGAATATTTTCCATCCATTTGTTTTTCTTTTGAGGACTCACTCTATGTGATGCCTAAAAAAAAATTTTGTTATCGATGTGCTTGCAGTATGCAAGCAACATTTTACTCGTATCATATAAAATATTGTGGTTTTTTCCCTCAGTTGCTCTTTGTATCATTAGCACGGACAAAAACAACATGCTCTTTAGTTTAGAGAACCAAAACTGACCATAATTTCCAAATTACCCATTTCTTTAAGTGGAGCATAACCTCAGAGAAATGTTTGATGCAGCACAATTTATGTGTAGCCTAAAAATTTTTATTTCTTATATGATAAAGACCTTGTCACAAGTGAGTTGAGATACATGCTGAAATTTTCATTTATAGATGGGTTCTGATCGATATCTTGAATGAGACTTTAGTTAATCCTTTTATTTTCCAAGATCCAGGGGAGTAGCCAAAGTTTGACTATGGGAGAGGTCCAAAGCCATGAATTAAAATAAATTGCCTATAATCAAGGGGCAGGCAAGCCTTGCCCAACACATACAGGATATGGATACAGACTCACATGTCCCTATCTAGTGAGTTATCAGTGGCATGTGCAACTGTACTTATGTAAATGTTGTAAAATATTAATTGTAAACATTTACATAAATATCATCACTTTTCTATACTTCAAGAAATGAGCATTTAATAAATGCTGCAGTTATTGTCATATTATGTAATTGTTATTACCATTACAAAGAGAGAAGGAAACTGTTTAGAAGTTTGAAAATTGATTCTTTACAGAGAGAAAACCAAATAAAAATTGTTTTACCACACAGTTGCAATCAAAGATTCTGAGAAATAGAATAATTTCACTGAATTTCTAAGATCAGGGTCTCGGTTACAACATTCATCCTGTGACAAAGTATAGCTATTTATTCTACATTATTGCAAGCACAATTGATGGCCTCCAATGGAAATAACACACAAGATAGGGATATGACAGATATTTAAAGCATCCAATTACAAAAGATTTACAGATCAAGATGAAACCTGGATTTGTACTATCGAAAAATTATCATTATTAAAATGAGGGCAAAAAAACTATAAAAAAGAATATTGACATGTGGGTACATGCCATATGAATTAACAAACAGCATGAAAACTGCATTTTGTGATATTTAAAAGTAATGGTAGGAGTAAATTTATTTTACCTTAAGGTGGGTATTTACGTGGTCAATTGCAAGACTGAATTGAAATTGAATTGCATATGAAAAGTTGTTGATTTCATTCACATTGATGTGCATAATCAATCATTGGAAGTCATTAGATTTTCTGGGAAGTGATTTAATTATCTATTCTCAAAAACTAAATGTGGATTCATTTTATACCAAATGTTGTATTCAGTTCAATTCATTTTTTCTGTTTTTCAAATGATTTAATTATCTGTTTTTGAAAATCAAGGTGTGAGTAACTTTGATTTTTATTGTTGCAATCAATTCATTTCTTTCGTCTAACATCAATAATACATTTACGAACAGTGGAAGGAATAGTACACAATACTTATTAGAGCGTGTGCGAGGCACTTCATTTGCTGGAAAACGACGATCATAGGGACAAGTCAATTGAAGATTCGTCTGCCACTTCTCATCCATTTCAAATACGTATGCTGTTGGCAATTATTTTATCTACATGTTTCCTGTCACAACCAGTACAATTGTTGGAGAAATACAAAGAGTACATGGTCAAAGATTTTCTGCAGAGAATGCATCAAAAAGCACAATATCATGGCTTGGATTTCACAGAAGAAATATACAATAAAGCGCTAATCTTCACCGAGCATCCTTGTCTTGCAATGTGCCTTAAGTTCTTGGCACAATTGGGATTGATAGGACAAAATTGGTCCAGCAATGCAACATTCAACAGAGAACTGCTCAGAGAGCAATCGTTAAACAGAAATTACTTACAAATGTAAAAAAATACACCAAAACTCCTACCAGAACAAAAGATAGTATTTGATTTCATCATTCAAGCTGTGGCAAACCAATCCCGATGATTGTATTTTTTGGACGCTCCAGCTGAAACTCGTAAAATATTCTTAATTTCCTTGATCCTGGAAAAAATCCGTTCAAATAGCCATGTAACATTTTAGCTCTTGCTTCTTCAGGCATTGCTGCCAGGTTGATGGAAGGAGGGAGAACAGCACATTCAGTTCTTAAATTGTCACTAAACATGGAATTCACAGAAAATGCAACATGTTAAATTTCAAAAAACATCAGGAATGAGAAAGGTTCTTCAGCAGTAAAAAATCGTTGTATGGGATGAGTGTACAATGGCTCAGAAGAAGTCATTGGAAGTATTAGACCATACATTCAAAGACTTAATAATAATCAGGTACCATTTGGTGATAGCATTGGTGTTACTATCCGGTGACTTCAAGCAAACACTTCCAGTTATACCTTGCTCAAAACCAGCTGATGAATTGCATGCCAGCTTAAAATACTCAACTTTTTGGAGCACAGTCAAAAAATGCATTTAACAACAAATTTGAGAGTTCAGCTCAAATACATCCAACAGCTGACATATTTTCAAGACAATTATTAGAGGTCAGTAACAATTGTGCATAGCATTTTCATGCATCGCCAAACCATCTGCTTTGTTCGTTCTCGCACCTGACAACAAAACGAAACATGTCATTTATCAGAAGGCGCTTCAATGAAGGGAATCGTCATAAGTGCAACCCATCCAGCAAATAGTTTTCTATTTATTGATTCTGAGGCAGTACGAAGTTCGCCAGGTCAGCTAGTCAATAATAATTCTAATGTTGAAGTTAATACAAATGTTATATACAATATCATTAAGGTAAAGGTTTTAGGAATAACGAATATAAATTAAATATAGTAAATGCAGCAAATAAATATGCAGTAATTGGATTTCTTCCTTTCTTTATTCCTATTCACTGAAAAAATTGAAGTGTTGAAGTTGGTTAAAGTCATGCATTTACTGTTGGTTACATAGTTGCTCAATAGATGGCAAAATGTTTGCAGATTACCTAGTAGACAGACATTACAGATGTAGTTTGTTACATTGTTTATGTGTTTACAAACAAAATGATTGCAGGTGGTTATTTAGGAAGTTTTTGGGGATACGATGCCTACAGGTCGGTTAAAACTAACCAACTGTAGGTTTGCTATTCAAAGGGTTTGGGAACTTTTTGAACAGACCTCGTACTTAGAAGAACTGACTTTGTTTGCTATTACATTTTAAGTTTATGTTACAACGACTCATATCGGTATTTGTTAATGATTTCATCAATTTATCTGAAAGTATTCCTTTAAAAAATTACTTTTGTGCCGAAGGCCTTCGAAATAATACATACAGGAGTTACTTAGTTCAGGGAATACTTTTTTGTAAAGTAAGGCAATAATAGGTTGATTACAAGTAAAAACAAACAGTGATTTGTCATACGCTATTATGTGATTTGGTTATGATGTTTTACATTTTGAAGTAAAGACTGGTGGTAATTTTATTCTTTGTAGGGTGAAAAAGAGATAGTTATTAAATTACTTGATATATGAATATTGAAATAATTGACGTACAGTATACACAATCAAAAATAGTTGCAATATTAGAGTGAAAAAAAATGTTGGCTAATATTAAAACACATTCGTCCAAATACTCTCTTGACCATCCCTGAGGTGAGGAAGTTTGAACATTCGCAAGGTTGCTTTCTTCTATGGGGCAGAGGAGAAAAGTTTTGAAATCTCCATTTGATTTACCTTTGAAATAGAAAGGTAATATGAATGTGTAGTGTATCTCTATGGCAAACTGCATTAAATAAAAACTTCCTCCAAGACTAGTTTCCCTGATGCATGTTCCGAGTGTTTTATCTGCTTAATTGACTTGAAAAAACTAGTAAAACAATGAAAAAATAGAAACTGTACTAGCTGAAAAACTAACTGAAATAGCTTGGACTCGAGAATGGGAAATAAAATATAAGACACACATAAAATTATTATCTCCCATCACAAAGTATTACATAGTTGCTTAAAATTATAATGAGAGTCATGCCAAATGAAAATTTCCTAGCATTTTACTGTAGTTTGAAATTACACTTTTCAAAAGATGTTGGTCGTAACTTTGGATAGTCATAAGATGGAGGTACAAAAGTAGGAGAGCATAAGCAACATGTTTTCATTTCAGTAAAATAATACAATTAAGCAGAGGAATTATTTGATGAAAATCATTTACTTGCATACAGCATGGGCTGGCAATGGAAGTTCTTAGCAAGCAATACACTGAGCCACCAAGATCACAAATTGCGCTTGTCTGTAGCAACAACACTCAGTCACCACATCACTATGTCATCAGTCTTTCCAAGGCAGGTTATCTAAAAGCATTTATTTCCTCAATAGTCATGAGATTTCTACCACTTCCAAGTCCAAGTTTCCACCAAGTTCAAGTACAAGCAAAACCTAGCTATTGATAACAAATAAGCCAAGAGGTACCAGAAGAGGACTAAATACATTGAGAATTGATAAATAAGAATTGATTTAAGACAATAACTTTTAATAAAAATTAATAAATCAAATATTCATCAATATTACCAATAACTCTTCATAGGTTAACTGGATTTGATTGAGTGAAATGAACATTTATCATTTTAATTAAAGAAACGTGTTCAATTATTTGACCGATCCCTAATAGAATAGTTAGATCGACAGGTAAAATGCAATTAAATGTTTTTAAAGAAATATAAATTTAAATTAATTTTAAATATAATCGCTTGTAAGAATTCTTACTTAAGTGTTAACACTTCTGTAAAAAATGCTTCTATGATAGACTGCCTTGATAATTACCCAATTTCCAATAAAATAGTCATTTCCAGTTTCTGTTAGGGACATAGCATGTCTTCTATTCATGAAAATTAGGCATAAAAATTATTGAACACATGCAATGGACAGAAAATTAACTGCAGGTCATCTTTAATCGAACATTAAGACATGCAATCACACTATTCACAGCACCGTATTTGTGTTAACTAAACACCTATACGCTGCTATATACATATATTTATACGTGTATAGAATGTATACAAAATACCATCTATGCCCAAAGTCTTATGTAATTGAACACTCTAACCAATAAAAAATTGGTCATTTAAAAGTTTTGGGCCAACTCCCTTTCAATTAAAAACTATTAGCTGACAGTTAAGTCCATAGTCTTCAGGCTCTTAAAATGAAAACATTAATAGCACATTGGTGGAACATTTGAAGAGTTACATAGAACCAGGGTGAGCCAAAGATGCAGTCAGCCCTGCGCTATGGGACATGTGCATGATTAGTACTGTGCCCCAATCTGGTGTGCCGTGGATTCTTATACCCTGATTTTTGAGCCCAAAAAAAAAGGGTGTGTTATTTTTGAGTAAATACAGTATTTGTTACGGTAAAAACTCTTCAGATGAGGCAAGGCATAAATTTTTGCTAAAGTTTTAACATTTAAAATATCTAAAGAATTAATGTTATTGAGGAAGCTTTCCATGTCACGCTGCCCACATGACTATCCGGGAGCCTTTGGACATGTATTTCTTTGGTTTTAACCGTTCAGCAGTCGCGCCCCATGGCGTAACACATGCAGTCGTGCACTCCATGTGCCAGTGATTGTTTTTCAAATAGTTTCTTCAAATCAGATGATTTCCGTAAATATAGAATATATAGCCATTATGCAGTAGTTTAAGCTTTGAAAATTGATTGATTGCATTTATTTTTTAATAGATTTTTAATGATACTTGGAATAAATCAAGCTTAAACATTTTTAGACGCTTGAAACCTTCATGGAAATAACTTTTGCATAAAGTTGTGCACCAACCTTAACAGTTCACATTTATTTATTATTACACAGAAATGGTCTTATTATCCTAAAACTAATACACCTATTTGCAGTAAAATATTCAGATGAACCTGGGCATGGGGTGCACCAGTGCGACATGAGCTTCAAAAAAGTTTTTTTGTTGCCATAAATCGAACCCAATTAATGCGAAAGTTATGTGGTACATAAAAGACATAATTGAAGAAAGACTTGAGGGACTCACACTGATTACAAGGTAAGATAAAAAAAGTTACGAATGATAATATGTACACTGGTGCACTCAGTGCGTCACCCCAACTGCTCAAAGGTTAACATTTGCTTTATTAATAAAGTGATAATTTTACATTTTTGAAGGTGAGATATTTAATAATGATCATTTAGATTTATTAATTGTTTTTAATTTACAAGATTATTTGAAAACCAATGGAAGAAGGAGAAGAGTGTATCTGCTGTTTAGAAAAGAATTAAAGTCAAACAGTAATTATGAATTTGGTAATGCAATCTTGCATGTTGAAATTAAAATGTGTATGAATAAGATTATGATCATCCCTATTGAATATAAAATTAAAACAACATTTATTGAAAGATCAGTTTAAGCTTCAAAAATTGCTTGCAACAACTTTTGTGTTGTTTTAACTTATACACAGAAAAATTGTCTCTAGGCAAGAAATCCCCTCCAAAATTTGTAGATATCATTTATCAAATATGTATTGACACTTCTCCGGATATACCAATTCATACAAAGGTAATGTATAATTCTTTTGCAGTGCAAGAACCAGTCAAACTTACTAAAAAAACTCTGGATGTTTGCTTATAGTACACATACCTGGGACAACTTGTAACAACAGGAGAGAAAAACAGGATTAATGAAGTAAACTGAAGAATGAAAGTTGGCTAAAGCGTATTTGGTATGAACTCGCACATTCTGAAGTCAGAATGCCATTGGTTTTGAGGAGGAAGGTCTTCAACCAATGAATTTTACCCGTCCTGACCTATGGTAGTGAGACTTGGGTGTTAAATGCTTCAATAACCAAGAGACTTCAGACAACGCAAAGGAGCATGGAGCGCTGCATGCTGGGAATCACAAGAAGAGACAGGAAACGAAACACTTGGGTGAGAATGATGACTGGAGTTACAGACATTATAGATAAGGTAAGATCACTAAAATGGAGGTGGGCCAGCCATGTTGCGAGAAGAAACGACAACCATTGGACATCTATAGTTCCCAACTGGATACCAAGAGATGTGAAGAGACCAAGAAGTAGACCTATAGAAAGGTGGAATAGAGACATCATCAAGTACTTAGGTGTAACGTGGAAAAAAAGAAGCTGAGGACAAAGAAAATTCCAAATTCTGTTTCACAAGTGTCACGGACTTGAAATTTTTAACACGCAATGGCCACAGTGTGTAACTGGCAGAAAAAAAAGATTTTTGAACCTTAGTATAATGAATTTGAATCCAGAAGACCCCAAAATCCAAAATTTTTTCATAAGAATACATTGCAAGGATTTTCTGAAATTTGTTTAAGGCAATTATCCCAACAAAATTTACAGACTTCTGCAATAATTATCCTTGGTTCAACACTAGGTCAGGGCAAATATTCTCCATAAAAATTTCAGGTAAAGTTTGTTTTTTACCATTTTTAGGCTTCATTTCATTTGCAAAATTAAATTGGAAATAATAATTGTACGAAGTGGAGACATGCAACAAAAGAAATGAAGTTGAAAGAGGATTCTTATTTTGGCCATGTGATATTGTTTTCAAATCGAAATTATGAGAACTAGGGCAAAATGAACAAAACTTTTGTGAAATTTTTTTGTAGTAAACAAAGAATTTACCTGGCAATAAAGGCGATTGTTGAATCCGTACTCGAGTGATTTCTTAATAGAACGCTTGGAGATTTAAAGTCCATACTGAAATAATGGTAGGGATTAATGTCATAATAAACTAAACATCCAGTTATAACTTCTTTCTAAGAACTGTGTGATAAAACTCATACCAAACATTCCCTAATATCATAAAAGGATATGCAAAAACTGTCATTGGTTGGTCCAGCTTTCCCTCATAAAAACTATGAGAAGAAACACTAACATGGAGAATAATTCCACAACTTATGAAAAGGAGTCAATTTACTGCGATGCCAACATTTTCAATTCATAATTAGAAGGGACAAAGTTATGGCCAGTTTGGAGTTTTTCGAGAATATTTTTAAGGAACATACCAGTTGGATAGAGAATTCAAAATCACAGAGACCCAGAAAATACTCTCTTTGATATTGATATCTATATAAAGTCACCAAGTTTGTACAAAAGTCTCCTATTTAAAATACACTGAGGCAATTTCTAAGAATTGTTTTGAATGCGTTCCCGATAGTATGGAAACGTAAAACTCAGCAAAAGAACATAAGTCATAATAAATGTATTTCATATACGCACTTTTATGATTCCTAATGATATTTAGTTCTATGCCAGGGCACCACTTACATTCCTCAATACATTGCTAATGGGGATAATTGAATCTAATTTTAGGACCTTCCTGGTATGATACTGACTTCAAACTTTGGATAGGATTCAAACCTATCAACTACAATCTTTGGATCAAAAAAGTTTTATTCCTTCCAGGTGGTTATAGGTATCTAAATCTTCCAGAAGGTCCTTTATTCAACACCAGGCCACTCTTTGAAGCTTCTTTCCCTCATTAAAAACAAAGAGAAAAACTTACATGGAGAATTATTCCAGCCTTTGTGGCCTGGCCAAGTGGTAAGCCTACTAGTGCTTTTGCTTCGACACAAAGGTCCCAGGTTTGAATCTTGGCTAATCAGAGAATATTTGTTTTCTTCAATTTGATCTTCTTAGTTCAAACTGTTACTCAGAAGAAACAGGACTTGAAGCAGACAAGTAGCACTCATCAGAAACTACATCAAAATGCTAGAGATAGAAATTGAGTTTCATAATTAATTTTGGGCAAGATGAGATCACAGTATCCAATAATTACAGTATAAGATTTAATCAACGCTACTTAGAGTATATGATAATAAAAATAAAATTCAAGGAAATTGGGTAAGTTAATTTTGCACGAGAGAGGAAGTATCTCAAGGAAGGATAGACTAATAAATAATAAATTTATTTACTCCTCATAGCCATAAGATAAATTATATGAAACAAGTAAAAAATACACAACACCAGAAGATAATAACATAAGATATTAGAGATTGTATTTTAGCATAAATAAAAATTTCAAGGTTTTAGTTGAGACAATAGAAATAATTTAGTCAATATAAAAATACTAGTAGTCTTTCTTCATCACAGAATCTATAAGGTGTGTCTAGTCTAAAGTTTCAGAGGTATGAATGCCTGGAAAGCTTTGATATACTGGAGTCACATTGGCAAGAGGGTTTGAAGATGGAGGATATTTTTTGGTATAAAACTGAAGATAGACAGGTTTTCTGAAGTTGAGAGAGAGTTGCCATTACACCAATCGAGCGTGTTTTTAATTGATACATAGGATTGGTCAGTTACTTCATGTTCATTGTCAGAGAATATTAGACAAGATGTGCCATCTGCATATAAGAGAAGGCTATTGGATAAAATGTTAGGCTCCAAAACGTTCATCAATATAATAAAAAGTAAACGGACAAAATTTGACCTCTGAGAAACTTCATTTAAGATAGCAAATGCCTCTCAGTGAGAGGGGTAAATTTACTGAATAACGCTGCAGCCCAAAGCTTTCAAGTTTAGAGAAGACAATTCTGTGATTGATACAGATAAACCAAAAAATGACCTTGGGTAAACTGGTGATAATAATGCTTCTACGTTGAAAAGCAGCAGATAATGTACATCTGCCTTTTCTAAAGCCATGTTAGGAATCAAAAAGTAATAATACGTCATGGTTAAGAAAATTAAACAAGCGAAGAAGTTATATAGAAGGTATAGAAGGCTCTTTCAAAGATTTTGAATAAAGCAGAAAAAAAAAACAGAAATTGGAGCAGTAATTATCTACATAGGAAAGAGAATCTATTTAAGTAAACGTCTAACACAAGCAAATTTAGATAAGAGGGAAAACTATCTGTACCAACGACAAGTTAATGATATCAGCAAGAAGCAACAAAGAGCATTGCAGCTTTGCTTAAAAGCATTGTAATATCATCTACCCCAATAAAATATAGTAATGCAATTGTAATCAAAACATATGAACGATGTCAAAGACATGGTAAAACCGCATGGGAGATTTACCATTAGTTAATACTTTTGATTGAAGAAAGATGAAACCGTCTTAGGTATACTCTTCCAATAGTATTATACTTATACCTTATATTGCTTCTGGACGAAAGACAATCTTTAATGCGCTAGAGCATATATAAATAATCAATTATCTATCTCTTTGCAGCACATCTTATAATATAATCGATAAAATTTCACTTTGGTACACTGTTGGTACATATAATCTTATTATATAATTAATTGACTACGCACATCTTTCATAGATCCGCCAACACAAAAATAATTTGCTTTCGGACGAAATAAAGGTAAATTCCTTATTGTCACTGATATGATATTCCATCCATCGATAACTGAAAAATGGAATTCAATTGCTTTGAAATGCACTTATACGGGTAGAAATAATCATAATTGAGACGAAACAGAAAATGTAAGTTACGGTTCAAAACTTACCATTGTAATAAGCGATTGCATAAACATCAGTTTCTGATCGATCGGATCCATTCAATATGAGACGCGACTGATCGATAATTAAAATAACACAGACTGGATCTTTAAATATCGTCTGCTGCCGTTCTCGTTCCTCCTGCAAGAGACTCGATCGAGGTATCAGATCTTGCATGGATTGAATCAGATTGAATTGGATTGAATATTGCGTCTATCGATTTACACCGAGTTTAAGAGGGATTTTTAAATTTCATTCTAACTATCATGTATAACGCATAGTTATCTTCATAGACCTCTTGGACAGCTGTCTTTAAAATCGAGAAATTACTTCATGATGAGGTAACTGTAAATCAAAATTTTGAATAGTAACTAACTAGTCCAGTCAATTTATACATACGACCTTGCAAAAGGTCATGTTTGTAAAGCGTGTTCATGACTGTCCTGCCATGATGACATGACTCTTCACATGCCGGTTTATGGATTTCTGTCTTTTCAGAAATGCTTCATAGAAATATTTGAAATATCCGGCATTCATTACATATTTTATTAATTAAGCTCACCTAGTGTCCAACCCAGAACACTTTCACAAGATATGATTATGTTTAATGACCTGGAAAGGGGGTGCAGCTGCCCCCCCCCCCCTAGAGACCCATTCGTATTTTGGTTCGGGATGTGTTGTAGAAACAATTTTTAGGCACGAGCGTATTTGAAAAGAATTTAGACCCAAAACAAAGTCAAGTGTTGACACGTGTAAACACCAGTGATGGGAAAAGTACTTCCTCGTAGGAAATTCATTCATACTTCCAGCGCAGCAAAAATATTTCAACAATACTTTGTAGTAGAGTCCTTCGCCCCTTCCCTCCCAAGAGAAGAAAAGTTCGGTTTCAGGGTGAACAATGTAGTTAGAACTGCCTGTCGATGCGATCAGAGCGCGAGGTTATGCGATTATGTCCTCTCTCAAACTACCTTGAGTACCGTCCGACAATCGCCGGCATAAGACAAAGGATTCAGTTTTTTTTCGTTTTCCCTTCAAAATGGATATAAGAAAGTTTTGCGGTGAGTATTTTGCAAATAAGCCCAAGAAGTGGCGCAGCGAGGGGGGGAAGTTTAGGGGTTCAAACCTCCCCCCTACAAGAATTCCTATGACTAGCTTTGCATGCCAGTAAATATGGCTCCGATTACAGCTAAGTTTTTGTTTATAAACTACGACACTAATGTCATCTCTTAAGGGAAATTGGAACTTTTGTTAATAAACTTCGACACTAATGCCATCTCTTGAGGGAAATTGAAACTTTTGTTTATTAACTTCGACACTAATGCCATCTCTTGAGGGAAATTGGAACTTTTGTTTATAAACTTCGACACTAATGCCATCTCTTGAGGGAAATTGGAACTTTTGTTTGTACACTTCGCCACTAATGCCATCTCTTGAGGAAGATTGGAACTTTGCTTTATAAACTTCGCCACTAATGCCATCTCTTGAGGAAAATTGGAACTTTTGTTTTTACAATCTTCGCCGCTAATGCCAATTCTCAAGGAAAATTGGTACTTTCGTTATTAAACATTGACATTAATGCTGCATCTCCAGAAAAATGTGAACTTTTTTTATCTGAAAAATAATAATATCCCTAAGTAAACTGTAACATTACCATAAGTTGAGATATAATTCAGTATCATACTTATACTATATTTAGCAAAAGTCTACTTTACCTAGGAAGGCGGGTTAAAAAAATAAATTTTAACTTTTTTAACCAAATATCTTTTTTCTATTTATAATAATTAAAAAAATGTTTAAACATTCATGTTCCAATATTGCATTAACTTTGATATTTATCCTATTTATAAGTAACCTAATAGTTTCAAACTTTTGGAGTATGTAAAAAGGGTCTATTATATTGATTTTTAATAACGAAGTCACTCTATGTTTCAAATGCCGTAGGAAAATAATGAAAATTTATTTCATTCCTTTCGAAAAAAAGTCAAAATATCGCGCATAAATAATTTTTAGCAGTTTTAGCAGTTTTCGACTATGACATACGATTAGTAATATTTGCATTATTGTAAAATTAATCCTTATCACTGTCACCAACCTGTAAAAGTTTAATTTAAAATTAAGTTTTTGAATCATGAAAACTAAAAAAAACAAAATCTCACTGATGGAACGATAAGAAAGAATAGAAGAGAATTACCTCCTTCGGTTCATCACAGCGATGAAATGTACTCAACTAGAGTTTATGAAAATAGACTAGGCCATAGCTTGACAAATTACCAAGCAAAAAATATAAAAACTTGCTTTTAATCAGTACAATGCATCAGGACGTGATGATTTCTGACTCAGAAAAATAAACCGGATACAGTTTTGTTTTACAACTGCAACAAAGTAGGAGTAGATATAATGGATAGCATGTGCCGGAAATATTCAACTCATTCGGCTGCAAGGAGATGGCCAGTGCAAGTATTTTTTAACATATTGGAACTGGCCTCAATAAATAGCTGGGTTCTATTCAAAGAAACCACTGGGCGTAAACTCAGCCGGAAGGAGTTAATTCAAAGTCTTGTATTAGAAATTATTGGAATCTTACTATAGATAGAGCTTTACTTTACAGTTTAGATAGAAGAGGAGACTTTTTAGTCTCAATCCTCAATCTCGCCTAATAAAGACCCCTAATCTTATCTTATCTTATCTTATCTTATATATATATATATATATATATACGAGTAAAAAGTAGCTTGCATACTGCAAGCAGATCGGCGATACTTATTTCATATCGGCATCATATCGGGACGGTCGTCAAAAGAAAAAAAAAGGATTGAAATATTTCTTACAATTCGCTGAACTTTCATCGTCTGGCATCGAACCCGGGTCTTTCCGGTGATACTTACTATGCAGCACAATAGAAGATCACCATCTCTAACTATGTGTGAAAATTCAAGCAGAAATATTGGCTACAACTGCCCCAAAAGATGTTCTAATTTTCACGAAAGTAAATGGCTCTCTGGATTCGAACCAAGGATAATCTTGGAAATCTAAAACATGTCTCTGAAAGTTATTTATGATCTCTATCTATAAGCCGAATTTCAAGTTTCTATATTATTCGGTAAGGTTTCAAAATAATTCCAAAAAATCGGATTAACTTCTGATTGCAGAGACACCTGGTGTCGAACCCAGGAAATATTGTAAGCTGTGAATGCACAGTTTGATTTGTAAAGACATGTTCTTCTATCATGCAAAGTTTGAAGTCGATAGCATGCCGGGAAGTACCTAAATTTTGTTTCCTTTATCTCCGTAAGAAATGCATTGAGAAGTGCAAATGGCCCTCTGGGATCGAACCAAGGACCATCAGCGAACATGTAAAATTTAATTATGAAATATATTCAACATATATATCCACGTGCCGAGTTTCAAGTATCCATGTTATCGGGAAAGGATCCAAAAAAAATCTTCAAATTCGCCGCAATGCATTTTAAACGGCCGATTTTTGCCCCGACCTAGCATCGAACCATGGACCATATTCGGCGATGTCTTTTTGATTTTCGTTGGATATGCACGGCTTCTAGTGATACCTCGAATTTCAACTCTCTCCTTTTCCGGGAAGTGCCTCAAAAAAATTTTCGAAAATCCCCGCCATGTATTCTTATGGGGAAAATCGCGACTTTGGGGCCTTCTGGAATCGAACCCATGACACTGAGGTTCAAAATCGCAATTTTTCTGGTGGTTATACGTTATGGCCAATACTTCGTAAAAATTTCAAGTCAATGACGCTTGTGGTTTAGGCTGTGAATTAGTATCCTATCTATCTATCTATCTATATGAATATATATATATATACGAGTAAAATGTAGCTTGCATACTGCAAGCAGATCGAAAACACTAATTTCATGTCGGCATCATATCGGGACGGCCCTGAAAAGAAAAAAAAAGGGAATGAAAATATTCTTGAAATTCGCTGCAATGTAATCGTCTGGCATCGAACCTAGGCCTTCCTGGTGAACCTACTATGCAGCACAACAGAAAATCGCCATCTCTTACTATGTGTGAAAATTCAAGCAGAAATATTGGCTCCAACTGCCTCTAACGACGTCCTACTTTTCAGTAATGTAAATGGCTCTCTGGATTCGAACCAAGGACGATCTTGGAAATCTAAAACATGTTTTTGAAATGTATCTATGTTCTCTATCTATATGCTTAATTTCATGTTTTAATATTATTGTGAAGGGGTTTAAATTAATTCTTAAAAATCGGATAATTTACTGATTGTAGAGACGCCTGGTGTCGAACCCAGGAAATATTGGTAGCTGTGAATGCACAGTATGACTCATTAGGACTTCATCTTATTTCATACAAATTTTGATGTCGATATCATGCCGGGAAGTACCTATAACTTTTTACTGTTATCTCCATAAAAAATGCATGGAGAAATGTAAATGTCCCTCTGGGATCGAACCAAGGACCCTCAGCGAATATGTAAAATTTGATTATGAAATATATGTATAATCTCCAACCTCATGCCGAATTTCAAGTTTCCTTGCCATCGGGAAAGGGTCCAAAAAAAATCTTAAAAATCGCCACAACGCATTTTAAACGGCCGATTTTTGCCTCGACCTAGCATCGAACTAAGGATATTTTCGGTGAAACTCATTTATGTTTTCGGTAGATCATGACCATATATATAGGCTCCATGAGTTTTGTTTCTCTACCTATCCGGGGAGTATTTTTTAAAAATTCCCGAAAATCACGGCAATGCATTTAAACGGGAAAAATCGGGACTTTGGGGCCCTCTGGAATCGAACCAATGACACTGAGGTTCAAAATCGCAATTTTTCTGGAGGTTACACGTTAAGGCCAATATGTCGTAAAAATTTCAGGTCAATGACGCTTGTGGTTTAGCCTGTGAATTTGTATCCTCGCTATATATATATATGGATACATGAATGAATCCGGAGAAGCATCTATATATAATAGATACGAGTAAAATGTAGCTTGCATACTGCAAGCAGATCGACCACACTAATTTCATTTCGGCATTATATCGGGACGTTCCTGAAAAGGAAAAAAAAGGACAAAATATTCTTAAAATCTGCTTCAATTAAATCGTCTGGCAACGAACCCAGGTCTTCCTGGTGAACCTACTATACAGCACAACAGAAGATCACCATCTATAACTATGTGTGAAATTTGAAGCAGAAATATTGACTGCAACTGCCTGAAACGACGTCCTACTTTTCACGAATGTAAATGGCTCTCTGGATTTGAACCAAGGAAGATCTTGGAAATCTAAAACATGCATTCGAAATATATCTATAATTTCTATCTATATGCCGAATCTCACGTTTCTATATCATTGGGAAAGGGTTCAAAATAATTCCTAAAATCGGATCAACTACTGATTGTAGAGACGCCTGGTGTCGAACCCAGGACACATTGGTAACTGTGAATGCACAGGTTGATTTGTGAGGACTTGATATTATTTTATGCAAAGTTTGAAGTTTATATGATGCCAGAAAGTACCAAAAACTTGTTTCCGTTATCTCCATAAGAAATGCATTGAGGAATGTAAATGGCCCTCTGGGATCGAACCAAGGAACATCAGGGAAAACATAAAAATCGATTATGAAATATATTTATGATTTCTAACCCCATACCGAATTTCAAGTTTCCATGCCATCGGGAAAGGGTCCAAAAAAAATCTTAAAAATCGCCACAATGCATTTTAAACGGCCGATTTTTGCCTCGACCTAGCATCGAACCCAGGATATTTTCCATAAAACTCATTTATGTTTTCGATAGATCCTGACCATATATATAGGCTCCTTGAATTTTGATTCTCTACCTATCCGAAAAGTATTTTTTTTTAATTCCCGAAAATCAAAGCAATGCATTCAAACGGGAAAAATCGGGACTTTGGGGCCCTCTAGAATCGAACCTATGACACTGAGGATCAAAGTCGCTTTTTTCCTGGGGGTTTCACGTTATGGCCAATATGTCATAAAAATTTCAAATCAATGACGCTTGTGGTTTAGCCTGTGAATTTGTATCCTATCTATATAGCTATATAGCTATATATATGAATGAATCCGGAGAAGCATCTATATATAATAGATACATGAATGAATCCGGAGAAGCATCTATATATAATAGACGAGTAAAATATAGCTTGCATACTGCAAGCAGATCGGCAATACTAATTTCATATCGGCATCATATCGGGACGGTCCTCAAAAGAAAAAAAAAGGATTGAATTTTTTCTTAAAAATCGCTGAAATATCATGGTCTGGTATCGAACCCGGGTCTTACTGGTGAACTTAATATGCAGCACATTAGAAGATCACCATCTCTAACTATGTGTAAAAATTAAAGCAGAAATATTGGCTACAACTGCCTCAAAAGACGTTCTAATTTTCACGAATGTAAATGGCTCTCTGGATTCGAACCAAGGACGATCTTGGAAATCTAAAATATGTTTCTGAAATTTATTAATGATCTCTATCTATATGCCGAATTTCAAATTTCTATATTATTGGCAAAGGTTTCAAAATAATCTCTAAAAATCAGATCAACTTCTGATTGCAGAGATACCTGGTGTCGAACCTAGGACGTATTGTAAGCTGTGAATACAAAGTTTGATTTTTAATAACTTGTTCTTGTATCTTGCAAAGTTTGAAGTCGATAGCATGCAGTGAAGTACCTTAATTTTGTTACCGATATCTCCATAAGAAATGCATTGAGGAATGTAAATGGCCCTCTGGGATCGAACCAAGGACCATCAGTGAAAAGATAAAATTAGATTATGACATTTATTCATAATTCCTATCCACGTCCCGAGTTTCAAGTTTCCATGTCATCGGGAAAGGGTCCAAAAAAAATCTTAAAAATCTCCACAATGCATTTTAAACGGCTGATTTTTGCCCCGACCTAGCATCGAACCATGGACAATATTTGAAAATATCTTTATGAATTTCGTTGGATATGCACGGCTTCTAGCGATCTCTGGAATTTCAACTCTCTCCTTTACCGGGAAGTGCCTCAAAAAAAATTTCTAAAATCCCCGCCATGTATACTTATGGGGAAAATCGCGACTTTGGGGCCTTCTGGAATCGAACCCATGACACTGAGGTTCAAAATCGCATTTTTTCTGGTGGTTGTACGTTATGGCCAATACGCCGTAAAAATTTCAAGTCAATCACGCTTGTGGTTTAGGCTGTGAATTAGTATCCTATCTATCTATCTATCTATATAGGTATATACATGAATGAATCCGGAGAAGCATCTATATATAATAGATACGAGTAAAATGTTGCTTGCATACTGCAAGCACATCGATAACAAAAGTTTTTTGTCGGCATCACATAGAGTGAGTCCTCAAAAGAAAAAAAAATGGTGAGAAAATATTCTTAATTTCCGCTCCAATTTATTCGTCTGGCATCGAACTCAGGTCTTCCCGGTCATACTTACTATGCAGAACCATAGAAGATCACCATCTGTAACTATGTGTGAAAATTCAAGTAGAAATATTAACTGCAACTGCCTCAAACGACGTCCTACGTTTCCCTTATATTCCTTATGATAGAAATGCTAATGTGCTCTGGCATCGAACCCAGGAATAGTACGGTGTTATCTGATTTTTTTTCTAAAACCAATTCTTTTCATACATCTTCCAGCCAAGTACGAACTTCCTATCATTTCGATAAGTGCATCAAAAAAATAATGAAATACTAAACCAATGTATTTTAAACGGGAGACATATTTTCCGCCCGGCGTCGAACCCGGATCTTTCTGGTAATTCTTCCTATGCAACATTATAGAAGATCACTATCTCTAACTATGTGTGGATATTCGAGCAGAAATATTGGCTGCAACTGCCTCAAACGACGTCCTAATTTTCCCTTATATTCCTTATGAGAGAAATGTTAATGTGCTCTGGCATCGAACCCAGGAATAGTACGGGCTTAAGAAATTTTTTTCTGAAACCAATTCTTAATATATATCTTCTAGCTGAGCGAAAAAATCCTTACATTCCGGTAAGTGCATCTAAAAAATTAATGAAAAACTATCCCAATGCATTTTAAATGCGGGATTTTTGCATCGTCCTAGCGTCGAACCCAGGACGTTCTCATTAGTAATCATTAATGTTTATAATAGTTCTTGACCATATCTCTAAGCTCCTCGAATTTCGATTCTCTACCTGTCCGGGAAGTATCATTTAAAAATTTTTCAAAATCGCCACCATGTATCCTTATGGAGAAAATCGGGACTTTGGGGCCTTCTGGAATCGAACCCATGACACCGAGGTTCAATGTCGGCTTTTTCCTGGAGGTTACACGTTATGGCCAATACGTCGTAAAAATTTCAAGTCTTTGGCACTTGCGGAACATGGTAAAACTTTTGATCCCCTATATATATATATATATATATATATATTTGTTGGGAAAGGTTTGAAAATAATTCCTAAAAATCGGATCAATTTCTGAATGCAGAGACACCTGGTGTCGAAGCCAGGAAATACTGTAAGCTGTGAATGCAAAGTTTGATTTGTAAGGACTGGCTTTTCTATCATGCAAAGTTTGATGTCGATAGCATGCCGGGAAGTACCTTAATTTTGTTTCCGTTATCTCCGTAAGAAATGCATTGAGAAGTGCAAATGGCCCTCTGGGATCGAACCAAGGAACATCAGGGAAAGCATAAAAATCGATTATGAAATATATTTATGATATCTAACCTCATACCGAATTTCAAGTTTCCATGCCATCGGGAAAGGGTCCAAAAAAAATCTTAAAAATCGCCACAATGCTTTTTAAACGGCAGATATTTGCATCGACCTAGCATCGAACCCAGGATATTTTCCGTAAAACTCATTTATGTTTTCGATAGATCATGACCATATATAAAGGCTCCTTGAGTTTTGATTCTCTACCTATCCGGGAAGTATTTTTTTTAAATTCCCGAAAATCAAAGCAGTGCATTTAAACGGGAAAAATCGGTACTTTGGAGCCCCCTGGCATCGAACCCATGACACTGAGGATCCTAATCGCAATTTTTCTGGTGGTTACACGTTATGGCCAATACTCCGTAAAAATTTCAGCTCAATCACTCTTGTGGTTTAGGCTGTGAGTTTGTATCCTCTCTATATATATATATATATGGATACATGAATGAATCCGGAGAAGCATCTATATATAATAGATATATATATATCTATTATACGAGTAAAATGTAGCTTGCATACTGCAAGCAGATCGAAAACACTAATTTCATGTCAAAAGAGAAAAAAAGGATTGAAAATATTCTTAAAATTCGCTGCAATGTAATCGTCTGGCATCGAACCTGGGTCTTAATGGTGAACTTACTATGCAGCACAACAGAAAATCACCATCTCTAATTATGTGTGAAAATTCAAGCAGAAATATTAGCTCCAACTGCCTCAAAGGACGTTCTACTTTTCAATAATGTAAATGGCTCTCTGGATTCGAACCAAGGACGATCTAGGAAATCTAAAACATGTTTTTCAAATGGATCAATGTTCTCTATCTATATGCCTAATTTCATGTTTTAATATTATTGTGAAGCGGTTTAAATTAATTCTTAAAAATCGGATAATTTACTGATTGTAGAGACCCCTGGTGTCGAACCCAGGCAACACTGGTAGCTGTGAATGCACAATATGACTTATTAGGACTTCATCTTATTTCATACAAATTTTGAAGTCGATATCATGCCGGGAAGTACCTAAAACTTTTTACTGTTATCTCCATAAGAAATGCATGGAGGAATGTAAATGGCCCTCTGGGATCGAACCAAGGACCATCAGCGAATACGCAAAGTTTGATTATAAAATAAATGTTGATCTCCAACCTCATGACGAATTTCAAGTTTCCTTGCCATCGGGAAAGGGTCCAAAAAAAATCTTAAAAATCGCCACAATGCATTTTAAACGGCCGATTTTTGCCTCGACCTAGCATCGAACCCAGGATATTTTCCGTAAAACTCATTTATGTTTCCGATAGATCTTGATCATATATATAGGCTCCTTGAGTTTTGATTCTCTACCTATCCGGAAAGTATTTTTTTAAAATTCCCGAAAATCAAAGCAATGCATTTAAACGGGAAAAATCGGGACTTTGGGGCCCTCTGGAATCGAACCCATGATACTGAGGTTCAAAATAGCAATTTTTCTGGAGGTTACACGTTATGGCCAATATGTCGTAAAATTTTCAAGTCAATGACGCTTGTGGTTTAGGCTGTGAATTTGTATCCTCTCTATATATCTATTATATATAGATGCTTCTCCGGATTCATTCATATATCATATATTCATATATATATATATATACGAGTAAAATGTTGCTTGCATACTGCAAGCAGATCGACAACACTATTTTCATGTCGGCATCATATCGGAACGGCCATCAAAAGAAAAAAATGGATTGAAATTTTTCTTAAAATTCGCTGAAATTCCATTGTCTGGCATCGAACCCGGGTCTTTACTGTGTACTTACTATGCAGCACAATAGAACAACACCATCTCTAACTATGTGTGAAAATTCAAGCAGAAATATGGGCTACAACTGCCTCAAAAGACGTTCTAATTTTCACAAAATTAAATGGCTCTCTGGATTCGAACCAAGGACGATTTTGGAAATCTAAAAAATGTTTTTGAAAGTTATTTATAATCTCTATCTATATGCCGAATTTGAAGTTTCTATATTATTGGCAAAGGTTTCAAAATAATTCCTAAAAATCGGATCAACTTCTGATTGCAGAGACACCTGGTGTCGAACCCAGGACACTTTGATAGCTGTGAATGCACTGTTTGATTTGTATGGACTTGATCTTTCTACTTGCAAAGTTTGAAGTCGATATCGTGCCGGTAAGTACCTTAAATTTGTTTCCGTTATCTCCGTAAGAAAAGCATTGAGAAGTGCAAATGGTCCTCTGGGATCGAACCAAGGACCATAAGCTAATATGTAAAATTCGATTATAAAATAAATTCATGATATCTATCGACGTGCCGAGTTTCAAGTATCCATGTTATCGGGAAAGGATCCAAAAAAAATCTTCAAAATCGCCGCAATGCATTTTAAACGGCCGATTTTTGCCCCGGCCTAGCATCGAACCAAGGACAATATTCGAAGATGTCTTTCCAATTTTCGTTGGCTATGCACGGCATTTAGCGGTCCCTCGAGTTTCAACTCTCTGCTTTTCGGGAAGTGCCTCAAAAAAATTTTCGAAAATCCCCGCCATGTAATCTTATGGGGAAAATCGCGACTTTGGGGCCTTCTGGAATCGAACCCATGGCACCGAGGTTCAATGTCGGCTTTTTCCTGGAGGTTACACGTTATGGCCAATATGTCGTAAAAATTTCAAGTCAATGTCGCTCTTGGTTTAGCCTGTGAATTTGTATCCTATCTGGGTATATATATGAATGAATCCGGAGAAGCATCTATATATAATAGATATAGAGAGGATACAAAGTCACAGGCTAAACCACTAGCGTCAATGGCTTGAAATTTTTACGACATATTGGCCATAACGTATAACCTCCAGAAAAATTGCGATTTTGAACCTCAGTGTCATGGGTTCGATTCCAGAGGGCCCCAAAGTCGCGAATTTCCCCATAAGATTACATGGCGGGGATTTTCGAAAATTTTTTTGAGGCACTTCCCGGAAAAGCAGAGAGTTGAAACTCGAGGGACCGCTAAATGCCGTGCATAGCCAACGAAAATCGGAAAGACATCTTCGAATATTGTCCTTGGTTCGATGCTAGGCCGGGGCAAAAATCGGCCGTTTAAAATGCATTGCGGCGATTTTTAAGATTTTTTTTGGATCCTTTCCCGATAACATGGATTATTGACACTCGGCACGTCAATAGATATCATGAATTTATTTCATAATCGAATTTTACATATTAGCTTATGGTCCTTGGTTCGATCCCAGAGGACCATTTGCACTTCCCAATGCTTTTCTTACGGAGATAACGGAAACAAATTTTAGGTACTTCCCGGCACGATATCAACTTCAAACTTTGCATGTACAAAGATCAAGTCCATACAAATCAAACAGTGCATTCACAGCTATCAAAGAGTCCTGGGTTCGACACCAGGTGTCTCTGCAATCTGAAGTTAATCCGATTTTTAGGAATTATTTTGAAACCTTTACCAATAATATAGAAACTTCAAATTCGGCATATAGATAGAGATCATAAATAACTTTCAGAAAAATTTTTTAGATTTCCAAGATCGTCCTTGGTTCGAATCCAGAGAGCCATTTAAATTCGTAAAAATTAGAACGTCTTTTGAGGCAGTTGTAGCCCATATTTCTGCTTGAATTTTCACACATCGTTAGAGATGGTGATGTTCTATTGTGCTGCATAGTAAGTTCACAGTAAAGACCCGGGTTCGATGCAGGACGATGGAATTTAGGCAAATTTTAAGAAAAATTTCAATCTTTTTTTTTCTTTTGATGGCCGTCCGGATATGATGCCGACATGAAAATAGTGTTGTCGATCTGCTTGCAGTATGCAAGCAACATTTTACTCGTATATATATATGGATACATGAATGAATCCGGAGAAGCATCTATATATCTATTATATACGAGTAAAATGTAGCTTGCATACTGCAAGCAGATCGGCAATACTAATTTCAAATCGGCATCATATCGGGACGGTCTTTAAAAGAAAAATAAAGGATTTAATTTTTTCTTAAAATTCGCTGAAATTTCATCGTCTGGCATCGAACCCTGGTCTTACTGGTAAACCTACTATGAAACACAATAGAAGATCACCATCTCTAACTATGTGTGAAAATTCAAGCAGATATATTGGCTATAACTGCCTCAAAAAACGTTCTAATTTTCACGAATGTTAATGCCTCTCGGGACTCGAACCAAGGACGATCGTGGAAGTCTAAAATATGTTTCTGATAGATATTTATGATCTCTATCTATATGCCGAATTTCAAGTTTCTATTTTAGTGGAAAAGGTTTCAAAATAATTCCTAAAAATCGGATCAAACTCTGATTTCAGAGACACCTGGTGTCGAACCCAGGACGTATTGCAAGCTGTGAATGCAGAGTTTGATTTTTAAAGACTTACTCTTGTATCATGCAAAGTTTGAAGCTGATAGCATGTCGGAAAGTAACTAAATTTTGTTTCCGTTGTCTCCGTAAGAAATGCATTGAGAAGTGCAAATGGCCCTCTGGGATCGAACCAAGGACCATCAGCGAACATGTAAAATTTGATTATGAAGTATATTCATGATATCTATCCACGTGCCGAGTTTCGAATATCCATGTTATCGGGAAAGGATCCAAAAAAAATCTTCAAAATTGCCGTAATGCATTTTAAACGGCCGATTTTTGCCCCGACCTAGCATCGAACCATGGACTATATTCTAAGATGTTTTTCTGATTATTGTTGGATACGCACGGCTTCTAGCGATCCCTCGAGTTTCAACACTTTCTCTGCCCGGGAAGTACCTCAAAAAAATTTTCGAAAATCTCCGCCATGTATTCTTATGGAGAAAATCGCGACTTTGGGGCCCTCTGGAACCGAACCCATGACCCTGAGGATCAAAATCGCAATTTTTCTGGCGGTTACACGTTATGGCCCATACGTCGTAAAAATTTCAAGTCAATCACGCTTGTGGTTTAGGCTGTGAATTAGTATCCTATCTATCTATCTATCTATCTATCTATCTATCTATCTATCTATATAGGTATATCCATGAATGAATCCGGAGAAGCATCTATATATAATAGATAGATGCTTCTCCGGATTCATTCATGTATATACCTATATAGATAGATAGATAGATAGGATACTAATTCACAGCCTAAACCACAAGCGTGATTGACTTGAAATTTTTACGACGTATTGGCCATAACGTGTAACCGCCAGAAAAAATGTGATTTTGAACCTCGGTGCCATGGGTTCGATTCCAGAAGGCCCCAAAGTCGCGATTTTCCCCATAAGAATACATGGCGGGGATTTTCCAAAATTTTTTTGAGGCCCTTTCCGGAAAAGGAGAGAATTGAAATTCGAGGGACCGCTAGAAGCCGTGCATATCCAACGAAAATCAAAAAGACATCTTCGAATTTTGTCCATGGTTCGATGCTAGGTCGGTGCAAAAATCGGCCGTTTAAAATGCATTGCGGCGATTTTTAAGATTTTTTTTGGATCCTTTCCCGATAACATGGATACTTGAAACTCGGCACGTCGATAGATATCATGAATATATATCATAATCAAATTTTAGATGTTCGCTGATGGTCCTTGGTTCGATCCCAGAGGGCCATTTGCACTTCTCAATGCATTTCTTACGGAGATAACGGAAACAAAATTAAGGTACTTCCCGGCATGCTATCGACATCAAACTTTGCATGATACAAGAGCAAGTCTTTACAAATCAAACTGTGCATTTACAGCTTGCAATACGTCCTGGGTTCGACACCAGGTGTCTCTGAAATCAGAAATTGATCCGATTTTTAGGAATTATTTTGAAACCTTTGCCAATAATATAAAAACTTGAAATTCGGCATGTAGATAGAGATCATGAATAACTTTCAGAAACATTTTTTAGATTTCCAAGATCGTCCTTGGTTCGAATCCAGAGAGCCATTTACATTCGTGAAAATTAAAACGTCTTTTGAGGCAGTTGTAGCCAAATATTTCTGCTTGAATTTTCACACATAGTTAGAATCGGTGATCTTCTATTGTGCTGCATAGTAAGTTCACCAGAGAGACCCGGGTTCATTGCCAGACGATGAAATTTCAGCGAATTTGAAGAAATATTTCAATCCTTTTTTTTTCTATTAAGGACCGACCCGATATGATGCCGATATAAAATTAGTGTTGTCGATCTGCTTGCAGTATGCAAGCTACATTTTACTCGTAATAGATATAGATGCTTCTCCGGATTCATTCATATATTCATATAGATAGATAGATAGATAGGATACTAATTCACAGGCTAAACCACTCGCGTCATTGGCTTGAAATTTTTACTACATATTGGCCATAACGTGTAACCTCCAGAAAAATTGCGATTTTCAACCTCGGTGCCAGGGGTTCGATTCCAGAAGGCCCCAAAGTCGCGATTTTCCCCATAAGATTACATGGCGGGGATTTTCGAAAATTTATTTGAGGCACTTCCCGGAAAAGGAGAGAGTTGAAACTCGAGGGATCGCTAGATGCCGTGCATATCTAAAGTAAACCATAAAGAAATCTACGAATATTATCCTAGGTTCGATGCTAGGTCGGGGCAAATATCGGCCGTTTAAAATGCATTGTGGCAATTTTTAAGATTTTTTTGGACCCTTTTCCGATGGCATAGAAACTTGAAATTCGGTATGAGGTTGGATACCATAAAAATATATCATAATCGAATTTTACATATTCGCTGATGGTCCTTGGTTCGATCCCAGAGGGACATTTATATTCCTCAATGCATTTCTTACGGAGATAACGGAAACAAATTTTAGGTACTTCCCGGCGTGACATCGACTTCAAACTTTGCATATAGAAAGATCAATTCCATACAAATCATACAGTGCATTCACAGCTATCAATGTGTCCTGGGTTCGACACCAGGTGTCTCTGCAATCAGAAGTTGATCCGATTTTTAGTAATTATTTTGAAACCTTTGCCAATAATATAGAAACTTCAAATTCAGCATATAGATAGAGATCATAAATAACTTACAGAAACATTTTTTAGATTTCCAAGATCGTCCTTGGTTCGAATCCAGAGAGCCATTTACATTCGTGAAAGGTAGAATGTCGTTTGAGGCAGTTGTAGCCAATACATCGACTTCAAACTTTGCATATAGAAAGATCAAGTCCATAAAAATCATACAGTGCATTCACAGCTATCAATGTGTCCTGGGTTCGACACCAGGTGTCTCTGCAATCAGAAGTTGATCCGATTTTTAGTAATTATTTTGAAACCTTTGCCAATAATATAGAAACTTCAAATTCGGCATATAGATAGAGATCATAAATAACTTACAGAAACATTTTTTAGATTTCCAAGATCGTCCTTGGTTCGAATCCAGAGAGCCATTTTCATTCGTGAAAGGTAGAATGTCGTTTGAGGCAGTTGTAGCCAATATTTCTGCTTGAATTTTCACACATAGTTAGAGAAAGTGATCTTCTATTGCGCCGCTTAGTAAGTTCACCAGGAAGACCCTGGTTCGATGCCAGACGCAAAAATTGCAGCGAAATTTAAGAATATTTTCAATCCTTTTTTTTTCTTTGGAGGACCGTCCCGAAATGATGCCGATATAAAAATAATATTGCCGATCTGCTTGCAGTATGCAAGCTACATTTTACTCGTATATATATATATATATATATATATATATATATATATATATATATATATATATATATATATATATATATATATATATGCCTGTATGTGTGTATGTGTGTATGTATATTCCACGTAATCTCGAAAACTAGACGTCGCACGATGTTCTAACTTTAAACATCATTAAATGTCTTCCCGGGGATGATCAAGTGATACTTTAAATTTGCCTAAAGTCCACGGTTCGATCCCAGACGACTAAAACAGTTTTTTCATAAGAAATACATGCAAAGTTCATTTTTTTCGTTGCAGGCTTCAATTCTTTTGAAAAACTAAATTAGAAAGAACGGTCGTAAGGAGTCTAAACGAGCGTCAAAAGAAGGGAAATAGAATAAAGATTCTTATTTTGGTCGAGAAATATCGTCTTCGATTCTAAATTGCGAGAATTTTGACAAGAAATACGAAAATTTTGTCTACATTTCCATGTAGTAAACAACTCATTCCCTTGACGATATAAATTTTTAAAAATTCGAATTTTGTTGACGAGTCTGTAGCAACCAAGTTTTATTTACATCAACTTAATTGTTTACCGTCTTCTTCGTAAAATGAAATGAGTTTTATAACAGTGGTTTACTGAAAATGGATTTCTATCGATCAATTCAACTATTGCGTATAAATATCCTGGTAAGTTGAGGATGTTAAGAATATATTCTTCTGAATTTAGTATTAAATCTAATCTATTTGCTTTGATGTATATTTAGCAAATTACGGAAATGGAGTTTGCGAAGAAAGAAAAAGAATTCCCAGATTCGTAGTTTGTAATCCTTGAAGAGTTGAACGGCGAGTTGTTAAGTTGTAGAAGACCTCCAGCATCCTATGATAGATCAAAAAGGTAAAGAAATTTTATTTTGTTAAATTCAGGATGCAAAAATTGATTTATTCGTTGTTTTAAAGTGCTTCCACTCCATATTCATTCACTATCCTTCTGTTATTGGTGTTTAATTTTTGTTTCTAATTTGACATTGCGATTACTTTTGTGGTTCGTGTTTATGTTACACATTTTAAGATTGAGATACCAGTCAGTTCCAAAATACATTTACTTTCCGTGTAGAATATTCATCGTTGGTTATTTGAGTGAAATGTTATTTATTTCTGTCATTTACGTTTAATGCTTGATTCATTTGGCCCCTTTGTACTTGTATGAAAATGTAACATTAAACGTGGTACTGCTTATCCTAATGTGATCTTAGAATATATATATATATATTTAAAAACAAGGGAAATAGAATAAAGATTCTTACTTTGGCTGAGAAATATCGTATGCGATTTGAAATTGCGAGAATTTTGATAAAATATACGAAAATTTCGTCTAAATTTTCATGTTGTAAACAAACCCATTCCCTTGACGATCAAGGCGATTGTTGATTCCGAACTCATGTTTAATTCTATAAGAAGACATGGCGGATCAATGGCCAGTTAAAATAAATTTTGAAAATAAGAGTTGAAGATTTATGGTGAAGAAAAAATTGAATGGCATTTTAAAATTTGTTGTGACAAACAATATCCTGTGAAGAAACGCACTTTGAAAGGTACGAACATTTTTTCATTGATTTTTTCAATTTTCTTTAAGCGTCTGTGAAAACCGAGTTTTGTTTATGGTTACGCAATTGTTAACTGAATATTCAGTGAAATAAAATGATTTCGAAATTCGTACGTTGATAGAATTTGCATTCTCACTGTCAATTCCACTGATTTAAAATAATAACGTGGTAAGTTGTGGACATCTCTCATATTATTTTTGAGTTTTCACGGAAATTACGGACGTCCTTATTTCTTATGTTTAATCGGTCTTTGATTTCTTTTAAATTTTGAGCGACGAGTGGTCAGGAGCGAATAAGTAACATTTCAAAGCCTAAAAAGATATGCATTTCGTTATGAATATATAGTATGATTTACCTAGGTGTTTACTGGACGGAGTGCCACGTCGAAATAAAACTCTGATATTGAAAACAGCTAACCCAAATGTCAATACATATTTAACATACTGTACGCTGAAATTTATTAATTTGACCTCAGCCGAAGAATAGGTTATAAATCTTAAACGTCTTGAACATAAGTTTGTTTTCGGGATAAGAAACTATACAGATAACCACAAAATGTAAATTTACTTAAGCCACTATACAACTTCTCAACGGAGGTAGGTGGTGTCTGTATTTATTGATTACTGTGAAGATTCTACGCTGAATGTATTTTGTGGGTCCAGGAAATAATTTATTTTATAAGTTTTTCATTAGTTACTGGAGAAGGAATTAATATATCAGATCATTTACATTACCAATATTTTCCCCAGCCATACGTCACTCGCAGAGTACATAAATCTAACAATCTTAACCAAGTCCCGTACACAGACATATAGGCAAAGTGTTTACCGAGATCAAACTAGCATTTTTCGAAGCCTTATCACTTGGATCCAAAAGGAACTTTCCTGACATATTTCTGTGTGAGACTGCCAATGTTATTATTCGATCGAAAATATTTTCAGCAATAAAATAATTGCAAATATTTATTAGGTTTGTAATCAAATACTTTTCTGCTCACTTAACCCAATGCACTTATCATATAATGAATTTCGACTTAAGAGCATAGCTCCACAGACTGATTTCGGTAAAGTTGTCGCTCTATTGTCATGGCTTTTATCGTTTAATCCTAATATGGCGTTGTGTCTTGCACTTAATCATTCCCAAGATCTACGACTACGTTTCTGGGCATTAATTAACATACCACTGCATTTTATACGAGTCACGAATTCTCACTAACAACCTCATGTTTTAAGTATAGCTAAGATAAAACAATGAAACATACCTTCTGGTTCCATGATACACCATTTCTTATTTAATGTCTATAGTTTTTTCTTCACGTAAGAAATACAACAATGACGTATTTGTCCATTCTCGGAATTACACTTATTCAGTTACTGACGATATCCTCTCAATGATGACCAGTCGAAAGTTTGCGGCTTCAGTCGGCGTAGAAAGAAGAAAAATGCTCCTTTAGGAGATACAAGTCAGAGGGGAAGAAGCTATTATGTATGCCTCTTTTCATACGTAGATACATTTTGATACATTGTTACCGAAAAGCTCATTCAGATACTAGAACCTGCCTTTAGATATAAAGAAGATGTAAGCCAAGGGAGAAGAAGCTAAAGTAAGCCTCACTTTCATATGTAGATACATTTTGACACATTGTCACGGAAAAGATCATCAACCTGCGTTAAATTGAATATTGAGTTAGAGTGGATTTGTAGACTTAATTGTAACTTACATTTCTTGATATATTGGTTTGAAAGTTTGGTATTCGCTATTTAACAACAATTATGAAGAATTTGTTACGATCAAGGTTATTACACTGATATTTATGAAATTAAATATCCCCGTTGAGAATCAACGGGTACTTCTGCTAGTAAACTATAAAGAAGTATACTTTATGACAAATTATAAGATTTGGAATCCTTTATAAGGTAACCCTGAAAGCTTTATTTACCTTTGTAAGACCCTCCGTACAGAATCTTTTGCAGAACTCATAAAAATGTTTCTAATATTGAAAATTTCTGAGAAGAATTCTAAAAGGAGCGCATCGAAAAAGGGCGAAAATTGGTAGAGATACCTAATGAAAAATTTAAGGTCCGATAAGTTTCATTCGGATATCATATAAATTTACAAAAATGTTATCAGTTTTCTCTAAAACCTATATGACTTTTAAGAATTCTATAAGTTTATGTACCAAATTTATAAGTTTAGAGGTTATTTGTGACATCAAAAAGTATCTGATTGGACCAGCAATTACTTATTTCCAATAACAGGGAAGTACTTCAACAACATTAACTGACTCCGAGATAACACTAGAAAATGAGAATCAGAACTACCTGAATGATGTTGGTCTTTGGAAAGAGTCGTTTACTGGCGATGAGATAGAATATTGGATCAAGAAAGGATCAACAGACTTACAAAATTGCGACGAAACAATTTTTTCTAAATCTTCAGTTGGTCAAGAACGGTCTGACGTTTCCACCGTCAGAAGATTTTCGAAAAATCTTTTTTCACGTATTCTTCAGAACAAAGAGCTCGTTAATCGTTCGTGGCTTTGCCTTTCGCTATCAACTGGAAAAGTATATTACTATACAGTGGTGCCTCGCATAACGAACGCCTCGCACAGCGAACGCTGCACACAACGAACTTCCTTTTCGTTCATTTCACGATTCATACAACGAACTTCGCTTCACACAACGAACTTCGCTTCACACAACGAAGTCGCCCACTTCACACGATCACTGCCGATTTATTGCATCCTTCCGCGCAGGCAGTCGTTAGTCACTGCGTAGTACGCTTAACTTACGCACGTGTCGCAGCAATCGTTCTTCATTACGAATTAAATCGCACACGTATCACGGCAGTCGTCCTTTTAAGATAAACTCAACATTTTTTTTATATGATGGGTTCTAAAAAAAGCAGGAAGGTGATTTCTCTTAAAATGAAACAGGAAATAATTAGAAGGAGTGAATGTGGGGTAAAACAGTGTGACCTCGTCAAAGAGTTTGGCCTCAACAAGACCACCATTTTCACCATTTTGACAAACAAGGATGCAATAAAATCAGCCAAAGTAGCCAAAGGAGTATCAAAACTATTTAATGAAAAACATAGATCTTCAATCCACGAGGACATGGAGAGGCTATTAGCGATTTGGATTAAGGACAGGCAGGTGAAAGGTGACGTAACAACCCAAGATATTATCTGTCACAAGGCCAAGATAATTTATGAAGATCTAAAGAAAAACATCCCTGGAAGTAGCAGCAATCAAGATAATATTGATATCCTTTTGGCAATACGACTTATACAGAAGGCCTGGGAAGAAGTGTCACAAAGGACCCTCATTTCTGCTTGGAAGATGCTTGTGCCTTCGTGGATTCAGGAAGAAGCAGTAGTTGATGACACAGAAGTGGTGAAGGACATCATCACAGTGGCCCAAAGGTTGGAATTAGAGGTAGAGGAAGAGGATGTAGAGGAGCTTATTGAGGAACACAAAGAAGAGCTGACAACTGAAGAGCTCCAAACACTTCTGGCCCAACAACAGGACAATGCTCAAAGGGAAGCGTCATCTGATAACGAGGAGCAACAATCAAACAATCAACCAATTCCAACTGCTGACATCAAGAACATCCTGGTCAAATGGAAAGCAGTTCAGGAGTTTACCAATGCCCACTATCCGGATTCCGCTGAAGCAAACAGGATCAACGACCTGTACTCCGATACTCTTGTCCGTTATTTCCGGCAGATGTTGAAGAAAAGAGAGAAACAAACGACTTTGGACAGGTTTTTCACTGCACCATCGGCCAAAAAGCGGAAAATGGATGAAGATGTGCAAGATTTGATTATTTCATAAAATTAAAAAATGTGTGTTTTTTTCATTATGTTTTTAGATGTATCTAAATAAAAATAATAACAAAAAATTTATCTTTTTTTTATGTCATCTTACCATATTTTATGCTACAGAACGAATTATTTTTTTTAACATGTATTGTTATGGGAAAACGCGTTTCACATAACGAACTTTTCGCATAACGAACTTGCTCCTGGAACGAATTAAGTTCGTTGTGTGAGGCACCACTGTATATGCAAACTAATGTCCAACTCATCACAAAGCCACTTCGCCGGAAATGGTTATTGCAATTGAAAGAAGGCAGCAGAACGTGTATCTCAACATGAAGTTTCTAAAAACCATTTAGAATCGATAATCAAATTCTCACAACGTTCGAACCAAGTTTCCCGCGTTGATCAACTCCTCGAGAAACAAGTATGTAATTTTACGAATGACTTTGTACATGAATTAAAGACGCACAATAGCTATTTTCGTGCCTAGGAGCAAGAAGTCGATTTGGCGAAGCCGAGCCGTAAAATCGTCTGAGCCTAAATCGACCATTGTTTATAGGTGTGAACATAATTTTTTATATTGAAAGCTCTAAAGCTATGTCCACACTTGCGCGCTTTCCTCTTCCCTTTCCCTTTCAACTTGCGCTTCCTCTTTCCCTTTCAACATGCGTTGCGCATGCCTTTCGGGCATGCTTCATGAGGCATTCAATTTGTTGTCCACACTGCATCATCTACTGTGCTTCATGATGGATACAGAATCGGCAAGTGTGATAGCCATTTGCGCAGGTTACTTGTTTTTAAAAAATGCACGTAAAAGAAAAAAGCAACGGGTCCTGTGGACAAAGCAGTTTTACAAAAATCGAAATATTGGGCTACTCAGAGAACTTCAGCATGATGTAAACGTATTCCGGAATTTTACACGCATGTCAAAGAAAAACTTTTACAAGTTGTTACGAATAATAGAACCAGTTATTTCAAAGAAAAATATTAGTTTCCGAGAAGCTATTCCAGCTGAAATGAAGCTATTGACAACGTTGAGGTTTAGGAGAGGGGTTTGAAAAAGATATTAATTACTGAGAGAGCAATTAGGTTTAAACAAAGTACCGAACAATTTCTAATTGTTCGAATGCGTTTATCATTATCTTCAAAATATTTGTTTTCGTTAAGGGATTTCGCAGAGTGGGAATAAGATGAAGCATTGATGAATGCATTGTCTTTAGTTTAGTTTAGTTCTTTAATGCGAACTTTAAAATTTAGGGAAGTACGACGGATATAGAGAGATTTGCAAGTGTCGCAAATTAATTTACAGACGCCGGATTTATAAAAAGGTTCTACATTGTCTTTTTGAAGACATAAAAATTTCCTTAAGTTGTTTTTATTTCTAAAAACACTGGCACAGTATTGAATATTGTGAAGAGATTGGCAAGTTTGTGCGAAATATTACCTTTAAACTGATCGACAACACGTCGTGGGGAATCCATCTGACAATACATCTGGCATCTGTGAGATTGGGATGCAAGAGGAAAAAGTCGATTGTCGATGATGCGTCTTTCTTTCCGTTGAACCATTATAATAACCATTTGCAACATTTCTTTAATAGTTTTAAGCTCGCGAAGAAAGTTTATCGTATATAAAGAAAATATTAAATAATCTGAGGATAAGGCAGTGAAAAGCGGTTAGCTTATGTGAGTAGTGGTGATTGGAAGTAAAGGGGATGGCACTGTTAATATAAGTTGATTTTCTGTATAATAATATAATTATAAACATTGAATTCGAATTTTTGATTACCTAGACGTAGGGTGAGGTCAAGAAAGTTCAAAGTATTATTAGTTTCAATTTCATGGGAAAATGAAATATTAGGATGGATAGAATCCAGGATAGAGAAGAAGGAAGAGAGTTGTCGGTTTTTCCCTTCCCAAAAACAAAAGATATCATCAACGTACCTATACCAGCATAAAAAAAAATTATCAAATGGGAACTCTGGTAAATGAGTTATAAACATCGAAAGAGTTTTACATTGTTAGGAAATTTCAAGTCTTTCACTTTTACGTGCAAATTCCACTGAGTTTTTCCCACAATGGCATAAAGTCTGATAAATTAGCAATTAAATTATTAAATTCAGTGGCCAGCTTATGACACGGGGAAGAAATGTTTGAAACCACTGGGAGGATAAGGATGTCTTCCTTATGTATTTTTTGGAAGTCCATAAAGACGCGCGGGTAAAGGGTTGGATTCAGAGAGGTGAAGATTCTCAGCCTTTAATAATCATCGATTTGAAAAGAGCTTCTTTAATGTTGAAGTAGATATTTTTGATACTAAAAAATTGGAAATATCTTAATGTACGAAAATGGAAACAAGGAATTTCTTTCATACCATTCGGTCTACCTTATTCAACTATCGAAGAGCTATAAATGGTAAAAATATCATACAAATATTTTTACAAAATTTTATTAATAGAAAAAGTGATGGAAGAATAATTAATTAGACGTTGCAGGGCGTGACGCAATTTCAAGCGAAATCTCAGCCGAGAAAAAGCTGTGAAAGATGAGGAATAATGGATAATAATCAGATATAGACATAAGAAGCTGCAAAGGGCCAAACTGTAACTCGGATCATTAACTATTTAAAGCAAGAGTAAGGGAGAGAATAATTAAAACAGAAAAAGGTCCAGATGTAGTTAAGAGAATATGGGACACAGATTAGTTAAATGAAGACTAGGAAGTCATGAAGCAAAACCGAAAAGGATTAGCTAGTAAAATGCAAACCAACAGCCGATGAAAAAACTCATAAAATAACCATAGAAAAAGAATGGGAAAAATAGGGAAAGCAATCAAAGAGGCTGTGGAAGAAAAAAGAGAATAATACATGCTGATTGGTTTAACAACGAGTGTGCCCAAATTATACAGGATAAGATTAAAGCTAGAGAAAGCATGATAAGGAAAGAAACCAGAACGAACACTGAGAGATACCAAAAAATGAAGAAGGAAGCACATAGGATATGCAAGAAAAAAGGAGAAAATGGAGAACAGCTAGAGAATTTAGAAGAATACAGCAAACAGAATAAACAGAGATAGTTCTACTAAGTTTTAGAAAAGGTGAAAAGAGGATACCAGCCAAGAATGGAAGGATTTAAAAATACGGAGGGAAATGTAGTCCAAGAAGAGAATAAAGTTCTGGAAAGATTGGTAGAACATTTCAAAGAACTTCTCTGTACAGAAGATAAGGAGAGAGTAACAACTGAGGAAAATGAAAGGCTTAGGAAAGAATCAAATATAGAATCAAACTTGCTCAGAATTAAACCCACTAGACAGGAAATTGCACAATGCATACAAAAGTTAAAAAATAATAAAGCTCCTGGGAAGAAAATATTGCAGCAGAGCTAGTAAAATAAGGAGGAGATATAATGAGTGATGCTATGCATAAACTTAGTTGTATAATATAGGAAGCAGAAAAATGCCAGAAGGATAGAGCATGGGAATCCTAAGCCCAATGTATATAAAGGGAAATAAACTGGTTCTCGAGAAATATAGATGGAAAATACTGTTAAATATAGTATATGAAATCATCATAAAAGAAAGGCTGAAAGTAGTAACTGAGAGGATAATTGGAGATTCTCTGTGTGAGAGTAGATCCAATAGAAGTACAATAGACAAACAGTTTGTTATCAGACAAATTTTAGATAAATGCTATGATCATAATGTTTAACTTCATATGATATTGTAGATTTTATACAAGCATTTGATTGTATAAACAGGATCAAACTCTGAGAAGCAATGGAGGACATGGAAATTCCATCCAAAATAATTCTATTGATTCAATAGGCATTGAAGAAGAGCATGGCTAAAGTAAACATACATAATAAACTGAATTTGAATTCAGCACTGGAATAAAGCAAGGATATTCTAGGATTACACAAATCTGAAGAAAAAATAGATTAAAGAGGAAAAATATTTAACAAATAAATAGAAAGAAGCACGCAAAATGGGATTTATAGTTCATACCAGTAAACCTAAATATATGCTTCTGGCAAACCTAGAGTCACCCAGGATTTGGAGAAAGAACAGATAAAATTTGATAGTATGGGAGAGTTTAAATATCTAGAATATATAACTTTCAAAAAAAGCATAATATGAATAAATGAAAGAATACAAGCAAGGAATAAAACTTACTTTGCAAATATGAAGATACTCAAGAGAAAGTTAATAAATAGAAACACTTAAATACAAATATATAAACCAATTACCAGACCAGTGGTAACCTATGGAGCATAAAAATGGATACTAACAATCACACAAGAGTATGGCCCTGGTAAGATTTGAAAGCAATTGCAGAGAATATTCCGACCTGTTATTGAGAATGGATTATGGCAAAGGAGAACCAAAGAGGAGTTAAAGACAATAATGAATTGGGAAAGATTTAGTTAAGTTCACAAAATCTTAGAGAATATAATGTTTGGACCATGTGGAAAGGATGCTTGAAACAGCAATGCCAAATAAGGTGATAGAAGGGAAACTGTATGCCACTAGACGGAGAGGAAGGTTCAGATTGAGATGGCTAATTCATAAAGGACATGAGGAAGATGAAAGTGAGAAGACAGAGAAGTGGAGGCTGATTGGGGTGGAAGCTCACATAGGTTTGTAGCTCCAAAGAGAGAGTTTGTCTATAAATTGAGACTTAAGGACAATATTTAAGTGACTTCTTATAAGTTTGGAACAAAAAATATTAAATTTTATCACACTTTCTATGCCTTGTGTAATATTTTGTATCAATATATAGTTTAAATCAGTCTATATAATATTAACATAAGTTTACCAAACAACAATTGAAAACCAGGAACTAACAGATGAGCCAAGAATGGCTCACGTGGACCTTGTCCTGTTTTCCCTGACTTTTCTGTAAATATGAATTTATTCTTTATTTTTCATATTACTTTATTTGCCAATAACTCTTTTTTACCAATTCACGTTTTATTTAAGATTCTTTGTACAATAACTATACCTTGTATTAAGAGTAAGATAGTTAAATAATATATTGTACCAAAAATAGCATTTTGAATTTAGTGTTTCATGTCAAAATAAAATCTACTTACATTATAGTCCACTTTCATATCAATGAAAATTAAATGTATTTTAAAATCGTTATTTAAATAATACTGCTTATCGGAAATAATAGCTTACATCAAAATTTTCTAAAATCAAAAGTTTATTTCAAATTTTTTTACAATCAAGAAAATAGCAAGACAACGATTTAAGTAGTCGTGATAGTAATCAAAATAAAACCTATTTTATTACAACCATATTTCATTTAAAAGAACAAAAAGATATATATGAAAATCTTGTTTTAAATTATATCGCTCACTATCGCTATGGTTTAAATCAAAGCTTCCTAATTAAATATCAAGTAAGTAGCCGAAAAACGACTTTCGTAGTGCTGTCAAATTAAAGTCTACTTTCATTATAATCAACTTTAATTAAAAAAAACAAACGGATGTATTTAAAAATCTTATTTTTAATAATAATGCTTTCTGGACGCAATGTTTTAGTTACATAGTGTGGATATATATAATCAAAAGAATAGCAGTTTGACTCTATCGAAGCCACATTTATTTAAACAACTACTTTGCTGAAATTAAAATTAATAGCTAACAGTCGTTTCTCAAAATAAAACTATACAACTGGTATGAGTAATTTAAGTTGGGATTTTTCAGCAGAAAATACTCTTCGATTCTAAAGAATTACTTTTTTACAGGATCCGGCATGTGATTAGATAAAATCTGCATATCGTCATTATATCAGCTAATGCATTACTTCATTTAAGGTCTTTTGTTTTAATAACATTGTGATTCAATAAAAAGCGAAATACTGGAGCGTGAGAACTTCCGTATTTTGCGGTGAGAAATATGATCAGTCACTTGATATATTTACAGTAAAAAAATAGCGATTCGTTTAAAAAAAACGGCAAGAAGTACCTCGCATAGAAGCAATTGATAGTATTTTCTTACCTCATTAGATTTCCTCAAATAACGCTTTTGAATAACAAATCGCAGAACCCGTTACAAAACTATTTTGAGCGAAAACATTACAAGATATCTGATGACCACTGGTGACGAAAAAAAACAATTTGCCGAGTAATTGCTCAACCTCACTGTATCCATTTTCGCTCACAAAAGTAACACCTCTTAACACGTATATTCTTTCGCCTAACAGTCTCCGTTAACTGAGTGGATTAAGTGTACTTTGAAAATTAAAGACAGAAAATTAATGATATTTTATAAATAAGCACTGCAGTCACAATTCCACAATATTTCTTAGGGCAATTGCGCGACACTCGAATTATTTTCCGCAGCACTTCGTAAACCGACTAAAATCCTTGTATGTTCAGCAAGAAAAACTGGAAGTACAATTTCTTGTTGATAGAGCACGAAACACACTTGCACAGTATAGGTAAGTCCTCTGAAAGATACGTTTTCGATGTGAACAACTCGATTGCACGTGAAGAACTGAAAATGAAGGCCAAAAACATGACTACACGCAAAGCATTTGTATATTTCTTGTTTGCGAAATCCACCTTCCAAGTCACCCCTTATCTACTACCCATAGGGATAGAATAGCCACCAGAAAAGCAGGCTGAAACATTCGGTCTAATTGCGCAATGGAATATTCTTATCTGTGGTCAGGTCCCTCAAACTAATGAAGGGAAATGAGAGCTCAAACGACTCATCCCCTTTCGAGACAAAACTATTTAATTATGTATAATTAAGATGGTAAAATCTTTATATCGATTGCGCTTCAAATTCTTAGAGATATTAATCGTTGCAGAAGTCTTTCGGTTTCACTAATTAAATTACACTGATGCGTGATGCGGTTTACACCGTCTTTAGAGTGAAATTATGCCTTTGCGTTTTATGTAGCAATGGGAAGTTACGCATTTAATTTTCTGTCTCAGCAGAGAGTGGATTATCCTGAGTTATGATGGAATAAATATAATATTTGAGCCACAGAAGTTGCACTATAGTTCACTTGCACGAAAATTAAATTATACTTTTGCTCTATGAGTTTAGAAAGATCATAACCAAAATGTTTATTTTCTGGGAGAAGAAAAACGGACATACACTCTCACTTAAAAATATTGAAAATTAAGATTGATGCTTTCTTTTGCAATAAAAACTGTTAAAGTGAAAATACATTTCTCTCAATCAATTCTACACAGAGATGAATATGAAGATATAATATTGAGGTTGTACAAGAAGTGAAAAATAGAGTCTTGGCTGCGGCTCGAACGGAGATCCTCACTGAGGCAACCGAAAGACAAATCGATATGTAGAGTTTTCCCCTCCAGATATAATATTTCCACTTAAATGTGGAACAGAATAGCCGATATTTCAATAGTCTTACTAGCAGTATTTGTGAAAGAGTATACTTTTTATACTCGAATATAAGCCGAACTCATTATAAGCTGTTGCAGTATACCCAATAGAAAGGAAGGCGAACCCACCTTGTCCTCCACCGGTACACGGCATTCGATTATTTTCGTGAAATACCTGTTAGAAAGTCAACAGGGCCAGCGACACAAACGACCAAATGCGAAATAATGAGAAACAATCACTCAGAAAGACCTTTATCAAGGATAATACTCTCAAGCACGATACCACAGAACAATAATACTAAGTAAATGTGAACAAGTGAAAAATAACAGATTATTATACACAAATATAATATGGTTCAGTTTGCACAAATAATAATGATATGAACTTAGCCTTTAGAGAGTGTCCCACGTAAATTCACAAGGAAAGAAAGAAAGTCTGCCGCCACCGGCGTGGATGGGTAATGTTCAGCCACGAACGTTCTCGGGCGAAATGACCTTCTCAGTGGAGGAGTCCGTGTTTGGAGACGAAGAGGGAAAAACAATGAAGCACAGAAATTCGCAACGAAAGGGGTTCCGCAAATTGGCCAATCACGTTGCTAGAAACTGTCACAGAACTCCGCCGTGTTAATTAGTCCGATCGCCGACAGTATCACTGCACTGGTCAGTATAAAAGTCGTGTTTTCTAACGGCCCTTCTCCGTTCGGCCCTTCTGCCTGAGGCCTTTCTGACTGAGCCATTCTGACAGCAACTTGTAAACGGGCAACTTAAAAATGGGCAACTTACTATGGCCAAATTTCCCTAGAAATTCGTCACATCCACCCCCACTTTTAAATTAATCCTCTGGGTTAATTTGAAATGATACTGCATGATTCACAGTTGAGTGTCACACATTGTTTATTGATCAGGTCGACGAAAATACCAGTTTATAAGACACAGTTCAGTTGCACAATATAGTTTATTGATCATTTCATTCAAATACCAGTTCAGACACTGTCCTTTTCCTACTGATTCATCTTTGTTTTTGAATTCAAATAACATAATATACACTTGTGTCTCTTTCACTATAAACCATATTAAATCAATTTAAATACTTCTTTAACAAAGACTGTATGCCGCTGAACTGCTAAGTCAAGCAATTGGAATTTTGCGGTCTCCTTTATATTTCAATGAAAACAATGCTTAGATAATTACTTTGCACACCATAAAGTAAGTGAGCATAAAAAAAAACAATCAGAACACCCTATGACAAACTGATAATACGTCAGAAAAATGAAATTACATATTTAAACTAATTTACAGTTATCTGCAGGGGATAGCATTAAATAGCTTTACAAAATAGTTCATCCTGCGAGATACAATGTAAACCATTAAACCCAGTCTGGCAAATCATAAGAAAATGCAAATTTCAAACTCAAAATACGTCTTGGCAGGACAAGAAATTAAATGACACTTCCTGCCGAATAGAGTAAATGAAAAGTTTCACAAAACAAGGCATTTCTTGACATAATTATAACAAAATTGTATGATGATAATATTTACACATGAATAATAATAGTAATGGGTACCCAGTCATATTAATAATTACAGAAACACATATATATATTTATATACAGCTGGTGGAAAACCAGTATTACGCTGAACGCTGGGGCTACGTTCAGAAAGCGAGTCTCCCACAAACCCTTTACAATATCATCGTCAAGGCAGCGCAATGACATAAAAAAAAACGGCAAATGCCAAAAAAAAATCACAGAGGTTAGCTAAGAGGATTTGAGAGAGAACTCACATGACCCGGACACCCAATTATTGGCATTATTAGGGTGCCGGCAAACTATGCAGAAAACAACATTTCATTTAATTTAGAATTATTTCTAATTTTTATTAAAAAAAATTAGATGGAGATTGCGACGGTAGAGATACCGCCGGGCGATGAGGTACCAACACAACGCCAAAGAATAACCTTTACGTAATCAACGTAATTAATAATACAAATGCGAAAGTGTTTTACCATGAAAAGATCAAAACATTGGTGACGAATAAAGACGGGATTATGGAGAGCGATAATGCTTGAGATGAGACACATGACATATTTTTTCTTGAGACGACCCAGACTTTACGGCCACAGTTACAGGAGTTAGCAGTTTGAGTATTTCAAACGGACCAGTCCACAAAGGCTCTAGTTTAGCAGTCCTTTTCTTTAATTTGGAACTAATAGGGTGATTTTTGCAAAGAACCATCTCGCCAACGTGAAAACTGGGTGTACTGTGTGATTTATTATAAGTATTTGAATATTTTTGATGGGCTCTTTTCAGATTTTTAACTGCATCCCCCCAATATTCCCACATTCTATCTTCAGAAGTAGTATCGTCACGTAGCGAGAGTGGAATATCCCAAATATTATTCAAAGGATGGGGGAGATTTCTTCCAAGGAACAATTTACAAGGCGAAAAACCAGTACCCTCATGAACAGCAGTATTAAACGCAAAGGACAAATCACCAAGCATATCATCCCATACAACATGGTGTTCGTGGGTAAAGGCAGACAAAGCGAAACGTAAATTTCGATGAACTCTTTCCGCTATATTCGGACAGGGGTAATAGGGGGACGTGAAAATTTGCTTAATACCATAGCTGAAGCACATGTTCCTAAATACCTCGGACTTAAAAGAACTCGCATTATCCGAAACTAAATACTTTGGATAACCAAACTTGTGAAATAAATTATGAAAAAGGACCTTAATTACACTTGCAGAGGAAGCATCCTTGACGGCTTCGAGGAAGGTAAATTTAGAGAAACCATCAACAACGGTGAATACATAACAATTCCCTTTCTTAGACCGTGGCAATGGGCCCACATGGTCGATAAATATTCTCTCCCAGGGTGCAGATTGAGTTTGAGAGGACAAGAGACCCGGAGGAAGACTGTTTCTGGGCTTCGAAATTTGGCAAATATGACATCGAGTGACCATATCTTTTATTTCCTTCTTGGAATTCAACCACCAGTAATCTTGAGAAATCTTATGTACAGTTTTCATAATTCCCAAATGAGCCCCAGAAGGAATGCAATGAAAGTATTGAAATATCATAGGGCGAAGAGCAGCGGGGACAACGACTTTGCACTTCTTTGACTTAAGAGGCTTGTAACACAATATATCATTCTTTAATTTATAATTGATACCATCCGAAATTAACTGCCTATCTTTCGACATCGAGATTTTATGCAACAATAGTCCCAGAACCGGATCCTTTTTCTGGTGTTCACGAATGTCGATAAAAGAGAGAGGAATCTTATGGAGGAAACAGTTAGTTTCCGAAGAAAGTGGAGGATGAGGAGGAATCACAACTCTTGACAAACAATCGGCTGGTTTATTAACTGTACCCCTGACATGATGTATAGTAAATTTATAAGTGGATAGCTTTAAAACCATCCTGCCAATTTTGCCAAGCTGCTTGGGATGAGAGAACAACCAAGTCAAAGCCCCATTATCGGTATAGAGGTGAAAATGAGCGAACTGGAGATAATCTTTGAATTTTTCGACGGCCCATGAGCACGCCATGCACTCTAACTCGTAGGTCGTTAACCTTTGCTCATGAGGCGACAAAGTTTTACTTGCATAAGCAACAGGAGAGAATTTATCATTCGTTTTATGATTAAGAACAGCGCCCAAAGCTATCTGACTAGCATCGACGAAAAGATGGAATTCTCGATCAAACGATGGCATGGTTAACACCGGAGGATTAGCAAGGGCGGCCTTTAATTTTTGAAAAGAGGAAGAATGCTCCGAGGACCAAATAAAACGAGCACCCTTCTTTTTCAATTGATTCAACGGATAAGAAATTTCAGCGAACTGAGGAATAAATTTAGCATAAAAACCAGCCATACCGAGAAACCTCACTACTTGTTTAATACTGGTGGGCACAGGAAAATTGAGAATTGGACGTACCCTTTCCGAGTCGACAAGCAGTGCTCCATCTCGAATGCAGTGTCCAAGGAATGAAATAGAAGTCTGGCATAATTTAATCTTATCCTCATGAATCGTAAGACCGGCTCTCCTAAGTTGGTGAAGAACGGCCGTCAGATGTTCCTTATGAGAAGACAAATCTTCAGAAAAAATACATAAATCGTCGATATAGGGGTACACACAATTGTATTTCAAATCCCCTAACACAATATCCATCATTCTGGTGAATACTTGGGGTGAATTAACAAAACCAAATGGCAAACGTGTGAATTGGTACAAACCAAAAGGCGTAACAAAAGCGGTCAATTTCTTGGAAGATTCACACAAAGGAATTTGGTGAAAAGCAGAGTGCAAATCAAGTATGGAAAATACTTTAGCCTTGGATAAATACTGAAAAGCATGTTCAACAGACGGAGTTGGGTACGGGTCGATTTTAACCTTTTTATTCAATTTACGATAATCAACCACCAACCGTAATTTATCAGCCTTCTTTGGAATCAAAAAGGCAGGGGAAGCCCATTCCGAGTTGGATGGTTCTATTACTCCTTGCTGAATTAAAGAGTCTAAATGTTCCCGCATTAACTTCGCTTTTGGAGGAGGGAGAGTGTAGGGATGAGAACGTATCGGAGAAGTATCATTTAATTCGATTCGATATTGCATAATGTTGGTCATGCCCATCTTCGAGGTGACAACATCAGAGAACTGAGAAATTATCTCCCGGAAACCCGAAGGTAGAGTCGAATCAAAAGGAGTTTCAACAGAATTCGCTGCCATATTACCAGGACCTGCTTCCGGCCAAAAGACCGGACTACCTTCACCCACAGAGGAACTCGAATGAACAATTTGACAAGACTCTTGTGGACGAGGCAAATTGACGTACGGAAAAGTACACGCGGGCGAAACCGCGAAAGAAAAACAATCGGCTGCAACAATCATTTTGGTCTTTGCCATAAAGTCCCTTCCCAATAACAGCGGCACCGGTAATGAAGACAGGTAAAATTGATGGTACCAAGATAATGAATGAATTTTCACTTTTAATTTTACATACTCGAACAAATTAAGTTTATGCCCTCCGATAGTTTGCAAGTGGATCGCGGAATTAGAACCAGATTTAATATTAATTTTCAGTTTCTTCCCGAACTGGGGATCTAACAGTGAGACGGAGGAACCAGTGTCGACAAGAGCAACCGTTTGAATATGTCCGATACTAACCGGAACAAGCGGCAACGAGTTAAGAGAAGAATCTTCGAAATTTGCCATCGAAATTCGAGGGAGATTTCTGTTGCTCAATCTTCTCCGACGATAACATTCGGTAAACTCATGACCCCTTCGATGACAGAAAGAACACGTAACAGGAGGAGTCTCGCGACGACTAACATTTGAGAAAGCGCGAGAATAATCGGTAGAATCCGCGAGCTGCTTAGAGGAAAATTTAAGCAACGCGGTCAAACCTTCGAGAGTCGTCGGGCGAGATTGAAATATAAAAGTACTTCGCGTTAACGGACTCACACCATTCAAAATGAGCGAAACAAACTCCTCTTCAGAATACGATAATCCAAGCACCGTGATAGCATTACGTATGTTATGGAGAAAGTGAAGTGGCTTTTCGTTCGGAAATTGAAACCTTTTAACCTTGACCGTTATTAATTTCTCGTACTCTCGCGAACTAATCTCCTCCTCCCAAAATTGTCGAGTAATTTGAGCCCAAGACAACCGGTTTTTAATTGCCAACAAGAAGAAATTACGTAAAATCGATGGTACCTTACAAAGTAACAAAGTTAATAAAGAATTTAAAGGAAACAGCTCCAAATCTATTACTTCCGACACAGAGGAAAAGAATGCAAATAAGTTTTCGGAAGTCGCATCTGTCAAAGGAGCGATATCGTGAATTAGCTGCTTACCCAAATCAAAATTAACGTCAGGAGTGCGAGACAAAGATACCGGGGTCTCCCCGCATGCTTCGTCACGTTGACTTGGGCCGGCCGCGGTCTTCGTAGGGACCATTTTCTTAGCGCGATCTTGTGCAGTCGTAATGAATTCCTTTTGATAGGAATTTAGAGGCATTCAAATAACCAATAATTAAACAAGAGATACAAGAAACATCTACAAATTAAGGTGCGACTTAGCAACCACGAGGCAAAAATGAAACATTAGACGAAACTACAAAGAATAACGTCGGTGAGCCCGAAAATTCGCACTCTAACAGAATTCAACACGAAAGTGAAACAACCAACGCTCCGCTACCAATTGTTGCAGTATACCCAATAGAAAGGAAGGCGAACCCACCTTGTCCTCCACCGGTACACGGCATTCGATTATTTTCGTGAAATACCTGTTAGAAAGTCAACAGGGCCAGCGACACAAACGACCAAATGCGAAATAATGAGAAACAATCACTCAGAAAGACCTTTATCAAGGATAATACTCTCAAGCACGATACCACAGAACAATAATACTAAGTAAATGTGAACAAGTGAAAAATAACAGATTATTATACACAAATATAATATGGTTCAGTTTGCACAAATAATAATGATATGAACTTAGCCTTTAGAGAGTGTCCCACGTAAATTCACAAGGAAAGAAAGAAAGTCTGCCGCCACCGGCGTGGATGGGTAATGTTCAGCCACGAACGTTCTCGGGCGAAATGACCTTCTCAGTGGAGGAGTCCGTGTTTGGAGACGAAGAGGGAAAAACAATGAAGCACAGAAATTCGCAACGAAAGGGGTTCCGCAAATTGGCCAATCACGTTGCTAGAAACTGTCACAGAACTCCGCCGTGTTAATTAGTCCGATCGCCGACAGTATCACTGCACTGGTCAGTATAAAAGTCGTGTTTTCTAACGGCCCTTCTCCGTTCGGCCCTTCTGCCTGAGGCCTTTCTGACTGAGCCATTCTGACAGCAACTTGTAAACGGGCAACTTAAAAATGGGCAACTTACTATGGCCAAATTTCCCTAGAAATTCGTCACATCCACCCCCACTTTTAAATTAATCCTCTGGGTTAATTTGAAATGATACTGCATGATTCACAGTTGAGTGTCACACATTGTTTATTGATCAGGTCGACGAAAATACCAGTTTATAAGACACAGTTCAGTTGCACAATATAGTTTATTGATCATTTCATTCAAATACCAGTTCAGACACTGTCCTTTTCCTACTGATTCATCTTTGTTTTTGAATTCAAATAACATAATATACACTTGTGTCTCTTTCACTATAAACCATATTAAATCAATTTAAATACTTCTTTAACAAAGACTGTATGCCGCTGAACTGCTAAGTCAAGCAATTGGAATTTTGCGGTCTCCTTTATATTTCAATGAAAACAATGCTTAGATAATTACTTTGCACACCATAAAGTAAGTGAGCATAAAAAAAAACAATCAGAACACCCTATGACAAACTGATAATACGTCAGAAAAATGAAATTACATATTTAAACTAATTTACAGTTATCTGCAGGGGATAGCATTAAATAGCTTTACAAAATAGTTCATCCTGCGAGATACAATGTAAACCATTAAACCCAGTCTGGCAAATCATAAGAAAATGCAAATTTCAAACTCAAAATACGTCTTGGCAGGACAAGAAATTAAATGACACTTCCTGCCGAATAGAGTAAATGAAAAGTTTCACAAAACAAGGCATTTCTTGACATAATTATAACAAAATTGTATGATGATAATATTTACACATGAATAATAATAGTAATGGGTACCCAGTCATATTAATAATTACAGAAACACATATATATATTTATATACAGCTGGTGGAAAACCAGTATTACGCTGAACGCTGGGGCTACGTTCAGAAAGCGAGTCTCCCACAAACCCTTTACAATATCATCGTCAAGGCAGCGCAATGACATAAAAAAAAACGGCAAATGCCAAAAAAAAATCACAGAGGTTAGCTAAGAGGATTTGAGAGAGAACTCACATGACCCGGACACCCAATTATTGGCATTATTAGGGTGCCGGCAAACTATGCAGAAAACAACATTTCATTTAATTTAGAATTATTTCTAATTTTTATTAAAAAAAATTAGATGGAGATTGCGACGGTAGAGATACCGCCGGGCGATGAGGTACCAACACAACGCCAAAGAATAACCTTTACGTAATCAACGTAATTAATAATACAAATGCGAAAGTGTTTTACCATGAAAAGATCAAAACATTGGTGACGAATAAAGACGGGATTATGGAGAGCGATAATGCTTGAGATGAGACACATGACATATTTTTTCTTGAGACGACCCAGACTTTACGGCCACAGTTACAGGAGTTAGCAGTTTGAGTATTTCAAACGGACCAGTCCACAAAGGCTCTAGTTTAGCAGTCCTTTTCTTTAATTTGGAACTAATAGGGTGATTTTTGCAAAGAACCATCTCGCCAACGTGAAAACTGGGTGTACTGTGTGATTTATTATAAGTATTTGAATATTTTTGATGGGCTCTTTTCAGATTTTTAACTGCATCCCCCCAATATTCCCACATTCTATCTTCAGAAGTAGTATCGTCACGTAGCGAGAGTGGAATATCCCAAATATTATTCAAAGGATGGGGGAGATTTCTTCCAAGGAACAATTTACAAGGCGAAAAACCAGTACCCTCATGAACAGCAGTATTAAACGCAAAGGACAAATCACCAAGCATATCATCCCATACAACATGGTGTTCGTGGGTAAAGGCAGACAAAGCGAAACGTAAATTTCGATGAACTCTTTCCGCTATATTCGGACAGGGGTAATAGGGGGACGTGAAAATTTGCTTAATACCATAGCTGAAGCACATGTTCCTAAATACCTCGGACTTAAAAGAACTCGCATTATCCGAAACTAAATACTTTGGATAACCAAACTTGTGAAATAAATTATGAAAAAGGACCTTAATTACACTTGCAGAGGAAGCATCCTTGACGGCTTCGAGGAAGGTAAATTTAGAGAAACCATCAACAACGGTGAATACATAACAATTCCCTTTCTTAGACCGTGGCAATGGGCCCACATGGTCGATAAATATTCTCTCCCAGGGTGCAGATTGAGTTTGAGAGGACAAGAGACCCGGAGGAAGACTGTTTCTGGGCTTCGAAATTTGGCAAATATGACATCGAGTGACCATATCTTTTATTTCCTTCTTGGAATTCAACCACCAGTAATCTTGAGAAATCTTATGTACAGTTTTCATAATTCCCAAATGAGCCCCAGAAGGAATGCAATGAAAGTATTGAAATATCATAGGGCGAAGAGCAGCGGGGACAACGACTTTGCACTTCTTTGACTTAAGAGGCTTGTAACACAATATATCATTCTTTAATTTATAATTGATACCATCCGAAATTAACTGCCTATCTTTCGACATCGAGATTTTATGCAACAATAGTCCCAGAACCGGATCCTTTTTCTGGTGTTCACGAATGTCGATAAAAGAGAGAGGAATCTTATGGAGGAAACAGTTAGTTTCCGAAGAAAGTGGAGGATGAGGAGGAATCACAACTCTTGACAAACAATCGGCTGGTTTATTAACTGTACCCCTGACATGATGTATAGTAAATTTATAAGTGGATAGCTTTAAAACCATCCTGCCAATTTTGCCAAGCTGCTTGGGATGAGAGAACAACCAAGTCAAAGCCCCATTATCGGTATAGAGGTGAAAATGAGCGAACTGGAGATAATCTTTGAATTTTTCGACGGCCCATGAGCACGCCATGCACTCTAACTCGTAGGTCGTTAACCTTTGCTCATGAGGCGACAAAGTTTTACTTGCATAAGCAACAGGAGAGAATTTATCATTCGTTTTATGATTAAGAACAGCGCCCAAAGCTATCTGACTAGCATCGACGAAAAGATGGAATTCTCGATCAAACGATGGCATGGTTAACACCGGAGGATTAGCAAGGGCGGCCTTTAATTTTTGAAAAGAGGAAGAATGCTCCGAGGACCAAATAAAACGAGCACCCTTCTTTTTCAATTGATTCAACGGATAAGAAATTTCAGCGAACTGAGGAATAAATTTAGCATAAAAACCAGCCATACCGAGAAACCTCACTACTTGTTTAATACTGGTGGGCACAGGAAAATTGAGAATTGGACGTACCCTTTCCGAGTCGACAAGCAGTGCTCCATCTCGAATGCAGTGTCCAAGGAATGAAATAGAAGTCTGGCATAATTTAATCTTATCCTCATGAATCGTAAGACCGGCTCTCCTAAGTTGGTGAAGAACGGCCGTCAGATGTTCCTTATGAGAAGACAAATCTTCAGAAAAAATACATAAATCGTCGATATAGGGGTACACACAATTGTATTTCAAATCCCCTAACACAATATCCATCATTCTGGTGAATACTTGGGGTGAATTAACAAAACCAAATGGCAAACGTGTGAATTGGTACAAACCAAAAGGCGTAACAAAAGCGGTCAATTTCTTGGAAGATTCACACAAAGGAATTTGGTGAAAAGCAGAGTGCAAATCAAGTATGGAAAATACTTTAGCCTTGGATAAATACTGAAAAGCATGTTCAACAGACGGAGTTGGGTACGGGTCGATTTTAACCTTTTTATTCAATTTACGATAATCAACCACCAACCGTAATTTATCAGCCTTCTTTGGAATCAAAAAGGCAGGGGAAGCCCATTCCGAGTTGGATGGTTCTATTACTCCTTGCTGAATTAAAGAGTCTAAATGTTCCCGCATTAACTTCGCTTTTGGAGGAGGGAGAGTGTAGGGATGAGAACGTATCGGAGAAGTATCATTTAATTCGATTCGATATTGCATAATGTTGGTCATGCCCATCTTCGAGGTGACAACATCAGAGAACTGAGAAATTATCTCCCGGAAACCCGAAGGTAGAGTCGAATCAAAAGGAGTTTCAACAGAATTCGCTGCCATATTACCAGGACCTGCTTCCGGCCAAAAGACCGGACTACCTTCACCCACAGAGGAACTCGAATGAACAATTTGACAAGACTCTTGTGGACGAGGCAAATTGACGTACGGAAAAGTACACGCGGGCGAAACCGCGAAAGAAAAACAATCGGCTGCAACAATCATTTTGGTCTTTGCCATAAAGTCCCTTCCCAATAACAGCGGCACCGGTAATGAAGACAGGTAAAATTGATGGTACCAAGATAATGAATGAATTTTCACTTTTAATTTTACATACTCGAACAAATTAAGTTTATGCCCTCCGATAGTTTGCAAGTGGATCGCGGAATTAGAACCAGATTTAATATTAATTTTCAGTTTCTTCCCGAACTGGGGATCTAACAGTGAGACGGAGGAACCAGTGTCGACAAGAGCAACCGTTTGAATATGTCCGATACTAACCGGAACAAGCGGCAACGAGTTAAGAGAAGAATCTTCGAAATTTGCCATCGAAATTCGAGGGAGATTTCTGTTGCTCAATCTTCTCCGACGATAACATTCGGTAAACTCATGACCCCTTCGATGACAGAAAGAACACGTAACAGGAGGAGTCTCGCGACGACTAACATTTGAGAAAGCGCGAGAATAATCGGTAGAATCCGCGAGCTGCTTAGAGGAAAATTTAAGCAACGCGGTCAAACCTTCGAGAGTCGTCGGGCGAGATTGAAATATAAAAGTACTTCGCGTTAACGGACTCACACCATTCAAAATGAGCGAAACAAACTCCTCTTCAGAATACGATAATCCAAGCACCGTGATAGCATTACGTATGTTATGGAGAAAGTGAAGTGGCTTTTCGTTCGGAAATTGAAACCTTTTAACCTTGACCGTTATTAATTTCTCGTACTCTCGCGAACTAATCTCCTCCTCCCAAAATTGTCGAGTAATTTGAGCCCAAGACAACCGGTTTTTAATTGCCAACAAGAAGAAATTACGTAAAATCGATGGTACCTTACAAAGTAACAAAGTTAATAAAGAATTTAAAGGAAACAGCTCCAAATCTATTACTTCCGACACAGAGGAAAAGAATGCAAATAAGTTTTCGGAAGTCGCATCTGTCAAAGGAGCGATATCGTGAATTAGCTGCTTACCCAAATCAAAATTAACGTCAGGAGTGCGAGACAAAGATACCGGGGTCTCCCCGCATGCTTCGTCACGTTGACTTGGGCCGGCCGCGGTCTTCGTAGGGACCATTTTCTTAGCGCGATCTTGTGCAGTCGTAATGAATTCCTTTTGATAGGAATTTAGAGGCATTCAAATAACCAATAATTAAACAAGAGATACAAGAAACATCTACAAATTAAGGTGCGACTTAGCAACCACGAGGCAAAAATGAAACATTAGACGAAACTACAAAGAATAACGTCGGTGAGCCCGAAAATTCGCACTCTAACAGAATTCAACACGAAAGTGAAACAACCAACGCTCCGCTACCAATTGTTGCAGTATACCCAATAGAAAGGAAGGCGAACCCACCTTGTCCTCCACCGGTACACGGCATTCGATTATTTTCGTGAAATACCTGTTAGAAAGTCAACAGGGCCAGCGACACAAACGACCAAATGCGAAATAATGAGAAACAATCACTCAGAAAGACCTTTATCAAGGATAATACTCTCAAGCACGATACCACAGAACAATAATACTAAGTAAATGTGAACAAGTGAAAAATAACAGATTATTATACACAAATATAATATGGTTCAGTTTGCACAAATAATAATGATATGAACTTAGCCTTTAGAGAGTGTCCCACGTAAATTCACAAGGAAAGAAAGAAAGTCTGCCGCCACCGGCGTGGATGGGTAATGTTCAGCCACGAACGTTCTCGGGCGAAATGACCTTCTCAGTGGAGGAGTCCGTGTTTGGAGACGAAGAGGGAAAAACAATGAAGCACAGAAATTCGCAACGAAAGGGGTTCCGCAAATTGGCCAATCACGTTGCTAGAAACTGTCACAGAACTCCGCCGTGTTAATTAGTCCGATCGCCGACAGTATCACTGCACTGGTCAGTATAAAAGTCGTGTTTTCTAACGGCCCTTCTCCGTTCGGCCCTTCTGCCTGAGGCCTTTCTGACTGAGCCATTCTGACAGCAACTTGTAAACGGGCAACTTAAAAATGGGCAACTTACTATGGCCAAATTTCCCTAGAAATTCGTCACATCCACCCCCACTTTTAAATTAATCCTCTGGGTTAATTTGAAATGATACTGCATGATTCACAGTTGAGTGTCACACATTGTTTATTGATCAGGTCGACGAAAATACCAGTTTATAAGACACAGTTCAGTTGCACAATATAGTTTATTGATCATTTCATTCAAATACCAGTTCAGACACTGTCCTTTTCCTACTGATTCATCTTTGTTTTTGAATTCAAATAACATAATATACACTTGTGTCTCTTTCACTATAAACCATATTAAATCAATTTAAATACTTCTTTAACAAAGACTGTATGCCGCTGAACTGCTAAGTCAAGCAATTGGAATTTTGCGGTCTCCTTTATATTTCAATGAAAACAATGCTTAGATAATTACTTTGCACACCATAAAGTAAGTGAGCATAAAAAAAAACAATCAGAACACCCTATGACAAACTGATAATACGTCAGAAAAATGAAATTACATATTTAAACTAATTTACAGTTATCTGCAGGGGATAGCATTAAATAGCTTTACAAAATAGTTCATCCTGCGAGATACAATGTAAACCATTAAACCCAGTCTGGCAAATCATAAGAAAATGCAAATTTCAAACTCAAAATACGTCTTGGCAGGACAAGAAATTAAATGACACTTCCTGCCGAATAGAGTAAATGAAAAGTTTCACAAAACAAGGCATTTCTTGACATAATTATAACAAAATTGTATGATGATAATATTTACACATGAATAATAATAGTAATGGGTACCCAGTCATATTAATAATTACAGAAACACATATATATATTTATATACAGCTGGTGGAAAACCAGTATTACGCTGAACGCTGGGGCTACGTTCAGAAAGCGAGTCTCCCACAAACCCTTTACAATATCATCGTCAAGGCAGCGCAATGACATAAAAAAAAACGGCAAATGCCAAAAAAAAATCACAGAGGTTAGCTAAGAGGATTTGAGAGAGAACTCACATGACCCGGACACCCAATTATTGGCATTATTAGGGTGCCGGCAAACTATGCAGAAAACAACATTTCATTTAATTTAGAATTATTTCTAATTTTTATTAAAAAAAATTAGATGGAGATTGCGACGGTAGAGATACCGCCGGGCGATGAGGTACCAACACAACGCCAAAGAATAACCTTTACGTAATCAACGTAATTAATAATACAAATGCGAAAGTGTTTTACCATGAAAAGATCAAAACATTGGTGACGAATAAAGACGGGATTATGGAGAGCGATAATGCTTGAGATGAGACACATGACATATTTTTTCTTGAGACGACCCAGACTTTACGGCCACAGTTACAGGAGTTAGCAGTTTGAGTATTTCAAACGGACCAGTCCACAAAGGCTCTAGTTTAGCAGTCCTTTTCTTTAATTTGGAACTAATAGGGTGATTTTTGCAAAGAACCATCTCGCCAACGTGAAAACTGGGTGTACTGTGTGATTTATTATAAGTATTTGAATATTTTTGATGGGCTCTTTTCAGATTTTTAACTGCATCCCCCCAATATTCCCACATTCTATCTTCAGAAGTAGTATCGTCACGTAGCGAGAGTGGAATATCCCAAATATTATTCAAAGGATGGGGGAGATTTCTTCCAAGGAACAATTTACAAGGCGAAAAACCAGTACCCTCATGAACAGCAGTATTAAACGCAAAGGACAAATCACCAAGCATATCATCCCATACAACATGGTGTTCGTGGGTAAAGGCAGACAAAGCGAAACGTAAATTTCGATGAACTCTTTCCGCTATATTCGGACAGGGGTAATAGGGGGACGTGAAAATTTGCTTAATACCATAGCTGAAGCACATGTTCCTAAATACCTCGGACTTAAAAGAACTCGCATTATCCGAAACTAAATACTTTGGATAACCAAACTTGTGAAATAAATTATGAAAAAGGACCTTAATTACACTTGCAGAGGAAGCATCCTTGACGGCTTCGAGGAAGGTAAATTTAGAGAAACCATCAACAACGGTGAATACATAACAATTCCCTTTCTTAGACCGTGGCAATGGGCCCACATGGTCGATAAATATTCTCTCCCAGGGTGCAGATTGAGTTTGAGAGGACAAGAGACCCGGAGGAAGACTGTTTCTGGGCTTCGAAATTTGGCAAATATGACATCGAGTGACCATATCTTTTATTTCCTTCTTGGAATTCAACCACCAGTAATCTTGAGAAATCTTATGTACAGTTTTCATAATTCCCAAATGAGCCCCAGAAGGAATGCAATGAAAGTATTGAAATATCATAGGGCGAAGAGCAGCGGGGACAACGACTTTGCACTTCTTTGACTTAAGAGGCTTGTAACACAATATATCATTCTTTAATTTATAATTGATACCATCCGAAATTAACTGCCTATCTTTCGACATCGAGATTTTATGCAACAATAGTCCCAGAACCGGATCCTTTTTCTGGTGTTCACGAATGTCGATAAAAGAGAGAGGAATCTTATGGAGGAAACAGTTAGTTTCCGAAGAAAGTGGAGGATGAGGAGGAATCACAACTCTTGACAAACAATCGGCTGGTTTATTAACTGTACCCCTGACATGATGTATAGTAAATTTATAAGTGGATAGCTTTAAAACCATCCTGCCAATTTTGCCAAGCTGCTTGGGATGAGAGAACAACCAAGTCAAAGCCCCATTATCGGTATAGAGGTGAAAATGAGCGAACTGGAGATAATCTTTGAATTTTTCGACGGCCCATGAGCACGCCATGCACTCTAACTCGTAGGTCGTTAACCTTTGCTCATGAGGCGACAAAGTTTTACTTGCATAAGCAACAGGAGAGAATTTATCATTCGTTTTATGATTAAGAACAGCGCCCAAAGCTATCTGACTAGCATCGACGAAAAGATGGAATTCTCGATCAAACGATGGCATGGTTAACACCGGAGGATTAGCAAGGGCGGCCTTTAATTTTTGAAAAGAGGAAGAATGCTCCGAGGACCAAATAAAACGAGCACCCTTCTTTTTCAATTGATTCAACGGATAAGAAATTTCAGCGAACTGAGGAATAAATTTAGCATAAAAACCAGCCATACCGAGAAACCTCACTACTTGTTTAATACTGGTGGGCACAGGAAAATTGAGAATTGGACGTACCCTTTCCGAGTCGACAAGCAGTGCTCCATCTCGAATGCAGTGTCCAAGGAATGAAATAGAAGTCTGGCATAATTTAATCTTATCCTCATGAATCGTAAGACCGGCTCTCCTAAGTTGGTGAAGAACGGCCGTCAGATGTTCCTTATGAGAAGACAAATCTTCAGAAAAAATACATAAATCGTCGATATAGGGGTACACACAATTGTATTTCAAATCCCCTAACACAATATCCATCATTCTGGTGAATACTTGGGGTGAATTAACAAAACCAAATGGCAAACGTGTGAATTGGTACAAACCAAAAGGCGTAACAAAAGCGGTCAATTTCTTGGAAGATTCACACAAAGGAATTTGGTGAAAAGCAGAGTGCAAATCAAGTATGGAAAATACTTTAGCCTTGGATAAATACTGAAAAGCATGTTCAACAGACGGAGTTGGGTACGGGTCGATTTTAACCTTTTTATTCAATTTACGATAATCAACCACCAACCGTAATTTATCAGCCTTCTTTGGAATCAAAAAGGCAGGGGAAGCCCATTCCGAGTTGGATGGTTCTATTACTCCTTGCTGAATTAAAGAGTCTAAATGTTCCCGCATTAACTTCGCTTTTGGAGGAGGGAGAGTGTAGGGATGAGAACGTATCGGAGAAGTATCATTTAATTCGATTCGATATTGCATAATGTTGGTCATGCCCATCTTCGAGGTGACAACATCAGAGAACTGAGAAATTATCTCCCGGAAACCCGAAGGTAGAGTCGAATCAAAAGGAGTTTCAACAGAATTCGCTGCCATATTACCAGGACCTGCTTCCGGCCAAAAGACCGGACTACCTTCACCCACAGAGGAACTCGAATGAACAATTTGACAAGACTCTTGTGGACGAGGCAAATTGACGTACGGAAAAGTACACGCGGGCGAAACCGCGAAAGAAAAACAATCGGCTGCAACAATCATTTTGGTCTTTGCCATAAAGTCCCTTCCCAATAACAGCGGCACCGGTAATGAAGACAGGTAAAATTGATGGTACCAAGATAATGAATGAATTTTCACTTTTAATTTTACATACTCGAACAAATTAAGTTTATGCCCTCCGATAGTTTGCAAGTGGATCGCGGAATTAGAACCAGATTTAATATTAATTTTCAGTTTCTTCCCGAACTGGGGATCTAACAGTGAGACGGAGGAACCAGTGTCGACAAGAGCAACCGTTTGAATATGTCCGATACTAACCGGAACAAGCGGCAACGAGTTAAGAGAAGAATCTTCGAAATTTGCCATCGAAATTCGAGGGAGATTTCTGTTGCTCAATCTTCTCCGACGATAACATTCGGTAAACTCATGACCCCTTCGATGACAGAAAGAACACGTAACAGGAGGAGTCTCGCGACGACTAACATTTGAGAAAGCGCGAGAATAATCGGTAGAATCCGCGAGCTGCTTAGAGGAAAATTTAAGCAACGCGGTCAAACCTTCGAGAGTCGTCGGGCGAGATTGAAATATAAAAGTACTTCGCGTTAACGGACTCACACCATTCAAAATGAGCGAAACAAACTCCTCTTCAGAATACGATAATCCAAGCACCGTGATAGCATTACGTATGTTATGGAGAAAGTGAAGTGGCTTTTCGTTCGGAAATTGAAACCTTTTAACCTTGACCGTTATTAATTTCTCGTACTCTCGCGAACTAATCTCCTCCTCCCAAAATTGTCGAGTAATTTGAGCCCAAGACAACCGGTTTTTAATTGCCAACAAGAAGAAATTACGTAAAATCGATGGTACCTTACAAAGTAACAAAGTTAATAAAGAATTTAAAGGAAACAGCTCCAAATCTATTACTTCCGACACAGAGGAAAAGAATGCAAATAAGTTTTCGGAAGTCGCATCTGTCAAAGGAGCGATATCGTGAATTAGCTGCTTACCCAAATCAAAATTAACGTCAGGAGTGCGAGACAAAGATACCGGGGTCTCCCCGCATGCTTCGTCACGTTGACTTGGGCCGGCCGCGGTCTTCGTAGGGACCATTTTCTTAGCGCGATCTTGTGCAGTCGTAATGAATTCCTTTTGATAGGAATTTAGAGGCATTCAAATAACCAATAATTAAACAAGAGATACAAGAAACATCTACAAATTAAGGTGCGACTTAGCAACCACGAGGCAAAAATGAAACATTAGACGAAACTACAAAGAATAACGTCGGTGAGCCCGAAAATTCGCACTCTAACAGAATTCAACACGAAAGTGAAACAACCAACGCTCCGCTACCAATTGTTGCAGTATACCCAATAGAAAGGAAGGCGAACCCACCTTGTCCTCCACCGGTACACGGCATTCGATTATTTTCGTGAAATACCTGTTAGAAAGTCAACAGGGCCAGCGACACAAACGACCAAATGCGAAATAATGAGAAACAATCACTCAGAAAGACCTTTATCAAGGATAATACTCTCAAGCACGATACCACAGAACAATAATACTAAGTAAATGTGAACAAGTGAAAAATAACAGATTATTATACACAAATATAATATGGTTCAGTTTGCACAAATAATAATGATATGAACTTAGCCTTTAGAGAGTGTCCCACGTAAATTCACAAGGAAAGAAAGAAAGTCTGCCGCCACCGGCGTGGATGGGTAATGTTCAGCCACGAACGTTCTCGGGCGAAATGACCTTCTCAGTGGAGGAGTCCGTGTTTGGAGACGAAGAGGGAAAAACAATGAAGCACAGAAATTCGCAACGAAAGGGGTTCCGCAAATTGGCCAATCACGTTGCTAGAAACTGTCACAGAACTCCGCCGTGTTAATTAGTCCGATCGCCGACAGTATCACTGCACTGGTCAGTATAAAAGTCGTGTTTTCTAACGGCCCTTCTCCGTTCGGCCCTTCTGCCTGAGGCCTTTCTGACTGAGCCATTCTGACAGCAACTTGTAAACGGGCAACTTAAAAATGGGCAACTTACTATGGCCAAATTTCCCTAGAAATTCGTCACATCCACCCCCACTTTTAAATTAATCCTCTGGGTTAATTTGAAATGATACTGCATGATTCACAGTTGAGTGTCACACATTGTTTATTGATCAGGTCGACGAAAATACCAGTTTATAAGACACAGTTCAGTTGCACAATATAGTTTATTGATCATTTCATTCAAATACCAGTTCAGACACTGTCCTTTTCCTACTGATTCATCTTTGTTTTTGAATTCAAATAACATAATATACACTTGTGTCTCTTTCACTATAAACCATATTAAATCAATTTAAATACTTCTTTAACAAAGACTGTATGCCGCTGAACTGCTAAGTCAAGCAATTGGAATTTTGCGGTCTCCTTTATATTTCAATGAAAACAATGCTTAGATAATTACTTTGCACACCATAAAGTAAGTGAGCATAAAAAAAAACAATCAGAACACCCTATGACAAACTGATAATACGTCAGAAAAATGAAATTACATATTTAAACTAATTTACAGTTATCTGCAGGGGATAGCATTAAATAGCTTTACAAAATAGTTCATCCTGCGAGATACAATGTAAACCATTAAACCCAGTCTGGCAAATCATAAGAAAATGCAAATTTCAAACTCAAAATACGTCTTGGCAGGACAAGAAATTAAATGACACTTCCTGCCGAATAGAGTAAATGAAAAGTTTCACAAAACAAGGCATTTCTTGACATAATTATAACAAAATTGTATGATGATAATATTTACACATGAATAATAATAGTAATGGGTACCCAGTCATATTAATAATTACAGAAACACATATATATATTTATATACAGCTGGTGGAAAACCAGTATTACGCTGAACGCTGGGGCTACGTTCAGAAAGCGAGTCTCCCACAAACCCTTTACAATATCATCGTCAAGGCAGCGCAATGACATAAAAAAAAACGGCAAATGCCAAAAAAAAATCACAGAGGTTAGCTAAGAGGATTTGAGAGAGAACTCACATGACCCGGACACCCAATTATTGGCATTATTAGGGTGCCGGCAAACTATGCAGAAAACAACATTTCATTTAATTTAGAATTATTTCTAATTTTTATTAAAAAAAATTAGATGGAGATTGCGACGGTAGAGATACCGCCGGGCGATGAGGTACCAACACAACGCCAAAGAATAACCTTTACGTAATCAACGTAATTAATAATACAAATGCGAAAGTGTTTTACCATGAAAAGATCAAAACATTGGTGACGAATAAAGACGGGATTATGGAGAGCGATAATGCTTGAGATGAGACACATGACATATTTTTTCTTGAGACGACCCAGACTTTACGGCCACAGTTACAGGAGTTAGCAGTTTGAGTATTTCAAACGGACCAGTCCACAAAGGCTCTAGTTTAGCAGTCCTTTTCTTTAATTTGGAACTAATAGGGTGATTTTTGCAAAGAACCATCTCGCCAACGTGAAAACTGGGTGTACTGTGTGATTTATTATAAGTATTTGAATATTTTTGATGGGCTCTTTTCAGATTTTTAACTGCATCCCCCCAATATTCCCACATTCTATCTTCAGAAGTAGTATCGTCACGTAGCGAGAGTGGAATATCCCAAATATTATTCAAAGGATGGGGGAGATTTCTTCCAAGGAACAATTTACAAGGCGAAAAACCAGTACCCTCATGAACAGCAGTATTAAACGCAAAGGACAAATCACCAAGCATATCATCCCATACAACATGGTGTTCGTGGGTAAAGGCAGACAAAGCGAAACGTAAATTTCGATGAACTCTTTCCGCTATATTCGGACAGGGGTAATAGGGGGACGTGAAAATTTGCTTAATACCATAGCTGAAGCACATGTTCCTAAATACCTCGGACTTAAAAGAACTCGCATTATCCGAAACTAAATACTTTGGATAACCAAACTTGTGAAATAAATTATGAAAAAGGACCTTAATTACACTTGCAGAGGAAGCATCCTTGACGGCTTCGAGGAAGGTAAATTTAGAGAAACCATCAACAACGGTGAATACATAACAATTCCCTTTCTTAGACCGTGGCAATGGGCCCACATGGTCGATAAATATTCTCTCCCAGGGTGCAGATTGAGTTTGAGAGGACAAGAGACCCGGAGGAAGACTGTTTCTGGGCTTCGAAATTTGGCAAATATGACATCGAGTGACCATATCTTTTATTTCCTTCTTGGAATTCAACCACCAGTAATCTTGAGAAATCTTATGTACAGTTTTCATAATTCCCAAATGAGCCCCAGAAGGAATGCAATGAAAGTATTGAAATATCATAGGGCGAAGAGCAGCGGGGACAACGACTTTGCACTTCTTTGACTTAAGAGGCTTGTAACACAATATATCATTCTTTAATTTATAATTGATACCATCCGAAATTAACTGCCTATCTTTCGACATCGAGATTTTATGCAACAATAGTCCCAGAACCGGATCCTTTTTCTGGTGTTCACGAATGTCGATAAAAGAGAGAGGAATCTTATGGAGGAAACAGTTAGTTTCCGAAGAAAGTGGAGGATGAGGAGGAATCACAACTCTTGACAAACAATCGGCTGGTTTATTAACTGTACCCCTGACATGATGTATAGTAAATTTATAAGTGGATAGCTTTAAAACCATCCTGCCAATTTTGCCAAGCTGCTTGGGATGAGAGAACAACCAAGTCAAAGCCCCATTATCGGTATAGAGGTGAAAATGAGCGAACTGGAGATAATCTTTGAATTTTTCGACGGCCCATGAGCACGCCATGCACTCTAACTCGTAGGTCGTTAACCTTTGCTCATGAGGCGACAAAGTTTTACTTGCATAAGCAACAGGAGAGAATTTATCATTCGTTTTATGATTAAGAACAGCGCCCAAAGCTATCTGACTAGCATCGACGAAAAGATGGAATTCTCGATCAAACGATGGCATGGTTAACACCGGAGGATTAGCAAGGGCGGCCTTTAATTTTTGAAAAGAGGAAGAATGCTCCGAGGACCAAATAAAACGAGCACCCTTCTTTTTCAATTGATTCAACGGATAAGAAATTTCAGCGAACTGAGGAATAAATTTAGCATAAAAACCAGCCATACCGAGAAACCTCACTACTTGTTTAATACTGGTGGGCACAGGAAAATTGAGAATTGGACGTACCCTTTCCGAGTCGACAAGCAGTGCTCCATCTCGAATGCAGTGTCCAAGGAATGAAATAGAAGTCTGGCATAATTTAATCTTATCCTCATGAATCGTAAGACCGGCTCTCCTAAGTTGGTGAAGAACGGCCGTCAGATGTTCCTTATGAGAAGACAAATCTTCAGAAAAAATACATAAATCGTCGATATAGGGGTACACACAATTGTATTTCAAATCCCCTAACACAATATCCATCATTCTGGTGAATACTTGGGGTGAATTAACAAAACCAAATGGCAAACGTGTGAATTGGTACAAACCAAAAGGCGTAACAAAAGCGGTCAATTTCTTGGAAGATTCACACAAAGGAATTTGGTGAAAAGCAGAGTGCAAATCAAGTATGGAAAATACTTTAGCCTTGGATAAATACTGAAAAGCATGTTCAACAGACGGAGTTGGGTACGGGTCGATTTTAACCTTTTTATTCAATTTACGATAATCAACCACCAACCGTAATTTATCAGCCTTCTTTGGAATCAAAAAGGCAGGGGAAGCCCATTCCGAGTTGGATGGTTCTATTACTCCTTGCTGAATTAAAGAGTCTAAATGTTCCCGCATTAACTTCGCTTTTGGAGGAGGGAGAGTGTAGGGATGAGAACGTATCGGAGAAGTATCATTTAATTCGATTCGATATTGCATAATGTTGGTCATGCCCATCTTCGAGGTGACAACATCAGAGAACTGAGAAATTATCTCCCGGAAACCCGAAGGTAGAGTCGAATCAAAAGGAGTTTCAACAGAATTCGCTGCCATATTACCAGGACCTGCTTCCGGCCAAAAGACCGGACTACCTTCACCCACAGAGGAACTCGAATGAACAATTTGACAAGACTCTTGTGGACGAGGCAAATTGACGTACGGAAAAGTACACGCGGGCGAAACCGCGAAAGAAAAACAATCGGCTGCAACAATCATTTTGGTCTTTGCCATAAAGTCCCTTCCCAATAACAGCGGCACCGGTAATGAAGACAGGTAAAATTGATGGTACCAAGATAATGAATGAATTTTCACTTTTAATTTTACATACTCGAACAAATTAAGTTTATGCCCTCCGATAGTTTGCAAGTGGATCGCGGAATTAGAACCAGATTTAATATTAATTTTCAGTTTCTTCCCGAACTGGGGATCTAACAGTGAGACGGAGGAACCAGTGTCGACAAGAGCAACCGTTTGAATATGTCCGATACTAACCGGAACAAGCGGCAACGAGTTAAGAGAAGAATCTTCGAAATTTGCCATCGAAATTCGAGGGAGATTTCTGTTGCTCAATCTTCTCCGACGATAACATTCGGTAAACTCATGACCCCTTCGATGACAGAAAGAACACGTAACAGGAGGAGTCTCGCGACGACTAACATTTGAGAAAGCGCGAGAATAATCGGTAGAATCCGCGAGCTGCTTAGAGGAAAATTTAAGCAACGCGGTCAAACCTTCGAGAGTCGTCGGGCGAGATTGAAATATAAAAGTACTTCGCGTTAACGGACTCACACCATTCAAAATGAGCGAAACAAACTCCTCTTCAGAATACGATAATCCAAGCACCGTGATAGCATTACGTATGTTATGGAGAAAGTGAAGTGGCTTTTCGTTCGGAAATTGAAACCTTTTAACCTTGACCGTTATTAATTTCTCGTACTCTCGCGAACTAATCTCCTCCTCCCAAAATTGTCGAGTAATTTGAGCCCAAGACAACCGGTTTTTAATTGCCAACAAGAAGAAATTACGTAAAATCGATGGTACCTTACAAAGTAACAAAGTTAATAAAGAATTTAAAGGAAACAGCTCCAAATCTATTACTTCCGACACAGAGGAAAAGAATGCAAATAAGTTTTCGGAAGTCGCATCTGTCAAAGGAGCGATATCGTGAATTAGCTGCTTACCCAAATCAAAATTAACGTCAGGAGTGCGAGACAAAGATACCGGGGTCTCCCCGCATGCTTCGTCACGTTGACTTGGGCCGGCCGCGGTCTTCGTAGGGACCATTTTCTTAGCGCGATCTTGTGCAGTCGTAATGAATTCCTTTTGATAGGAATTTAGAGGCATTCAAATAACCAATAATTAAACAAGAGATACAAGAAACATCTACAAATTAAGGTGCGACTTAGCAACCACGAGGCAAAAATGAAACATTAGACGAAACTACAAAGAATAACGTCGGTGAGCCCGAAAATTCGCACTCTAACAGAATTCAACACGAAAGTGAAACAACCAACGCTCCGCTACCAATTGTTGCAGTATACCCAATAGAAAGGAAGGCGAACCCACCTTGTCCTCCACCGGTACACGGCATTCGATTATTTTCGTGAAATACCTGTTAGAAAGTCAACAGGGCCAGCGACACAAACGACCAAATGCGAAATAATGAGAAACAATCACTCAGAAAGACCTTTATCAAGGATAATACTCTCAAGCACGATACCACAGAACAATAATACTAAGTAAATGTGAACAAGTGAAAAATAACAGATTATTATACACAAATATAATATGGTTCAGTTTGCACAAATAATAATGATATGAACTTAGCCTTTAGAGAGTGTCCCACGTAAATTCACAAGGAAAGAAAGAAAGTCTGCCGCCACCGGCGTGGATGGGTAATGTTCAGCCACGAACGTTCTCGGGCGAAATGACCTTCTCAGTGGAGGAGTCCGTGTTTGGAGACGAAGAGGGAAAAACAATGAAGCACAGAAATTCGCAACGAAAGGGGTTCCGCAAATTGGCCAATCACGTTGCTAGAAACTGTCACAGAACTCCGCCGTGTTAATTAGTCCGATCGCCGACAGTATCACTGCACTGGTCAGTATAAAAGTCGTGTTTTCTAACGGCCCTTCTCCGTTCGGCCCTTCTGCCTGAGGCCTTTCTGACTGAGCCATTCTGACAGCAACTTGTAAACGGGCAACTTAAAAATGGGCAACTTACTATGGCCAAATTTCCCTAGAAATTCGTCACAAAGCCGAGGTATCTAATTTTATTCAAAAAAACTGGGAAAAGTAACCCAATCGAATATAAGCCTAGGGTGGGAAATACAGCAGGTACTGGTACACAATGAAAAGAAATAGCTATGAAATTACAGTAATTGAGGCATCGGTAGTTTAGTAAGAGAGAATTGACAAGGAATTGTTGAATGAGCAAGTGAGGAATTTTCCAGCCAATTTACGACAAAGACGCTTCTTTGCAACGGGAGAACTGATAAGGGGAGCCCTCACTCGAGTTAAAGAAGAGGGGCCTTGTACTCAGGATAAAAAGTGTGCAGAAAAACTCAGCTTTTGCATGAGTATATAATTGTATCCACTGTTAAATTTATTTACATGTATATATAACCATAGGGCACTAAATTCGTTTTTACGCGATGTAAGTTTATCGCTCTTAAGGTATTCGATTTAAAATGAATTTAATACAGCAATGATCTGCTTTGGTGGGGTCACACTTTATGGCGGAAATGTCATTTATTGATATTTAATATTATGTATTTATAAACAAAATTATGTATTTGTTTTATTTATTTATAACATATGTGTTTGTCTTTGTGGACCTGAAAATGATCGTAGTTTTATTCCAATGAAACTTGTGGAGAAGAGAATACCATTTTATTTCATTCGTAATGAATTTACTCAATATCAATACGGCCTCAGTCGATTTTATTTAAAAACTAAATAAACTGATATCGAAATCACTGGAAAGACGCACAGAATGTAGAACGAAAATCCAACTGGTTGGATTTACGTGCGCTGAGGCATGCGTCATGAAAAAGAGGTCCGGTCAACCTCCAAGAGGCATGCAATAGTGCATGCCTCTCATTCATCATACCGTGCGCTATGACGCATGCCTCTGTTGAATAGAAAGTTGCACAAGTGTGGACATAGCTTAAAAGCATGATTTAGTCACGCTATGCGCTGGCACTAAATTCCTTCTGTGGAGTTAAAAGAGTACAGTGTTACTGCCATGAATATGAAAAATACAGCAAAAAACATACAAAAATATGAAACATAAAAGTATGCAAAAAAAGCCATGTATGCAAGTTTTGCTAATTCTGATTTTCCTTTTTCATTGATGGAAGAAGCGACTGTCTACTGCCGTCAAGTTCTCAAACGTGGATTGGCTTTCCGAGGTTGCGATGAAAACTTAAATTCACCTAATAATGGAAATTATCTCGGAATACTCGAATTGATTTCTGAATATGATCCATTCCTTGACGAGCATCTGAAGAAACAAGGCAATAAGGGTACTGGAAATATTAGTTATCTGTCTTCTATGATTTGTGAGGAAATAATTGTAATGTATGGCCAAAGAAGTGTTAAAAGAAATTTTCATTCGCATTATTATCAAGTATTATTCAGTGTCAGTCGACTCTACTCCCCATGTAGGTCATATAGATCAGTTGAAAGTTGTTGTTAGATACTTGGAAGGAATCCGTCCTGTTGAACGCTTTTTGACTCTGATGCCTAATTGTGGACATACTGGTAAGAAGATAGCAGCTGCGCTTGTGAAGTTTTTAGAAGACTTGGGGATAGACATTGCAAACTGCCGAAATCAATCTTATGATAATGCCCCCAATATGTCTGGAAAACATCAAGGTATCCAAGCTCGAATACTAGAACTGAATCCTTACGCTATTTTTGTACCATGCTGTGCACATTCTTTGAATTTGGTTGGGAAAACAGCTGTTAGTGCATGCCCTGCTGCTGCCGATTTTTTTGGAGCAGCTTTTCGTTTTTTTCTCTTCATCCACTGCTCGATTCCAAAAGCTGAATGAGAAATTAGCAACTTCGAAAACGACCGATAAGGTTTACAACTTGAAGGGCTTGAGCAAAAAACCTCGCTGGCCATGCAATTATGAAGCAGTCAAAGCACTTTATTATGGTTATCATCCAGTTCAAGAAGCTTTGACTGAAATCAGCATTGACGAAGAGCAAAAAGACATTGTCAAAAGTGAAGCTCTCGGACTTCTTCGATACATGGGTCGTCTCGAAACTGCAATTTACACATGTATCTGGCACGATATCCTTGAAAGATTCAATGCTACAAGCAAATATTTGAAAAGTCCTACGGTCGTACTCAGCAGTGCTGTAAAATCGCTGAAGTCTTTGAAATCTTTCATTGAATCAAAAAAAAAATTCTTATAAGGAAGGTTTAAGGTGACTTTGCACATAAGGGCGTGCACCCAGGAAAATTCCCAAGGAAAAACGGACTTGAAAAAAGTCTTCCCGGCCCGGTCAGACCTTTTTCAAGTCCGTTTTTCCTTGGGAAAAAAATTCTTTTGAAGTCTACGAGAATGAAGGGAAAAAATTGCCAAAAAATGAGCAATATCATACAAATTCAAGAATCAAGAAACAGAATGTTCGACTGCAGCCACTTGACTATGGAAAAACACTTCCTGTGCAGCTGTCACCAAGAGATAAATTTCGCACTGAAGCCTTTCTCACAGTTGTAGATTCCACACTTACGTCACTGTCACAACGCATCGCAGCATATGAAGTCGTTTGTGAAAGATTTGGTTTTTTGAGTAAGCTTCCGACTATAACACCTGAAGAGTTGGATGCCGCAGCGAAAAATCTCATCGAACTCTATCCAGAGGATTTAGAATCAACTCTATCTCCCGAATTGCTTCAACTTGCCAAGTTGTCAGAGTTGTATAAACAGCTTGAAGAAGAATAAATTGAGACATTTCTCTACCGCATAATCATAGAGAATGATTTACGCTCAGCCTTTGTTAATGCGGAGATAGTACTTCGCATTTACTTGTCCATGATGGTGACAAATTGCAGTGGAGAAAGATCGTTTTCAAAAATGAGAATCATCAAAACAGATTACGGACGAGCATAGGACAGGAACGTCTGACTAGTTTGATGATTCTGAGTATCGATGCGACATATTAAAAAGTTTATCTTTTGAAAATCTCATTGATGTTTTTGCTAGGAAAAAATTGAGAAAAGTTTATGTGGGTTGAAAAGACGTTGAATTAAAAAATTTTTTTTCACTTGAAAAACAGACCATTTTATGAAAACTATTAAATAAACAAAATTTGAACATTGAAAATTCTTTTCATTCTTATAATTGATAACCTTTTTACAAACACACTTCCAGCTATTGTTTGAAATATCATCCTCTATCTTTCAATTGAAAAAAGGGCCATCACCATTCTCTGGCCCCGGGCCCCCAGAAACCTGAATCTGGCCCTGCGTGGCTCCTTAAATGCCACTACAAATTTCAAGACTCATTTAAAGGTAAATGATCTCATTTTTCTATTCTACTATTAATATAAATATTTATCTTGGATGCATGATTACTATATAAAAATATTACTGGTGGTGCTATTAGCTAAATACATGAGTACCAAGTGTCTTAGCAAAATCCTATGAAATTTAGTTACCGTGGCCTGTTGATGCTTGACAACAATGGTTTCATTAGCAGTGCAGAAGTGAAATTCGATGCCTGTGTTTCAGAGGGTTCACCCAAGTATTGTGAGTGAATATGAAAATTATGGAAGTGAGTGGGCCAAACCAACACAATCACTGAAAAGGAAGAGGGAGAAAAATTCTGAAGACATTGGTGCCAATAAAAAGAAAATGGTCCAGACCAGTATATCTTTGGCTTTTGCGAACAGCACCACTGCTAGTAAAAGGAATCAACCAAAGTTTGATGATCTTATCACTAAGTTTGTGGTTAATAGCATGAGACCATTATCAATAGTTGACGACCCACACTTTGCGAATATATTTGAAGGTAAATAAAAGTATTTAAATTTTCTAGCAGAGTTTTAAGTTTACAGTTAATGGATTGATATGTATAGTATAGTTATATTAGAACTGAAATGGATCTTTTAATCAACCTCATCCAATATATGTTTCTCTAAAAAAGATTTATGAATTTATTTCAGCCATGGATTTTGGAGTTAAGTTGATGTCTTGGCAGAATCTTGGAAAGCATATTAATGATATGGAAACCAAGGCGATATCAAGTATTAAGCAGCAGCTGCTCGCAGTCCCTTATATATGCACTACAGCTGAGTATGGGCAACCAAAACCCACAGTTTTCTTGGTGTCATGGCTCACTGGGTAAGATATATGATTGATTGAAGAAGAGAATAGTCCAAATGTTAGAAAATGCATCAAAAGCCTCCATATTGTTGATGAAGTAAAAGAAACAAATTTTATTTTTCAATGTTAGCTGTGCATATTTATTACAAAAGTAACTCCATATTTATCCCTGTTTAAACAGATTAATGAAGTGACGTATGAGCAGTGTTCAGCTGTACTAGCATGAAGGAGGTTTAGAGGAACACACTCGTATGACAGAATTGCAGAGATGTTGGAGGACATTCACCATAATTTTGGTCTGACTTACAATACACTCACATCAACTATAACTGACGATGGAGCTGATTTTGTGAAAGCGTTTAAAGAATTTGGAGTTGCCTTTCAAGCAGCAGCAGGTAAGATGAAGTGCAACTGACTAATTGTTATAATGAGTAGCATTAAAACCTTATTAGAAAGCATCACTGATATATAGAATAACAACAATCAGTTGTATTTTATACTAGGATATGCTGGTGTTCTTATTAGATCTGTGAAAATAAATGCATTTTTTGTTCATTCCTGTTTAAAGATAATGATGCTGATGAGCAAAATGATGGAGATTATGAAAGTATGGTGTATGAAGTTGAATTCATTTGCTTCAGCGATCAAGTAGCTGCAATCACCAATTCAACTGATATAATACTCTCTCATCACATACGCTGCTCATCCCATACTTTAAATTTGATTGCAACAAGTGATGTAAGCAAGTTTTTAGCTCAAACAGCCACTGTCTCTAGAGTTCATCACCCTGCGATGGCCAAATGCAATGCTTTGTGGAATGCATCAAGGAGGCCAAAGTCGGCGGAGGACATTTTTTTCAATATTGGGCCACCATTTAACATAACCATGTGTTACACGCTGGAATTCCTTGTATGATTCCATTTCAAAATTTTTGAGATTTGAAGTTAAGCTGGAAGATGTTTGCTCCAAATTAAACTTAAACAAATTTAAAGATATTGAAACTGAGTTCCTCAAGGAATACATAGAAGTATTTAAACCACTGGTGATAACACTAGATCGCCTACAAAGAAGCAACTGCTTCTATGGTCAGTTGCTACTTACTCTTTTCATACTAAAATCAGAATTTGAAGAAATGTGGTCAAGAAATTTTCGTTACTGTAGGCAACTTCTACAATCACTTAAGGCAAGTCTTTGCAGAAGATTCCAAAAGCACTTCCTTCTTGCATCTGAAGTTAGTGAGGCCATTCTTGCAAGATGTATTTTTTTAAATGAGGTGGCTGCAAGCTGATATTGGGGATCAGCAGAGGAAGAAGATCCAAGAACTCATAGTTAATTCAGCTTGAGGAAAGAATCAAACACCTCCAAAGTGTGATGATGACTCATCCACTGATGATGAATAGTTTTCTTTCTAGGAAAGCAGCATAAAAATGGTAGAAAGCTACAACTGTGATTTAGAAATATTGAAGTTTTTAAATGATAAATCCAAGTGCCTGAGTATTTTGAACAAATATCCTTTGGTTAGGTAAATGTTCTTCAAATACAATACAAGCATTACATCAAGTGGCCCAGTAGAACGACTATTTTCTTTTGCAGGTTTAATAAATAGCCCCCAAAAGCAGAACTTAAGTGGTGCTTCATTTGAAAAGCTGGTGTTTTTAAAAGGAAATGGTGGAATGATAGCAAATAATTATACATAGTTAGATTTCCTGTAACCTCTATGGAATAAATGTGATGATCTACATTGTGTATGTAATTTTTATAGCTCATTGTTTTGGAAGTATTTTGTACTTTTAAATGTATTGAAAATAGTGTATAATTTGATAGGTGATGAGCATAAATAAACATAAAAATACAAGTAAATATAAAGATAATGATATGTATGCTTTTTAATAATATAATAATAATTTCTTTAAGCAAGAATTCTTAATTAGAGGAGTGTGGGATCACCGAAAGCAAGCTAAGTTCATCAGGGGCGTAGATAATTTTTTTCTCTGGGGGGGATCAGTCCTCAATGAAGTGTGAGAATATCTTATAGAATAATTGAATGCTGTTGGATTGTTAAGAGTATTGTTGTCCATTTAACCATTCTTTATCTTGAAATGGTCAATCCTTAATCCCAATATGCCAATTTCAAATAGATACAGGTTTGAATCAAAAGGTGCTGTTTAATAAAATAAACAGCGGGAACAAAGAGAAAGTGCCATTCATGGAACTAGCACTTATTAATAATACAAGGGAAATTGAAATGCAATCATTATAAATCTTCTTTTATAATGCCATAATTATAATGCCATGTCCATGTCCCAGGTCACTGATCACCATCATCCCAACGGTGGGGTGATCCGAACACAGCAATGACTTTTAAGCCTAGACAACATGCAACACTCGTAATTTATTTTATAATTCAAACGAAGCTTTTTTTTCAATAATTTCAATCGTTTTTGAAGCTCACTATTTCATAAGATACAAATTTTAATTTGTAAATTACCGACTTCAGTAATTGTTTACAGCAGACGACATCTTTTTCCTTTCATTTTGTACAGGAAGAACAGGCATTGATGACAACAATCTGGATTTAAATTATGGTATGATACCTTCTGAGGCATAATATGGAATTAGCAGATAATAAAGATTTATAGACTTACTAGTTATACACTGACAATTCTTATTTTATATTAGTATTTCTTGCATGGGGGGGGGTTCAGACACTCTTGACCCCCCATATCTAGGCCCCTGAAGTTCATATGGACACCTCAAGGGTAAAGTATCAAAATTAAGTCCTCTGAATATTCTTTATTTTAGGATTAACCATGAGTTCATTCCTTTGAGATGGTAAATGATCTGCCTTTCAAAGGTTCAAATACACCAGTGGTTCTTAAGCAAGATTGAAGGAATTTACTACTACGTTCAAAAAGTTCCCTAAGTCATATTTTCTCCCAAAACGCCAAGCAGGAGAAGTGTAAAATTCTGCAGGTAGACAGCTCCACATAGTGTGGGTACCACCTACCTACTCACCTACCACCAGAATTTTACATTTATGAGGTGCGGATTACAATTGATGACGCTTTATTTTCAAGAAAATATGGTAATTATGACTATGAATTTAAAAATTAACACTTGAGCTTAAATTTATCTACATCAATATTTACCTCATTGAATAAAAAGAGATTTTAGCAAGAAAACAACAACCAACAAGAGCATAGATAATCATTGCTATTTCCCTTGTTTGGAAAAAAGAGAAATAGCAATGAGAAACACTCACTTATAACAAATGAAGAAATGTAATTTTGGCTAATAAAAATCTTGATATAATATAATTCATAAAACTTAATGGTATTTAAGGGATTAATTGTTACTTTATATAGTACATCTAAAAAACCCTATCTTCCCTGAAAATTGGAAGAGCGCTTTCCAAAACATCTTCCACGAGACTGTGGTTTACTAATTTTCAAACTTTTAGTATATAAAATAATTTGTACTAATTCCTCACAAGACATTGACTTCATGATGTTCACCTAATCAAAAAAAAAGGACGAGCGATATACACAGAGAGAGAGAGGGGGGAGGGCAAAGTTGGGGACTCATATTCAGCAAATTTCAGGTAATTTTTGCAAAACATTTCATTCAAAAAGTCTGCTATAAAAATGTATGATCTCACAAATTATTCTAGATTATTTTAATGAAAAATTCGGTATAAAAAATTGGCAAAAACAAGGGGGACTCAAATAATTTGTTTTGACAATTGCAAAATGGATGCAATTTATGCAAACAATATAAATATTTTATAAGCATAATTTTTGGCGGAAGTTCCCATATAAAAGAAGCCTGTGATGAAAACAAGCACAGCTGTAAGTATTTTACAATTTCAGCTGTTAATTCAAGTATTGAATGAAAATTTTTAGACAAAAAAAACGAGGACCAAAGTGAAATGTTTCTCCAGATGAGTCGGTGTCTTTTTTTTGGATTTTGTTAATTTTAAGGCAAACTTTCAAGATGATGGGAGGTTTCTGCTGAAAATATTCTGCATGTGAATAGAGGTCATAAATACATATCATATACGCAGTTTACTGTGTCCTTAATGATCCTGGGTTCGATGCCAGATCGTCATTATTCATGCATTTCAAACGGGGAAAACAGGAATCTTATTTTTAGACCTTTCCGGTATGAATAAGACTAAAAACTTATTAATTAAGTTTTATTCTTACCAGGTCCTTATATTTATTCTTATCATCCAAAACGTCCTGAGTTCGACACCAAGTGATCTTAATTCTCCCTTATGAAATGGATACCGGAGATTTCAAATATTTTTATTCCCGAAAAGATAGAAACCCATAACCCGGCATGTAAAGAGCAGTCATGAACATGCATTACAAACGCAATGCACCAATCTCCTGATGGTCCTTTTGTTCGAAGCCCATTGAAAACGAACATTCATTTGAAAGGGAATACAGAGTTTCCTTTGAGGATTTTACCGATACATCGACTTGAAATTTTAGAAACCGTCAGAGACCTTTGCAAAGTTCATCAGTTTTAACAGTTCGTAGGTGCAGACAACAATATATCATTCATCAAGATACTTGCAGAATGCAAGCGACTTTTACTTGAAAATCCATATCGAGGAAACTTTTACGAAACCACAGAAAAGGTACAGAAACGACCATGGTTTCGCGGCATGGCTGCATCATCAGGTATAATTAATAACTACCACAAAGCTACTCCTGATTCCGTGTGTGTTTTACTTGCATGAAATAACTCTAATATATAGGAATGTCCGGAAAAGCGTCAACATATAATAGATATTATATTATATTTGGTTTATTATATATATTTATCAAATTTACTACGAGTTTTATTTCGCAGCATATGAATACTCTGAAAGAATATTTTAGTCGAATCATGATAGTTATTCATAGTTCAAAAATTTTTTTAAAAAAGATTGAATTATTCCAAAAGTTTGGTATCTCACGCAAAATAACAAAGGATTTTTTCAGTATTTGGGATCTGGCTCATTATTTTGTAACGGTAATAACTTAATAACTACATAAAACTTTTCCATCTTCGATAATAAAATTACTGCGGGATTATATAATTTCAGGTCAAAATCACCGCGGACCATAGCACCTGCTTCAAATGCATATTATTATTTTTTCTGGAAATGCGGTATATTTCTAAAACTTTGCAATGTTGAAAAGATTTTACGAAATCTTAATTTCCATTTTGTATCGTAAATATTTATTTGCCTGTCCCAAAAATAAATCATAATTGATCCCAGCTCGGGAAGAAAATGAAATTTCCAAACGAGTTGCCCCCGAATCTATTTTATTTGTTTTTCTCAAGAAACTTGATGGTTCAGTAGAGTGGAGGGGCACTACCGTTTCTTGGGAAGACCAATTTTATTTAATTATATGAAGCATGCTCAATCTAACTCTAATTATTACCAAAGTAAGGAAAAAAGCGTCGTCAAATTGCTTATCAATTAATTCAAGCAGTACTCCTTAATTACACTAATTGAATGTGAGTGATTGATGCCTTTTCTTTGCTCAACTGCAGGAATAAAACATCCACACCATAAATACAATCTGTACATTGGAATGTATAGAAATTCATGAGCCATTATTGCAACTATCATCGCATTATGCCCAAATAAAGACGATTTATTATTATTATTATTATGGGGAAATTGCGTTGCACTCAAAGTGAGTGTAACGGTCAGAGAGAGCGATACTCTTCGAGATGCAGAAAAGAGGGGATCATGTTAACACCTCGAAAAAGATATCGGAAATCGACTGGAGATCGTTTCTAAGGAGTTTCAGTTTATCTGTTGCAGAATGAAGATTGATGATTCGAAATGTTGGGGAAGAAGGATGGGAAAGGGAGCACCTTTGACGAAACTGCCATCTGCTGTGAATAGTTGCAAATATTTCAACGCATCAACTCTTATCCGGTCATAGTTAATACCACAAAATGAGGCAGTAGTAGTTCATCAGTAGCAGTATTATTTTATCGAGATGATAATGAGTGCTCTGCCGATTCAAGTGTCCTAAAATCCCTTATCAACACCATCTTCCTTAATATTCATCGATTTACCTCCCCTTCACCATCCATCAACTTGTTTCTTTGGCTCCCCCTCTGCTTTGTCCTTATAATTCTATATTCCGTTACTTTCTTTAATCCTTAACCCTATTTAATGTCTTGCACACCAATTTCCTCTACCTACTCTATATTTATTCAATCAAAATTCTTTACTCTCTCATCATCTACAGATGTATCATCGCATAAAATCATTGCATCATTTCTAGATGATTTTCTCAACCAATCTTCTTGCTTCTTCTAATTCCTCTTCAACATATCAATCATGAAAGCCTCCTCGGCTAATATTCTCTCAACCTCTCGAAGAAGTAAACAACGAAAAAGCTGGTATAGTTTTTCCACCTACCGAGACCATGTTATCCGTGTTCGTAAATTCACTTCGTTTCAATGCTTTCACTGATTTACCTTCAAGTTCGCTTGATTCCTCACTTTGAACAGCAAACCATACATTATATTCATCTTTATCTTACAAGAGAACGATTTTTTTTCTTGCAAGATAAAAAAGGTGACTGGCAAATTTGTTTTCTCTCTATCTGCTATGCGGATTTAAGTTATAAATTAGAAAAATATTATTATTATACTTCTTACAAATCACCACTTGCGATGGGTAGAAATTATTAAGCTACAGTTTCTACGACAGCGATAGCAAGGCAGTGATTATTATATTTAAGAATAGAATGAATATTCAATGAATATTTTATTGCATATCGTGAAATATACGACAAAATATTCATATTGATTTCAGGATGCCTTTTTGGTAAGGTAGAGAAGATATATGTATTGGAATTATATGTATCAACGCCGAAGGTTAACTAACGCACTGGTTGATCTCATTATATCAGATTTACGCGGATGTGGTTTTCAGCTCTAAGCCGATGTTAATAAAGGCGGGGGTGGATTGAGTGGATTACATGGATGAAAACATTTAAGAGGGGAAATGAAGAGCAAATGAGTTGATAGAGGCGAAGACAGGGGTGAGCGTGGAGGGGATGAGGGAGAGAGGCTCAAGTTCAAATCGACCTTCCGTAAGTCTTGAGCAACTTCGAAAGGAGGGAATCTGCCGTAATTTATAATCTTGTAAGTATGAAATCAAGTTCTCCGAGATACCTGATAAGATATAAGGATGGGATCCTAAAACTGAATTTCAATATGAATCATCATTCATTTAAAATTTCATTAGTGGTTTAGCCTTTTTGGTCTCAATAACGAGGAACAAACAAAACTCTCTGTAGATGATGTGACCCTCCCAAACCAGTGTAGTTTGATAGATTTATGCAGTGGAATTGCTAGAAGTTAGTTATGTCAGTTTTACTAATTATCATCGAATTAATTATCGTTAATTTTAAAACAGGTTTGTTCAAGCTTTTATCTCTAGTAAGCCACATTTGCTCTGATAAAGACTGCAGGAATTCTCCTACCTTACTACATTTTTAAACAATAATAATTCTCCTAATACTATTTTCTTTATTCATTAATATACAGTGAGAATTTACTCTTTAAATAAATAGAAGTGTTTCACTTCTTACAATAAATTACAAACGTTTAATTCATTTTTCTCTTTCTTTTGAGTTTCAACTTATTCCTTTTACGCTGGAAAACCATGCAAAGAATTTAAGAGTTACAAGGCCTTATTGAATTTGTAAAATAGGCATTCAGTCAGCCAATAGCAGTCCATTGACTGTGTTTTGGACACTCCTTGTGTGCACTCCTCAATATGCTTATGGGACGTATTATGTTGTATTTGTTTTATTCAAATATATAATGCATTCCAACCTGTTTTTTTCTTTTTAATTTTTTACTAAACAAGTTGTTTTATTCCTGTTTTGTAACATATAACATTTATTAAATCAGAATTCATTTGTTTTTTTACGAACAAAAATTCCTCGATTCGCCATTTTCTTCATAAAGTATTTATGATCACAACGAAATTGAACTGATGCTTTAGGGTCGATTCACGAAGCAATTTTTTCTACAAATTCTGTCACTTTTCGACCAAAATATTCAAATACCTCTACGTATTATCCTAGAGAATCTTAGCACACTGCCTCCTATCTCATATTTCACCATGTTTACTTAATTTATTTACCCACAACATCCTAAATCGGCGAATCACTACGAGGAAAACATAAAATATAATCAATCAAAGAAGCTTTAACTTTGAGGAACTCCATCCTAATAAATGGTAGGAAATAACTGTACAGTTAATAATAAATAATAACTGCACAGTTATTTCCACACATTTATATAAAAATATAAGCATATACGATTATGACCGAAGCAAGATTCGAACCAGATATTTCACTGCTGCTCGTTACAACACAGAGACCGGCGAAATTTCATTCACGCGAATTCTGAATAGTCCGCGGGCTGATTCAAACTGCTCGTTTAGGTGGCCCTATTAATCGTGTCAATTTGAATGATTCCTCCGGAGTCTTGGGATGGGCACGACGCTTTAGAAATGTTTCCTCATCTCGATGAGATGCAGACGCGGAGGTAGAAAAATGATAAAAGGGGTGGAAGTTAGAGAAGATTCGAAATTGGGGAGGGCGTGGGTTGGGCAAACACTAGAGCGGCGATCTTGCGGTGGCAGCATTTCCCTGTGGTGCACGCAAGAACAGAGCAAACACTTTTCCGGAAGGAACCGGCGACGCGAAAAGGCCCCTCGGCGCATTAATATGCATTAATTGACACAGATAAGGCGGTGAAGAGGCCTCTCTCTCTCTTTCACGCTCCGCTATTGAATTTTAATGTGTGTACCGACGCCGCGTAGATATGATCGGTTGGGGTGCGGAGGGAGCAGATGGGAGCAGATAAAATGGCGGAAATTATCGACTATTGCGGAGGCATTTGCGGCGGACCTTGCCGGCTTATCGAATCGAAGGAATCCCAGAGTTGTTTTCGCGTTTGGTCACGCAGTATTCGATGCGCTCGTTCCGATTATTCACTTTCCTCGCTTATCAAATGTGACATTGGCCGGATGCGCGAGAAGTTCTCCGGGTTCATATTTTGGAGTAAACAAGACTATTTTAAGTGAAAGAATTTTGTAATTTTGTTTCTTTTTCTGCTGGGTAAGGTATCCTCGTTTTCAAGTGCAAATTCCGCGCCTTGTTGAGGGAATATTTTGCACTTTTGGATTACCCTCGGGGCATCGATTTAACGCTTTCATTACTTTCTAGAAGCCTTCAGAAGAAACATTTACCGTGACGTGGTCAAAGATGACGCTCAACTTTATGGTATAAAATTATTACAATGAATACGATACGTATACAATAAATACAATCCGTATGTCCTATCTTACTTATTGTGAAATATATGGAACAAGTGCAGTCACCATTTAAAAGGAAGAAAACGCAAGTTTAATGTTTGATCCGCATTCTCTCTATCACTCAATTTTTTCCCTATTCCTAACTGCGACATCTGTAGTTGTACCACATTATTGAAACCGTTTGCGTATGATACACTGAAGTTAATATTTCCGCTATCAAAATATTTCCTTGACATTACCCTCAACTATTCAGGTTTCTAATGTGTGCCGTTCAGAATGGAGTGTCGAAATGGTCCTCGGCTACGATAAACATTTTATTCGTTTTACGATATATATTCAGTTTTTAAGGCAAAATCAACGTATATGGCAACAAAAAGTAACACTGTTTCCTCGTTTAGGTTTTCAAAAAATATCCACACACTTTAAGAACAAATGATAGATTCTGTATCGTTATGAAATCGTTACGATGGCCGAGGGAAACCAACAGGGAATCGACTGGAATATGAAGACATGTTGTTGGCTAACTTACAGGAAAGACTAATTAGACGTAGAATCAAAAGAAATTTGATGAGAAATAATCTAAAATATGTTTTATAAGATTCCAGGCTTTCCCGATCGATAGATTGATGAAGGAGTAGTTCTGAAGATGAAAACTGAGTTGCTTCACAGAGTGAGACCGATTTTGCAACTGCTGTCTCTGCAGCCATCTGTCGTCAGACAAGCCATCAGACTTGTCCTGAAGATGCAGAGACAGCATCTGAAACTCCGGCCTCACTCCGTGCATCAACTCGGTTGTTATCACGAGAACTACTCCTTTCACAATGGTTATTTATTTTCGCTGAAATTGAAACTTGAATTCTGAAATTTTTTTAATACCTCTCAGCACAGAATCGTTGTGTAAATTATATTCATCAGTGATATCTGTAGGCACTACAAAGAAATATTATAATTTCCCTTAAATAATGCGCAAAGCGTTGTCTATTTTCCTGTGTGGCATATCCAAACAACACCATTCATTCCGCCGCATAATTTTAATTTAAATCTTTTTCTCTCGTTCCACTTTATTTTCTTCTGACCATTTTTCTGAGAAGCCACGATTACGAAAATTGAATTCTTTTTTTACTTTTCATTGGACATACGAACCATACGGCATTCACTCATTTCTCTCAAAGTACTTGCTGATAGTTGACAATTACCCTCTTCGTTGCTACCACCGAAAAATGAAATAAAAGTTGTTAATTAGGGAATTCTCTAACAATAATATGACTTAAATCGGCAAAGAGAAATAATTAAACGTTTTATTTCAAGCTTATCCTAAAAGATATCCGATGAAGTCGACCACTGGAGATCAACCAGTACTTGATTCCACTGCAGAGGAAGGTTTTTCGCATCTCCTGTTCTAAACGAATTTGGTCAGTAAGGGAAGGTGAGCTGTATAAAAGCTAGGATCGTGATTGTTTTTTGAAGGCGTAATATCGTTAGATATAACTCCATATTTCTATTCACGTAGAAGAAACCGATTCATTAAAAATCTCGAATATCTTTCTCGATAAAATTTCCCGAATCAAAACCGTTAAATTACCGGATCGTACGCATCTCGCTGGACATTATTGAATATTCATAAATTGCGATACTCAAAGTCGACTGGAACCCTTATTACATAACTGAGAACTCCCCCTCGTGTGTGTCACAGTTCCGAGATCCCTCTGACAATTCCGGCGCACTTGAATATTTAATGGGAGGAGAGAACATTAGCAACTTCGGCGCGGCGACACGCGCCGACGATGTCACACGTGCCCCCAAAAGAGGGGGGGAAGAGGGGGGAGAGACATAAGAGATTTTATCCTTCTGAGGTTTCGAAGAAAAAGTTTCATGAAATACTTAGAAGTAAGCAACATGCTAATGTTCATGTCTAAGTACAAGTAGCCAGAAGTTTATTTTCCAATATAATTTCGCAAATATAATAATACATAGTAGTAGGTAGTAGCCGAGCTGCTGTAAAAATTCGCGCCTAGTCATTTTTTAAGGGTACATGTATAACAATTATGGTATTTAGTATACATGCAGATATAGATGTGTATATTACTAGATTCATTAGAATTACATAGATATGTTAATTGATTATATTAATATTATTAATACTTTTAACAATATGCAATCTTTGTAACTGGGCTCTGCCCATAATATGATCACAGATTAAAATGAATGAGGCAAAAGTAAATTTTCCTCCAACCTGTACCATGAATAAACAACAATAAATTGAACGATTAAAAACAATAATTTAACTTGATAGTTGTAAAGGTAAAAAGCAAATTTTGAATGTAAAATACATATAGAGCTACTATACTCAGTTATACTTAAAATAGGTATCAGTGTAAGAGGGTAAGTCAATTGGTAAGTTGCAAAACTGGATAGAGGCAACAATAATTAAAGTAAATTTCAGAATTTTATTTCGCTCTTTGCATATTTTTCCTCTTTTGAGGTTAGGTCAGGTCCACTTTCATGGAACGCATTTCGCGATTCACTCCTGCGGACAATCCTTTGCCCCTCAAAAAAATCACGCAACCGCGCGCTGTTCTTCCCGTAAACACCCCTGAATCACACCTGCGATCATGCACTGGCTGCCATTGACTAGCGGAAGGATCGCATAACTTCACGCAGCCTCTAAGACAAGCATACATATGTTGCTATCTGCTGGAAAAATATACGAGCTTAGTTTAAAGATGGTATAAGGTAAACTGACCTTTGCGACTTATTTATTGACTTATCTAGTATTAGGAGAGTAAAATAATTGAATATCATTAATTTCAAACTAAAACAAGGCGTATTATCTTCCTGGAGGTTGTGGACATTGTTGAAAAAAGTTGGACATTCTCGATCTAAAAAGGTAGGAATTTTGAGAAAAAAAGCATTGATCATAATGAGAAGATAATATAAACAAAATAAATGAATGAAAACACGATGGTGTCAGAGCATGAGAAATAAGTAATTTTTTATTCTCTGAAGAATTAAATGATTGACTGTACCTTATTATTGTATTAGGATAAATACGTGCAAATATTTTACTTGCAAACCACGGTAGAATCATTCTCTCATTCCACTAAGGTTTCGAAGTTAATCGCTGATATCTGACTATTAAGCTATGGATTTTGGAAGATAGCAATAAAACTCGAACTGTGAATTCTTTAGCGTTTTTCTCGATACTTTTTAAGTGACATCTGATATGACTGTAGTAATCACCCATGAAAACATGAGGATGCTTGAAAAATCCGTACGTATACTCACCCCTAATCCATTTCAACCATCCATGGGTTAGATGGAAGAAGATGCTTTACTCGTACAGTCTCAATCTCGCCCGAATAAAGACGTTTCATTATTATTATTTTCAACATTACGTAGATTCGTACCCATTCCTATTATTTTTATTATGAGAATCTACTATTTTGATTATTTTAAATTTCTGATAGTTTACATTAGAGTTTCATTGAAGCTAAAAGCAACATTCGTCAAAGGTATGGTTAAATTAAAGATTGAAGCGAATTACTTAAAAGACGATTGGGTATGGATTAATGTGATCCTGCGTAAGAGAAACATAAACAATGTATCATAAAATAAACATAAACAATGTATGTATTAAGGGATAACGAAAAACGGTGGAGTAACGCATTGTAAATCGAAGTTTTTCAGATCCGTCTTTATAGAAGAAGGGGGAGAGATCCCTTTAGAAGTAGCCCTGTCTCCCCTCCTCAGGGGCCAATGAGGCATGGCCCCTATTTCGGACACGCTCTCCTTGACACCTGTCCCCTTCTACGCAATGTGACATAACTATCCTTGTCACAGTTTGTAAAGTTTTAATCCACGAGAAATGTGAAACTTGAAGAGGAAAGGATATGGGCGAAGATAACTGCGCTAAACTGCATATTTATCGACAAAATCCACTCAAGTACTCCGCAGGTACTCTATCTAGTGTACTCTAGCTAGAGTGGATCAATAAATACCCGAATTTGAATAGTGGTGGCGTTGGTGTGAAACGTTGGCAATACCTTCATGACAAAATATCTTTCAAATGACACAATGCAGAATTACAGAAAAATTAATTTGTTAGAGTTGACTTGACAGTGTTTAGCATTTAATTTGTTTATTAATTTCAGACATTAAGAGTTAAAAGAGCTCCAAATAGCCAGCCACGGCTATTTGGAGCTCTTTTAACTATTGATGTTAATAACACAATCGTGTTCCTTTTTTCCTTTTAGTTATTGAGACAGAGCTACATCACTGTTTGATCCTGTTTTTATATTTTGATAGAAATAAATGCGAAAAAACGTGCTTAGATGAAAGTCTTGAGTATCAACTCAGCTCTAACTTAGGTTTTGTTTCACACGTTTCTGTATCTTCACGATTATGTAGGATGACGTTATTATCCAGTAGCTACTCTTTTTGGAATGGTTAAATAACTTTTGAAATGGTTAATAAAGGAGTCGGAATACGTGGAATGATAATGAAATGATATTAGAAATCATTAAAAAAGTTCATATGTTTAGTGCAGAATCGTACTCACAAATAAGCGTTACCATATGAAAAAGGAACGATTGGAAGAGAAGTTAGGGAAAACTTTCTTCATAAAATTATAGGAAATTACAGCGAGGACACAATAGATATAATTAATTTCTAAGGCATACCTAGCTTCTGCAGTCGCATGTTGCGGTTTTCTACAGTTCCCTTTCATTTCGTTGCAACCTCATTCCGCCAATCGCGGCTTTTGAACGGGGTGTTCTTGAACACGCCTTTTGTCTCCTTTTCTGGGATCTTAACTTACAAGATATTTTGAATGCCCTTTTGTCGCTAAAAAAAAAACACCAATAGGCGGCTAGTAAGGCCATTTGGATGTATCCTGAGCTTAAAGCTAGTTGAAAAACATTTCATGAGAATATCACTCAATGGAAATCAGTATGAATGAACAAAATTAGAATTCTCAAACATGAGCTTTCATGACATAGGAGGATGGGAAGTTACACAAGCAGAGGAATATGATTAAAAACGATACGAATATAAGGAAAAGGGTTAAGGTAGCTTTGCACGCAATGCACCCAGGAATAATTCCAAGGAAACGGACTTGAAAAAGTCTGAAATTCCCGGTCCAGTCAGATCTGGTTATGAATGCACTCGTGACTAAGTAGCTGAATAGATTCTGCGAATACTTTCTTCGGATGCGTAATGAAGTTAATGCTTTTGATATTTCGGATAAAGAATCCGTTAAAAATATTAACTTTCTGTTCTCAGAAATATTCTCAATTCTATTATTGGCATATAAGTTCAAAGGCTTCTTCTCATCAAATCAAAGATTAAACATGGCAAATTGTGTTCATGTCATTCTGTTTTATGGACCAGATTGGGTCGTTCTTTTGCTAATATTTAGCTCCAATATTATTATAAGAGAGCTAATATAGAGCATTTATTTCATTAAAGAAAGAGGAACTTTAATTGCCTCCTCAGTTTTTAGAAACTCAGTTCTCCGGATATCTCACTACATTTGAAATTAAAATGTGGACTTGTCTCTAAATCCACACTTTCATATTTAATATTCCGTTCAGTCGCATTATTGACATCGGACACTACTCTCAAATCGCAGTTTGATCCCTCGATTTAAGTTTTGTGAGATTACGGAGGGAAAAGAGGCAGCAGGTTGGAGCGGGAGAATTATTCCTTCTCCATTACTCAAGTTCACTCTTTAGCAGTTCATCATCCAAACTGAAAGCAATTCCAAGCGTACATCTCTTACTTCGTCTCATTTTCCGTTTTCTGAGGTCCTTCAAATGATACTTTTTCATGAGGCAACTTAACAACTGGAGTTTGACCTAGTTCAGAAGATACAGATTATATTTCAGGATGTAAATATGTCACTCTTTAAATAGAAATACGTGCTTCAAATATAACGAAAATCGTCAGTTAAAACATAATGGTTATAAAACAAGTTTTCACGCCAATGAAGAAGTTTAACCCAAATTGAATTTCAATGGAATCACTTTCCAGCTTCTTTTTATTCCTCTTTATGACTCCCCTTTTCGGCATCTATTAAACTCCCCTCTGATACCCTTCCCCCCAAACTGAACAAACCCCTCCAAGATCGCGGTGGGATTATTTGTATTTAGGGTCTTTGTCCGCTAGATGGGGGACGGATCGGAGAAGGGCGTTCGGGGGAAATGTAGGTCGGCTTCGATTTGTTCCGTCGTCGATGGCCATTGTCTCGATATCGGAAGGCGCCAATTTCAAAGGATGCAGTAGCAAACTAATGTTCTACTTATCTATATATGTACTCGAGATTGAGGCAAGGTGCAAGACGTAACAAATTTACCCAACCGAATTTATAAAATATCTATTTTAAATATTTTAATTGTAACAGGAGGGTCGCATTATATCGGTTACATCATCTGAGAACGTAATTTCTCTGAGCTTATTTAATAAATTTATCCTTTGAATTTGTCATTTATCTTCTAATGATTCCCATCCCGCGTCCTGTAACAGCTGAGTGACACTCGCTGTTTTATCTTAGCAATTATTTACAAATCGTATCGCCTTTCGTTGTACTTTTTCTAAATCCCGAATATGACATTTCTCGGCGGGGTCCCATACACTACATTCATACACAAGGTGAGGCCTAACTAACGCTAAGTAACATCGCTCGCGAACTTTTTCTTCGCTCCTACCGACTATTCTTTTAACGAAGCCGAGTTTCGTAAGTGCTTTACCACATATATTTCGGATGTGGGCACTCCATGATAGGTTATTCGTGAGAGTTACTCCAAGATACTTTACCGATTCTACTGTCATTAGGTTTACCCCTCGGAGGCTATAAGAATAATCATTTATTATAAATTTTCTTTCGAAGAAGTTAACTATCGAACACTTTTCTACATTAAGCTCTAATTGCCAATCATCGTACCAGTTCATAATTCTATCTAAGTCGTTCGAAAGGGTTAATCTATCCTCTGAACTAACTATTTCCCTGTAAATGACTGTGTCGTCTGCAAATATCCTAACATTGCTTTCAATGTGATTGCTGAGGTCGTTGATGTATACTAAAAATAACAACGGTCCAATTACACTGCCCTAAGGGACGCCCGAGGTCACCTTAACCAAGTTGGAACTAATACCATCGAGTAGGTACTACTCGTTGCTCTCTATCGATGAGAAAGTTTTTAATCCAGTTAATAACTTCTGCATTGATACCCGCAACTTCTAATTTGTACAGCAATTTATTTTGAGGTACCAAATTTTTATACTATTTTTATTCAGGATTATTCTTTTACAGTTTTTATCATCATTCACAAAATTCACGAAAGTTCACCGCGATCCTGTGATCGACTTATATCAAGACATTCAGCGATCCCAAGAATTTCTATTAATCAACATCACAACAAATACCTCAAAAATTATTTTCATAGTCACCGTCATGAGTAAAATTGAGATTCAAGTAAGCAAGAGATAAATTTCCTACGATTTACTTTTGGCTTTATCCTTTAATAAGACAACCAACTCACAACAACATTAAATCGTAACCCTCGCAATCAACGGTACAAATGCTTGTCAAATCGACGAATAATCCACTTTCGCCATCTTCAGATGTGACGGAGCCTGGATGGACTCGAAGGACAATTCTCCCTCCAAAGGCCCCCTTTTTTATTCCCAAGTTTAGAAGTCTTCTGTACGTGTCCTAAAGGCGTCCGCGGCATGGAGATAAGGGCTATTGTTTGTCGGATGGGCGGCGGAAGGACCGCCGATAACACTGGAATTAATGTAACGACTCGGTCGCCTTTCTTTCTTTCGCTTCTCGAGCTGATAAGTTCTCTATCTCGCGCTCGTAAGGAATTCGTAATTTCTAAAGATGTCCCTCGACACTTCGACTGTCGCGGCTTCACTCTATCGCGTTTTTTCAAATATTTATACATATTTATAAAAAAGTTATCATATTTGAAAAGTCTATTATATTATTTCCTTTTATTTAGTCTAATATATTGGTAAATACGCGTGTAATGGTGAGTAAAGAGTGTTTTTTTATGTCCCATGGCTAAAATAATGTTAAAAAATTATCTATATCGTAAACATGTTTTCTGTGCTCTAACTACGAAAACATTCGATTCAAATAAATCCTACTTTGAGGAAATTTACATATCGCGGTAGAGTCTAGAACTGATTAACTTTGATAAACCAGGGTCGACTGTAAATAAATTCAGAGGGCGGATAATTCTCGTAGTGACATCTACTTGTGACTCATTATTCGTGAGGCAGATTGATACGCCCCGAGATCCATGTTTTTATGGACGGGAAAGACTTCAGATGATCAGCATTTGAGGCAACAGCCGCAATCAAAGAGCCATAAGTACATTAAGTATAAGTACATATTAGATTATAGGGAAGTTGCAAGCTATGCAAACTAAATTAATTCCGTAAACATCAATAAATAGAGGCGAAAAAGAGGTTCCTAGGAATTTTTCTTTTAAATATCCATCGACATCTTTGCTTTTGAGTGGAATGAAGAGAAACGAATAAATGTTAAAACTCATCTACCTTTGCAATCCACGAAATTGATCACTCGTAAGAAGAGTGAGAACTCGAAGGAAAGTAAGTAAAAAATTAAGAGAACGATTTTACAACCAATTAGAGTTAAGGTGATAGAATTAGGAAATGCTATAATGAGACTAAGAGGTCGAAATTTGATTGTAAATTAGTCCAATTAGTTTTCATTCGTTTCTAAAGCACTAAAGTTTCATAAATTATTGTATCTGAAATATGCTTTTATGTATGTACTACAGATCTCCAACTTCTACGGCATGCGTCCATGGAGGTATTTAAGTATTTAAATATGTATGTAAGTATTTAGTAAGTTCAGTTTGCCAGGCAGTAACTGAAATTCATCCCAAGAAAAATAGATTTGAAAAAAGTCTGACTGGGCCGCCAATCGGGAGACCCGGGTTCGATTCCCGGTCTTTTGTGGGACTTTTTAAAGTTTATTTATTCTTCCATGGGATTTTTCCTGGGTGCACGCCATCTCGTGCAAAAACGCCTTACCCATTTCCTTCAAGTGAGAATACTTGAGGATCTGGGTATTACACTAACAGCAGTATGGTTGGCGAAAAATCAAAATATTTCTTATGAATTAAGTCCAATTACGGATTGAAATAAACCGCAGAAAAATATTACCACCTAAATTCGTTAGCAACAACATACATACATATACAGAAATCATGTTTAAAAAATCATATTGTTAATACTGACGAGGCTACGATTTAGAACCTGTTCAAGGTGGTAGCCATAAATATTTAATCGAAAAATTTCTAAAATTACACGATATGAAAGTGATACAAGTATAATAACAATATCATAGTCAAGATACTTAAGTGAATGAGAAAAGTTTTCTGCCTGTTGTTCATCCATGGTGAGGAAGGAGATCAACCTCTTTAAAACCTCCCGAAGGCAACTCATCCTACATTGCTCCAAATGACATTTCGAAATTATACAGCAATAACAATCACTATTCATAACATACTTATCACACCTGGCTTTACACAATACTACATTGTTACTATTATTATTATTATTCATAACATACTTATTACACCTGGCTTTAATCCCTACAGCATTTTCACCTCAATCTTCCCCCATTACTTTAATCTACGTTTAGATTCTCCCTACCTAATCTTTTTCGTATTCTATATATGAAAATAATACGAGATTGGTGAAGAGATTCCTCCTTTAGGTAAACTGTTCCAATCGCTTATCATCCAATTCTCTTCCTCATATGTTCTTATAACAGTGGACTAATCTTGAAGATGAGACATCGGAGAAATATTAGAATGATGCATTAGTTCAGATACAGAAATATATACATTAAATAATAAAAGTAAATTCAACGCCAGAGTTCATCGAACAGAAAAATTCTCTCCTATCGCTCTAACCGAGTTAATGCAGCTCAAAGTAAGTAGTCAATTAAGTTCAAGACCTTTAGTATGTTCAAAATAATTCATTCGGAGAATTGCGGATGTATTGTTCTGCCGATTAGAAGGAATCCTCGAGTTGCAAAGGACACCCAAAGAGGAAGAGAGGCGTGCCTTATCTGCGGATCCGCCCTCCGATCCAAACCCACTCCTTCCTCGATTTTCGAATTTACATTTCAGAGTTCCACATAAATCACAACCAAAATATGTATCTGTGATTTCAGGAGCAGTCATCGCGGACGGATTGAAATTTTACTATAATAAGCGTGAAATTTTGATTATGGATGAAGTATAGTAGATGGGAGTTTCATAATCATGAATGAAGTGGATGGAGAGGATGATCAGCAAGATACAGCGATGGAAAGGAAAATACAATATGGATGACTTCTATTTTATATGTTTTTCTTTAATAGGATTGCAATTTTATCTGTGTGAAAGTAATAACGAAATTGAGATTAACTTAATGATTCGTTGAAATAGATGGAAATAAGACTCACAGGAAACATGTAATTGATGAATTGATTTTTTATTATTCTGAAGCGATATTAATAACTGTAAAATATTTTGGATATTTAATAAAATTAAATCACTTTTAAGGAATTTGAAGGTTGAGGAGAACGAATTTTTTTAAAGAAAAGGCAGATGAAATGAAATTATGGTATGCGGAGGGAAGCCATACCGTTGTTACCGAATTCATTACAAACTTGAGGTAATACGAGTAAGAGACTTGAGATATCCAAGAAATTAAATTACCGTTTTCGCTTGAAACATTAATTTTACTCCCTCGGCTAACGAAATCCAATTCCGAAGTTATGAGTTTTCAAAAAAGAGCTTTTGAATCTACGATTTGGAATGACTGTCTAGTCAGACTTACTTCATTGCGCATTCTGATAATTAATACGCATAGACTTGGCCACTTGCTTAATGAGAACAAACGAGAATGTAAAAAGTTGAATGAAGATTGTAAAAAGGGAAAAGAAACGTACCAGAGAATACTAGAAACCATCACGAGCCACAATTGATTTGATTATTGATTTGATGCAAAGATAATTTGAATTAACTTAAATTATAATTGATAAATTGAATTAATTTTAAAAACACATTTGTAATTTCCAGTACGTACGCAATATAACGATATAATTATCAATCAGCTAGACGATGAACATTCATCGTCTAGCTGATTCGTAGAAATATATATATTTAAACATATATATATTAACATATACTTATAATTCTATATTACGATTATAACGCGGTCGGATCTGCTTATAAATTGGAGAATTAGATTAATTATAGATAAAATACGGATTTTTCCAATTAGTTCTGATGATTCCTTACTGTTTTAAAAGGTGGATTGTTAGCAGTGTATTTCTTGTTGCAATAAAAGTATATTAAATTAAATTATTATGTATAACAATATTTAGTATGTGATTATTTCCACTGATTATTTGCAACACCAAGTTATATCGACACTTTCTTATGCACATTGTATACTGATGCCATTGGGATAAGATGTGCTGCAGCGTGCTTAATAGATTGGCTTTTAATACAAAGATACATAATTTACTGATAATTACACTTAATTACTTATTTAAAGCATATCTTAAGGGAACCACGACTTTTTTATCCACGGAAATTCATCTCGTTGGCTAAGCTAGTGTCTGCGAGAAAATCCAATTTATGTAATCGGTGTAAACATACGTGATTCATCCATAGAAGCAGATAAATTTTAGCTGTTTCTAATGGGAAAACCTCTGTATCAAAACAAGTTCCTCTCTAAATAAGGCGCATTCTTACCGGAGTCGTAAATCGTGATTCCCCTGCTCAACAGTCCATTCCACGATATATCCCTCCCTTATCTCCCCCCACCCCATTCCACTTCCTGCACTCTCGATTTCTCCTAATTTACGATCGACTCTGATTCGATTCTTATTAGTTCCGGGCGGTTTGTCCCCCTTCTTTGTCTCTTCATTCAATCTCATATTCCCCGCCTCGCCGCCCCCTTTTCCCACTTCCATCCATTATCCCCTAACTACTTTCGCTCGCCACCATCTTTCACGCCGCTCTAGGTGAACATCCCAAAGGGACGGCTTTTTCCGTACCGTAAACAATTTCATTCCGATAGATCCCTCAAACTATTAGTCCAACAAAATATGATTGATCGTGAAAAGAGGAAAGTAGGAACGGTAAGGAAGTGCGCTAGACTTCGAAGTATCCAGGAGACCAAATTCCACCTGCTACGGAATTCCATATGTAAACTCAAAGTAGGATAATATTCAAAAATACGACTTAGCAGCGTGAATATTTACAGAAACAATAAATGTACACCCATATATTGTTAGAAATTACGTAATTTAACCTTAAAACTAGCAACGCGGGACTGGAGTACTACCTTCAACCACTCACGAGCATTTTTCACTGTCACTTGTGAGAGTATAAAATATCTCCTATATTTCTAACATTTTTCCGTATAAGGAAAGGGTTGAGGTGACTTTCCACATAAAGGCGTGCACCCAGGAAAATTCCGAAGGAAAAACTTGAAAAATGTCTGATAGGTCCGGGAATCGAACCCGGGATCTTCCTCTATCCGGGAGGCTGCCTTAACCATCTAGGCTACCCGACTAGAACATTTCAACAAGCCGTGTTGAGACTGTTCTTGTGCGCAAGGGCAAGTGTAGTTTCGTCCGACTGAGCGGCATCGTCTACCAGATCCCGGGTTCGATTCCCAGCCCTGTCAGACTTTTTTCAAGTCTTTTTTTCCTTGGGAATGTTTCCGTAATCAACAAGACCTGGTTTTTACAAATTATTACTTATATATTTAGAATACAGATTTAGATATTCTATTCTAAATATATATTACATATATATTTAGAATAGAATATCATGACATTTTGAGCTAAAGAATGTTAAATTTATTAGCAATCGAGAGATGCGTCTAAAGGGGAAGGTGTATGCAAAAACGGAATTTTCGGAGGATCTCATAAATTAGGGTATTGACGAGCTTACTGTGGAAAGTAACTGCGAAATAATTGCTCATTTGTATTGAACAAACTGTGTCATCCTGTATAGCGTCGAAATTTAACTTAATTTTTATGCATAATATGTGATGGTGTGATTAAGCAGTGTTACGATAAGTTGCTGAATATGTTTGTTCGTTGTAAATTTCTAACTGACGGATGTCCTCAATGGAACATATCATTTGACGCAATGAAGATTAATTCAAGCTCACTCAAGATCATCTGCAGCCACGATAATTATTATTCAGCAATCCTGCAGTCAATAAATCCGTTGAAATGCAAACTTCAAGTTTTAATTCGTAAGAATCGCTTATTCGTTAGATTTCACCCGATTTACTAGTATGAGGAATATGACGAAGAAGAAGTAAATATCTACAGTTAAAAGCCACTTAATATCTTAACCCTTTACGGTCTAGTGAGTCCAAATGGAATCACATCGCTTTCTTGGTTCTAGCATCCGTTCTAGTTCGCTTTCTTGGTTCTAGCCCGTTGACTCCATTTGGGCTTATAGGCTGTAGTAATTAATTAATTAATTCCATCAGCAGGTTTCACGACTCGCCGTTCAAGAAAAATTATGATCTTCAGCTGTAGATTCAGCTCGCGTGTTACCGTCAGGGTGTATCTGTGATGGTGTTTACGTTATTGAAAAACTGAGTTAAGTGAGAAAATGTCTTTGCTACTTTATAAGAATTTGGACCGAGGATTTGAATGAGGACTTTATTGGAATTTATTTAGAGAGGACTAAAATTAAAAAAAAAAACTTAAAAACTCTTTCAATAAACCTCGAAATTGTATGTTTAAGGTTATATAAAGTCGTCCCGAAAATGATTTTTGAATTTGTTTCGCTAAACAAAACAAGATTCCATTTGAAATCATGCCCCAAATTTTGATTCTAATTATGTTTGAACATATTAAAGATCTTCCGCATAAATATAATACCTTCAAAGTCCTTTCAGTAGATAAAATAAATTTATTTGCTACTTTTTCAAAATTTGGACCGGAAAGGACTAAAATCAAGAAAGAGTCTGCGCGTAGACACTTAGCAAAAATAAACTTAAAAACGATAGAGTATGGCAGAATCGAAAGGAAAGACTTATCCGACACGTGATGTAATGCAGAGTAATCTGTAATTGATTTGTGAGCATGTAGAAAATACTTGCCTTGGATTATATCTTGGCCTTGGGTTATGACTTCTTAAGCTCATTTCATGTATGTACCTCAGAGAAAGTGAGTTAGCTCATACTGAGGGTGCCTTCGATGGTTTGTTTATCTTGCCTATTGCCGGGTACCCTTCGTTGGAGATGGAAGCTACTTAAGTATATAGGATACAAGTTAGTATCCTTTAACTGGCTTTCATCACTTTAAAACAAATGTAAATTCCCAATAACGCTGGGGTATGAAACTTGAACCAAAGGAATTATATATGGAAGTCTTAGAAAACAGATCTCTAGGCTCTATATGTAGTGATGATTAATTTTTACGTGAATATTTCTTTAGCTTGACAGTTCTTGTGTACGTATACTATAAACCTGATTCTGATAAATTGTAACTAGAGGCTTTCAACTTCATGAATTGATTCAGCCTATTTCTGATTTTTAGACGAGTAAGCAATTTGTAAAACAGCCTTAACCTGCTAACTCCCAGACGGGTGAAACGCTTAAAAAGTGAGACTACTACTACTAATCCATTTGTAAAATAAACGGAGGTTTTAATTGGTTCAGATCCTAAATCTACCACAGGAATAGTTGATGCAAAAACTATGCATCGATTCATTTTTCACCACGGACATTTGCGGAAATAAAAGGTAATCATCAATTAAAAGAGTTAGTGTGGCAAATGAAGTAATAAAGCTGAGAGAGTGCTTATTAGCTATTTCGGGAAAAATTCATAAATAAATTTTCTATGCACAATATATTTTGTTGAATTACATATATTTATAAATTACACTACTTTCGCAATTTAATTTGCTTATTAATTTATTGTTACAACGACAAAATTCAAAGATTTGACTTTCCAACTATAATATTTTGTGTAAATCTAATTTGTAAATTAAATTTAGTAAATCTAATGGCACATAGATTGTAACACCGGACCGATTTTATCTCACACTACTTTGAAGTGATTTAATTTTTAGTGCTCACAAAATAAAATTGTTTCGTTGTGAACAAAATGAAAACGCTCGTGTTTAGTATATAGTAGGAGCATTATTACTCAATGCATTTAATTGCATTTATAATTCAGACCGTTAAAAATAACGGACGTTCATTTTTTCTCAACTAACTTCGCGATGGAACGACGGCAATTCGGACTCCAAAGGTATGCAATGCACGAAAGTAAACCTGCACTCAAATGGAGTGTCTTCGAAAGAGATAAAGCTGATGCAGAATTTCCTCTCTTAACGAATTTCTTCCTTCCCCTCCTCCTTATTAAAGAGTCTCGTTGGCAGTAATTGCTCTGCCGAACGAGAGAAAGACACAGAATCCGCTCTGGACCCTTATTTATCAATCGCCTCCCCTCCAATTTCATACATTATACGCTTTATAAAAATCTGATTACGGGGCGTCTTGGAGGATTAGAGGACGTATTTCATCCCTTCCCTCTCTTCCTTCCCCTCCTCCTCTTCCCCCATTCACTTTCCATCTTTATTCCTTGCCTGTACTTCCAACGGCCTCCTGGAATCGCCGTCTGTTAGCGCATCCGGAAGAATAATTTTATGTTTTCAAGATATATAATAGCTAAAACCTAGGAATACTCATATTGGCGTTTTAAAATTTCAATTTAGAATCTAAAGGGCAAAAGGCAAATTAATTCGATAAATATGCAGTAAAAAGGGGACATTAAAACTCATTAATTAATAATCATTTAACAATTACGCTCGAAGATCAAATTGAAGATTTAAATTAGTAAACTAAGCGTCAATCATACAAGCAGAACTTTGCACGAAGGCAGTAGACGACTATAAGGATAGAAAAGACAAACCAATGATCGTAGTTTGAACTTGCAAAATCACCCAGGAACGCTAAAATACAGAGTTAATTACGTGAAGCGATGCTATTTTAACTATTCAGTTTCCCATATGCGAACATGGGACATTCCTTATGTTCTGGGCGGCATTTTCCGAAAGTGGGACAAGACTGCGAATTAAATGAGACTCTTATAATACACAATTCGTCTGGAAATCTTACTTATAGGAAATGCGTAACTCCGCAATAAAAGGATCACTTCATTTACCATATATTCTTTAATAAATAAGAAAAATAGATTCAGATTAGTGAATAAGAAGAGAAATATAAGTACATCCAAGTATATAAAATGGTCAAACTTTGAGGCTAAATAGTAAAAAAATTGAGACGGTATATACACAAATTACAGCTTTGAATGTGAATCTTTCAACCATTCCACGACTTATTTCCGAGGCTCCTTCCGAGTTTATTCCGAAGAAGATTTATTGATAAGAATATATGAAAAGTGAATTAGCGAAAAGGACTGATATTTTATTTTGTTTATTTCTATCAATCATCATATACAAAAAACCATTCACATAAAAGTATATAAAATAAACATATTACAGTATGTATAATGCTTGAGATAGCCAAAAGATTACATAATTTAATCTATATAAATGGAAAAGCGTTTAATTTATTCGGAATAAAGTTCAGCAACTAAAAATAAAATGTACGAAAATTTATCTCAAAAAAGATAAGTTAATACTAGCATACTTTTATTTCTTTGGTGCGATGGTAGTCATATCTGGGCGCTTCAAGAATTCTCCACTAAGGTATCTCCAAATGGTGGTAATGGTAATGAGGTAAAAACGAAGTAATATAACCAGTATTTGAATAGTGTAACCCTCCAAGTACTGAATATGCCATTAACTAGATAGATAATAATATTTTACTTTTTTATTTAAACATTATTACTGGCAGTATTATTTTTGGTGCTATTCGCTGAATAGCATTAAAGAGATCAATCATGACGTTAACTAAGCTATCAGTCCTGATACGGAAGCCGTATCAAATTACGATCGATCAATACTTCCCGAATGCGAAAGTAATGAGCATTCAAGGTTACGTGTTAAAATGCGGCCGAAGGAAAGCGAATGTGTGATCGCGGGATTGATCGGATACAATGTTTTGAGTTTGTTTAGATAAAAAAGGTCGATGTCTGGATGCTGACTGAGGGAATCGTCGGATCAATGAACTCCTTTCGATGAACTGCGGGTCGTTAGGATGAAAGGGGCCTCCCTTATCTTCCTTTCTTTCCACGAAAAGGAGAGAGACCCTCGCAAGTTTGAGTTGCGGCGAGAATCAGGCACACTTCGGCGGTGAGACGTACCTCTTCGTAGAAAATATCCTTTCGAATATATGCGACGATTATTGGAGGGCATTTCATGGCTAATCACGAATAATTTGCTTCAGAAATTTTAAAGGACTTTTGTAACTTTTTAATTTTATCCAGGAGAAAAGCATGCAAATTTAAAATAAAGATGAGACGAAAGCTGTTTTCAGCTCTCTTCAGTAAATTGACGTTAATGGCTACGTGGCGAGCCTTTTTGATATGTACTTCATGAATCAAAAGAGCACGGATAATCGTTTGTAGCTCATTTTTTCTGAATACGCTCATTATCGATTAGTTTTTGTTATGTTTTCTATGTTTTGTTCTTTTTTGCAAATTTTGTACATACCATGTGATCTTTTTTTACAACTGTATGGTTTATATTCTGACTTTGTATTGTTGCATAATGTTGGGAGCAAATATGTATTCTTTTCAGCTCTTATGGGAATCACCCTCAGAGCTACAATAAACCTATCTATCATCTTTAAAGAAATCCACCGCTACGTTTCTCTGTAGTGCGGGTGAATTTGGGCAGACTTCATACTTAGACAACACTCGCAAAAATTCAGCAAGACAATATCTCCATGTTGTATTTTAATTTTAAATTATGCAAGATGCTCTGTTAATATTTTTAATTCCGGGAACTGTTTGAATGAAGTCTCTTCATGCCGGTATAAAGAGATACAAAGACACTTTTATCATGTACATCATGTAACATTAAGAGTGGAAAGAAAAAAGTAGTAAGACCATGGATGTTAGGTGTGTAAGACCATGGATGTTACATACTGATGCTGCAAATAATTGATCGAGAAAGGAGCTACGAATAGTAGAAGTTTAATTGGCAATAATCTGAAATTGTAGAAGAATGAAATTGGGCAACGTAGAAACAATGAAGTTATGCAGAAGAAGCGAGAAAGGGGTACCGGTAAAGAGCATTTCAGAAAAAGGTGGGGTCGTGCGTACCGAAAAGGATGTCGACCGATGAAGAGGTATATTAGGTAGAAAGATGAAGAACAACGCATTTGAGTACAACTTGAGGTACCTTACGCTGCCGCTGTCATTTGCTTTCCTTGATTCCCTCTCTTATAAATGAGTTATTTTAAAGCTCTCTTCAATGAAGTTAGTAAATTGTAAGTTAATCTTCGTTAATCATGTGAAGTTAATAAATTTATTTATACTATCCTTAGAATTTCAACAATATCCTGTGTTATTATGGAAAAATTAACAACTAACAATTAACAATTAACTTCCACAAAATTAATGCCGAAATCGTCCTGCGCAGAACCTAATCATTCATTGATTTAAGATCAAATTTGACTATTACACGCAAAATAATTTTCACTTAGCTCATAAAATTATATTTCCATGTTCCTACAGTAAATTTATGCAAAATATTTTATTGATTTTCTAGTTTAAAAGAAATATTTTACTCTAGAGAGGGGGGTGGCGGACCTATGGTACGCGACACTCCTACGACATTATTTTTTTGCATTATTCACTTAAGAAATTAAGTTCCACAGTAAATAAACGTGGATTCTGTTTATTAGTAGTGACAACTAATGACCATTTACCAGTTGTAAACGTATGAAACCGGAATTTTCCTATAGATAATGCTCGCTATAAGACCGCTTCTGCAGCGCCATCTTCTCCCTCTAACAGCTGACGAAGTTTGTCAACACGCAATAACTTATGTTTCATATACCGGTATATATTTCTATAACATGTCGAGTTTTGCCTATCGAGCCTATGAACTATTATTTGCGGACAGCATTGGTTTTCTACTATCATTTGAAGAAAATTGCTGCAGAATCGCACAGAATGCTTGTCGAAGGTGAACATGCTCTTGGCAAAACTTAGTGCTTTGTGTGGTTTAAAAAATTTAAAAAGTGGTGATTTTGACGTGAGAAACGAGGACCGTGGGAAACCACCAAACAAGTTTGAAGACAAGGACTTGCAAGCCTAATTGGTTGAAGACGATACTTTACGATTATTTGCAATACTTACGATAATTTTCAAATAACGGAAATGTAATTTTTGCAGAAAAAAATCCGATTTCATACTTTTACACCTGGTAAGTCTTATACAGGATCTTAATCGCATCGTTGAAATTAAAAAATGAATAATATCACCATCTCACTGTATGGTTTGGCACCACATTGCCACGCAAGCCCTTTATTTTCATCTAATATGGCACTATTGCCGCAAAAGGTTTGCCAACCTTGCTCTAGAGTGTACTAATATGTAAGAAATAGGGGGAAAATATTGTGTACTCTAAATTTGTCGGGTCCGTCTACCTTCTTGAAATAAAGGTTTAGAAAAGGAAAGCTGTGTGATTCTTTTATTTGAATCGAATCCTTACGAATCTTTCAGCAGCATTTACGAAAAATTTCTAAAAGTCTAGAGAATAGGGAAGTACTCTGCAAAATTTGGGGAAACTTTTTTTAGGAAAATGCCTAACTAGATTGAGACTTGTCTCATGTTACGCCGTGATAAGCTATTACCCTCAACTGAATATAATTTCTAATATTATTAAGGAAAAGTGGTAAAATTTGATCTGTTAACTACTTAAATAATTTAGTAATGAGACTAAGGACTTACTATAGGGGAAAAGAGTTACCTTGGTTTAGAGGTACACTTATCTATGAGCAAAAGATAAATATACCGTGATGGTTGACCTCTACACATTGAATTTAGTGTGTGATATACCTTCAAATATAACTCCATGGCTAACGTTCGACAGTTCGAAATCAAATGCGTGTCACCTCTCAGCCTTTTATCAGAGTTTGAGGACGAGAAATCTGAACAAACTACGATAGCGCCTAATGTTTTATTTGGGGTTTCAATGGCGTGTAATATTAGGGTTCCAACTGCTCTTCAGCCCCGTCACGTGCTCTGCCGAACCCACAGCGCCTCTCACCGGCAACTAAATCAAACACCAGACAATAAAACGTGTCTCAGGAAATTCGATTCTTCCAATGTCTCCCCTCTGATCTACTCCCGCTGCCCCTGCAGCGTAGGCCGCCGTAATAGCTCTTACGTCTTGCCATTGCCTTTCTCTCAGGGGAATAGCATGAATGCAGTCGGGGGAGAACCCTAAACAGAGGACAATTTCCCCAAATTAGAAATGTCTCTCGAACAGCGAGAAAAGTAGTTCATTGCGGGGATGGTGATATGAGCTTCTCGTTAAGAGATGTGAGATTTTTATAGAAATATTATTCTTCATGAACCGTTTAAGAAAACGAAAATAGCTGTAAATCAAATACTGCTTATTATTTTAGGATAGTGAAACTTGGGTTTATTTGGAGTAGCTTGTAATTGCATTCCGTGAAGTTCAAATGAGATTTACGGAAAGCAAAAACCGGATTCGTTGTCAGAGTTACAGATAAATAAAGATCAAAGGAGAGTTTGGGTGAGAAGTAGGAAATTGATATTATGATGAGAAATATGAAACGTTCACTTTATGGCAAATTATAGCTTGTTATATTGGAAAAATTGTTAGTTGATTTTACAGGAAGTAGAAAAAAGCAAAAAGAAAAATTTAATGTAAGATGTACTTAAGTAATGTGGAAAATATTTCTAGAGGAGACTAGATTAGATTGATTAATGCATCAAAACTTCATAACAATATAGTCCATATAACTATTATATTTTTTGTTTAAATTTTATATAAAATCATTCTTTATTTATAACTGACACTTGTCTAGGTGATGTAACAGACAATGATTTCCATGAAATATAACAAAAGATCAACAAACGAGAAATTAGAATTGTGTAATATGATATTCCTCATTCTCTCATTAATGCCACATATTACACAATATTGGCTGATTTAGATTTTAAAAATAATAAATTATACATATTTCATAGTTTTTCATTCATTGATTTTGAGATAAACATATCTTCATCATAATTACTGATTCATAATCTTAGTTACTGAACATTGTGTAATACAATCAGAAAATATTTTTTAAATAATTTGTGCATCCTCCGTTGTTGTACGGATCTGTTGCAGAAATTGTTTCACAGCCTATAAATAGAGATTTAATCATGAAATTTTATACATCAAGTCAAGAATACTTGCAATAATTATTAACTTGTAATAGTACACCAAAGGGAGTCTCCCTTATCTTTTACACTCGAAAGGCAATTAAAATTCTTTCGCCTTAGTGACAAGGAGAACCTACTTTAGTTCTTCAAGATAAACCCAGTAACCGAGAGAATAATTTATGGATATATCTGTTCATCAGTCTTCCTTCTTCTTAGGTTCGCAGCCAAGTTTGGGAAATTTACGATTCCCGCTCTGGTTATGAAAGGAAGCGATTTTGCGTCGGAGGAAATAACTGCATAAATGAGACATGTCTGAGGGTGAGGGAGGGTAAATAAGATAGTCTGTGCTAAGACGGGATTTGGGCGTTTAAAGGAAAGCGGGCCTCAGCAGAAACTGATAAGAGCGGCGGCGAGGGCTTAAGAGGGGCAAATGGGGATACTTAAAAGGAGCCGAGAGGGTGAATTAAAGCGAATTGCTCCTTCCCTACGAATTGACACGCAAATTCCCGAAAGCGCTACTTTTAAGGTACTCTTCGATAAGGCGTTTTGATCGAATCAACGAAAGTGAATGAATTCTGAAATTATTTCTCTTCATTGACTGTTTATTATTTGGCTCCATAACCCTCAAAAGTTTTTATGCAAAATAAATAATCCAGTCATGGTCATACTTTGAAGATGTTTTGTGAACTAATGGTATAATTTAAAGAAAGTGTAACGTAAAACGCAATGTTGATCTAAAACGAGAAATTCTTTTGATAATCTCGTTTTTAAATAAAAAAACAAGGATAGTGGAAACATAAATGGTATCATGAATGAGGTGATAAATGAACATTCGGCTTTTAAATAATCGTTTCAAAATGTATCTGCCAGTGTTTTATTATGCATTAAAGTATGGTCCTATTATGGCAGTCTTAGTGTGTTTTTTCAGGATTCTGGAATATTTGAGCATAATTTTCGTTTATTTAAGATATGGGATAACGAATTTGATTACAGTATGAATCATTTCCTTTAGTAGAGGTATCTCAACGTCTTCATATTTCTAAGGATGAAAATGTGAATACATCGAAAGTAATAGAATCAATTTCTTCATTTTGGTACATTATTTTGAAAATTATTTCGTAAACCTGTTCCTATTGAGTAAGAAGAGATTTTACAAATTGTCCGATCAACTCAGTTGCTTATGTTATAGTTTTCTTGCGTTGCTAATAAATTTGGATTACTTAAACTTGAGCAAAAATAAACATTTTTATGTGCTATGCTTTAGAATAAATGTAAACAAAGGTTTTACATTTACCTCACTTTAACACAAAAAGAAATTTAACATACAAGAATATATGACAAAGAAAACGAACATACAAAGAACAGAACATGCATACAACATACAATAAAAAGAACACACAAATTTTTATACATTATGCACTAAAATGAAACGTTACCTCAGTTAAAACGATATTATAACGATAAAATCATCAGAAATTTTCAAAGAAAGCTCACGAGAGTTCGTTTTAATATTAGATGCAGATTACTTCATGTGCAAATGTCGTCGTTTGGAGATTTAGACGAGTTATCGAGTACTCAAATTCGCAACTTGTGGAGAGATCCTCTCCTCAAAGGCACAAACTGGCCGTCAATCTCCCTCCAGCACTTGTTGGTCGGAGCGCGTGTCTTAGAGGCGGCCACGCGACCGGAATTCCTTAAGACGGCCTCCGAAAGCGGAGGGGGCGGAGGGAGAGGCTTACAGAATTCATGAAGAATGCTTTGTTTCTTCTTGGACAGTCTATTGTTACTACATTACTTTATACTGGTAGAATACACCCGACTACAAAATGTGAACTATTTGATTTATGCTTTAAAAAATAATAGAAACTATTATTATTATTTTTAAACTATTAACTCGTAAAATTCAAAATAATATTATCTCCTTCTTACATAGAATTTGATGAGAAAGATAATTTGGCCCATATTCTGAGAGGTCGATTCCTCTAATTTGTTTAAATTTGACTCATTTTATTAGTTCTAAATAGCACATCGTGAAGCCTAATCTAATGCGAAGGATAAACGGAGGTGAAAAGTTTAACGAGACCGGGACTCAAACCCAGATCTTCCACTTAACGGGCGGGTGAACTATTACGTTTTGTTTGTGAATGTATTTGATTTTTATATAGTTTGTTTTCCTTTAATAAGTTGTTAACGGAACGCATATATGATTTTCTGAGTATAAAATGCCATAATGTTTTCATTATTTTATTTCTCTTATTGCAGAAAACCTATTCATTTGAATAGGTTTTCTTCGTCACCTCAGTTTTAGTTGCCATGACAAAGTTATAAGGGAAATTTTCATCTTATGGTACCACAGTTTACTTTACGTTATAAAAAATTAGCACTAACTTCGTTCACCGTTTTATAACTCAGTGAAATACACGAGTACAATTCCGAATTTTAAGCAACTTCTCCGTGAGGAGGACGTGTGCTTTAGGAAACATGTTATGCAGCATATCCGTCACGAGCTGTTTCCTAGCAACCGCTCGAACGTACCAGAAAAGGATGCCGTCGGAATGGCAAAATGTGGAGGAAGGATATTTGTGGCTCAGAAGAGTTTGAAGAGGGATTTGAGAATACGCGAGGGAATCGATTAGGCAAAGGCGCTCGTCATCTCTTTCCTGCCATCAAAGGCATGCAATGATCTAAGGGCGATCTCTTCTAATGTGACAAGTGATTCCTTCAAAGGAATTGCCCTCAGACGAGGGAGGGGTGAAGTACGTGGAAGGAGGATGGGGTAGATATAGGCCCTCATAATTCTCAAAACAACTCAACTATGTTTGCATTAAATAAAATATTCAAAAGAGCGAAGATTAAGATTCCTAATGTTAAACTTTGGCTTATAAGTAGGTGAAATCGTAACATCTACATTGTAAAGACAGCTGATGATGAAGCCAGAGCTACATTAACCGGATACTTTCTATTACTCTAGAATTACCTTACATCGCATATTCTCAACATGTCAGTCAGTTTTGCCCCGCCTTTATGCCAAAGTAAGCTAATCAATAATATAATAACCAACTTAAACCCGAGGCATAAACTGAGGTAGAAGTTTTTACAAAAGCCCTTCAAGGAATTTTCCATCTGACATTAACTATATAAAATTCTAAGGTTAATATTAAATTCATAACTCAAATATTTATACTGGGCCTATAAATAAAAATATGTGTTAATATTCTTTCAATAAAACAAAGAAATACGCACGTAACTTCAAAAACTACAAAATACGAGCATAGATTCAAAGTGAATCCTTCCATGTGCTTCAAGAGAGGAATATCAATTAAAATAGTTTAGTGTTTTTGCTGCGGATGTAAGATAGATGGGCCGAAAGGGAGTCGAGGGGTGAAAAAATGAAGGGGGAAGAGATAGGGTCGGGGAGGAGCGGTTCGCCCTATTTAGGCTTTCTTTAGGGGACGAGTTCATGAAATAAGTTTACTCTCTGCCAAAATTGAAAATACAAAAGGTACGATATCTTGGTACTAATTTTTTTGAAAAGCGCGAGGTATCTTCCAATATCTTAGTTAGGCCGCCTTCCATGGAACCCCTTTCTCCCTCTCATAAGCAAATCGAAAGGCGAGATGCTAGTACTGTGGAAATAAGATAAAGAATGCTTAGTTTCGAATGGCCGCATGCATGTGATTTGATGCAATAGATATAATCCGCGGTAATCCCATTTACCTATTTAATTCTATTTCCCAGTATGAAAAAAGAAGAAGAGTATTTTTCTAATGACTACTTTAGTACTATTAATCAGAGTTTTCATAACTCTTTTGTAAATAAAAGTTTGAAAATTTCACCTATAATGATGATGATAAGCGCCTTCTTAAATGGAAATCTTTTTATAATAAAAAATTTCAGGTACTGTATTCTTTAAAAAGGTAATAATTTTCTTTTTACAGTTTTTACACCCTAATCGTACAAAATCCCGTCCGTACTTTATCAAGTCCCGGAATTGAAAAATGCCCCAGTTATTTATTACCCGTGTCTTTCAATGGAGTGAAGAAGAGAGGGAAAAGTTCTATTGGAAGCTTCGGATACGCAGTGAGGAAGAGAGGGATTAGTAGGGATGTAATACATAAATGCCTTTCTTTGGCGATTATTGAGGTTTGATCCTTCATGCCCTCATTCTTATATAGCAACTAAAAGTAGCACATAAAAAAATCTTTCTTAATTTAGAAACATTTACACATAATTTTCCTTTGAAAATTCGTATAATAGTTAAGATCTATGTAATCTTTTCCACCCCTTTTTACGTTCTTCCTATATACTATAGAGAAAGTATTGTATTCGCAAAAAAATTCGATCTCCAGAATTCGACGGAAATAGATGTTTTGGGGCCCATAGAGCTCGTTTTCGCTATTTTCCCGAACATGTCTGTCTGTGTGTCTGTCTGTGGTTAAAAAGTTTGTGGGCTCTCTATCTTAAAAAGTACCGATCATTTCCAAAATTCTTATTTGGTATTTTCCTAACAATGCCAAGAGTTGATTAGTTTTTTATGAATACCGCTTAACTGGAAGTTGCAGTTCATCCGGAACAAAATTTTGTATCTCTAATATCTCTGTCAGAATGAAATGTAGGCATATACAATTACATAAAAATGTTATAGATAATGTACATTACTACAACCTTTGTTTGAAACATTTTTTCGTAACACTGATTTTTTGGAGTTATTTATATATTACCGGCATAGGCTTCTGTTTTCAATAAATATGGAGAAAGTCATGTGTTTGCCTCATCAGATTTTTTAAGATGTAACCATATGATTAAATTTTGAGTTTCATTGGGACGTTATTCTATCTCTAAAATTTTCATCCTTTTTCAACTGTCTATCTCCAGGATATCACAGTTTCTCGAAACACCTAAGAAGTATCTATAATTTCATCGATTTTGTCTAGTTTAAGTGTAATTTAATGAAAATTAAAATATATAATCTGTTTAAACAAAGATTCTAAGAGTAATGGCTGACTCGGATTTGCGCAATCAAAGTAATGCCAAAGAAATATGAGTTTCATTTCGAATTCCAATCCTATGAAGTAGAGCATGTCACGCAAAATAAAGTATAACTAGGTATGATTTTATAAACAAAGAAGTTTAAAAGCTCATAGTTTACGTGGTGAACGAGATGCAAATGAAAACGTTTTCATTCTTGTACAAATAATTAAAATATTCTTATTTAATGAGTAAATTAAGCGGTTCGATAATTTTGTATTTCGTTCTTTTAAATATACTCACCATTTTCCAAAGTATGCAATAGTTTTCTAAACTTCTCCAAATTCCGCTGCGAATCCACTTTCGCTGACTGTGCTCGCGTCGCCGATTTTCTTCAGTTCTTGCAATTTGTATACTTATAAAAAACCTTGGGTTTGCTAGTTTTTCGAGACATCTGCTTCGTTGCGGAATTCCTAAATCCTATTTTTCGTGATGTTACGCATAGCTGTGTTTAAAGAATTCAATTTCCGAGCCCATTTTCTGACCACATAATGAATCAAAGTTGACTTAAACGTAAGTTAAAAGCCGGTCAAGGATCCTGTTCAGTTTTATTCTCTGGAGGATAAAGACGTTCGCAATGGGGAATCTGAGAATAGGGGAACGGAGGAAGGGAAGGGACGGCCGTAGACTACGAAAAAAGGGAGACATTTGTGGTCACCTGCTAACGGAGAACAAATTCGGAGGGAAAGTCTTTCTTCCGCCTTTGAGTATCATCGAGTATTGGCATCACATCGGAGATGTGGAAATTGATAGAGGCATCGCAGGGACGTGCGTGGAACACGGTAACCCAACGCTTTCATTTCCAAAGACACTCTCGTGAGTTATCAAATTTATTTACTCGCCACACCCGAGGCAATCATGCCTTGGGACGGAGTTCCGCAAGGGAATTCATCGATGAACGAAGATGACAACGTGCCACTAGAATTCAATAAACATGCAGAAGTAGTGAAGTGTTCAGTTAATAAGCATTGCGGCAAAACGCATTGATTTCACTGACATGGAGAATCTCGCAAGAATATCGCTTAACCTTTCCTTGACTGTGCCCTGAAAACTTCCAAAAACAGCTGTGTGGGGTACTCGGGTACCCCAACGCTTTTCTCGGGAATATTACGTTGTTTTTTTGTTTTTCCTATACTTAACCTTTAATTACGTTTAGAAATACTTTATTGATTATTTTGTTGAAATTATCTTCTATTTTTTGGAGGTAGCATTAGAGTTTTGGCTATTATATGATACCAACCCAGGCATACCCAAAAATGAGATCCTGTACATGAGATTTGGGATGATAATGTGATATAATTACTGTTAATGCAATAAATAATGAATCAATAAAAAATTCTGTAACAAAGGGTGACTGAATTGCCACAATCACACGACATGACATTGTGTATAGCAATCCAAGCAAAAATGGCTGTGCGGGGTAATTTGGTACCCCATTCAAAAACTAAAGTTAATTTGGAAATAAGAATGTGAAACAAATTTCTTTCAATTTCAAAATATAAAAGAAGCATTGATGCACGAATATATGGAATAAGAATGTGGTTAAACATAAAACTTTTCAATTGAGTTTAGCTATTTTGGGGTCCTCAAGTACTCCACACCGTCAAGGAAGGGTTAATCAAGGAATCCATACGATACGGAATACTTTATGCATTTATATATTTTAATTTTGGTTTGAACACACGGAAATAGAGCACGGGAGCAGAATAAAGAAAATCGTGTTGAGGAATGATTCTACAGGAAGTAAAACACGGAGAAAAATATGGTTTAATTCGGCAAATGAGAAATAGAATCTATGTGCGCAACCTTAAGATTAAGAGAATATATGAAATGCTTTACGATATTTTTAGAGTATGCTAATAAACTATAAACTATGAAGAATTGATTTTTATTACATTTTAATCATAATATTGATATTTGAGTACTTCTCAAAAATATATTCACATTTTAGTTACACAAGAAAATATGATAAATATTAAGTATTTAATTACTGATGTAGTGATGAAATATATCCAATTAAAATATTTATTGGCATTACGCGAGGATTGGAGAACCCGATGTATCTTCTATGGCACTTCACATTTCAAGATAAATGGCATAGACAAGACTTCTTTAGTAAACTATAATTGTAGTTTATTTATATTAGAAATTTAATTACCTCTCAACGTTGACTTATATCTAGAGAAGTTCAATGAATAAAATATTAATGAACCCGAAAATTTAAGACGAACTTGTTAGTCTTTTGTTTAAAGGAGTACCTAGAACCAGTGCACTTTAACCTAGATAAGCTGGAGAGGATAAAAACGGAAATTTGATATGGAATTATGTTTATAAATGTAAAATATGCATGCAAATGCTTAAATAATATTTTTTAACATAAATTCAATATTAAAATTATCTCTGCAAAATTTTTGTGGTAGATCTTTTATCATAAAACATATAACATAGGAAAATGAACATCAGTCGCTTCGGTCGATCGTTATGTTTGGATGCTTGCTGGTACATTTAATCAACTTAAATGAAGATACCTGGAAGTGAAAACAAATGATGATATTGCATCGGGAGCTTTTCAAGGAAGAAATATAATTATTAGGAGATAAATATGTTATTCTGCAAAAATAAATCGGAAACTATCTGTAGCTGAAGCACTCTCTTACAGTGAATATTGGGCTAGAGAGTGGGATTACACAAGAATCCGAAATAACACAGAAAATATCCTCTTGGAGTCGGTGGAATTCGCTTTGGAGAACAACTTTTCCAAAGCAAAGAGAATGGTTGAGGAGATTCTAGTTGTTGCGAAAAAAGAGAAGAGATCAGGAGTGTTCCTGTCCCTGTGTGATCAGATCATGGTTTCAAAACTACTTTCCCATCATCCCAGAGCTAAAATTAATCACGCAATTAAAATTATCCATAAAACAGGAGTGATCTGTCCGACACATTACACAATCGGCCAATCTAGATTGATCGCAGGTCTAAAGAATGTTTGTCGGCGATAATATGATTACCCATGTGATTGGAATGTTTCTATTGGATTTTTTATGCAGGATGTATATGCTTCTTATAGTATCTTATAAGAAAGATGGATGGTAGAATTTGAGGAGCCTGCGTGGTTACTTTACTTTTTCGTTTTGTCCCAGGTCAGTGGGGATGGACAAACCTGCTATCGACGAAGATGCACAGCATAAAATTCCATTTCACTGCGCTTAATTTTTTAGCGCAAGATAAGAATGTGGAGGGAGACTATTTCCGGAATTTACGACATTAAAAGAGTACAAAATTTCACGCATGAAAATCTTAGCTAGAGGATTCATTTGGTTTTCATTTAGTCGTAAATTTGGTCGTGGTTAAGCAAGATAGAACATTAGCGGGATGTGCGTGTAGTGACCCAAATCCGGAGTGCGATAGGGGAGAGGAATAAATGGAGGTGGGGAACCCGAGCGTGAAGGAGCGACGGGCTGTAAGTGAATAGGACAGAGGGGAATTATGGGAAGGGAGGAAAATATACGGACCATGCTGGGATTTACGCAGATAGGAGATTTTATTTCCATAACCATCCCATTTTACAGTATGCAGGATTCACCGTATTTACGAGGATAAGAATTTCGAGTTTTTTTTATAGATATGAATTTTGTGAGAAGACTACTCTGCAACAGCTAAAACTTCATCTTCTATGCTCTTACATTCTATTAGATATTATTTCTGAGCGTGGCTGGATGATAAGGATCCAAAACCTATTTTTATTTTATTCGTAGAACTATACATGCTGATAAGATAGATTCGATGGAGCCCCGCATCAATATCAACTACTTTTCTTAAATAGAGATGGAATGTCCTAAAATGAATCTGTAAAGACCAAATAAATCTACTTATTATTAATCTAAGAACGTATCGAAAATATCAAGAGAGCAGATAAACACAATACGCTCTGATGCGTGTCTTAAATCGAATTGAATGAATTATATTTACATGTAGCATATGTTGATACCGTACCTTTTTCAATCGCTAAGAACTGAAAAGACAAGACGAGAAAAGAAAGATGGAAGAACTGAAAGGAAATCCATTAGTCCTTTAAGACTTAACTTATACATCATATTTAAACACGCAAACGATATATAAATCGTGTCCTTTTCATAATACCTTACATCTCGTTGCCTTTTTAATTTATGAAAAATTCTTACGAAGTTGATACCTAGCAGTACATTATTCTTCAGGCATTGTGGCCCATAAATCATTATAGATTGTTAGGTTAAAATTAAATTTCGTAACGCTTTACCCAACAATGTGCCTTAGAAAATTATATGAAGCGTATGATAAGAATTCGTATTGGCGTCCAGGTAGGAACAGCCTACTGGGATGCACATTATTAGTTAAATATTATATTAGTTAGCTCGCAAGATGGCCGTTTCGAGCACTGTTGAGTTAAAAAAATAGAAAGGAGGATAAGTTTGATGAGAAAATTTCAGTCACCTGTGGATACTTATCAAATTAATATACTCCAATTGAATTTTCGCGCAATGATTTTGGATTTCTCTTTTCTCTGGTAAGAGGTCATGCTCAATATTAATGAAAACTAAAGGATAATTTAAATTTAATTTGTTAGAATCCACTGCTTGGGCTTCGCGGTAAGTCTACATCAGAAAAAAATGAAAATTTGAACTTTCACAAACCAGAAGGAATAATATTTTGATACTACCATGGTTTTTAGGATATGATATGATGAACCTGAGGATGACTCCATGGTCGTAATGGCCGTGTCAAAATAAAATTCCTTGGGATTCTTGAAACTTCATCTATTCGTTCGTTTTTTTTAAGGAGGAAAGTTTTTAGGATAGGATATCTCGAAAATAGCCAGAAAATTTTCTACTCAGTGAATTTCTATCCGTACGAACAGAAAAATAGAAGTTGAGAAATCAGAAGATTCCTAAACAAAGTTGTGAACCTATTTTATCGCATTGCCGCGTCCGAAGAAATGAATAGACTACTTTCAAGTTGCCTTTATTTAAAAGGAAGGCAATTTTGTCGTTGGATTGATGAAATCGGTGATAAAAGGAAGAGGGTATTACCAAATATATGTTAAAATTACCATAATAAATATGGCATTACCAAATATATATTAAAATTATCATCATAACTGAAAGGAATTTTGTATAATATTTAACGAATACATAAAATCAATCAAAATATAGTAGAAAATAAAAATGTGTCGCCCTCTGTCTTTGCTTAACTGTCTATCGTGTACTGGTTCTGCTGATATATCTGGTGCAGGATCGTTCGTCAAAATGTCCATTTTTGTTTCTCTGTCTTCCTTCAGAGCAAACAATCGCACAGCGAACGAGTATATTAAACGCGACGCTCTGTGATTAATGAATGACAAAATGGCGATCTATAAGGTTATAAAGAGACGTCATATTCGGGAATTCGAGAATCAGCCGATAGTGGTGTAGGGGAAGAGATATTGGGCCGGCGATATATAGTCCTGCATCCACTTTATGGGATCGGCTGCATATAAATCAGGTATCCCCTCTCCCCAATTCCTTCCATTTGAACGGTTCCCATTTCTCCCCCATCTCATCCTGTACAGCTATTTCCACGCTCTGAGGATTCCTGATTAAATGGTCACTCCTTCGAATCTCGAAAGACCCAAGTTTTTCCCTATCCCCCGTCAGGGAACGAAAATTTCGTAACGCCTCATAAAATTCACTCAGACCAAGTTCCGAATGCATGATAAAGGCCATTGGATGTCCCTCCGTCATGAGTTGTCCCTTTTTGACCAAATTATTCACCAGTTTCTAAGCATAAACTGGAAATACATAATGTAAAATAAGTAGCTATTGAGATACGGAAATTCCTGGAGCTTGGTATCCAAAAGATTAGCATAATTAGGATCTGTAGTACAATATGTGGTTGTAGCTTTCATAATGTAGTGATCCACAATTCGTAAAACTGTGGAATATCAACCAGACAATAACTAATTATTAAATATTATTATGCAATTCATAAAATTATGCAAGGTTGGATGTGTAATTTCATTGAGATTTAATTATAATTATCCCCCAGACTTCATCAAAAAATCTACAGTATCTCATGGAAACACAAAGGGTATTAAAATTGAACGTATCCGATTTATTGTTTGGGATAGGGATGAAAGGTCAGGATCTGAGGGCATTCGGAGGGACTGAAGAAAATTTCGAAGAAATTGCTTAGAAATATATTTCATTGTAATGTAAATTAGTTCGTTAGACACGCCGACACTTAGTTTGATTTTTACTTAATTTCTTATTATACATATATGATCGTGTTGATAGTAAATTGCTGAAGGAATGAATCTATAAAAATCTGAATAAATTCTTTACTTATATAATGATGACTTTTCATGAAAATAGAGTGGGTAATAACATAAATAGAAATCTATGAAAGTAGTTGTTAGACATAATGCCTTTGCTTATAATGAGAGATACAATGAAAGCATGATAATATAAAGAGATACATTAATTACTATGACAGTTTTTAAGTTATGGAGGATTAGTAAAGACATAGATGCCTGGAAAGGAGGGTCGGAAATTATATTGATATGAAATACGAGGAAGTGCGTTTAGTGATGGCATGAAATATAAGTATTTGTAGCATACATTTACATAAAAATGAACTGAGTTTAGATCAATGCTCAAATACTGTTTCATTTATCCTTTTCTAAATTTCCAGCTTAAAATAACCCTACCTGTTCGTTAGGTTATTCGTCCTAAGCTTGTTTGGACGCTCATCCCCTCTACAATCCGATACTATAAGATTGGAGATGGAATGCGTTGAGATAAGGAGGTTTCCCTTTACTATCCTGACTAAGCCAGATTGCTATAAGGGACCAGTAAGTCCATATCCATTTGAGAAAAGGACAACCAACTGGTGAATAACACTTATGAGAAAGTACAACGAAAGGCGATACAGTTTATAAGGAATTGCTACGATAAAATAGCGAGTGTTACTCAGATGATACAGGACGCGTGATGGGATGCATCAGAAGGTAGAAGACTAATTTAAAGGATAAATGTTTACTAAATAATTTCAGAGAAATTACATTCTCAGATTATGTAACCGATTTATTAGCCTATCCCTATGGAGGTCTTCTATGGATTGAACGAAATTAATGCCATTAATCGGCATCATTCATACCGTAGTAGCTTTCATATTAATACCGCCATGAACAAGATAAAGAGTAAATGAAGAATACTTTTCTCTACCCTGTTCCTTAAAAGAATGAATATAGTTAAAGCAGTCATAAGAAAGTATATTTGGATCTCCCTGAATAGTGACTAACATTAATGCAATAATTCCTGTCTGAGTCGCATATATTAAGTTTGGATGCGGTAACCCAAACAAATGTCTTGATTCCGTCGGAATGTTTACTTATGGTTTTTTTTAGAGGTGTTTACATGATCTCTCTTTCTGGCAACTTTCTCCTTTATTTCCTAATGCTCTTAATCCTCCCGGAATATCTACTTCTTTTCCCAATAATATTCATTTGTGGTTATGAATATTATGATTTGTATTCTGCGATTATATGGTTTATTTCGTCAATTAATAGAAGAAAGCTAGAAAATTTGCAACTGCTTCCTTGACAACAGTGACGATTAACTAACCCTCCTACGAAACTGTCTTGCAAATCTTTTGATTCTTCGTTCATTGGTACCAAATGACTCCCCTTCTCATCCTCTGTATGTTAAAGACCAAAGAATATTTGTCCTTTCCTTTTTCTCAATTTTCTGTCCCGAAGTAGACCCACCTCATGCAAGATCATCTTCTTTGCAGCTGTTCATTTTATGAACGATGAACAACTTTTCCTCCACGATAAACAACTCTTGTGCAGCCTTGATTCAAAATATAAAGCATGTTCAGTCTTCCATTTTCCAGTTTAAGATGGAGGATGCCTTCACGGGATCAAAGCAGAAAAGATATCGAACAAAGAATGAGCAGATATAAAAGATGAAATTATTAAATATGAAGAGAATAATTAGAAAACAAATAAAGAATGTTTGAAAGCTACGGTTATGATGGCATTTTGGTCTCACAATCAGAGTTGAAGGGAAAGAAAAAATATAGGAATCTACAAAGTAAGGAAGCTAGGAAAAATGTTGGGAAATTAAAAAATACAGAGGTACCTAAGATAAACATAATGTCAAAACAGATAATAGGTATAGAATGTTAAAACAGATATAAGGTAAGATTATGATATATGATATGTTGAAATGTATGAAAAAACCGTGTAGATGGGATAATCAGAAACTTATTACCTTAATTTAGTGAGGTATCTGAAAAATAAACTAAAAGTTACTAAATATAAGATTTGATATGGAAAACGTCTCCCTAAATAAAGATAAAAAAGGATAAAAATTGGAAAAACAGGAAGTATTGCTTTTTCCATAGACATTATAAAATCTATTGATGACAAATGGATTCCAAATTACTAAACTCATTCAATTGAAACGAAATAAAATGCTGACCATCTCCATTACTTTTGAAAGGACCAATGAGGCGAAGCTTTAGCTACTGACAACATCAATTTCGAGGATTTAAATCCAGGCAATGCTATTGAAACAACTGAAGATAGATAATTACTGATAGTAAAAGAGTTTTGAATTTTGAATATAATATATTTATAGCTCTAAATTAAAAACAGCAGACTGTATGCCCTCTTAATTTTTGGACGTTATTGAGTTTCCAACCCTTGGCTTCTAATTCAACTTTTACAATTTCTGTATCTTACTTAATGAAGGCTCTAAATATTTGGTGCTATACTGTACAGATAATATTGTTCTCCTTGCTAAAATAGAAAATATTTGGCGGTTGACCTAAACTGAATGAACACTACTATTATTCAGCAACATGAATTAAGTATAAGTAGAAATGAAAAAAATCACAATCTGTGAGAGAGACAAGTATGAACATTCCAATTTGAGTGTCAGAATTGGGTTAATAAAAGTAAAAGAATCCATTAGCGTAGTACAATCACCAGCACTGAGAGTAGTATGGAAGATGTGAAGTGTAAAGTTGCCCAAGGTTGAAAGGCATTCTTCCTAAAACGGACCAAGTTAACGTCAAACACTCATTCAGAGTCGAGAAAAGAAAACTCCTTGTCCGAAGCACTACATATTACGGCTGAGAAGCTCGGACACATTAGAATTCATGAAAAAAAGAAGAAATGAGGCTTTCAGAATGTGATGCTACAGACATGTATTAAAAAGCAGTCTGATAGGGTAACGCATGAAGAAATAATACAAATACTAGGTGAATAAAAAAGCACGCCGGGAACATTGAAGGAGAGGAGGAATAAAATAGCAGAAAAAATCTTTCACCAAGATGGGTTAGTTCATAATGATACCGAAGGAATGGTAGAGGGTAAGATTTGTAGATAAATACCTAGAATGGAGTATGTGAATCTGATTTGTGAGGATGTGAAACGAAGGACTTGCCAGAAATAAAAAGAGTGACTAAGTACAAAAATGCATGAAAGAAGGCAACTGCATCAAATTAGTTCTTGATTGACGGTATATAGCGAATAAGGACAATTTAGGTCGTATAATTGTATTTCTTGAGAGGTTTCCTTCCATTGTGGTTTTCAAGAAATTTAATGCCTTATAAATAACCAATGTATTTTTAGAGGAGGAAAGTTTGGCGAAGCGTTCTCCTTTAACTTATATTTCCCGAAACTTATACAATTCTCTCATAAGTAAAATATATTTCGTGATTCTCCTTAGAAACCACAAACCTTTTCTTTCTAATTTCCAAGCTCTGCTACTATAAAATTTGACCTTCAGATCTCTGTTTCTTGTTTCCCTTTAGTGTTTATCGTTGACTAAGAGATTAATATCCGTTGTGAATCTTTTTTGGTCTTGGAAAACCCTTCAACGGAGGAATTCAGATATAAAGAGTTTGGCAACGAAGTTACTTCCTGAAGATAATATAGCACGCTAACCCAATTAACACCCCGATCTAAGGATTGACGCGACTAATTAGCGCTAGGGCAATTTCTTGTCAACAGTTACCCATCAGACAATTCATCGCCGAACAAATCCTCGCGGCAGAAATTTGCAGAAAAATCTGCATTGAAATCCAACCGATTCAACCACACCTGACCCATTCGTAGGCCCAATCTTAACCGAATCATCGGTGATTTACTCATAAGTTACGTGTCCTTAAACAACAGTTGGCAATTGATGGTTCGAAAGTGAAACTTAACCGATGAGCAGTTACTCGCCGGTCAACGGAATAATTCCTAAGTATAGAAACTTCGTACTATTCTGATGCTTAAATAATGTGATGTGAGATGCTGTCTTAAGAGAAATCTTCCGTCCAGCGTTTTACTGGCGAGTAAATGTAGCAAGCAGGAAATACATTAGAATTTACGGAGCATTAAAACAAAGATAGCAATGGGCAATTGGTGTCATAAAATCTCTCGATCAAGATCTGGATATTCCCTACGATTCCTTACCTTGGACTCTTGCTTTTTGCTTTCCAACTACATAAAATATTATTCGAGAGCAATCGTAGAAATTAAACAAAGTCGAAAGTTGGCGACATTGGAGAGTGAGAATGCGGTTTTGCAGATTGTGTCGATCGATTTGCGCCCCCCCAACCGTCGGATGCACGCTTCATTACCCTCCCCTTCTTCTCCCCTCCCCCCCTACGCACCACGCAACTTTCCTGCCGAGATTTTTAACCTCATCTCCGCTCTCGGGAGAGCAGTCACACCATTTGTAAAACACGCTCATTCGCGACGCTCAACTCGTTCATCCATTTTCAGAAGAAGATACGCAGATAAAAAGACTTGATGATTTATTTATCAATGGTTCATTTGGTTATTATTTTCTTAACATTCGTAATCAATACAACTCCATGAATTTCTCGCATCCTCATTATGCGTGGTAAAATACAGTTCGTACATTATTCATAATACAATGAATGTTATATATAAATATAAAATATAAAACTCTTGTATGAACTCAGAGTAGAGGTCTGCATGGGCCGAAAATTTCAGCCCAAGCCCGGCCCGGCCCGGGTCGTTGAGCCCGAGCCCAACCCGGCCCGAACGTTGATACTAATTTTCTTTCTCAAGCCCGACCCGAGACCGAGCTTTCCATAAATCGCCCTGTAATAAATTGTTGTGAATTGTGAACAAATACATTTTTTAAACCCTCCACAAAGACCGAGCATATTGTTTAAGCATTGCGTAACAACTTTAAGAGGCTTTTGCCGCTATGCAAGAAACTAACGCTCTTCAAGAACGAATAATTCTCTCCTTCCCGAATTTTCCAAGAGCCCGAGCCCGGCCCGAGCCCAGTAGACTGCCTGCTCACCTGGCCCGAGCCCGGCCCATGCAGACCTCTAACTCAGAGACAGCAAAATTTAAGCTTAAGGACTGTTTCAATTTGTCAATATAAGTTTAAGTAAAATACGAATATGAGTAAAAGAAGTTATGAAGGCCTTTCTACGTTTAACTGCCATGGTAACTCGAGGATGTAAACATCGGCGAAATTCTTGAGCCACATTTTCCTTATTATTTTGAGTTGTTAGTGATGAATTTGAGAAACTCAATTTTTATGAGCGATGCGAGCGTGAGACAAGCTAATCTATTGAAATCCAAGTCTTAGTAATTAACAACGGTATGACTCCGATAGTAAATTGGAAAAAAATCCCATTTTTAGAATTTCACTTTTCGTAATACAAATCTATCTTCAGCATTGTGATTTGATCTGCACTCTCTTCCTCTTTTCTAAAAATAATTATTGCCTTTTCAGTCTGATGATTTTCACAATGTGATCGCAGATGCATACTCGTTATGGATAGAAGTTCTCCTCCAATCGAAGAGAAAGATTCAAATGGATATTTCCATTCCTTACTCCATCACAAACTGTACCAAACTAGAAACCAACGGGATTTATGGTCGGTTTTAGCATTGGGTATAAATCCGATTCTTCTTTTACACAAGAATAAGTTAAATAAATTCACATTGAATACATAATTTAGGTATTACTAGAATCTATAACTAATGGTTTTACAGGCAGTTATGATCAAGGAGTATTTATCTACACATCATTAGTACCAGAAGTGGAGATTGGGTTTTAAGCCAAAATTCCAAGGAGTCGTTTTTCGATGGGAAGTGAATCATTCTCCGATATCGATATCCGAAAAAGGTCCGATATTTCCGATTCCGATTCCGATGTCCCTTCATTAATGAATCCGTCGGAAAAAACGAAGAGATGCCATTTTCTAAATGTTTAACTGCAAATTGCATGCGTATATAATTAATTAATCAATTCATCCATAAAACTAATCAGAGTGCGAGAAGAAGCTGAATCAAAAAATAGTGACGGCGAATCAGAGTTAATGATGATAGTAGCTCTGAACCGATATTCCGCGGCACGCGATTTGCCATACCCTGCGAGAGAGGCGTACCGTTTAAAATCCAACTAATGTACTCTATATGTTTGAACGAGATAAACACATTGGCATGTGGAATGTAATACTTTTTGGAGGGATATTTGGATTTCTACACTGAACCGTTTTACCCTACGCTGGCCTTCATTTTAAGGTGACATAGTCTGATGTAAACAGACGCGTGGGTTTACTACGAAGCCCGAGTTCATAGGAAAGTGTTGAGGACAAAAGGTTTGCAGGCGATGGAATGCATTAGCTTGGTCCATTTCCTTCGACCATCTCTTCCCCATCCCCGATGACCCGTCGTCTCCTCTATCTCTCTCCCAATTTACCCAAACAACGTCTCTCCCCTCGACTTTATCTTCACCGTGTCCCTTCGGTCGCTCATACTGATCACCGCCACGCCTCCCCCCACCCTATCCCCACCCCTTCCCCACCCCTTCCCCACTCCGACAGACTGATACTAGATAACCACGACACCAATTCCTCAGCGAGAATCCAACTCGCACCAAATCTTATTTACGGATATGACCAAAGGGGACGAGTTGTCTCCGGAAGAACACAATTACCTAATTACGATCGACTTCCGATTATCCGAGGAGGGATTAACCGGAAAGAGGATCAAACGGGAGCATAAAAGTGCATACGCTTGAGTGCAGGTCTACTTAAGTGTTGTAAATTGATTGGCTCCTGAAATTCAGAATACAGAAATACGTAGTACTACATTTGTTCCGTCACAATATAAAGTGCATGTATTAATCAATAACTCGACTGCTGCATAAAGATATGCATTCATACTTATTTTTATTTTAAACCAAATCCGAAATTTAAATTTCATTTTCTGTGTTAGATACTGAGTCATTCTAAGGCGCTATTATCGCGTAACGTCGTCGCTTCATATAAAATCTGACTTATAGAATTTAGAAAACAAATTTCACGAGTTATCACTACACATTCGCGGCATGTGATAACTACGTAATATCTCCGCGTTATTTACCGGAAACTGCGACACTGTGTTTCCAAGAGTTGTTAATCGCACATCACGAAAATTAAATTAAGTTTAACTCGTTTGTGTAACGGAAACAGGTGACCCCATTTGTAACCGTTTTTTATCAACTGCATATACACTCACGACGAACACAAACACCCAGACCCTAGCTAGGGAAAAAACAAGAAGTCGTATTATTCCGGGGATTCGAACCCGGTACCTCAGTGTTAGATAGCTGGCACGCTAAGCAATATAGAAACAATATTCCAAATATTTTAAATAGATTCCTTATCCACTAGGCAATCATACAAATATAGTTTCCACAATTTTACAAATGATGTAAATGAAGAATGAGTGCAACAGGAAAGCGTGCAACTTAAAGGTTGTACAAGAAGAGAAAAATAGTGACTTGGCTGGGACTCGAGCCCAGGACTCCTATTTTTTTATAAAGGTAGGTATCCTATATTTTTCTCTTCTTGTACAACCGTTTCCATAATGGGTTATTTTTCGTTCGATTTTGAGCTCAGGATTGAGAAAATTCTGTCTTACATTTATTCCTGACTAAGTCTCCCAGAGGCGTGAGAAAAAATCACTGCATGCAGACAATATTAGAAAACACTGATGTGAGTGAAAATTATGGCCGATGTTTAATGAGTCATATCTTGCAAGCTCCAATCAACAGTCCGCAAAATTTCTTTCAAATTGGACACCAAATCGGAGAGCACTTGGAATGTTGTTTAATTCTGAGATTTCGTCGTCGGATCTGTGAGTGAGATACCGAGACTGCATCCTCCCTCTCCCTGCACCCTCCCCTGCACCCCCTCCCCCTTTCCCCTGCACCCCCTCCCCCTGCACCCCTCCGCCCGCTGATTGGATTACTGTAATCCCCATCTCCACTCGCTTTCTCATCCGTCCACACACACAAACGAGGCATTTCCCTCCAACTACCGCGATTCGCTCATTCTTCTTCTTTCCACTGCCTCTTTATTGTTCTTTCTTCTCTTTCCCTCTCCTCTTACTTTCCTTTTCTGCTTCTTCCTTTTTCTTTCTTACCTGCCGCACATTCTCCGCTTTTTACCAGTTCAATTTCGAATTCGTCCAGAAATGATAAGCTTAACAACAACAACAGATTGGTGATAATGTCCACGGCTTAAAATTTTAATGAAACTTACTCAGATTTGATGTACTCATTACCGATTTTTTCCTCGAAAAATAATAATAAAAATATATAAATATATTTTGAATGAATCATTGATTACTAGGAATAAGGGTCGAATTACATACTAATAAAATTAATCTAGATTTCAGTGATTGGATCATTGAAATCTTATCACTTATATAATCTTAATCAAATTTAAATTGGTCTGTATCTTTGTTTTCTTGTATCAGTATATTTTCTACTTATTTACATGTGAATGTATCACTTCTTTTCTTTTTTCGGTATGATATTAGTGGTTTGTCTTTTCGTCCTATACATTTCATTTAATCTTATTTCATCACCAAATTTAGTTTCCTATCTGCAGATTTCGCAGGTTTTTCACACCCCCCTCCTTGAGGGCGTTTCGCTGCAGTGGAAATGTTTTCCTATGCTCTTAGCTTTGGTTTTTAAAATCCACAAAGTAGTCTTCTTCTGTGAACTTTTCCAATCTAACATGATAATGAGTTAGATGTAAGAAGAGGCTTTAGAGTCTCAATCTCACCCTGAATAAAGTCCTTTGTTATTATTTTTATTATCTTGATGTCAGTTTTCATTTAGACGTATTTAAGAAGAATGCTTTTCAACGCTATTTATTTGCAGATGGCAATTACATTGGTGCTATCTTGTAGTAATACTCCCAAGTCAATAATAAAGATAAATTCACGGTTTAACGCCACAAAAATAGCAGACTCCATCCTTAGTAAGTAATAGTTTCGTGTCCTGACTTGATCACCTGAGTTTGAATCCAAGGCATTATTCTCCTTGCGCTCCTATATCCTATATTTATTTACAATTTCTCAATGATAATTAGGTCAAAAGAATGAAGACATTATGTTATTTATCTTCAACACTGGCCTATCTATGAATGTAAAATTATCTTCCACGCTGTATGAAGCATCTTCAAATGAAACAGTCGTTTTCTAACAATGTATAAATACAACAAATATAATATAACCCTATCGAACTCACAATGATTCCTCGTCTTTTTCAATACATTTCATTCGTATTCAAGCAGGTTATTTTTTGATCATTCTCCCCGGTATTCTCTCAGAGATAGTTTTCGTGGATAAGTACGCGGTTTATCGATTATCTAGTGACCCATCCACCTAAATTCTGTCGAATTAAACATCTCAATTGAGCCTCCATTCCGTTCATGTTGTTCACTTCGAAGTCGTATCTAATTCGCTCCTTTCCAATTCTCATTCGTACACAAACACATGGCTGTCCGCTATTACCTCGAGCGTGGCAAAAAGAAGTAAAATCTCCCTCTCGGGGGGAAGCGAGTCTTTCTGTCTTTACCATCTTCACGTCCTAAGCATCCCTGAGGACCTTCCAGCCTCCCTTAGCTTTTTTACGCCTCCTCTTGTGTCCCCGGGGACCACTTGCCTCTACCAGCCCCCGCTGCGGCCCCTTCACATCACGATACCGACCCTCCGCCCCTCAGCCCCCTCCTTTCGTCACCAATTCCCTTTTGTGCCCCCCCTCCCCTTCCCCTCCCCTACCCCCCTCTCGCCATCCCTACGACAAATTGCGCCACAGAATCGAACGGCGATCCTCGTTTCCGCTCTCTAGGAAATGATATCACGCTCTAAGGTGTAATCGGCGCATAAAGTCACATAAATTACATCTTCTCATCCTCAGCCTCACCCATGTCATGAAAGCTTCCCATTGCCCGCATTTATGTCAATTTTACGATTTTGTCACTGTTTTAGAGTCTGTCCATTGTTTTAGTGACACATAACTTTCCGCAACCTTGAACTAAGAGCTAATCAGAGCTCTTCAAGATTGCCTTCCCTTTATGACAGTTTGACCCAAGTTATTTCAATTCCATTGACCACTTAATTGTAGGTACAGATCCGATGATTTCATTTCATTCTAAATTCGTGAATTTTTCCATACAAAAAGACTAAACCTTAGTTAATCATTCTACTACACGACATCTAATAATATACCGTTCTTTTATATATAGTCTCCCTCATATTTTTTATAATGGATATTCTTCACTTAATCCATTTAATGAGACATTTTTGTGATTGTTTCTTTCAAAATTTATTCTTTCCAATTATATTTTGTTTTCAATACAACATGAAAACTTTTACCACTTTCGGTTCTCTTAAAATGAGTAAAAATAAATTAGGAAAATATTCCTCTGCACTCTTTGAGGTCGTGACTAATCTTATGGTTAAAATCGATATGAACTGACTTTACTTGGTGGAACGCCATTTATGAAAATGAACAGCAGAGACTTTGTACTTTCCACAAGAAATAAAAAAATTAAAAAATATTTCTTGTGGAAAACACAAAGTCTGCTGGAAAATATTTCTGTTTTTCCCGGCGTAGTTGCTGAAGGAATAGTTCTCGGGTCTCCAAACTCCAAACAACAGACAAAGTCTGCTGTTCATTTTCATAATCTTATGGTCTTTGAACCGGTAGATGAGTATTTACATATTTTGATGTAAAGTAATTTTAAATAAATATCTAAATATCCCATTTAAATATAGGTACTTCATACTAATTATAGCAAGAAGGTTTTTTTAACGAGCAAGACGTTTTTTACTTAACAAGGTTTTTGGCATGCGAAAAAATTCCCAAGGATGAATAGACTTAGAAAAAAGTCCGACAGAACCAGAAATTCCCAATTTTACCCAATTCCTGGTAAAAAAAATTGCTTTAGCCGGTGCGATAAAATATTTAATGGGAGACCGAGTAAGGTGTTTCATTCGTTGTATTGGCGTTTACTATATTACTACATTCGTTCACCTCAGTTCGGAGAGCAACGGACTATTTTGGCTCGCAGATCAAACTCTGGGCAACCATCCTGTAGATCCTCCTCTCTCGTACCTCATATCATACACTCGACGATAGAACTGATAAAATAGCGCTATACAATAATGAAGTATTAAAAATAAGTATAGTATCAAAAACAGATCTGCGGTATATTAGCCATAATTACTACCTTATAGGAGACTCATTGTCATCAGGTGCGGCAAAAAGGTAAGAACTATGCTACTTTTCGCTGATCAGGCTTAATAAATATTCTCTGCATATATGTAATCTAATATCATTATAATTAAACCTGTAGCTGTAATCTGAAACAGGTAAAACACAAACTGGTGCGTTGTATTAAAAATTACTATAATGATAAAGCAATGCCTCACGATAGAACTCTTTGACGGAAGCTGGGAGCGCGTGGAAGGAATTGAGTCATAAGTTAGTGCTGATTTCTAAAAAGTGTCAAAGAGAGAACATTTTCAGAAAACGTAACGTGTGATGATGCATCCCTATCAGGCAAATGCGACAATTGCGGTGATATAAGAGAGAATGAAGTGGAGAGAGAAAGCTTAAAAACTCATTCTTTCAGCGAGAACATCATAATTGTAAGGAGAAAAATATTTATTAACAAATCCAATTTATTACTTTGACGTAATTAATTACAAAATATTCTATTTATTTCTGAGAGTTTTTCTTGTTTAGCTACTTCTTTTTACTACTATGGAATTACTTCTTAGCAACAATTTATTGATAAAATGGTATCTTAACTTTCGACTATATTTACTATCAATATGACGTAATGAAGCTTCGTGATCCGATATTTTAGAAGTTGGATAAGATTCAGGACTCGATTAGGTTAGAAAAGGTTGTGCGGAGATATTTGATAAAAGGCATAACCGTAAATATATGAGGTGTAGTGTTTTTCTGCAGGGCCACTCATCAATATCGTTAAATACTTTTATCGTGTTAGTGCGATGTAAATAAAGCGACAGAAATGGGAAATTGCCATTATGTCGTAGTAAGTAAATCATTATGGGTCCTATTCCCCTTGGTTGACTGAAATCCCAAACTTTCTTCTCTTTTATTTCTAGATAACTAACCTTCTCCTTTTACGACCTAAAACTTTCGACTGCGCTCCCCTTTGCCTTTTCCCCAGCATCCTTAATCACTTTATTTAGTAATAAATACTCACTCAACTGATGGCCCCTCACGCCCCCGTTTCACATCTTAAACCCTCCCACAGTTTCCAACGCTTCCTTATTTCTTTTTTCCTTAACACTACTTGCCTTTGCGAGATTATACTACACTCAAATATCAAGGGCTGCTGTCTATTTGATTTCCTCTTATCTCTGTGCCGAGTTTAATTTTCGTATAAGATTATGAGCTTAACTAATTTTCCTAGAACACTTTTTGAAGGACCTCATCATCGGTTCCCTCTGCTTCATGAAGGCATACTTTGACAATTCAATTCTTCTTCAACTTGAATCATGTACCACCCACACAATTACCCAATGAGAGAGGACGTGATGGACCTAGTGAATCTGATTAAAGAAAGAAAATTTGGAACACGGCTGTTAAAGAATAAGAGTATAAGGAAAGGGTTGAGGTGATTCTGCACATAAGGGCGTACACCGAGGAAAATTTCCAAGGAAAACCGGACTTGAAAAATGTCTGACAGGGCCGGGAATCGAACCCGGGATCTTTCTCTACCGGGAGGCATTGCCCTTGCACACTAAGTCCCCAAACGTCTTATTAAAATGTTCTGGCCGGGTAGCCTAGATGGTTAAGGCAGCCTCCCGGATAGAGGAAGATCCCCGGTTCGATTCCCGTTTTTCCTTGGGAAAGAATAAGAGGTTTAAAATTTCCAGTAGTTGTCTTTGTAGTCCTCGTCTCATTCACCGTCATTACGAGAAGACTTAAAAAGTGCGGTGTCCTTCCCTGTTTTCTCGGAATACCGGTGAATGAGCGGAGGAACGCCGGCAAAGACGAGTATCGGAGATTTTAAATCTCTAATAGTGAATCTCACTTTGTAAACCACTTAGCTTTAGTTTCCTTACAAGAACATCAACATCGAAATCTCTTTCCGTACTATGTAGCATTAGCTAGATTAATCAGTACATTTCAGACTACCATATAACAGCTTTAGAATGCATGATATTTTAATATAAGTTACAATGTATCACGAAATTTTACTTGTAGCTTGCGAAAAGAAGGCAAAATAGTTTAATTTCGTAAATCGATATGAATTCTCGTGAGGGATCTGTTCCAGATCTTTCATTCGATATTGAAGAATATCAGTTTTCAATACCAGAAATTATTTCAAATTCTAAAAGAATAGTTAAAAAAAGACACTTGATAATATGCTTGTTCTGAAATTATCTTCCACATCTACATGCGAAATTATCCCACTAGCCGAGTGTGATGTGAAGCACTCAAACATATTCTATTATATAACATCAAAGCAGTGGTACCCGATCGACTAAAACAAGGCGATTATCTGTGAAAATGGTGTTGGTGTGTCACTTAATTACCAAGAGCAAAAAGTTCTTCAAATTTTTCCCGACATACATTTGTGCTCTATTTTAAAAGGATCATTTTTTTCGTTTATCTGAGTTCGTAAGAAGAGGTTTAAGATATCCTATTTCACTCTAGATATGTTTCTTATTTTTCAATTTTCATTGAGAATTAAATTTTTAAATGTTGGGTTTGGCGAGCCTCAATACTTGAAACAACGAAAGTAACGAGAAAACTGTTCCATAGAATTTACTTTAATTCTTAAGTTACTCGTCTTTGCATCAAATTCCTTGACGTTTCTTCATATCGGTACATAAAGTATCCGATCGAACTTGGACCAGATTTTATCTGAATCGATTGGGCAAATTTAACCAATTTTGAGTGTTCTTTCTTTTAACTATTCCTTTCCCTCGTACAGAAGTTCCATGGCATTGTTTACCGTGTTATAACAGCAATAGTGTACAAAATTAATTCTTTAGCTACCCATAAACCTCAGCTGACATTTCTTTCGGCCTTTTGATTCATTTGTTCCAAAAACACAACCGTCAGATCTTTTTCGTTCGACTGTTGGGAGAGACTCCATCCAACTCCGCTTTCGCTGTGCATAAGATCGTTTGAAGGAATAAGTGGTCCGCATTGAAAGGAAGGACGCTTTTTTGGCTGCCATTCGAGCGCCGATCACTTGCCCGGCACGATCCTTTGCTGCGGACAACCCTTCCACACACACACCCATCGACACGTAACAGGGGGCGCGCGTGTCTCGGACAATGGCAGAGCGCTCCTGAAGGACGCCTCTCCTTCCATCCACTTCCCGTTAGAGTCTGCCCAATGAAACACACGGTAACTGCGCATTATAATACAGTACACTCTCCATTACCACTTCTAATGAATGGATGCGAATATTCAGGAAATCGGATTTCAGGAAATGTGAACCGAGGATTGGTACAACTCGCCTACGAGTCCACATGTGAGGCGATGTTTGCGATGACTCCCTTTTTAGCGAAAGAAAATATAGTTTAGCGAAACTCTGACATTTAAAGTCAAAGAAGGTCCGACCTCTACTGGTAGAGCAAGATAATTTCAAAGTTGGATAATCGTTAAATGATTTATCTGGCTAGCTTTGAGTCAAAACTTTTGAATAAAAGGTTATTTTTGATCTTAGGCAGGCAATATTTTATGAATACTCTGTCAAATAGCATATCCGGGATACTATAAATAACATCCGAGACCTCCCTGGAAGTATTGGGCTCCATTGCATGTTTCTTGCGATGTTTTCGGTAGCGAAGTTTTTTCATCTTAAGGACGTTGCTCACGGTCTCTTAAGATCCTCTTCGTACTTTTCATCTGCATCTCCACAATCGAAGAAAGAAGAGCGTTGGATCAAAGTATAATTTAATATTGTACTTACAGTTGAAAGTCAAAACGTATTTACTGGAATTAAAGTTGAAAAAACCCTAAGCATATCTTACGTATAAGAAAATCTAAGAAATTAAAGTAGGTTTTTAGAACTTAACTCATCGAGCCCAATCTCTTTATTACCTCCATTTCATTGCTTCTAAGGCTTCGTCCATACGCGGTAACGTATCAAGAAAGTAATTACTATACTAAAAAGCAAGGCCACGGAAATTAATACCAGCTAGTATAATGAATGTACACATTCTCAAACGGATTTAATAAACTGGATAGCTAAAAAAATGAGACAAAAATATTGAGGCCTCTTGTTTTTCTGAGAAAAGTTTGGCCAAATTGTTTGCTTTTTAATGAACAGTTTACATTTTCGAGGCCACATTCCATAAATTTCCAATATATTCAATTACAATGAAAATTAATTCCACTAATGATATTAGTGATATACAGTTCATTAAGAACCTAGTCTCAATTATTTTCTTAACCTAATTTGTTGGCTAAATCGATTATTAAATTGGGTAACCAATTGCACTTCATCGATGTTAAATTTACAAGCGATCATTCTAGTAATTAGTTAGGCACTTTGCAATATAGCAGGTTTAGTTGTTGATACAAATGAGGCTTAAATTGGTTGGAGCATAGAGGCGTCACACGAATGGCCCCTATATAAAATTCCAATTTCTTGGCTCATTTTCATTTTTCAGAAAGCGCTCTAACACGGCGAGGCAATCGTCGGCGGAGGAAACTGTTTTCCGGAGATAAGGGATCGTTTCAAGAGGCGAACTGGTTACCGCGGAAAATAAGTTAATTTAAAAAAGGAAACGAGGCCTTTTTAAATCCCTAAAGTGTTTGAAATGAGAAATCGATGGCGAAGACGTCACGGCTGAGGAGGGAGATGAAGATAGGGGAGATGAGGGTTGGGCCTTAATACCATAGGGATTGCAATAGGGGTGCAATGAGGTTTTCTCACACTGATACAAAATTAAACTCTTGATGGTAGTATTTGATGGCTCCTTGTATATGTGTCACGGTGTATCAAAAAATATGAGATTGAGGATATTAGATTTATGCTTTATTAACTTAGATAACGTCCCCCTCTTCTGGTTTTGCCTTCTCCCTGTCTGGAATTACCACGTTCATCCACATTAATTTTTTCATCAATAATGAGGATACCTTTAGTCCCTCTCATTCTAAGTTTTCACAGTTTCAAAGGTCCTGTGAGTACCTCTTGGGTATGGCCTCAATTGAAAAACAATTATTGCCACAATACCATCAACCTATTAACTGCATAATAGATTCCTTATTTATTATACGAGCCTACAGTTCTCTTAACTCCTCGGATATTTTTTTATCTCATTATGACCTACTCATTATTCCATTTATAAAAAGTATATACTAAATGACTACCTTGTGCATATTTCTGCTACCACTCCATGCCAAAATTCTACTCTTAAGATCCTTTTCTTATGCCTGATTTAAGAGAAACGGAAGATTTGCTGACTAAAAATTTTGTGATTCTTTCGTTCATTTGTATGCATATAGGTCTTTGCTGCCTGACCGTTTTATTGTTTTCTGGAATAAATTCAGAGGAAGGTTTGACCAGAAGTCGAGATGAGTAAATTGCAAGAAAAAGGTGGAGGAAATTCTCCAACTTCAAAGAATTGCATAGATAAAGGAAATAAGTCGTGCTGAACGTGTTATAAATTGATCTCTCCCAAAGAAAATTAATTCTGAAATTCGAGTTAATTTTTCGTCTTTATAATTTATTGCAAATAACTTTGGACTTTATTATAGCTAGGCATTCAGATAGGTAGCTAATATTCCAAGAGAATCCAGCTCTAGCGGCTATGAAAAAGACGTGGTAATGTTATGCACGCCGGCATTTCGGTAACAATGGTTGACTTGGGATGAAAGAAAGCGTCCGCTAAATGGAGAGCGAGGGTCTGAAGATTAAAGGATGAAGGGATGCTGAAAAAGGGGTTGTTTGTGCAGTGAGGGAGGGTTTCCTTCCGCGAGATATTGTCCCGATAACAGGCGATGACCAAACAAGACTTGGCCGGCTCCAAAGTGGACACTCGCTTATAATGGCCCTCATTAAGTGTCCCGGGCGAAAGATGTAGAGGTGCATTAAACACGTTTGTGTGCGCACGCATTAAAGCCGAGTGACCCTTCTCCTTTACTTTAAGCTCAAGACTTTTGGTCAAAGTTTCCCGATCAGATTCTCGTTACAGTAGATTTTATCCTGATTTTCCAAAAGAAAGATCGAGTCTTATACGTTGGCAATTAAAAAGCAAATTAAAAAAGGCAATTACACACTCACTATAATTTTTATGGTTACATTTTATTTCTTCTGATATGAATTCCGTGCTTTTAACAGCTGTAAGCTTCGATTTTAACCGCTGCTTTGAGCTGAAAGATGGCAATGAACAAGTGCTACATGGAATGTATATCTCGCACTTCAATTCATCAGTAGTTGTGTTTATTTTTATTTCAGTGAAATAAACGGAACATAACTATTATGTCAGCTGAGAGCTCACAGTTAAGAAAAATGGTCAGAATAGAAGTAAGAAGAAACTTTAAGCATTGTTACAAAAAAGTTATATAAAAGCAGATTTTTCCATATTTTGAAGTGAAAAGAGTTTAGTTATGCTGATGTTACTCCAAGTATAAACTATGAAAACCATAATCAATAGGACTAAAGAAGGGAGTCTAGCTTAATTAAAGTCAAGAATATTTAAACATCTACTGAAAAGCTATTCACCCAAAATCCAAGGTTTGTTTTTCTTATTGTTTAGTTACACTACCACCAGGAAACTATATCGACTGCTTTTGAAGTTCCTGGAATAAAGGATTATCGATAGAAAACTTCAAATACAAAACAGTAAAACTCACTTGCCTGGATCTAAGGGAATATCCACTTATTTCCAGTTCGAGAACGGAACCTCTTATAATCCTCTACTATGCCATATTAAATTTTGAGTCCTTTAACTCAATTAAAAGATGAAGCTGTTCCTTAAATGGAAGTTTGAATTACAGATTTGTATGCCCGTCGTAGAAAGTTTTATCTTTACCTTATGTGTCTGTGATTAGCGAGGAAATGTTGGTGGAAAATATTTACCTATATTTAAATCCTGCCACTTGAAGTAAATTTTCCTTAATTTAGCATCTTTTCGGAGACATTTTTTTTATTTTTAAGACTTAAGACACTTACGTTTTATTATATAAAGTAGCCGAAGTCGCTATCGTCAAGATCGCTAATGCCAAAAATGCATTCATTTGCTATTTTTAATTGGTTGTTCATCCAGAACTAATAAATCGAAATTCAAACGATTTCACGTAAGTATTCAGCTGAAAGATCCAAATTCTTGAAAGTACCTTCTAAAATCGATAGCCGCAAATCTGGCAAGCTTACCAAAGTGGCTATCATTTGATTCTCCATTATGTTGCTGTAAATATTAGTTCTTCCCTTTCCTGGATGTTCACGCTATTTACGCATCTCATAAACGATGCATTCAACCAATCCCAGAAGGTTAATTTATAAAGTCGTCACTTCCGGAAGTCGAAGATGTGTCCGTGGATCACGCCTCGGGGATGCATCTCTTCCGCTTCATTCGCTTCCGCCACTTCCCCCCCTTCCGCCACTTCCCCCCCTTCCGCCACTTCCCCCCCTTCTGCCACTTCCCCCCCGTTCTGCCCCAACCCCTATTCTTCTCCCCCCCTTCCTTCCCTCCCCTCAACAGTTTCGCTCCCAAATGGTTGGCCCCTCATCGCTTTATGGCCTAGCAGACAAGCCGCCGTCCCACGCACAAAAGGGAGACTGCGAACGTAAAAAAGCGAAGACATCTCCTCGGTAATTGCCGTCCGGTGGACCCCCGAGGATGGCGGGGGACAGTCTTATCTGGGATCGAAGGAGACCAAGCAAATCCTCCGACGCTACCGAAATTATCTGCACAGTCCAACAGTTGCGTTTTCAAACAACTGCCGAGTAACAGAACTGCGTCTATATCGCGGATCTGCAGCTAAAATTTGCGTTTGTGTGAAAATTAGGCGCGGAAGACTTAAAAGTCTTACAAGTCTTACTTCAGGTGAATCATGCTGTGGTCTATCATTCCTTACATTGATTTGTTTTGGCGTTGCTTGTCGGTATTGCATCTTACTGAGATGAGTACTCAGTAATTTTTCGGTAACATATCTCATAATAAAACGTGAGTGTATCATGAACAATGGATTTTGGAATTAATCGCATATTTTTGTAGCAGTACTACTGATATCGTTAATTAAACATGACATGAAAAAAACACAAAATAAACGCCACAGAAGATAATTTTTATGTTCCTACTTTTTTATTTCGAATCTACCCCTCTAATATTAAACCTACAGTCCTTTTTAGTAGATAAATTCGTAGTTAGGGTTTTCCATATTTTCACAGCTTTGAGTAAAAATTTCGTAATCTGCAATCTCTTTTTGCGATAGAAACTGGCAATTAAGTTACGTTCATGTAATTAATTCAAATTGCGTACTTAGGAAGATGATGTTACATAAATTCTGTGAAATATTTTTTAAACCCGTTCATAAACTTCAAAGGGTGGAACTCGAATTTTTCATGGATAAAGGTCAGTTGCTTACACTTTCCTCGTGGAAATATTACACCTGATATTCATTTATTCGGTGCATAAGAATTAATGCCGAAACTCACGTGTAGATAATTATTTCAAAAAATGTTTTCTAATGTTCCAAACAGAATCTCACTGATAATTTTATGATATTATAGCTTATCTATTCTTCTTTTTCAATAATTGATCATGTTCACTCCGTGCTTAATGATAGCGTATGTGGAAGACTATCTTTCAATGATTCATCCTGAGTAACAAAATATAAGTGCTTTTTACGTTAAACGTACTAAATTTTTTGCGTTCCGTTTCCTAGTCTGGCGGAAAAAGAAAAAAAAAACTAATCTGAGTCAAGGATGAGTATATGATCCGGAAGTGCATTTCCGAAGAAGCTGATTTGTAAGGAATCGTAAATTCGGCGATAGGGTGTGAGGGGGATTATGGAAAGGAATAAACGGGGGAAGAGGAGGGGAAGGCGGGTCAAGCCAAGGGAAGAACGAGAAGAGGTTACGCTGTTTAAGTGGTTTAATCATATATTATACTTTTTGTTAAACCTTTCCCATATTTGGTTCGGGCAAAACCTTTTCAAATTCGGCATAGGGTCTAGCATCTTATTCATTTTCCCAGATCGTCTGATGTGTTTACTCCAATTTTCTCCTTTATTTCTCACTCTGCTGACCTCATTCCTGTACTGTCCTTTCATTATCTTACTTATAAATCCAATTCAACCTGCCCAGAACACCTCGAGCAATATGCCATACTCTGAAAGGAATTAACATCAGAATTATGTACGGTAAACATTGGTAACTTCGTGATAATGGTATTTTCGTGGTAATTCGAATAAATGGTGTTTTTAATGTAGAGAAATTAATGCAAAAGCATTCTGTATGCCAACATTTATGCCGTTGTAATCACTAGGAATTGCGTAATGAATGTTTGGAAATATACCATATATTACCAATGTCACAAAATTACCGATGTTCACCCTAATATAATAAAAACTCTTTATTTGGCGAGGTTAGGCCCATTAGAGCCTCTCTTACACCTAACCATTAAGGGTAACTAATGTTAAATACAAAAAAAGGTGGAAAAACAATACAAATAAATATATATATATATGTATAAAGAAAATAAAAAGAAGAGGTAAAAAATAATAGAATTGGGGTGTGGGGAAAAACTCCTCGCAAGCGCTAACGAACACCCTTCAACAGTCCTGCGTGTTATTCGGCGAGATTTATACGGATTTATATCACGAAAAAGCAAATAATAAATTATTAGTCGAGGTTAATTTGTTAGAAAAATTCTTATTCGCTATAAATAATGTAAATGTTATACGGCTCTTTTGGCAAACATCAACTTTACCTCCTATGAGATGAACCACTGATCAACCATACAAGTTAACTCTAATTTGTTTTTAATTCAAGAAGTAAAAATCAATAAAATAATAGTCTACTTTTACAATAAGTGGATTTGTATTCATAGTAAATCAGAACAAAATTCAAACTCTTTGTACGGAAGCGTCGGACCATGAGGTAGTATCGCCATCGGGAGTAGAAACACCGTTAACAAAAACGAAACGTTTTTCTTCACCGAAACAAGCACGTGCGTAGACTGATTCGCAAGAAAAGGGCGAAAACGTTCAAAGAAAGAGGAAAGTGTGATTGGTGAGGGCGGCGGATTCTCAGAATATTGAATTTCCATAGCCTATTAGGAACGCACGAGTCCTTCTCTTTGAAGGCTCCCATAATCCACTCTGCCTTTAAACCGTTCCAACCCCAAATCCCATAGTACGCTAAACGCTTTACCCTCCTCCCCAAAGACCCCTCCGATACGCCCGTATGGCCCACGGAATATGTCAATGGGGCGAAAGCCTTTATTTGCCCGCCAATAGAGCAGATTGCGGCGACACCACGCGTCTCCGCGCCGAACTAACTCTTGCGTGGAAAGTGCGCGTTCCGAAATATTTATTGAGACGGAGTTTCCTTGGCGACGATTCGATCTGCGGCTACGAGCTACGGTTGCTATCTGATTACGCTATGTTTCACCGTTTGAAATGGATAATCACTGATTGTAGGATATAAAAAAATCCGTCCTCAACAACCGAAGTGACAAAATATACCGAGGTAGGACCGTCTTAAAAATACTTTGCCTTATATTTAAATTACAGAGATCTTTGGAAAAATATGGCAAAGGCTAAACTTGATAACAATGGAGAACCGTTATTCTTGTGTAATCCGAAGGACTTCGTCGAATTTTTGTAAGAAAAAATATTCTGTAAGTAGCAATTATTGCCTTGATATCCTAAAAATACGACGACAAATACTCGGACGCGATATGCTGAGGAGATGCGATGCAACAGCTATTTTTCTCATATTTCTTAAGTAATGTTATACATGAAGTTTTCGATTCGTTCGATTTCTTCTCATTTATTTTCGCCTATTTTTCAATATTTTTTCACTATTCGACTAGTTTATAAAATGCATTGCGCACTCGGTCATTTCATCTACATCGTCATATCCAGCCTGCTAATCATTGAGCATTGGAAGCGTACTCATTATAAATGTAAGATTCGTGATAAATGAATTTTCGAAGGTAATATTCTTACCTTCTATATTCCCGATTGTATTTCCAGTTTCTAATAGATATAAGATATATGCAGCAGGCTCTTCATCAATTTCAATAATTTGGACTATATTACTCAGTCTCGACGGTAGTAGCTAACTTTAAATAGAAAATCTCCATTTATTTCAGACTACCATTCATTAAGCTTTACGAAAAACTAAAATATAAAATGGTTTAGATTGAAGCTTGTGTTGTTTGAAATTGTACGCTAAATAAGTATTGCATACTAAATTTGGACATAGGTATTGTATACTAAATTCTTTGGCCATGAGTCGTATAGATCAATACCATTGAAATATCGCCCACATCTTCAGTCTTATATCGTCTTTTTTTCCTTTTTTAATTCTTCCTTCTACCCTATCTTCTGTTTTATCGCTCTTCTTGCCACGTAATTCTCATGTATGTTCCGTTTTTTCTTGAGACCCGTTCGTTCCCTTGTCTTCCTCAGCTACATCAATTTCCTTTTGAAATTCTCCCCGTCACACTCGCCCTTTAGTTTAGCAGTATTTTCCTTTCAATATCAAATGTTTTGATGCATCACATCACCGACTTCAAGTCACCAAGATCAGACCAAAAATATCGTTGACCCACGGATGAAAGCTTTTTGAAATGAGTAATAATTTCGTACGCAGAATTCATTTTTGAGATTCCAACTCCCGAAATGAGGAGATGAATCGGTACGGTTCTTGTATTTTTATATTGTCTGATAATTTAGACAGTTCTAAACAAGGTAATTTTGTCAGGGAATCACTCAGTACTTAACTATTAATGTTTTTGTTTAACACACTGCGAAATGTAGGATTAGAGTGTTAGCTGTGAACAAATTTACTTGTTTTCGTGAGCGAATTCTTTCTTCCACATTTTCTTGATTATGATCCGGAGAAGCTTCCGGTCAATCCGAGTGAATTCCAAGGGAATGATTGAATGCAAGGAGATTCAAAGGGTCTCGGGAGGGAGTCTTATTGAAGGATATCTTAGGAGAGCTTAGGAGAGGACAAGAAATGAGACGCCTGCAAATCCAAATATGAAATTGCGTCCACTTCGAATTTAATGGTTCCGTGGACTGATTTGGATTGAGAATTGCAGGGAGGGGACTCGTCTTTAAGGAGGGCGCTGTGGAAGAACTGAAAGCTAACGCAGGTTCTAGGTATTCTTCCACTCTATTGGGGTAAGGATTTGCTTTTTTTTATATCGAACAAGTTTGTATTGATTTATTAAAATGTCGGCATCAGTCATTAATGCATGTTGCGATAATTAGCTGTTCATCGATATTTTATTAATCTCAAATGCAATTATGCACGAGCTTTTCCCTACAAAAATGGCTCCAGTGTCTCGTAACTTCCAAGTTCAACAAAGATCTCTTCGATATTTATTGGTCAAAGTGTCTGGACCAGGGGCATAAAGAGGGGAGGACTACCGGTCCAAATATCCGGGACAAGAAATATAGGGGGCCCTCGTAAAGCTAAAACATTTACTCGATTAAAGTTGAATAATAGGGTCCGGCATTCGAAAAAGTGCTTAAATTTCCCCTCTGGATTCTGATTTATACCCTTATACTCAATATGGCATCGATAACATGAGTTGTTAGAGGACAAATATCCCTTTTTAACCATTATTAGAGTCACAGCGATTAAGTTAGTGAACAATTTTGTTACCAGTGTTTCTTGATTTACGATGTCTTTACCAAATAGCAGTTCCATTGTTGATATTCTGCGATTAAACATGTCGACAAATTAATGTTGTGATGTGGTAGAGACTGGGGGAGATATATTGGGTATTCCTACATAAATCTGATATTTTCAAGCTCAACTTAGCGGAAGGGAGCCATAATAAACTTAAAAATGCACAAGTAATACCTTCCACTGATAGATTTGTGGAAGATATTAAGTTTGCATTGTTTCATTTATTGGGTATTCCTCGTTATAAGATGGAAAGAAAATTATTTTTATGTATCATGTACTTTGTTCCTTTTCAATACTTTTTCTTGATGTTTGGATTTAATATATTTTTAAATCAAATAACAGTAAATATCGTCTTAGTATTACACAAGGAATTTGTTTGTTTTTTACTGGATTCGCTTTCATAAGAGCAGATGCATATCCTAAGGCCTTTCTTGAATGGTAACTCTCTCAAAAAGTTCTCGTTTCTCTCTATGATGCTGATGACTGGATGTTTGTTGACGCACGTAAATATTTTTCGGACTCGGTCCACGGCATAATGGCTTCACTGTCTTCGCGATCAGAACTTCAGATCTTTGCCCAACGAATTATTGTGACTCCTGACGCGTATTTTGAGGAAATTAGAAGGAAGATTTCCTCAAAAATTCTTAAAGCAAAGTTTTGGTCCCCCTTTTAAGCATACCAAAATGTAAAATAACAATCATAAGTAAAACTAATAGGGTATCTTTACACGTAAGGGCCAAGAAAAATTCCAAGGAAAACTGACATTTCCTTAGCAATCATAAGTTTTTTTCGTCGAATATTCAACATCTATTATCCTCAAATTTCCTAATTATTTTTTTTACACTTGAAAACAACTCATCGGCTTGCCTAAGTTTCTTCTTATTAATTTATTTTCTTCTCTTTGCTTTTTCGGCCTTGCTTTCCACTTCTCTCTTCAAAATTCTTATTTACAAGTCACTGAATCTGTATATTTTATTTTCATCCTTTTTCTTCACTGCCACACAATACACGCTGTTATATGATACTAAATACGCATATATTGTCGAACTGTTACTTTAAATTTAGGCTTACAATACCAAAAATAACTTTAACATGATGTAGCGTCCATTGGTGGAACTCTGACATATTTCAAAACCAGGAACGCTAAGTATCTCTCACAGGAGATTAATTTCTACCGGTTTCGTCTACGGGCTAACATCTTCATTTTAAGACTTTGTTGCCAACGATGATATTACTCTATAGTTAGAAGCTAATATATGGATTTGCTGTTCCCTATCTCCCTCTCGTACTTCCATAGATCCTTCTTACCAAGGCAGAAACGTTAAGGAAGGAAAGTACAGGAAGAGAAGAATCACCAAAACATTTTTTTCCCAAACAAGTCCAAGACTGTTTCCAGAAAAAAATCCGAAAACCCCGTAGTCCCCTTTGAGATGATTCTTGGATACGCCGAAGTTTGGATAGGAAACAAGGATCCGTCCTAAACAGGGAGGGGAGGCGCCCGTCGATGCCAGGATTTCGGTTTCCTGAGAAGTAGTGCAGATTGGCGATAGGGGAGGGAATCGGAAGGTCATAAATAGGAGAATAAGATGAAGCGAAGGGGGCGTGGCTGGGGTCACCCCGCAGCTAACTATCGGTCATTTGGGCCACTCGCTCCGCCGAATGGCCTCCGAGGGGACGCGTCCCGTGGAACCCTATTTTTTCGGAAGTGGGCGAGGATTAAACTTGGAGATGAGATGTTTGCCTTATGCGCCAGAAAAAGGGAATCCCGTCCGCCCCATCACGCGCCTGCTGCACATTCATCTTCAGCCCCCAACCGACCCTTTTTTCGGCGATTCCTTACGAAAAAAGTACTCCGTGTCCTCACTCTGTCCACAACGGGACGGAGTTGTCCGGAAATCAGAGAGCGATTGAATGGAACTCGCGAGGAACCATGCAACATCACCCACGCTGTGTTGCGCTGAAATCGGAGCTTAACTCTGCACATGACGAAACTGTTACTATTGTTATTTTTAAATGCCAGTGGGGTTTCAATCAGGAAAGGTATCGAGTTGGAACCATAATGACCCGTTTAGGCGGCACAGTTAACGTCTAACATCAAAATACCTAAATTATCCAAGAAATAAAATCATTCGTTTCGATAACATCGTAAACATTGCAAAAGGGAGCACTTCATAAATAACTACCGAACTTCTTTTCCTTGAATTTGTAATAATTATAAGTAAAAATTATATAAATTGGTAAGCAGCATGTCTGCTGATTTTTTTTAAATCGACTTAATCCTTTCCACATTTTAAAACAAGCGTTTCAAAGTTTCAACTAACTAACGAAGAAAAATGCTAGACATAGTCGGAGAAAGAAGACAGCAGCATGCCGTTACATCCTAAGAAGGTCCACTTATTTTACTTATGTGAAAAACAACAGTTGACAAAATTCAGGATCGATTTTAACCTTCATTATAAATTCAAAAAATCGATTTCTGTTCAGGATGTTAGAAATACGTGTTATCTTTGATGACGAACTTTGAAGCGTAATAAGTGACACTGAGTTTGATTGTAAAAATATGAAATATAAAAACATGAAGTTAACAATCAGCATACACGCGTGTAAATTCCTCTACTGTATCCTGAAATGTGCATCCATTATTATTTCAAAAACTGTTTTCAATAGTTTCCATTTCGTCTTTTAATAAGTTACGAAATTCAGGAAAATTCTGTCAATTAAAAGTGAACTGAACTTCGACTTTTGACTATACATTCTCAATTTTGTATCTTTTTTCTGAGCTTATCTTTCAATCGGTTTTCTAGTTTTACATCTTCTACATCCGTATATTTTCTTCTTATTTTATCCCGATGAACCCTCCGACCTCTTTGAAGGTCGGTTACCTTGGGGAAGATAATGAAATTGTTGAGTTCCGCCGAATTCAAACCATCCTCTGCTGCTAGTTCATTATTTGTTTCGATGACTGAGGTCATTTCACACGCATGTAACCACATCGAGACTCGAAACCGGGACTGCTTACACCAGAGGAAAACGCACTAGTCTTTCCGGAAGTCCTCTCCTTCGGCTACTGTATGGAGTGAGACTGAGATGACTCAATTGGTTAAAGCATCCGCCCGGAAAGTGGCGGATCCTGCTTCATCCCTTCAAAGTTTTCCATCCGTTTATATATTCCGGTTTCAAAACGCATAACTTAAAGTGCAGAATCACTTTCAACCGCCACATTTCTTTTAGTACATACGATTTCGATAGACTTCTGGGATCGGTCTCAGATTCTTAGAACCCCCTGATTTATAATGAAAGCAATATTGGTCTTTGTTTAACCGACATTCCTCAGATATCCTCTAATCAGAGACAGGAAAACAGTTCTGCTGAGAGTTATTTTCTTTATCGCCTATACAACGTCCTCTTTGTTCCGTGTCGTTTGCTTCGCGCCTTCCCCGCCCTCTTCTGATCCAAGATAGCGAATGGGCGGACTCTCTCTCAATAGATCGCTATCCAAATTCTCCCTTTTGTTCCCTTCAAATTCGTCACATCCCCGCACCATTTTCAAGTTCTCCTCCCTTTCTTACTTTTGCTACGAAATTAGATCGCGGAAGCGAATCGGTTTTGATACATTTCAAATACATCTAATTACAAACTTAACTTGTTTCGATTCTGGTTCATATTCTTAGAACTCCGCCTAACATAAATAATTGTGAAATAATTATTTATCCGTTTCTATACTCAACCATATAGTAGGTAACATCTCAACAACCTTCAAAAACTATACGAAAAAAATTAATTTAATTATGAACAGCAAAATATTTATTGAATCTAATTCTGTAAATTATCCCTTGTACTTAATTTTTTTTCCTTATTGATCCTGTATGAGTACTTGTCATTGATAGACACAAATATCTTACTGGTTTTCTACTGTCTAAAAAGGTGATAATTTTTAACCATTAAGTATATGTTGAAAAAATCATATTGAATATAAATGGCAAATAAATAAATATTTACATAAAATATGTTATATGAACCATATTTTCTATTGATGACGAGTATACAAGCATGAAAAAGGTGTTTCTTACGTGTATCGGTCAAGAAGTATCACTTTTCCGATTATTTAACAAAATTATCAACGTAATACGTCATATGAGGGAGTTCAATCAACCATAAGAGAAATTTAGAATATAGTTATAACAAAATACGAAGACAACATTTTTTTGCAGTAAAAGAAAAAAATCAGGAGCGTTTTTTAAGTCGTTAACCTGCATTGATTAGAGGTGACACACGCTGATCTACTTAAGATATTAATATTACATTAGATTCCCTCTCTGATGATCGGGTTGTGACTTGGGAATAAAGAGAAGCGCTTATGCGTCACCCCACAGCTTCACGGTCCATTACCCCATCGATCTCGCATTCGTCTCCATTCCCTTCTGCGCCAGCGAGGATGTCCCACGGTGGCTCTACCATCGACGTGGGGCCTTCGACCGAGCAATCTACCTCATTTCTCTCTTTCGAAAACGTTTTAAAACTTCTCACTAGTTGGATTTAATTCGTAATACTCATACAAATCCCAATATTCGAATGAGTGATATATAATTACTTTTACATAGAAAAAAGCACTGAGCTTTGAGTATTTTATTTAACAAGTAAGACTTTGAGTTGAGTTGTTGATTTTCAAAAGATGGAATTTATTAAATCGGTTATATCCTTCTCATCTGATATTAAGATTAATAGCGAAAATAATCGCAAAGAACGCCTTAGACAGTAAGAGGGGAGAAAGCAAGACTGATTGAAGAACTCCTGAGACTTATTGGTCCTCTAAACCTTCGCTATCGTAAACGAAAATACCAATTTAGGGAAATACAACTTAGTTCTCAGCCAAAGGCATTACCCGTTCGTATATTTTCTGGCTTAGCAACGTGGTTGGAAACAAATGATCTAAACTAACGCCTCCGCACGATTTTTTTTATTTTTGGAAACCTCATATGATGTATTCGTAGTAAACAATAAGTATTGGTAAACTTAAATGCAGGTTTAGTTTACTTTAGTGCATAATCCCTCATCCTCGCCCAAATAAAGATGATTTATTATTATTATTATCATCCCGAAGCGTTTCCAATGACGTCATAATCGTTCTCTGAAACAGAAATATGAGATTACGATTATAGGCTTTTGCATAAATAATTTCATGAACGACTGCGCCCCTAGCATGATAAATATTTAAAAAAAATATATATTATTTTCATCGATTGCTTTCCATAAGAAAGGGTGAAATTTGCACATTTGTAGTTACTTGTCATTAAGATAATGTTAAGTCAACAATTAGATGAATAAATGAAAAGTAAAGGAAGTTAATTATAAGATATGGAACAAAGATTTGTAAATGCTGGTGGTCAGTGAGGGGTGCCTTTTAATGGCGCCAAAAGGGATGATACTTGGGGGTGATGAAAAAAGGGGTGAGTTTAGGAGAGAGAAAGGGTTAAATAGGGTTTTTAAGGTCGATGGAAACGGTACGAATTAGTAAAAAGGGGAAGGATTAGAAATGCTTGAATGAGTGAGGAAGGGGATTTTGTGGGGAATAGAAAGTAGCAGTGAAGCACTTTCAATGTTTCCTGCACTCTTCTTTCTGGTACATCTAAGAGTAAAAACATTGTGTAGATATGTGTCATAATATTTTTTCTGAAATTGTGCTACATTAAACTGATCAAGTACATTTATTAAATATCGCAATGAAATTTCCATGAATCTATCGGAAATTTTATCATCCATCAAGTTATTATTTGATAAACAAAAATAGACTTTTTAGATCAAATAACTATTTTATTTTACTCCTCATCAACGATAGTAATTAAGATTTATTTCTGTAAATTTGCATGACTCAGCAAATGTATACATATTAATTAAATGAAGAAAGCCTCAGCCACTTTAAATAATAATCATAACTAATCCTTATTCTATATAATAATAATTATTATTGATATTCTTACCATCCTGGAATGAATAAAATGATTTTTTGGTGAATATACAAAATTGCGAATTTGAGAAGATGACGATGAATTATAGAATGAAGAAATTATTAATGTATAAAGTTATATTAAATTATGAAGAATAGACCTTATAAAGGAATTGTACGGTATGAATAATACAGAAAACATATGTTCACTATCATATGACCTTCATTCGAGATTTAATCACGAATATAGAGTTGCATCAACTTCTTATCTCCTTACTGACATTGAAATACATTTTAACCGATTAATGGTGACATCTGAGGGAGTTAAAGGAAATATTTACATAATTCACGAGTTATAAATACATAGCGGGATTAATTAGAGACTTCTTCATTAGTACGAGAATGATTTTACTATCCAATTGACTAAAATACTAGGGAGAGAAAAGAAAGGGAAATAAACTTTCCTTTTCGCCGAGTTTCTCAAAACCAGTGTCGAGATTTGTGTAAGTTCAGGTAAATAAATGATATATTTTCTTCAAGAAAAGATGATAATAAGTGATAGGTAACTTTCAAAGATCGTAAAACCATTTAATCCACAAAAACTGCAAGAGGTCTTATTTCAATATCAATGACAGAGCTCATGCGATTGAATAGCGATTACAATAAGCTGCCAACTTTAAAATTTCTAAGGTTGGCAATCTTGAGTTAACAAAGCAATTGTTTCTAAGCACAACTTTTTGGAACCTCGGTCAGCAGATTGTCGGTATTTAACTTTTAAATGCTCGTCCTTAAACACGCTCTTCGTATTTGATCGACCGTGTTTACGTAACAACCACAGATTAAACGAAGCTCAATCGGATAATTTCTTCAGGATATTGCGCGCCTCTTCCTCGTCAGGGAGCATCTCTCATATCCCATCTCTCTCTCCCCCTCCGAATGAAGGTTTTAAATTCCCATCCGATAAGAGATCCATCGATAGGGCACATCGAAGGAATATCACAGGTCCTTTTCATATCGTGTACATCCATAAACCAAAATTCATTTTAAACTCCCCTCAAACAAACTCCGATTGCTTAATTCGTGACTCTTTAACATTTACTGATTGTTGTCTTGATATTCCATAAGCATTTCATTTCAATCGTCACCTGATAAAATCCTTTAAAGAGTCAAATGACAGGCCTGTATCCGTAATCAAATTTTAGGGTTGAACATTATATTGCTATAAACCAATGAATCAATTACTATTTCAGCAATGACATAGCAAGAGTATTCTTCTTTCTACAACTCTTAGTTCATAAGCTTCGAAATCTATAACAATAAAATCAAGAAACTTGTATAAACATTACCTTAGAAGGAATTTTCAATTTTATAGAAGATGCCATGAAGATGACACTGATGTTGCCAGTACAGTCCTAGATTTCAACTCTACATGTCCTATACAATTTACTTATTCCATATTATGAAATCACAGTATGGAATAAGGAATGAGTATGATCCAAGAATCTGCTTAACATTTGTCATGACACTTCCGTTCAAATCAATCAGTACTTAATCTACAAACATTCGCAGGGAAATAAAAAACTCTTATTGTTCCACACAAAATGAAGAGGATTCACGATAGATGTCTTTAGATGTAGTGTTCTTACCATTAATGCCGTAAAAAACAGTCATGGATATTCTATTTTATCTTAAACATTTCCCTATGCATCCTTTCTCGAGCACAGTTTTCTCATGGTGTCTGAAGTTTGTTTCATTACTGTAACATAATAATTCATTGCTCATTTGACACAATTTTTATCCATATAAATATTTTTTTATGGAAAATTGCAATCGATATCAGAGAAACGTCAAAATTCATCAGTGAGGTAATACTCCAGATTGCTTTATGAATACCATTTCATTCATTCTATTTTAAACTAAAAGCTCTTTTATATTAAAGTACGAAGTAATGGAACAGCAGTATCCTTACTCATCCTTCACCCACTTATATTTTATAACACAAATAAATTTTGTACCCTAACAGACTAACTAAATGCACCTAATTTCCGACCAGCTTTAACTTCGTTTTTAACCTCAGCTTTGACAACCTTCTATAGTGCCACTGCTTTTGTTTTTCCGTGGACCTTGGCAGCCTTGGATGCTCTCTTCGGCGCTCCCAGGTTACTCAAAGGACATCGAGGACCGATTCCAGCACATCCACGCTTTCGGGAAGCCACCCTCCGACTATAAAGATTCTCTGTCGGTCCAGCTACCTGCACTCCGCATCTGATATGAAGCATGTTTGCAGAGTTTAAAAGGGGAGAGAAAGAAGGGAGAATAAGGGGCATCCCTTGACCACGCATAAATGGAAGGCCCCAAACCATCGCCTCTATTATATATTTCCTTTTTTGTCGCCGCAGACGCTGAGTGCCGGACTTATCTTTTGCCGTCCCTTCCCCAGGACAAGAACCGGAAAAAATGGATCTCCATCGGCCAGCCCTCCGCCGTCCAACCCCATTCTAATCAATTCTCACCCTCGCTCATCTTCAGGACGCTCCTAAAAATCGTCCATTCCGACCGCGTTTCCTTCAGCTGGAACAAGAGCGAAAACCTTTTTTATTTGGTTACGTCCCTTTCCGCACCCGCAAAGGGTATTAATATCATGAGGCAATGTCCTGTATTAGAAGGATGACGGTCATCATCATTATCATTCCTTCAACAAGCGCCCAAATTTTTCTTCCGTGAAATTTACTGCTTCTGCTCATTTCTCCCACCTCCAGATAACCGGTGTTCGTTTAATTCTTTCCACGAGCTATTTTCTTAGCCATTCCCTTCGTCTTTTTTCTCAAATAACCTTCAAGCCATCATATCTAACAGTTATTGCTCCCTTTTTAAGATCCCTCCCTCTCATTTCACTTCCTTCTTGATTCCCTCTACCGAAAGAACTCTTTTACTTCTAGAGATTTCTGTTCTGTTTCCTTCACTATCTTAATTATATGTATTCCAGTAGCCTTATATTTTCAGACTTTTTAAGCACTCCATGTTCTTCACCTAAGCATTTGAAGTTTTTATAATAATTCTTTTAATTCGCAATTAGTAATATAATAAAAAGAACCAATTAATCGTCAAAAAAGTTTTTCCTGGTTTGTTGATTTTTTAAGTGAACTCAAAACAACTCATAATCGGAGAAATGTCAAGATAAATATGCACATAAGGGCTTGTTGCATCCAGGAAAAATCCCAAGGAAAAACTGATGGGGTTGGAAATCGGGGTTCTTCTTTCAAGACCGTATTTTCACTATCGTCAAATTTGTGCACACTCCTCTTATGTCGAAACATTGCAAATTTTATGATTTAACCTCTGATTATGTTAATTATGTCCTCAAAATCTTTAAGTGGGCTAATTTAAAAAATTAACAACTACTCGACAGTAGATTGCCCAGCGGTCGCGAGAATAGATTGTTTTCAAGGATATATTTTGTGATTAAATTTTCGAGACATAATTTAACTTGACTGAAAATGTGATCACATTCACCTCGCTTGCAGAGTGATACTTTGGAACGGAAAAGGGTGAAGATGTGTTATAAATCTCAGAACGGATTCTTTAAACGAAGTTTATTATTTATGAAATAAATGGTTGAAACCCGTTCATTCTCAGTTTCACCAAAAGAGAAATAAGTTCAACTCTCCCATCATACATATTCTACAGAAATGTACGACTCTGTGACTGCATTTATACCACAGAATACCAAAAATCAAATTATTCTGCATCTGGATAGTGTTCTAGCACTTTTAAACGACGATTAAAACGCTTAAACAAAAAATTTTGAAGGACAAAAAATCAACAACGTAAGAAATGAATGACAGATTTAAACTTTAACATTCCATGGGCTTGTTGAGAAAGAGAGAGGAAACGGAGAGAGACGTGTAAAATTCTATTGAAGGGATGTGGGATAAGGAAAGAAGAGAATCTGTCTGAGATTGAGGCAATAGAAGAGAATGGAAGGGCGGCAATGGAGAGAAATACATTGCTACGGAGTCGCTTTACTCTCATATCAAAATAGATCGCGATATCGAGACTACGAATAACTCGCAACGAAAATCCATCTCCATTCTGCGAGGAAGCTGTCTCGTGAGCTCCGTCAGACACCCACGAGAGGCGATAAAATTGAAGAGAAGGGAAGATAGGAGCAGTTCCTCAGTTCCCTTTACACAGAAACACAAAGAAGAGCCGTCTCTTGACTCTTCGGATCACACGCGAGCTGCTCGTATTCATATTCGCTGTATGCTAGTTATCATTACTCTCTGGAGAGTGGAAATTATGAAGAAATGAGATTAAGGCGATGAAATTGAAACGGTATCGAAATTAAGAGAAAACTCTAAAGTTTAAAATGTCCATCTTTGAGTGGGTTTGAGAGAAATTGAGGGAAAACATGCTATAAGTACACCAATTATGATCCTTTTCTTAATTTTCTGGATATACTGATTTATTTGGGCCCGTGATTAAAATCAGCTGCTACAGAATTCCTTCTTTCTCTTGGCTTTCTTTTTCTTTTAACACTAAGGACATTAAGACCTATGGTGCTCTGATTGCCTTAATTATAACTCTCGAAGAATCTCTTAGCAAAAATAAAAATAAAAATAGTTCTCTGAATTAGCGGAAAGATTCAGCCATTATTTTTACAAGTGAAGATTCGGACGAAACCCTAGCCCTTCTATAGATTACTCAGATTTTCAGAAAACAAACTTTTTATTTCCGCGCTTGCGATGGGTTCTTTAAGGTTAAATGAAAAATTATTATACTTGAATGTAAATATTAGTACAACAATGGAAGAAGAGGGAATTATATTTGATAGGTTCGAGCCTGCAATTGTTATTTTAGACAGAACCAAATTCCACCTCAAACCTCGCAAATCCTGCTAATGCATTCCTTTAGCATGCACGAAGTAGTAAAGTTCAATACTGAATATCGTTGTGTAGAATGCAATAACAAAATAAAAAAAGGAAAAATTTGTAATTTATGTAACTAAAAATGATAAGGAACAATTTAAAAAAGCTGAAATAAAAACTTTAACTAAATATAAATTTTTACTTCGTTTTGTACGCTTCATTTCTTATTCTCATAAATTTTTACTGAATTGAACCGCACATATTCCATATTGGATTACCGTAATGGAGTAAATGTCCATCACTAATTGTCAAGGAGCTGATTTTGATTAAATGATTACTAAAATTACCTCATTATTTCACACATTCTTTTCAGTTGTCACCACTTCAATAGATTAATAATTACACATACACAATAACTAAATAGATTCTATGTTATATTCTTCGCGGAATTAGTTCATGCTCGTTGCATATCGTAAACATTTAGAGAATAAAACTGTTAACCATTTTAGTTGAATTAGGAGTACTAACTGGCTGGTCTAGTAAATCTAAAAAAATCATTCATTCTAGCAGGAATAGTGAGTTATATTATGAGAATATATTTCCGTTATCTTACGTAGAAAAAATATTATCCAATACAAATTCCAAAACTAAAACCAAGCATTGAGGATATAAGCGTAATAATTTTATTTCGTAAAGACGATAAAAGTCATGAAAAACGAAATTCTTTTTAGAATTGTGTACAAGACGAATATTTTATAAACTTTAAGGTATTGGGTTTTCAATTACGTAATTAGGATAAATTTGAATAAAAGTCTCCTCTATCATCACTTAATTAGCTCATGCAAAATTCCCTCGTCGATTAGTATTCTTGGTCATTCTTCGCTTAACCCTAAAAGGGCATCTAAAACAACAATGCGTTCAAATTTGACGGGTCGGTGGGTTACAACCATCAGTAGAGCAAACGCTCGCTTTTTGAGGAAACGAAAGACAAAAGGTCCATTTAATCAAGGCGCGCAGTCCGTCGACGCACGCGTCTGCAAACAGAGGCGCACGACAAGACAATGTTCGGGGGAATCTATATTTATGTACACATTTCACGGGCGAACGGGCGCGCCAGAGGGGAGCCCCCTCTCTCGGAAGACCCCGGAAACGCTTTCCTCGGAGGAAATTAGCAGATTGTTCCCGCGCAATATCTTCCTTCCTCTCCGATTCCAATCGCGGTCTTTTTTAGGGAAATATCCGCTCCATTTGAATCTCCGGAAACTTCTTAAGGCGGTGCTGAAATTTGATAAGATCCGTTGCGGAGACTTGTTGATTCCTCTCTTATTTGACTCATTGAACAGGTGTTCTTAACTCCCATGCATTTACTTCCTCCAATGCGTCGAATCTGTTGATATTTTCCGGCTTCTCTCTCGTCGTCGGACCCCTGAATCGCGTTTATCCGGTGACGGATTAACCGAGGTGCTGATTAAATTAAACGTGTTTACATTGGTATATATTGGAACATATTTTCGACGTCATAGCGGCTGCTGGGCAAGTAATTCAAAAAATGATTATTCCGTAGCATTATCTATATATATAAAGCAGAAATTCTGTGGGTTTGTTTGTGGATTTGTTTGTTTGTCTTGGATTGGAGTCCACACCGTTTGCCCGATTTGTCTCAAACTTCGCATACGTGTCCTCTGATATCAGGAAGGAAGTACTGTTGCATTTTTCTTCAAGAATTTTGCTGGGTTCGAACCAAGGTCGCTCAGACAGTTTTTCATAAGGAATACATGTAAGCTTTACTTTTATCGGTTGCAGGCTTTATTTATTTTGAAGAATTAAATTAGAAGGAATAGTCGTACAGAGTCGAGACGAAAATTTCGACAAAATACGCGTTAATTTTCCAAAATTATTGAGGTTGTAAATAGCCAATCCTCCTGACGATCAATGCGATTGTTGAGCCGAGCTCATTAATTTTCCTGTACAGTAAGAATAGCTTGGGATTTTAGACTGTATTCTAAAGGGAATTTACGCATTGCACGACCGGCAACTTGAATTTAATCTACTTCCACATTCCCCGTTGAGAATCAACGGGAACTTCAGCTAGTAATTTTATAATCTTTAAAACTTCTTGTCACGTCTCTTGAAGTTATTAAGGTTCAAATCATTATTATTCAAAAGAAGGAATGCTTAATTGATATATATCATCACAAATTGATTTTCTCAACAATTCAATACGTTTTCAATTCTGTTCCTTAGAATTAGGAATTTTCGGAACATTTATCCTTTCGTATAAAATCCACGAAAATATAGCTTTAAATGGAAGAAAAAAGAGGAACAACTTTTCACAAAAGAAACTAATTCCGTCTTTGATGGTAACTATGCAAATTACACAAAACTATTGAGCACACGACATGTTTCAATGCTTAAACATCATCTTCAAGTGACAAGGCAAAATGTAGTGTGCTCAATAGTTGTGTTTAATTTCCATAGTTACCATCAAAGACGGAATTAGTTTCCTTTGTGAAAATTTGTTCCTCTTTTTTCTTCCCGCGATGTATTACCACAAAGTTACTCGCAGTTCGGTGGATTTTATTGCTTTAAATACTGATTGTAGTTTCCTATGTTTATGCGAAAACGGGAATCAATTTCCTTTAATTTCTTAATGAGCCAGGTAAATTATACAATAGTAGTAGCTGTTAAATCACGAAAACGCATCAAACAATCTTTAGTTTTTCTTTGATGAAAATCGGTAGAGATTGACAGAGAATTTTTCTGCATTCTCAAAGAATAACATTTATAGGTTCAGAATCCATTTCAGAGTAAGTAATAGCAGATTTCAGATCTGGTCATTCAGAATGTAAATCAATAAGAAGCTGGAATTGTGATTCGAAAGAAGACTTTTAAAACTGGGGAATGTTTACCAATTATGTAGAGAGATATTGTCTCGCTTCCTGTGTGACATTTGTAAGGGGAAATAACAAAATAATATTCGTTCATTAAAACATGTCGATAAATGATTAATTGCATTTGAAAATTACTTTCAAGCGTCAACTGCTCGAAAAGAAGATAGTCTGTCCTGAAACTTGGTAAGCATTAACCGTGGACATTGTGCTATGTACATATTTATTTCGGTCAGTCTCAGAACACGGAAGTGATTGCGGGTTAGTAAACGTTGGCGAGCATCATTCGGGAAAATGATAATCGGGATTATGGTTTCAAATGTATGGAAAGTGGAAATGCGGAAGCCCGCTTCGTCCGAAGCCACTTTCTGGAGGAAACAATAGTCGAAGGCAGTATTTCATCGGTCCCCTTATCATTGGAGCCATTTCCGATAGGGGGATGCAGCGAAGGGGAGGAGATTTCATCTTTGACCGATTTCATTTTCCCGAAACACTGTCTCCGATGCAGTGCGGAATGGCCGATGGGCGGACTCAAGGGGAACGACGAAGCCTCAATAACTGCCTTCTTAACTCAAACCCTGATTGGTTTTTTTTTTATCGGCACCTTCTCTTGCTACAAAACGGTAGTGTCGCGTAAATTCACTGCAACTCGTTCGATAGGAAAGCAAATTTACTAAAATGTGACATCTAGTGGAGACAGCCGTGTCAATTCATCCTCTCTGAAATGGATATATTTGAATCGATAAAATAAATTGAAGTGAAATTCCTCGAAGACTCACTTTCTTCTGTAAAACAGATGATAACGTTCATTTTTATGACTGGAATATATATTCATAATGAATATTAGCGCACAGTTCTTAAAATGATCACCAAATACTTCGCGAGAACATGTGGAAATATGGTAATGAATAAATTAAATAAAAATAGGCTTAACCAAGTTGAATTCATTATTTCCACATTAAAAAATTTACTTTCCGTAATCCCTGGAGGGTTATTTTATCTCTAGTTAGGCTTGCATTCTATGTTTTGCCAATGAATTGTGTAATATTTCTTTAACAATCCTATTGCACTAAATATTCCATTTTATAGCATAGAATGCTGTTTTGAAGAACGATAAAATAAGTCTAACAATTATCTTAGCAATTTACCAAAAAATATTCAATTGGTCGTTGGAACTCGAGTAATTACTCGAAAGAGGCGTTAACATTTACAAATTTTGAAAAGCTTCACACGATTTTTAATCAGAAATATTTGTTTATATGAGAAATTTTATTAGTTCAATTTATCAATTAAATTGCAAGGTGCCAGATTTAAATCTGTCCCGATATAATATCGACAAGCAAATTTCGTCAGCTTTGAGAAGAGGGTGTATGGAATCAACTGCTTGGGCCGTGACTTGGTGGTATGGATCCATCAGGAGCGAAAGTAAAAACAAACTTTTACTATACCACAATATTTTATTTAGAAACGACCATGGTTTCTAAATAAAATATTCCATGGTATAGTTAAAGTTTGTTTTCACTTTCGCTCAAGAGGGTGTATTTAATCTACAGAAACACTATCCCTTTTGATCAAATCAAAAAGTAAATTGTAACGTAGCGAATAAAATTGACTCCTTCATGAATTCTGTTTAAAGTAATTTTAGATTTAGAGAACATGTCTTAAGCATCTGCTTAACTGTGAATATAGTTACTACATTAAGTAATTTAGATTACATAGAATTTAATTTGGATTACTTTTAATAATTCAAATTACCCTCTGTATCTTCGTTTCCTTGATCTGCAAAAAATTATTAATAACGATGATGAAAAATTTCACATTCAATATTTTTTAAATAATGGTCTCAAAACTACAGGATAAGCAAGGTAATCATTATATGGTATCGCAAAATCTTAAAAACTTTGATTTAGGGAAATTTTTATTTTTAAGTATCAAGACATTATCCCGAATATACAGTTTCAGGTATTATTAGTCAGTTTCACCAAATATTTCGAAAAACGTTCATTTTTGAACTATTAACTATATATTATTATATTACTATAGTCTTGTCATGTAAATCACTAAAATATTGCAAATATAATAATTTTACAAATATACTTGCATGATTATTAAGTTTAAGTGGATTATCACCCTTTTAGAAAAGGATACTATTATGTGCATTTAACTTTAATCCTAGAGACAGATCAGCAATTTTGAAAGGTTTCTATCTAATTATTTCTAATCTTGCTGAAATTCCTATAATTATACCAGAATTAGACTAACTAACAAGAAGTAGTGAAAACACTGGATGGAGTTAGATATTGACCATGATTTTGTTTACTCGTGTACGCATTCCAAAATGCCGGTACACGTTGGTGTGTATCCCCTCACAAAAATCTGAGAAGGGCGACTCATGAATTTCAGAGCGCGTATTTAATTAAGCCTTACTTTGATGTATTCGTGCCATATACTACGTTCGACAGAAGGAATACAAAATCCTACTTTGAATTCCCAAAATGTACATTTTATGCCGGGTATTAAAAGGGAACAGGTGTCACGTCGCCTCTGAGTTATGCCTCCACTAACGGTCTCGCAGACTTGGGAAAACCTCTTGTCCGAAGTCTGCAGCGAAATGCTTTATTTCGGAGGGAATGTGGTGCGGAAGAGGGTGGCGAGCAGTAGTGTCCACGGCGAAATTGATCAAAACACGTGGGCCGCTGACCCATAAAAAAGGCCGTATAATCCATCCGGCACCACGCCCCGGAAGGCCTCCCCAGAGCATCTCACCCATCAATATTTATTAGAAGACGTTGGTCCAGTGGCTGCGACCGTGGGTCCAAGAACACTTCCTCCCCTCGCTATTTCAGAATTTAAATGCTTCTTTTCCGAAGATGTTCGTTCCCTGAGGCGGTATCGCCGTCATCTGTCCAGAGGCGACCATTGACGCTGTCTTAATCGTTGGCTGTTTCCTCAGATTTCAACATCTACTCGGACAGTGCCGATCGCCATTGACTGGCGCCGCATTCATCAAAATACGAGCTTATTCCATAATCCCGCGAGAATTCACGGGGAAATTACTCCAGAATCAAATTCATTGTCAAAAGATGTATTTCTCCCTCTTTGTTTTGAAACTTTTCATATTATTTAACTTCGAATGTATCCGGTTTAACTTTTTCGGATAATATCTCATTGCCAAATAGAGTTAGCAATTTATTTATTTCATCATTTTTAAATTATATTTCAAGAATTTTGGTTTATAAGAACCATATGGAATCAATGGTGCATAAATATTTAAATGCTTCATATTTATTGAAAAAGTGAAATTAAAATCCATCATTATTGACGGAGAAGCACACTTGTTCATCTAAATTTGCCAGGGATTGGTTTCTTGCATTCCTTCAAAACCATTCTGTCACCAAACAATCGCACCTTTCCCTAATTATTCTTAACCAAGACACTAGCCATTACTCACTGTCAAACATTCATTACCCGAAGCGATAACTAGTTATTTTTTGCATCTAGGCAACAACTAGCATATTTCAGATTTCGAAATTAGTTTGAAATCGTTCCTTTCGTAACATAATATATTTGGTTACCCTGTATATACCGTTCTTAAGAAAACATCGAATGTTCGTTACGCATATGTTATTCCGAAATTTACCGAAATCTTTTCTACGAACTTCAAAACGAAAACTTGCTTAGTTGAGCGATATTGTAGTACAATACCGCTTCATGAGCGTGCCCGTTCAATGATCCAATGTTGCCCATAGGATTCGTTTCCAAGAATTTCAAATAACACGGTCTGCAACGTGACTAATTAAGATTTCAGTTGAAAAAGTATGTTCACAATACTAGGAGCAATTCACGTGTGGTGATTCATTTTTCATGACGTAATATGTGTTCCCAAAACTCCCTGATGCATCTACAAGGACTGATTGGGTCATTATTATGTCAAATAACTTGTCCCATTCGTAACAAACTTTCGCGGGAGTTTTATTTTATCGAAGTATATGCTCTCGATTTTTCAAGTACGCTTTTTATTCATTTAACTTTAATGTGTATTTTCTAATATTTAGTAAAACACGACTGACTCAATATTACAACCTAGATAATTCCTGTAGAGGATCAACCTCAGACATGAAAGAGCCGTGAGTTCTGCCAAATGCATCACTTTAATAAAAAGTACCAAATTATCCGCGGGTTAATAAGTGCAATTTACGAGATATACTGAAAAGAGAATTAAATGTAAAAATAAAACAGCAACGCAACTTCGAGCCACTAGAATGTGAAAACACTGGCTGAATATTGTAGACCAGAAGGAAGTATTCAAGTAAAACTCGTGAAATTTGAACATTCAACTATGAAAAATGTCTACAAATTTATTATAACTTAGATTTATATTAATTTTTCAGGGATATCGAAACTTTATTGTTTCAAATAGACACCGTAAATGAATATATTCTGGAAAATCACTAAATCCTTTGTTTCTTCATATTAATAGTGATTTGATTCTTTCATTCATTGGGCCCCAAATATCTATCAGTATCATAGTTTGAGCTAATGTTTAGGATAAAGCTGTAGTTGAGATCCAAGAAGACTACTGTTTCTTAAAGATTTTTCATAAAGCGATAATTTCAAGTAAAGATAAATATATTGGCAATTCTTCTCCATTGATTTTACAACGAACTCTCAAACAAGAAAGAATAAATCCTTAATGGAAAATTAGTTGCTAATTTTACTGCGCCTTTTCCATGTTACTTCAATGACCTTTGTGAATAAAGCCAATTCGTTTCTTTATGTCAAGAAAATATATTACTTTAAAACAACCCAGCGAAAGGTAAACGGATGAAAAAGCAGATTCTAAACAAAACATTGAAGTCAGCAAACGTCTTTCGTAGGAGCCACTGAAAATAATCAGACCTATCTCCTATCTTATCCATTTAAAATTTAGTAAATGGGTGGGAATAACTGTGCAGTTACTAGGATGGAGTTCCACAAAGTAAAAGCTTCCTTGATTGATTTCATTTAAAATTTTTCAATCATGCTAGAACTATATATCAAATTTAGGAAGAAATAAGAATCTATTGGTTGCTCGAAAAACTAAAAATATGAATTCTGCAAAAATATATTGTAGGAAAACAAAGACCTAGAGGAGGGTGTGGAAAACTCGTTGAATTTTGCGACGAAGTAAGCAAATAATGGAAGCTAAAAAATTAAAAATTTTTAATAGGACTTTGCGTGATCAATCAACTGTAAAACATCGAAAGAGATATGCTTTAAAAATAGACCGTACTTGAGGCCCGATCAGAATTTTCAAAAACATTACAGAAAGAAAATCTAATTGAATAATAGTATTGGAAGTAAAATAAAAGATAAATTTCAAGTACATGATAAGGATATTCCTATCATTGAGAATCTTATAGAGTGTCTGAGTAAATTTTTTAAACAATTGCTCTCAATTTTAAATATTTACGATCTCTTAAATGCATTTTTCCGAACTAATTTCCTGAAAACTAACACAGTTAACGTGCATATCGATGAGACGAATAGATTTCCGCGGCCTTAAATTCTGATTGTATTTTCCTAATTCTTGAGTGAAATATACGTTGATGCATCGGTAAACATTCCGACCGCGCATCATCACAAGTAATAACGCATAGAAGAATGTAATACGGAAGTGAGTCGGTTTAAACGGAGAGCGAAGGCAAGGAAGTGTAAGCGAGGCGATGGGAGTTGTCAGAGATAATATCACTCCATCTTGGAATCCCTATTCTGGATTCGCTTCACCCCATTCTTCGTCTGAACACGCATCCGGTGCAAGTGCCGCACCCCTACTCTTCCCTCCCCCCGCACCACGGTCAACAGTGCCAAATATGCTCCAGAACGAGAACTTGCAACTCAGTTGGATTTCATATGCGTCTTCCAACTCCCGCTATTCTTTTTCGAGCAATATCTGTCTTGTGTGGAGTCCAAGGAAGGCGGCCTGAGTTACGCTTAGAGTTAGAGCTGTATCATGTATGGAGGGATTCCTTGGACAAGAGGGTTTTTCGTAAACTATATTAGGAACGACATTCTGAAATATAGGTTTAATTTAATGAGGAAGGGAATTAGCAGGAAGGTAGAGAAAGTGAAGTTCTAACCTAAGCGTCCAATAGAGTAATTAAAATACCTTCTCACCCTGGTTAAGATATGAGAGGATTAATACTTATACGAAGTACTATTTTATGACCTCTTCAGCTGAAGGAGCATTTAGGATTTTAAAAGTATATTTGCACCCTCTTTAGCAATAATAAATATTTTTCACAACTAGGATGGTAATTTTTATATTCTTTATATAAATATATATATTTATTTGTATTGTTTTTCCACCATTTTTTGTAATTAACATTTGTTACCCTTAATGGTTAGGTTAAAGGGAAGCCCTAAAGGGCCTAACCTCGCCAAATAAAGAGTTTTTATTATTATTATTATTATTATTATTATTATTATTATTATTATTATTATTATTATTATATTATATTATATTATTATTATTATATTATATTATTATTATTGTTTTTAGTGAGGATAAGTCGGAGACTTATCAGGACCATGATGTTTGTTTCTTTATTATTCTCATGCGTTGGTTTGTACATCTTATGACCTTGAAATTATCTTTTCAGATTTAAATATATGTATGCCAATAATAACAATAATAAACTATCCTTCGACAATGAAAAAAAAAATATATATATATATATATAAATATATATATATATATATATATATATATATATATATATATATATATATATATTTATATTTATATTTATAGTCTTATTATTATTATTATTATTATTATTAGTATCCTATCATTCCTTAATTATAAATAAAATGATGATGATGATTTGAAGATGATTTTATCAAATACAAGAATGGCGTGAAGAACGTCGTATTTTCAATTTGAATTTTTTATTGGATAGCTATGAATAACAGTTCCTTTTTCTGCGATGTCTCACTCGGAAATGTTTTCGAACGGGTAAGAGCGTTTAAATCATTTGCTGTAATATTGACAGAACATACCCCCGTAAACTTTCGTCAGATAAAATCGTCAACTTTTTGTTTTACCTACTATGTAGTACATCAAGCACTAGTATTAAAACACTCGCATCCCCACAGATTCATGATTCATGACCGGTTTCCGAAGAATCCAGCTTCTGACTAAAGCAACAAGATAAGTTACATCTCTTAATCCATCGAATCTGTTGTCGGTGTATTAACAGATCTTCAGTTCTTCTTACTTCGAAGGAATTTGAGAAAAAGAAACAACGAATTCCTGGCACCTTGTGATATCTTCTGATACGTAACTGTCGATTTATGAATGCGCCATTAATCTTCTAAACGAGCCTCTGAGAAAAGGATTCCTCCGCGTAATTAGAAGGAAATCGAAATAAACTGGAAAGGTGAAAAGTTTGTTGCTTTGTATTTTCTTGAGAGTGGGAGACAAGTCAATGCTAATTGCCCGAGCAAATTGAGGGCGCTAAAGAGGGGCGCTAAAGGGGCGGCGCTGAATGGGTAGTTAAGCGCCGGCATTCAAGTCGCGCTAAACATCTGTTGATGAACTACTATGCTACGTAAAAGGGACTCAATTAGCGAAAGTCGCCCTCCGTTGTGTTAAGGCGAGAGCGGATGCAAAGAGATTTAAAAGATGTCGTCCGCCGATTTCTCCAAAATAAAAACAACCTTGGCAACATTCGTGCGAATTTCATGGTAGTCATTCTTGCCTGATTTTATTCTTGCCAAGAGTGGCTATTAATTGATCTGTTTTATTCATTCGAACGTATTTGAAAGAAAATTGTAATTAACTAACTATTAAAACGATGGCTTTTTGACTTTTTTTTAGAAAAAGAAACGTGTTCATGTGCACATTTAATTTTGAAGCTTCTCGGTCTTAATCTGGGGGAATTAATTGAAAAATTATCAATAAGCATATTCTCTTTTTATAGTTATGGTTTCATAAAGAGGGTAAATTTTGGCATTTTTTCGGCTTTAAATCTGCACTCCATTTATTTTCACTTAGTGTCTAATTGTTCTTTTATATATAAAATAAAATAAATATCTTCAGAATCTAAAAATTTCGTTTGATATTGTTGAATATAATACGCAACCACTACATGCAAGCGTAAGAATAGCCTAAGGAAAGTCCATGGATGGGGAAGTACAATTAATACATACGGTGTCACTTCGTAGAATTTTAGAGAGTTCTTAAAGGAATGAACTTTGAGTAACTTTGAAAGCCAATCATCTTATTCGCTAATTATTCACTCTTTTAACATGAATGGAATGATAACGAAATCTCGATATACATTCTCGAAAAATTGTAGATATTAGTAAAGATGAAATAAATTCAATATTCACGTATTCTTTGATTTCCCTATGTTCACGAAATGACTATGTAATTGTCACTTTCATTTAAGTATCATTACTAACTTTGTAGGTAATTGTTTTGAAAGATTGTGCTGGTTATTTCCTCTTCAAAGTACAAAGAAAATATAAAGACAGGAGGCAGATAATAGGACATCTCTTTGAAACTGAGAAAACAGAAAACCCGCTGCTTCGTTTGATTAGATGATGTTCATGTAAAGTTCGAAAAAGACACCCAAGAAAATTTAAATTCTCTGCGATTTTGGAAAATAACTATCGAGGCACATTTACGTTGAATAAATTTCACAAATAACCGATTTAAGCGAGAGAGTTGTCTATCTTAGAGGTGTCCTAACTTTTTACACTTCGGGCCTGAGATCACGTTACTCTGGAAACACATTTATTTATGATTATATTGAAAACGTTATAAAATTTTGATGTAATCAGATTTTCCGAAAAAGTCCTCAACATCCCGGTTTTACCTATGAATCCTCCAAGAATCAAAATGATCAAAGCCTGCCTAACCGTCATGGATAATTGCATAACTTATAAAAATGATTGAATATCACTTTACGCTGCAAATGTCTGCTTGGGTAACTCTTAGCAATCATAAGGGCCTATATTTGCACCACTGATCTAGCCTGAGAAAATTGATTGGAGGAATGCAATCATTTCTGCTAGTATCCCAGTGACAGATATCTGCAGCATTTAATTCTATAGGCATTCAATTACTTCCTTCGCGCAATTAATAGATAATTCCTACGTAGGAGAACCAATATCAATCGACGGTGTCAAATTAAATGAAAACAAATAAATAATTCTAAACGAATACGACGAAATAGTTATTATTTTCATTTTGCTAACTCTAACAAAGACCAACGGTTACGGCTGAATATGAAAACAAAACCATTTTACAGAGATTTCGTAGGAACTCCGCATTGCTATCTATAATTGAGTAGCTTTGATTCAGGGCAAGAGCGAGTTCACACCCTCGTTTCAGCGCTTAGCCTCTGACCCCTTCTTTTGGTTTCCATTGAAAACGTTTCGTTGGCGCGCAATTAAAACGTCAGGCGTTCAACAGAGGAGAGCTAATCCAACGCCATCTTCTCGCGACCTCTGTAAGTAGCAGCACTTTATCTCGCTCTCCCCATTTGCGTTCGCCCCTTCCCCATTCAACCCCAACTGACGAGCCCCTACTGAATTAGATTGTGTTTTCGCACCCACTACGGGTGCAACGTTCAATTTTCGCACTGTAGACGTGTTCTCCTTATAGGAAATATTTCTAAGACCTTAGGTGGTGAATAATGTCTATATTAAGAATACATTTTAAGATCCAGCGATTGTATTAAGATTTTTTTTAACTCTAGAATTCCATTGTCTTTTCTAACAAGCCTAAACTGAGTGTATGAACGTAAATGTTACTAAGCCATATATTTTACCAAAATTGGAGAGATTAAGTCTGTTAAGAAACTGCACCACAAAACACAAAAAGGCTTTGATGAGATTCTGTTTAATCAACATGTTGATTAGGAAAAATCTTGAGGAAATGAATGAATAATTACGTTATTAATGAATTACTAATATTTTCTAGATAATTCGTTCATTCGCTGTACCATTCTCAGCTCAAAATTGCAACGCTGGTCTTCAAGATCTCACATTCTAATAGAATATTCCAGAAGATGTCTAAATACGAGGAGGATGCGTGAAAGATTAATTAAGGGTAACAAAACCTTTTTAATTTCTCTTCCATATCTGACACATTTCTTCATTAAATTAGCGAACTTGAGAAAATATGTACGCATTGGGTTTGATTTTCAGATAATTTTCTTAATTCTCAGTAATACCCATGCAGATGGAATTTTACTTTTAGAACTATATATAATTATTTCTTTAGCAAGTATTCGATTCCCAGTGTTGCATAAAATGTTTCTGGAGCGCTGCCCTATGTTAGTCTCTACGGCACGTAAACACTAAATCTACAAAATATCGACTCAAGGACAAAATGCAAGTGCGATTTACGGTATTAAAACGCGTTACTGAGCCATTCCACTTTTAGGGAACATTTATGGCCACTTTCTTAAGTTTAGCATGCCCAGTTATCACAGAAACAAATTTAAGAGGAAACTCAGGCTCACAAAGAAAATGAAGTAAATTTATAGGTTGATGTTTATTTAAGAAATATGCAGTCGTGTTGATACACTTTATATTAATAAACCTGGAGCTTCTACGGTGGATCCATTCACAATGGTATAGAATCTTTATTCATTGAGGGTCCGCATGTGGAAGGCCTCACCGGAATGGTCTATACGGTAGAGGTCTGCATGGGTCGAAAAGTTCGAACCAGGCCCATTCGTCGTCAAGCCCGAATCCAACCCGGCCCGAACGCAAATACAAATTTTCTTTCTCAAGCCCGACTCGAGCCCGAAATTTAATTAAATCTTCATGGTATTATTCGTTGCGATTTGGAGAAACGTTCATTTATTTTACTTCTTCAGTAATGCCAAAATATCTTCATAAATTAAATTAAACGAAAATGAATAAAGAATCATTTTTAAATGTAAAAGCTTTAATTAATTTTGTTAGTAATTGAAGTGAAAATAAACTATTTGGTAAAATGAATGAAAATTATAGTAGTTCTGAAAAAACAGCCATTTCGTTTTATCATATCGTAAAAAGTTATAAACATATAGCTAATTTTTAAGTATGAATATATTATTAAACAGGTGATAATGTCAAAGGAAAAGAAATTTTGGAAATCAAAAATTGATTTCGGTAAATGAGAAACTTATAGCAAAATGAAAAGTGAACATAATCTGCATTTCTCGGGCCTAAGCCTATGGGCCCAAGCCAGGCCCGAGCCCACTGCCTGCTTTACCCGGCCCTTGCTGACCTTTACTATAGGGTGGTCCATCGGTTGACTAACCCCTCTGATCGCGAACTAATAGCATCGCAATCATCGCAAATTATGGCAAAGGTCGCAAACAATCGCAAAGATGGCAAACAATTTTCGAAAACAAAACCGTCTCGGGAGACGAACAATCCAATGAGTGAGGAACATGCAAGTGAGGTTTGAGTGTCTGGGGCAGGGGCATAACTTATGTTTCTTGCACAAAATGTAGTACTCATGTATCGACACGCACTGTCGCCAGTTGAAAAATGAAGAAGTAATACTTTGTATAGCATTCACTAAAGGGTGGGGTCCAGAAGAACCTGAATTACCATGCCACATACCGTTTTTCGGAATGTGGCATAAAATGTGTACCTGTTAGTACTGTGAAAGTTTAAATGAATAATGGTTTGATTAATATATTTTTCATCGATTCCTGGCGCAAAAGCTGTCGGGGGTTATGAACATTAAGGAGGAGGAACGATCTTCAGGAAGGAATTAAATTCGTGAGTGAAGGTTTCACATTATACATACAATTTATACATTATTAAATAAGTAAGTAGTACAGTATCGTGCTTCTACGAAAGGAAATGAATTTGATCATTAATTATGGTGAAGAAGAACATGTGTATTTTTATACTCGCATGATCTGAAGAAAAAGACTAAGAAATAACGCAATTTGAACATTTGAGTTTTGCTCGGGAGGAAAGGAAAAGGCCTCCCAGAAGGACTGGAAAGTGCGTGGGTTTTCCACCTCTGCGTATTGGAAGAAAGAAAAGAGAGAGAGAGAGAGGGAAACGGTGCATAGGAGAGGATGAGAGTGGAAGGCGAGAGCAGCACGAAGACGACCAGTTGGCCCAGAGGCGGGGGTGTGAGGGGGCGTTGAGGTGGGGGGATGAGGGGGCGTTCGGGGATGAGGTGAGCGGGGGAGCACCCTTGGCGACTGCGGAAGTCCACACTCAGCAGATTTGAGCCATTCGCTCGCTCCACGCACTGCACCCCACTTTCGGAATTCCATCCTCTCTCCGTTTCTTCCGCTCTGTTTTTCTCTCTTCCAAAGGGACGCCCAAGGATTCGTTACATTTTTACGATAAAATGGCGAACGTTACAAAGTTTTAAGTGATCTGAACTACTTTGGTTTACTAAAAAGTGGCTAATCTCAGAAGGGGAATCGGATTATTCCTGTTTCGCTCCTTTCGTTAGAGGCGTGACGTAATTTTTCTATTATTACAGACATAGAAAGGACAATGCAATTAAACAAATTGCTATAAAACCTTACGTAATTGAGTAATTTTACCTTCCAATTTTTAAGGATTGACTTTGATGCGCGTTTTCACCTTTCAAATGATAAAGAACGCAAAACTTCTTCGAAACATTCCAACTTTTAATAATTATCACTCGGTTAGGAGAACAAGAATCTCTTTTCGCATTTGTTCTCTCTTTTGGTTGCAAAAAAATTAGGCATCATTCCTCCACTTGGAAGTTTACTTCGCATAAAACTTCTCAGCGTAATTTCTATCACTCTTTGATAAGTAACCTTTTATGTTATCCAACTACTTATATTCCTCTTGCTCGTTCCTTTTTCTTTCCTCTTGAATCCTACTTTCAATTACTCTCTCCATCCCTTATCAATATTTGACCAACGCATATCATCTCTCTTTACGTGACATTTTCCTGAATCACCATCAGTTCTCTTCGCATCATGAGAGCGGCCACTGCAGTCCTTTTAAACCCAATTCCTCCCATTCTCTGAGAGGACACTACCGAAGAATGAGATTTGGCCTACCAGTTTCCACCTGCAAAGCATATGTTTATTGGGATAAAGTATCTAAATGTGAATAAAACGACTGTTTAGCCACCATCTAAGCTTCAAAAACTAAACCAAGCTCTTAACAGCTCTTGATTTGTGAAATTTTTATTCACGGACGGCGAAAGAAATGGAAAATGGTAGAGGGTGACTCAATTATAAAAAAGGTGAGAAATGGTCCTCATTGAATATCGATTGCAAGTTGAACAGGAGGATGATTAGGAAAGAGTACATAGGAATTATGTACACCCCACTAAGAGATGGTTTCTTGGCTGATGTATTTGGTCCCCTTTAAGAGAATGATAAGTAAACCGAACCCAGATGATGATCTTTGATATATATCTTCCTAAGTCTCTGCTGCTAAAGGAAAGGGTAAATTGCACATAAGGGCGTGCACCCAAGAAAAATTATAAGGAAAACGGACTTGAAAAAAGTCTGACTGGGTCGGGAATCGAACCCGGGATCTTCCTCTACCCGGGAGACGTTTTGGGAGCTTTGTGTGCAAGGGCAAGTGTGGTTTCGTCCGATTGTTGAAATGTCCTGTCTCGGTAGCCTAGTGGTTAAGGCAGGCTCCCGGGTAGAGGAAGTCCCGGGTAAGTCAGACTTTTTCCAAGTCCGTTTTTTCTCTGCTGCTATTAAAAATATCCCATAATTAGAGTAGTAATCCTATAAGCCACAGTCACATCCATACATTTCCCATCTTTTGATAAATTTTATACTTTATAAGCATGTATTTCCAAAGAGCACCTAATGAGTACACTTTTCTACAGTTGATCAGCCCTCCTAACTTTGGGTCTCCCTCCTCGCCTGAGCTAGTGAACTACGCGATAGGTGCAACACCCGCTTATCCCAATAATTCAAAGAATGGACTGAATCAAAAGCAAGATATTCACTCATTGCTATTCACATCCTCTGCTATTTGGAGTGATTTTAAATTCTGTCCATAGGAAGTATTTACACCCATACTACCTTTATTGCGGCCTCGATTTTTCATATCGCTATACTATACGGTCTATATAATAAACAGTATAGTAAAACGTACAGTATGGTTTATATAGCATACATTTACTGTGATTTATCTTCAAGTTAATGAAAAAACTTTCACATCCTTCATTAAAAATAACATGATTTTTAAAGTAAAATATATTAATAACGCATTTCCTATATATTTCCTCCTTTCCCCCAAAAATGTTCGTGATTTAATATTCTCCGGTTGGCCTTCAGTTATTCTAGCCGACGTCTGTCACGTCAATCCAATAATTATCCCAATATGATAGATCAGAGATAGGGAACCTGTGGCCTTTACGACACATAATGAGATACAATTCGCTTTTCATCAAACGGTTTGGATGTTAAACTGTTTGAGTGAAGACAATACGCCGCCCGAGTTCAATCCACATATTTCTTGGACGATCGTTACTTGTATTTATGAATTTCCCGCTTTTTAAATATTCAACTTACTTGATTCCTCATTAATTAGTTCCTTATAAAGTGACATTTGTCATTAAAAGCGCAATTTTGCCATGTTTCCTTGTGAATTTTCATGACAAGAATCACATAAATCAGAGAAAGGAAATGATTTGTTACTCCCATCAGTATGAAGATCAGAATTCTTGCTATCCAATATATGTTTTAATCCTTTATGAATATTTCCCTTTGCTCGGTCTGAGGCCTAGAGCAACCGAAGCTCTCCAAGAAGACGGTTTGAAAAATTAATTAATTAAAGGAAAGAAGAAATCTGATTAATTCAGTATCATAGTCGATAAATACCCTCAAATTAAGAAGGGAATTGTAAACACTGTTATATATAATGTATTCTGTTATCAACGTGGAAGATATTAATCGGAGAAGAGGTTGGAAAAGAATTACTTACGACGAAGTTGTAGGGTATGGAGAGATATGATAACTCCGTAAAAGATCACCCACTTGACAATAAATTATTACAGTTTAAACTATTTGTTCAGAAAATAAATAATTTCGGTTGATAACACGCATAAGTATTGCAGCTTTTGTGAAAAATCGTATTAGAGACAGAAAAAAATCAAAGTCTCTTGTATTTTGGGCTGAAAAGAAGGATGTCTCCAGAGATATGGCTTTCTATGGGGGTGTTCAATAGAATTTCGGTAGAATACGGATCGGTGCGAGATCCGGTCTTCTCTCCCATAAACTCACGTTTCGATCTTTAAAATTCGGTAATTACGAATTTTTATCGCGGGACTAATTTCCAATAGTTTTCGACACGGCTTGAATTGGAGGACAAGATAAGGCTAAAGAGGGGCCCCTTCATTGTTTGGACGGAGGGGCAGCGTCTGCGAGAGAAGTTTTCCTCCCTATCGGAATCAATCGGTGGGGGAGCCAAGAAAGAGGTTAACCGAGGGAAGAAAAAAGGGAGGTAAAAAGCGCGGAGGAAGGGAATGAGCTATTGAATTGCGTCTGTGTCCCTTAGGGATTGGAATAGGGATTAAGGATGAACGTTTTTCGGCCCTTGTTGCCCGAGAAAGAAATATTTATCCCATCCAAATGGTTCGTATGGAGTGGAAGAAGGGAAGAGTTACGACTTCGTAAGTTTAACTTGACACAATGATGACGCATCTGCAGAAATCACGTATATACTTTAACTAAAACAGACGAGCAATCATCTTGTAAGTCACACAAATCATTAATAACAACCGCGGAACTGAGTTGTAATAAGAAATCCCGAGCTGTCTAAGTAAAGTGAGTTAATAACGGCTAGTTCGTTCGGGGTCACTGCTAATCCACTATAAAGTAATCAAAATTACTACGCCATTTTAAAATGTTCTTTACAGCGTATTGAGTGAATTCGATTGAGCGCATTCGATTTCTATCAATTGGCTTCTGTTTTTATCATGTATTTCTTCTTCGAGTTTGAGTCTCGGTTACCTCGTAATTTTTCACTTCCATCAATACTTGCGTTTTCAGTTGCACTCATAAAATTCCTTTGCCCTAAACTTCCATCCCACCGGTAGCAAATTATGCGAGAAAAGTGATTAAAACAGAAACAATATAATTGTAAGCTGTTTATTAAATTCTCAGTTTTGGGAATGCGATTTAAAAATGAACCTCTCACATGCGGACCTGCTTTTAATTGAAGGGAACTAAGTTCAAATGGTAGATTTTTGAAGCCATCGCATAAATACCTGTCTCGAAGAGTTGTTCATCAACGTCTGATACCCGCTCGAGACTTTTATACATTTTTCCTGCAAATATAATTGCGAATTTCTCACCTCCGTGACAACTCTACGAATCCAGCAATTATGATTCATCCCAATTTGTTAACTATGTTTGAATGCAAATATAACTCTTTCTTACAGATTAACTTTAGCCATCTCTAGACATAAAACCAAGTTTCGTGAAATATGAAATATATTGCAACAGAGCTGCGTCCCATCCAATAACTCAGTTTTAGTTCATTAAATGCGCATATATTAAACTGATAATTTCCGGGTGTATAAGGAAACGGAATTTTCAAGTAATCGGTATCCATGAAGATCCCAAAACATTGAAAATATAAAATGAGCTATTCATTGGTTTAGCTACTCTTCAAGCATGTTTCCATAAAAGAATAGCAATAAACGATATTCGACCTTAAAGGAATAACGTTTACTAACTTTACATTACGTTTAAATTCTATCTAATAAAAGGAAAAGTGGTAGAATGAGTAGTAGGAGCTGATATGCTGTTTTCATAAAGTGATTTAAAAGATATGTAGAAAATTTCAACCATTTCAAAATTTCAATCATTCCATATACTGTTTAAAAATTCCTCTATTGCGAACTAGCGGATCTTTTTAAGAGTTCAATTCAATTTTAATAGACGGAATCGCCACCTCAAAGTGTTCATATTTTTTTCCTTTTGAGCTCATTCTATGACAATTTACCGTAACAAAGATTAAATATCTCCTATGAAGAAGATCTACAAGGAGAACATATATATTTTTCAAGTGAAAGTGAATAAATCTCCGACGAAATCTGAGTTCTCCGAAATGGAAGCCATGGCGTCATTCTCAATAAATTAAGCGTAGATCAGAGAAAATAACAACACTGAAGAAAGCCAGGAGAACGGTCAGAGTTGTCTGATATGGTATTATATACTTACGATAATCCCTCCACGGATAATATAGTGCAGTTCTGTATGTAAATAACTAATTAAATGAAACGATATTTGGTGAAGCTTATAAATGTTTAATTTCAAAGGAATTTTGATTGATTTGTATGTGGATAGAGTCGATTGTTATTTTTTTGGAATTTGCAGGAAAAATAAAAGTTTCATATTTGCATTCCTACTTTTAGAAAACAAAACATTTATGGCAGGAGCGACTGCAATGAAAACATACGCATTAGTAAACAGAGTTCAGTATGAATTATAATGAAAGTCAGTGAAAATGAAGATGGGGGAGGGGGGAAAGGAGGGTGGGTATACATCCGGCCCTGCCTCAGCACTCTCTCCGGTGACACCGAAATTGCATCATCATTCCATTTGCACTTCCATTCAATACTCTCTTTCGCTTACTCAGGTGCCTGCTCCGTAATCTTGTTTCAATATTAAATATAAATAAAGATCGAGTTCAAATATATGAACAATACTGCATGAATAGGGAAATAAAATTGGTTGATAACAAGGCAATTCTCAAATAACATTACTTTTGATTAATTACCTGTAGTTAAAATGGCTTCTATTAAATGTTATACTTTTAAAATTAAAAAAAACCCTAATAAAATTAACATATATGTTATCGATCAATGATAAGGGCATAATTATCCCCTAATACTGTCCATCTCATACTAATCGAACTTCAACTATAATGCATTTACTTCTGGCCGAATTATTTCTCGAATCTATTGTTTCGGGGGAATCCGCAAATATTCCTTAACATCGCCACTTTAAGTCGATACTTGATGAATTAGCTATGTTCCATTTCATTTAACAAAGGATATAAATTTCACCTAATTGGTAATGTAATATTCTCTCAAAAAGAACGAAAACTTTTATTCGTATGAACACTGACTTCTCTTAAGAGACACACTCATTGGAAGTGTTTTCAAGTTGTACACGCCTTTGGACGATCTTTAATTAATTTTTTCAAAAATCTGACATAAACTCAAATCAATCAACCTCCTTTTCTCATCAACTAAAACGTAGTAAATAATAACCGACTATAATAATAAAAAATGTGGTATTTCTAATATAAAAGGAATTTTTATCATCTTACTTCTTTTAGGAAGACTAACTCTCAGAGAAGCGTATTTTGTTTACTTTAATTTAAATCCCCTATCGTTATTGTGCTCGTATCTTTCTTTAGTAATCTATTACTGATAGGATAAATATAGAGTTCGAATAATTGAACCATGTATAAATATTTGTATTAATTATTTTAATGAAAATGTCAGGTAGAATATTTACAGTTACTAATACGCACTACTTTTTGATATTCGTCATTTTATCTCTCTATCGCCGTCAAAGGGAGTGTCACCATAGGCCACCAAAAGGGCTTATGAGTAATCTCACCCATGCAACGCTGATTCCAAGAGATTCCCATGAGATGTAAGATTTCCTCTCCCGGATCTTCGGAATATGGGTACCACGGGATTAGCGGTGGTAACGAGAACAAATCGCCTTTGTTCACGAGGATGTCAACTCATCAAGTCTTGTAAAGGCACACGACACCTCAAGGTCACCGGCTGCTTCGACCCTCGAACCCGACGCCCCCGCTTCCGACAGCAGCGACAGCAAAACCCATACCGCGAATTCCGGTGCGGAGGAGGGCATCGTGGGGGGGCGGGGGGAAAGGGGGAGGAAAAGAATAGCTTATTCGGTTGAACGAATGAACCGAAATAACATTTCCAGTATCCCGTTTCGATTCTTATTTCCGATTCAAAAATCCGCTCCTGACAAGATCACGATACATAATCTACTACCTCGTCCGTTGCCTCTTGAAAACTAGCAAACCCGTTCATCATAATATTTCATGGAGTAATAATAGCTTTCTCTGTATTTTACTCTGCGTAAACGAATTCCCACGCAATAGTAATAAAAACAGTGTAAATCTTATTGCTCAGTATAATTATTTAGGCGCGCCGATCAACGTGATTCCATTTAGCGAACAAAAGAGTAACGAACGTTACTACGAAAGCAGTGACAATATAAGGATTTAAGAATAAATTTGGATTCCGAACTAAAAGAATTTTGATTTGTCAATATATTAAGGAATATTTACTGTTATTATTTCCACTGAGTTAGAGCAAATCACGCATCTGATGGGCGTGGGGAAAGGTTGTATTATTGTTAATGGACATTCAATACGGAATTAGTTTCCTTTGTGAAAAGTTGTTCCTCTTTTTCTTCCTGGGATAGATTACCGCAAAGTTACTCGCAGTTCGGAGGATTTTATCCATACAATGAGTTAGTAAGAGCATCGGATTAACGTAAAATTTAAACTACTTTTCGTAGGAATCACTAAATTATTTTGCTGACGCTGCCTTTACACTGCTGATTCCCTCTAAACACCTTTCAGGCCTTCCTTCGTCTTTCCTGTTAATTTTCCATCTCCTGCTACTTTACAATATCGCTTGTCTTCCATTCTCGTTGTATCCTATGCCCTTTCAACTACTCCATTCTTTTACTCTTCAATTTATTTATTCCTTTTATGTTGCACAGAGTTCTAATTTTCTCACTTTGGTCTCCACAGCAATTTTCCTTAAATTGGCCCTTACTACTGTCGGTATTTTGTTTTTGTTTATTGAATAATTTTTAATCGGATTGTATCGTAATAGGTCCGCCAAGAGTTTTATGTATGTGTTCTTGATTTTGATTCACCCTGCTGGAATTCTTTTTGTCTATGCTGTGTGGTTCAAACAAATCCCTATTGTTCTGGCTTTCATAGTTTGTTCGTGCATTTCTCCATCTTGGTGTTTTAAGCTTTTTAAAAGAATCATTAAACATCTAACTTTTACTGCTTTCTATATGATATCTTCATTTAAATACAGGTTGCATTGGACCTCTCAAAATGACCATTACCATGTTCTTCTGTCATGTGTCATGATATTCATGCATAAGTTTTTCTTACCTTCATAAATTCACACATTCAGTTAAGAACGGATCTAGACAAAAATTTTGGGGGGGGGTCCGATCAAAATATTTAAAAATAAAAAACATTTCGGCTTTCACAAAACGTGACGTTAGAATTGTGTTAGACAAATTCGAATATTTTCGCTAGTGATTGCTTATTAAATTGTTTGTTTATTTGCGTTATTTGAGTTTCATTTTCGAAAAATAGGCAGAAGTGATATTTCGGGGGGGGTCCGGACCCCCAGGACCACCCCCCTGGATCCTTCCCTGCATTCAGTCAAAATAGCTAATTCCATTATTTCCCCAAACCGATCTGAGTTTTTTCCCAATAGGATCGACAAATGATTGGGAAATGTCTTAATCAGGGTGAGGCGATGAATGGATGCAAGGAAAAAGGAGCAGAGAGAGTGTTGCTATCGGAAGGAGCGTGTGCCCTTTGAGGGCAGCTGACCTCTGCATCTGATCGTGCACGTGCATGCGAGCTGCGGATACCCGAGAAGACGTTTTGATGCGTGGATTAGGGGATAAGGATTGAGATAGACACCGGAGGAAAACACGTGAGATCCATTGTTATCGTGTCTAGGCGTGCACACCAAGCATGTTTTCCTTCCAAGTCAGTTAAAAGAGTAGGGAAACGACAAGTGTTACAAGTGGAGGAATGAAAATCCCTTGTCAATCAACTACCAGACGAACCGATCCCATCGAAACAGAAAATTCGAAGTTATTGTGTCAATGCAAATCTTTCTAAGGAAGATCTTCCCCAACCCAAAGCTAATCAATTAGCCGCTTAACAAGTACAGAAAGGAATGAAGAGGGTAAAAAAAGTCACAGAGACTAATGTTGTTGTCTGAGTTGAGTTAGGTTTGATAAAAATGAAACAATAATAAAGTGGGCAGCGTGTTCGGCTTCGGTGAATGATGCCCCAAATTCCATTCCCGGTGCGAGCCAATATGCAGAATGGCCTAAGCTGTCGAAGCACTTCTAATAAAACAACAGCAGCGACTCTAAATATCCCACAGAGATATACATGCATAGTCACGCTACCTGTACACCCGTATTTTGTTTTATACCTTGAAAAAGGTAATGAGCAGCCATAGGATAGAGTGTGGGTTCTTTATTTTACTAAATACGTAACCTAAGAAACGGCCTGTTTTTTTTATTTTCAGTGTTGCTAGAGGGTGAGATGGCAAGGGTTACCTTATATAACCACCACAAATTACCAGTGATCTGTAATCCACTCAACCATTATCCGTAGGCCCAGTAAACATACTATTTTAATAATTATACTGGGGAAGGAAATGTAAGACTCAATCAAGATTTTAAGGGTTAGCCTGTTTATACTTATGTTGGTGGATTTTCTGAAAATGTTGCTAAAATAAAGCATTGTTAGTTACTTCACCATTCGACTCAACAACGAATCTTTTTTTATTTTCTTCTCTAAGTTCAACATGCTTTCTGTTTACTCTGGAGACGTTCATCGGTGCAGCTTGCGGAGCTAATTTCATGTCGTTTCTGTTTGAGATGTAATTTCGAAGTTGGTATTTTATACTAGTATAGGATTGCCACTGAATTCCCTCAGAGTGCAGAAAGGCCTTCTCGAAGCAGCTGTCATCCGTCCATAGAGAATTGGTCCTAGAATATCGATTCCGCACATAGTTCTGTGTTCCAGAGAAGAAGGAAGCATGCGAAAAACGAAGTAGCCACACTTTGGTAGAGAGGGTAGTAGTCTCCGATAAAAGGTTGGCTTCAATTCGTGAAAGCAACTGCAAATGGCCGTATTTCATTGGTTGAGAGTTACAATTAATCGATTCGTGCTCAAGGAGACTTCATCTCCACTCATCGTAATTATCGGATGTGCTGACAGGTATTCTAGAGCGTGCTTGATGTGTGTTCCATTCGATGACAATGATTAATAGACGTCAATCGTAATTTACTCCGCATACAGTGTCCCCGTCCATAGAATTGTTCATTCGATATTTTTAATAAGCATAAATAATAATCCAAAGATTCTTGAGCATATACAATAAAATCTATGTATTATAAAATCTAGTTACTCTATAATTATTTTCAGCAACGGAAATAAAAATATGAACAAAATTTACTTAACTTCCTAATTCACTTCTTAGTGTTTATTGCACAATGAACAACGCAGATTTCATCGAACTTAATCTGTATAAATGCTGAGGCATTGAAAATATTACTTTGAAATACTCTCTGCGGCATTTAAAAGCATAGCATTTATCAGTAAAATTATTCAGTTTAATCAGACATTTACTTTTGATTTCAACTATTCCATAAGCATTCCAATCCTCAGCGGTTTCTCCACCTATTTCTTTCTACTGGAGACACTCTAGACATTGAAAATTGTTTTCTTCCGGTTTCCTTCATAATTTTCATCCCAAATCTCCGGTTTTCCTTAAATATTTCCTTAACCGTATTTTCTGCACTTTTTTTTCCTGGACCTCTTCATTTGTAACATGGCCTCCTAATTGTGTCGTCTTTTATTACTTCCGTTTATCCTTTTGTTTTCAGACTCGTGCCTTTTTTGTTTATTTCCGTGGTTCTTGTGTTTTTGTTTCTCATCACTTCGCAAGCTGGTGGTTTCTTTGAGAGGAAGTTTCGAAGGGAATCGAGAAGTTGTGACAGCCTCGGATTTGTCTCACGATAAGGAGATCTATTTGTAATGAATCATTCACAATTTTTCCTGTAGATCGCAATGAGTATCAACATCATCAACACTTCCAGAATCAATTGTTTTACATTTTGAGTGGAATTCCATCATTGCAGGAGGAACACAACGGAAATGACATTGCCTTTCAGCGCCACGGTGATCGCGTTCGTCTTCCTAAGTCAGGAACGTAATATAGTCATGGAATTTTAGTCGAACTCCTCTTAGGAGCTTTAGACACTATTTTCTGCCGAGTTTACGCAGGAGCATCTTTGAAGCTAAACTTCTGCTATCACCTCGGCGTCCCATTCACTTTTAATTATCACTTAAGGGCACAGCCTCTCTCATTTATGAACATCGCGAGTTGATTTCTAAAGTTCTAGAGAACTACGATTTTTTTCTTTTTCGGTTCTAGAACGTTCCAAAATTCCGGGAACTTGGAACTCTAATCATTATCATTCCCTAAGAAGCAATGTGAAATTTACTTTTTCTCATTCATCTTCACAATAAGGTATTGGAGAGAGTTGCAAAGTGTTTACTGTCGCCAAAATTTTAATCCAGCTTTCATAATCTTTCAGTTGCTTCAGTGGGGTAAACCCTTGGGTATTTCCGCTTTCTCGATTGATCTCCGAGTACGCGCTCGTAGTTTATCGGAGTAGAATGATGGGGGAAGATTCAATTTCTTCGTCGATGAATCCTAAAGCGATGATTTTTTATAAAATCTTGCATTTAAGATTTCTCACTTGGAGCGAATCCAACCCGAGATAATTTAGCAAAGCCAAAACATTCTTTAGAACCATAAATCTCCGATAGTGACCCGAGCTGCTCTATGTTGAGCCATCTCTAAATAAGAAACAAACCCCACCTAATGCGAATCAATTGCGTAACAATATTCAATAAGAGGTCAAATTAGAGAAAAATGATTTTTTACTTTGACTCTCTGTGGGCATCCCCTCATAATATCACTGGTTAATCTTTCATTTACATTTACCACTCTAATTGCACTCAAGATAAGCTCTTTGAAGGATTAAAACTGATGTGTAATATAACTCTTAGATATTTATAATGATCCTCGAACTCCAGATTATATCATGAAATATGTCATAGTTCGCTAAAAATATTTGTAGAGCGCGTGGAAGTCGGATCTGCGTCCTTCCTTACTTTCAAATCAGAGTGCCAATGTCTCCCCCAACTTGATGTAATGCTTAAGGTCATTCTGTAGGATGCAAGTCTGAAACCTCTCTGTATATGAGAATATCAGAGATATATGATAAGCAAAGCCGCCAATTCGTTAATGTAAATAAGAAACAAAATCGGAAACACTTCCCTGTAGAGATCCGTGAAATTTTGTCCGATAAAGTTTTGGAACGCAACCGACTGTGACCTGTTCTCGACCAATGCGACACCTTATGGATGATCCATCGGGCTTTCTAATTGATCTTGATTCATCATCGGCAGATAGTGAAAATATTTGTGGGAGACCACGTAGACCAACTGGCAGTTCCTTTTCCCCGACGTGGGAGTGGGTCTCGCAGCGAATGCTGACGGTGGACAAAAGAGGTGGCGCTGGTATTCCACGCGGGAAGTTGCTGACCGTCGCAAATGCAGCCGCTGTCACTGAATCAGCCAATATGCGACAATGTATGCGTTGAAGGGCAAGAAAAACTGGTTTTGTTGCGTAACAAATGATATCTCCGCCTCAATATGTTAACCCTTTCTCTTCCAGGAAATTACACCACGCAACTCCTTCGCCATCTGGACACCTTCACCTAACAGATTACGCGAGCTGGAACTCCTGGGAGCGTTATATTTACATAGAAATCATAAGAGAGTGAAATATTAAGTTTAAAATTTCAAACTAACAGTATCTGAGTTAAATGTGAAATATTTGATATATTAAGAGGAGGACAATCAATCAATCATCTTACCAGAATTATCTATTTGGGCAAGGCAATTTACAATGGAATGATAGGTTTGCGAAATCAGGATAGTAAAATATCAAATATATGAGCATAGCGTAATTAAAATAGTAATTATAACTATAGAAAGGATTATTTTCGTTTCTTGACTCACACTTTCCACCCCAAAGAGAAAATAAGAAAGCTTCCTCTCTCTTGCTCAATATATTCGATGACATCAAATGAATAAAGTTGGATGAGATAAACAACAAATTTAAAACTAACTGAAAACAAAAACTCTTCATTTCATTTATTTTTCTTCAGATTCAGATTTATTTAGACTACGCAAGAATATTATCATTTTCGCATTCAACTTTCGATTGATTTCTGACAACAGAGGCCGAAGAGTGCTTCAAAACTTTCATATAAGTTTTTGGCGGTGTCAAACTCCTTTAAATTCCAATGGGACAAATTAAACTAAATTGTGGACCCAATTAGTACCCCAATTGTGTGAGCAATCAATTTTTAAGTCTATTCGATTAACATCTTAGGTAGCAATAATAAAAGACTCCATAGCGTAGGAAGTCCTTTACGTGATAGCTAAGGACGATAACACTGAAACCATACGATATGAAATAAAGCGAGTATGGTCGGTAATAAGTTTCAACCGCCACGTATTACTGAATTTGATCTTCGGCACTCATTTTCACAGGATGTGTGGCCTCCACTGGGGATTGAACCCAATCCCTCTGCGCAACTGGCGAATGCTGTAACCTCTACCCCGCTGAGGCACTTTTGGCTGGGCTTTATATCATATGCCATTGAATTCGAAGGGGTTGCAGACATTTTTAAGATATTTTCCCTGAAAGTGTCACAGTCTTGAACCAACAGCACTTTTTGGGCTATTTTACTTTAAAAAAATGGCTCGAATGGACATGATGGAGGTGTGAACCACTACTTCTTCTCCTTGGCCTTTCTAAATCCATTTTAATTTTAACAGCGTCTATAAGGGGTCGTCCATTAATCACGTGATGTTTTTTGAAACGTTTAACCCCCCCCCTCCCCCCTGGTGATACGTGGTGAGGTTTTAGACTAACCCCCCCCCCTACCCAAAATTACGTGTATTTTTTGGTACAAAGTATCTTAAAATTTTCGGAAGATTATCTTTAAATACAGGTATAAACTAATTTAATTCTGGAAAATTAAGTACCTTGATAAAAATGTCCAGACAGACATTAAGGTTGCAGGTTGTCTCTGACTGGCAAAAAATAATAAATGAAAGGTGTAATCATGTGAAAAACATAATTTTACTGGTGCATGAATATATTTAATTGACCTCGGACCACGGATTAGTGTGACTTTCTTCAACACTAACATGTGGATAAGCATCTTGCAAGTCAGGTGTTGGCACTGTGCTTTCTAGAAGATCAACGACGGTCTCATCAAGCCACTCGGCGTCATCATTTTCACGCACTACGCAGAGAATCTCTCTCGATGTTCGTGTGAGGATGCGGATCATTAAATTTTTTCTGAACCGCACTAGGATTTTTCCCTTCTTATACTCTGCAAATAGGTCTTTATACAGATCTCCTAGTTTAGACATCGTTGCATTGTTTTCAGGTAAAATATACACGGCAATGATTTACGCATGTCTCTTCGACGACAAAATCACGGACTTACTGGCGAGTGGAAAGCCGGGTGGCCGTTTTTCGGTTTAGAAATCGCGCGCTCAACGAAAAAATAAATACATGTGATATCTCACTGCGTCCCCCCGTACCCCCTTTTGATATTTCGTGATATTTTCCAAAATCCCCCCCCCCCCCCTTTCGAGCTCACGTGATTAATGGACGATCCCTAAGGGAATAATATCCTGACACCCAATGTAAACAACCGACTAATTAATCGAATTGCCTGGCTGAAAAGAATAAAAGTACGAGAACACTAAAATGCAATGAGGTCGGATTCGTTGTGGAATTGTATTAGTAGGATTAAGACGCCTCCTATCGGGAATAAATTAAAGGAGATACGGGTGAGCGATTTCGCTGGGTAAGATGAAGTTCTATCACCTTGGTGGGGTCACAGGGGCGATGGGTCCAAGGGATCGGAAGATTTAGGGCTAATTAATAAAGATTAATTAAGGTCTTCCAGAAATCCCTTATTAAGTAGACCGCGCAAATTGGAGTTTTGATTAATGCGCAAACGAAAGCGGCGAATGTATTTCGCAAAACGATTCTGCGTCCACCGAAAGGTTCTCTCTTACGTCGCAGAAAGTTCGGGAAATTTGGGTTCGCAACTTCTGAGGAGATAATTTACGCCTACCTTCGTCAAACGTAGATTGTCCTTTTCATTCTGGCTATTCTACACCCTCAATCACGTTGAGAAATACTTTTCCGTCTATTCCAGTTGGAAACTTGATTTTCACGGCTTTGTGTGGTCAGTATATCTCGGATATTTTTCCCTTTGGGTGATAAAGTTTTGATTTTTTCGGTTCAATCAAATAAATCAATATATAAAATAAAAACTTCATAAATTATTACTGGTTGATTCATCTGGTGAACTACTCTTTAATGAATATATAATACCGAAACTAAAACAATTGGGATATTGACGAAGAAAACCACAGTGACGAGGATATTTAGCTTTGGAAAAGAAAGGACATATTTCTTATCTAACAGTGGATGAATGTACAGCTTAAATATTTATTATCCCTTCATTTAATTTTATTATTTTTGACATCGCTAAGTTTGCGCACTAGTTCGTGTCATAACATATTCATAGGATACTTATTTATTTTATATATCTTTTGCACGGAAAGAGAGACAATAAGGGTTTAGATGTTTTGCGTACATTCCGCTTAAGGTTTGCCGTAAAAAAATTGAATATTGAATTGTTTTCCGACTGACTGTTATGTATACAACTAATGCTCTTGGATGTACTGCGGATTCGTCCACGCGTATTGCTCTGAGCTGTGGCGCCTCTTATGGGAACGCGGCAGACTCGAGAAGTACTAGCGGAATGTCTCCTATGTTTTGCCAACTTTAAAAGTAGTAATAGTTTACTTCAGGGGTACTCAACCTTTTTTGGCGCCCGGGCACCAAAGGGCGCTTCCGAAAGCGAAGCGGGCATCACATTTCCGTCCATGGTGACATTCAGGCCACCCCTTGGCAATATTATCACTTTACCAGTGAACCGTTGGCCGTTTGAATAAAAAACGTTCAATGGTAAATAAGATCCAAAATATTACAACGTATATAATTTCATCACAACCTCACATTTCATATGTGAGAACCTCTCATGTGAGAAAGTCTTTATCTCCGAAGAAAATTTGCAAAGGCCTTGGCGTCATCATCGATGAAAAATTAAACTTTTCGGAACATGTGAATTTTGTCAAAAAAAGAGCATTGTCTCGACTGGGAATGCTCTATAGATTCACAGGGATCCAGTCTCTCTTCGCACTTATTTCTCCAGCTGTGTTCTTCCTCTTCTTACGTACTGTTCTCCCATATGGACCACGTCATCCGAATCAAACCTCTCTTCTCTCAATCGCATCTTAAATTTCTTTCTAAAAATAGTCTATTTTCGTGTCCCGTCTTATAAAAATATGCCAAAAGATCATCTTCTCAATCACCTCAATCTCACCCCAATCAAAGCCTCTCATACTTTCTCCGACATTTCCTTCTTACATAATATAATAAATAGCAAAGTTGATTCCCCTTTCTTACTCTCTCTTTTCTCTTCCGAGTTCCCTCAAGAACAACACGCCTATCCGATACCCTCTCTTTGATTACTCTATCAATAGTGAAACGATTACTCTTCTTTCGCATTCCTTCAGTTTTCAACTCCCTTTCCTCCAATACTCCTTTCGATCCTTTCTTCTTATCTCCGAAATCTATCCAGAATATGATTCCGCGAGTTTGACGAGGAAAAATACAATTTTCTATGATTTTTTAATGCTCAAATTCATTTTTTACTTTATTATATGTTTAATTTGTTGATTTTTCACGATGTTATTGTTATTTTGTTCATTATTATTATTGTTAATCATCAGCAGTAATTGGCTTCGTGCTGTATGTTGATGTTTCTTAATAAATAAATAACAGGGAATACATCTGGTATGAGGGGCATGTGCACCGCTGCGTTCCGAAAAGCAGCAGTCCTTCATTGCGATGAGTTTGATGCATTGATAAGCTGAGCAGAGCTGAATCTTCGCATTCGCATAATGAACTAAATATGACATAGATACGCGTCATGTTAATCTGGCGATAAGAGGGGTAAAAGTTTTATGAAACCCAAGACCAGGAAAAACCAAGTTTCTGACCCTTTCCCCCACCAAACCTCCACTCTATCCCCGATACTGCAATCCCAAGAAATAATGTTGTAGCAAATAAAAAGAATCTTCTTGCCGAAGCTTGGTGGGCACTGTACGAGGTCGCTTCGAGCACCTGGGTGCCCGCGGGAATCAGGTTGAGTACCCCCGGTTTACTTCTCACTTATATTTTTCTCCCATCAGAACTTATCTTTAAGAATTTGGGAATTGGCCGTTGGTTTTCATCTCTCGTAAAACCTGTAGCAAATATTTTTTTCGTATACCGTCGTATCTTATTTGTTTTTCCGTTTTTACTTTCTGCTTTGAATAGATTGGAATTTTAGCTTTCGTTATGTGCTATGTTCGTTGTTTAAAAATCTCTGCCTTCATATGTTTTCCTTGTTTTTACATGTTAGAGGTTAAAAATCCCCAATAGCCGTCTTTGTCGGCGATTCTCGTCTCGTGCACCGATGTTCGGAGAAACGAAAAGAGGACACCGCGCAATACTAAGTAGCCTCCTTAGCTCAGTGGTTAGAGCACTGGTCTTGCAAACCAGGGGTCGTGAGTTCGATTCTCACAGTAGGCAGAAGTGTTTTCAACCACAACAGGGGAAAAAGAACTGAAGGGATATAAAAGCCACATGTGCTGGGATATCCAAAGATCCATCAATTGAGAGAATGCCCCAAAGCCAATGAAGATTCAATAACACTCAAGGCGCATCCCGAAATCGCTGAGAAAACAGCTACTGGAGATTTTTAACCTCTAATTCCTTAACAGCAGTTACCCAAATTTCCTTTCTTTGTTTTTCCATAGTTCGTATTTAACTCACTCTATCAAGAAAGTAACTTTCTTGAGTTTTACTTTCTTTGAGTTTTACTTTCTTGATTATTTCCATCGGGTAACACCTCAATCCTTAATTTTCAACCCACTCGGTTTTCTTCATTCGATATTAAATGAATCGAAGGTTGTTAAGCTGTTAATTAAGGATGTAATATAATGGTTAGCAATTATTACATTTTCTAAAGTGCGATAGTTAAATACCTGCATACGGTATACTCTCCATTTTTACTTTCTCCATATACGTATTATAGAGAAAGTATTGTTTTCATGAAAAATATCGACTTCGAGATTTCAACGGAAATACATGTTTTGGGGTCCCTAGTTTTGGTGATTTTCGGAATGTGTGAATGTGTTTGTGTGATTGTGGGCGCTCTAACGTGAAAACTGTTTACCATATCAATACCGAACTTCATATATAGCACTGTGGTAGGTGCTGTAAGAGTTGATTAGTTTTTGGAGTGAATCGGTAGTCGAGCTTTATTCTTCGAAGCTAATTTCCGTTTTTGCAAAACCATATATCCATAAATATGATATTTAGGCACATACGATTATCTACAAAAGTTACAAAAAATGTATTTTTCTACAAGTTTTATTTGAAAAAATTATCGATATCAACCACTCTTTAGGAGCCGTATCATAAATAACCAATTTTCTGGTTATTGCGACATATTTACATTAAATGTCGTTTTCATTTATACCGTTTCACAATAATGTTAAATACAACATGATTGCTTTATTACTGCAAAGTTTAATTTGGAAGTTGATCTGGAATTTAAAACCCCCCCTTTTTATTTCAGAATAATTATTCAATTATAATCGTTTCGTGTCGTTATTGATTGCTCTCCACAATAACAATAAAGTTCGTTACTCTGGGTTTGTTTACACGGCAAACAATGCAAAGCGTCTTTCGCTCACACTCTTGCTATAGAGCTCTGGCTGTTTGAGAAGGTTTCCTTCTTTGTTTATTTACTCATTTTTTCTTCTTTATTGGTTTTCTTTTGTGTATATTAATAGTTTTCGTCATTCTCTGTTACTTTTTAAGTTTCCACTGTTTAAATGTGTAGTTTTTATTTTTGTTAATCGTTCGTGTTGTTCGTGTTATTTTGCTCTTCGTACGTATTTTGATTTCGTTTCCTTCGCCTATTACATTGATTTGGATATATAATCAGTTATTTGTTGGTGCTTGTTGTAGACTTAAAAGGCCAATTACTCCGTTTTTCATCGAACATGTCCCGAAAAACATTATTTATAATCTTTGTGACGTAAGAGTTAATATGATATAAATTAATCACTAATATATCTTCCAAGTTTAGATTGAATATAGAGTTCGAAAATAATGTCAAATAAATATCTACATCTTATATACGGAGAAAGTCATGCGCTGGCCACATCAGATTTTTTATTTTGTAATTTATTGCATGAATTCACTTTACGAAGTAAAATCTAGAAGATAAATCATGAATTTTAAAGTTGCTAGGGCCTATGAATTTCTACTTACGAAAAAATGTTGGAAATGAAAGATGCGTCGTTCGACAAGAGCAACAAACTGTTTCATATTAGACTATACTATATCCTTCTTACTTTTCACTTCTCTCCTTATTCCTAAACTCTCGTAGTACCTAATCGTCAATCAATTCATCGAAGCTTTTTGAATGAGAGAAATCCAATCAACGTTTCTATGACATAAGGAGCCTAATGTTAAAGTATACAAATAATAGATAAGTGTGATGCTTTCCTAGCAATACATATCGTGTTCAATCAAAAAAATATTAAAATAATCAAGTGATATAGTTAAGAATTATCGTGTTATAGTTGAAGTTTATACGTCATAAATCATAAAATATACGTATAATAAATTTGTAATTTGTAAGTGAATCATGTCCGTACAGTGAAGAAATTTTCAAAAATGTTGGTGTGATCGTCATTATCATAGGTATCGCTGAGTCCAAAACATTTTTTATTTTTTTTGTCTGTGTTTTATCTCATCACGCTGAAATTGTCAAACAGTTTTTAATGTAATTTCACAGGATTATAATCAACATTTAGGATAGGGACATAAGCTACTTACTATCCCGATAAGTTACATCTTTCGATGCGAAATGGACCATAATGATCTGAAATAGCAACGAGCGGAAGGGAAATGGAGAGGGAGGTAGGGGAGGTGGGAGCTCCATTTTCCTCTAAAACTCCGCAACCAAACGTTACTCAAATTTCAAGTTTGTCATATGATTAAATCTCTTCCCTACCTACATAATAGGTACTTTCTATGTACATTTTATTCTTTGGTTCGATCCCAGGGGAAGTCAAGTATTTCCCATAAGAATGTTAAATTCACTTGTACCGCTTGCACCGCTTGCTAGCTTTATTCCTTTGGAAAAATTAGAAATGATGATCATACGATATCAAGAACGAGAATTAGTTAGATATTATTATTTGGATCGTAAGATGTTGTTTTTGGATCAAAATTGCTAGAGTTTTTATAAAATACACGAAAATATTTCAGTTGTAGGTAACCGGTCCCTCTGATGACCAACACGATTATTGAATACGAGTTCCTATATTTTCCCGTAAGAATACTTTGGGAATTTAATTCAATTTAAAATTAATGATAAGCATTGATGACCGTCTACATGGAGTAGAGGAAATTTCACCTATAATTTTACGTATGTAGTTCACACATGTGATAGCAGTTATGAGATGTTGTGGATCGTTATTAAAAACTGTTCGCTGGGTTATCATGATCATGGCCGGATTTAGATGAAAAGAGGCCCTAGGCTATTCCACTTATGAGGCCCTTTCACCACCCATTTTTAAGTTTGTAAATTACTTGAGAGACAATAAAATACATCATTACTATGATATATATCAATATGTCTCCTTATCTTCGGTTCAGTGTTTTAGTGTTCACTGTTTTTAGAATAGCTTAATTTTAATTTTGCTAACAATTTGAATGTAGGCCCCTCTTGATCTCGAGGCCCTAGGCTGAAGCCTAGTTAGCCTAATGGAAAACCCGGCCCTGATCATGATATAGTTTTGGTTTAGGTTCTATTTTCACGCAAGCTATAATTGTGGTTTACTTCAATTCCGGTTTGGTACCACGTTCGATGACCTATCGCAATCTCAAAACAATGAAGCTTTTTTAAGTTTATGCATTTGACTGAATAAATCTATATATGTATCCATGGAGCCGCCATGCGCCAGTCTGCCTTTGACAGAGGATGCATGAGCCCTTATCCCTTATCGGTTAACGTTGAGCTTAGTGGAGGTATCTCGAGTACATATTATTCCACGTCTTGTTTTCTACATTGGCGATCAACTTTTGACCTAAGAGTCAAATAAGTGGCAATTAGTACTGCACTTATCAATTTTTATTTCCCATTTGGTTTAAACGGGCTGTTCAGCTATTATATCATTTAGAATGCGGGTATATGCATGTGTGAATGCTAGAACTCGGGAAACAGAAATTTCAAAATATGTAAACTTACTTCTATGCCTTGTTCTCCTGTTCAGTCCCCATGAGTTGAAGTATGAATAGGTTATCTTATGATAACGATTTATTTGAATCGCTTGCAGTTTCAATTTATAGAGAATTATTTAACGAAGAACAATAATTCAAGATTGAGCCAAGTTTTATAAGGAATACATTCCGTAAAAATACATATACTGATAGTCGATTATTAATTTTGATTTCAATTTATGTAAGTTCTGATAATATTTTGAGATTTTCACTGGAACTTTTCTTTTCTGATAACTTATCCCGTTGGACTTAGCTTAGATGAGAAATTTTAGATTCCTCCGAACAAAAGGGGCTAATACATTTGGCAGTACATCTAACCTCCGTTGATATTCTACGGGTTCCTCAACTAGTCATCAATGGTATATTTGAATAAAGTTATGCGTACACATATTTTGGGGATATCCCCACGATCCCATGGGGTGTGAAGCACGACCATGAACCATTCCATCCTTAACTACGATCGAACGCTTCGTGCTCTTTCTTTTCTTACCAAGAAATCTTTCAATCGTGGAGGAGTTAATGTATAAACGGTGATTGTAACAAAGTTCGTGTCGTGGTCATGTACATGTTAGTTGCAATGTTCTGCTCTTGTCATTTGAGTCTTTTATCTATCGATCTATTAATTATGTAACTCCAAGCAGGAAGTAGTTGATTCAATGACATAAACTAGGGTCATCAAAGAATATGAGAGGTTAGGAAATAAATTCTTTTTATTGATTGAAAGTAAAGCATAACTGAAATATAAGTACTATGGTAACACTGGTTGTTTGCAAAACGATCCGAATATTATTTCGGGTTGGTGTAGTGATTGGCAGCTTGAGCTGAATATAAATAAGTGCGTTGCTATGTCTTTTACGCGGTCCACCAATTTTACCTGCGTACCTTATAGTATTTCAGAAATTCCCTTGGGAGGCATCGTAAATACCTAGGAATTACGCTCAGCAGTAACTTTTCCTTCAAAGAGCATATTCGAAGCATAATAGGAAAGGCAAATCGAATAAAAAGGTTAGACAGTAGAATTCTGAGGGGATGTTCATCGAAAGTAAAAGAAATAGTGTATTTTTCCCCGATTCGACCTCTACTTGAGTATTGCTGAGCGATTTGGAATCCTCACGAAGTAGAATTAATTTCCGATCTTGAGATGGTTCAATGTAGAGCAGCTAAGTTTGTCAAGAGAGATTTCAGATTCAACAGCAGTGTTTCGGCTGTAATAGAATCCCTCGGATGGAATTCTCTTAATGATAGAAGACGTGAGTATCGACGGAAGCGCTTTTTGATAAATTTATCACTACCGACTTCGCGGAGGAGATAACGGATATTGTCATTCCAATTATAAACTTACGCGATCTTCGGGAGAAAACAAAAAAGCGATACAGGGAAATAGTTGACAGGACAGAAAGTTACTTTTGTTCTTTTTTCCCCCGTAGTATTTGAGAAGCTAATTGCTCTTCAGGTTAGAAAGGGATGTCGGTGTCTTACACTCCCTACCACGCGTCACTGGCGGATTGCAGGATTTAAATGTAAATGTAACAACAAGAATATTCTACGGAAGAAAGAAAATATATTTAGTAATGTCTATATATTTGTAGAGCTTTTGTAGAAAGGATAGAATTAAGTGTCATTGACTTCAAATCTGGCCACCAGGAAGAGTACTTCACGAATGAAAATTCGCAAGATTCTTATGTCTTCGCGAAAGGGTCTTTAGGCTGATGAAATGACTTTACTAAACATTTAGCGTACTCATATCTCAGTTACTTAACAACTAATTTTGAAGCTCCCAATCATTGAGAAAAATTTCATAACTTATTAAATTCTTCGAAGAGGTATGGTTATATTCATACTATCAATTATTTTATCTATTTACAGTTACGCAAGTAATAGATAGATAAATAGTCAAAGGACAGTTTCCTATTCATAACTCGTCCATAACCAGGACACGATTGAGACGTTTGAGTTTGAGCACTTCCACTAGAATCATTATTGGCAATATGAGAATTTTTAAACGGTTATTTTTAATTTTCCTTTATACTTCAGATATATAAAATAAAGAGGATTCTCTAAAATTTTATTCTCATCATGAAAACCCCCTAAACTATAAAATGATAAATGATAAAATAGAAGTCGTCGAAATTCATTTCCTTACAAAAGTCTTCATGTGAACGAATGTTCACTCGATGACACCGATCTTCATTAAACGGTGAGCCGTTTTTGTAGCCCTACCATTATTTTTACGTCGCCTATACTTCTGATTCAGAGTCCTGAAGGAAAACTGGATGCATGATAATGTTTCACCTAATAATCAATGTCGTATGAAAACAGAGAATGTACTTCTCAATATTATTATAATTATGGACTATTTACTCATGTATATAATATACTATATAATATACGAGTAAAATGTTGCTTGCATACTGCAAGCAGATCGGCAATACTAATTTCATATCGGCATCATATCGGGACGGTCCTCAAAAGAAAAAAAAGGATTGAAATTTTTCTTAAAAATTCGCTGAAATTTCATCGTCTGACATCGAACCCGGGTCTTTACTGTGAACTTACTATGCAGCACAATAGAACATCACCATCTCTAACTATGTGTGAAAATTCAAGCAGAAATATGGGCTACAACTGCCCCAAAAGACGTTTTAATTTTCACGAATGTAAATGGCTCACTGGATTCGAACCAAGGACGATCATGGGAATCTAGAACATGTTCCTGAAATGTATCTATAATTTCTATCTGCATGCTGAATTTCAAGTTTCTATATAATTGGGAAATGGTTCCAAAAAATTCTTAAAAATCCGATCATTTACTGATTGTAGAGACGCCTGGTGGTGAAACCAGGAAACATTGGTAGATGTGAATTCACAGTTTGAGTAGTAATGACTTGATCTTATATTATGCAAAGTTTCAAGTAGATATAATATCGGGAAGCACCTAAAATGTGTTTCCGTAATCTCCATAAGAAATGCATTGAGGAATGTAAATGGCCCTCTGGGATCGAACCAAGGACCATATGGGAATGTGTAAAATTTGATTATAAAATATAATTATAATATCTAACGCCATGCCGAATTTCAAGTGTCTATGCCATCGGAAAAGGGTTCAAAAAAAATCTTAAAAATCGCCGCAATGCATTTTAAACGGCCGATTTTTGCCCCGTCCTAGCATCGAACCTATGATAATATTCGTAGATGTCTTTATGGTTTTTTTTTGATATGGGGGGCATCTAGCGATCCCTCGAGTTTCAACTCTCTCCTTTTCCGGGAAGTGCCTCAAATAAATTTTCGAAAATCCCCGCCATGTAATCTTATGGGGAAAATCGCGACTTTGGGGCCTTCTGGAATCGAACCCATGACACCGAGGTTCAAGGTCGGCTTTTTCCTGGAGGTTACACGTTATGGCCAATATGTCGTAAAAATTTCAAGGCATTGGCACTTGTGGAACATGGCTAGAATTTTGATCCCCTATGAATGTATCTATTATATATAGATGCTTCTCCGGATTCATTCATATCTATTATATACGAGTGAAATGTTGCTTGCATACTGCAAGCAGATCGACAACACTAATTTCATATCGGCATTATATCGGGACGGTCCTCAAAAGAAAAAAAAAAGGATTTAATTTTTTCTTAAAATTCGCTGAAATTCCATCGCCTGGCATCGAACCCGGGTCTTTACTGAGAACTTACTATGCAGCACAATAGAACATCACCATCTCTAACTATGTGTGAAAATTCAAGCAGAAATATGGGATACAACTGCCTCAAAAGACGTTCTAATTTTCACGAATTTAAATGGCTCTCTGGATTCGAACCAAGGACAATTTTGGAAATCTGAAAAATGTTTCTGAAAGTTATTTATGATCTCTATCCTTATGCCGAATTTGAAGTTTCTATATGATTGGCAAAGGTTTCAAAATAATTCCTAAAAATCGGATCAACTTCTGATTGCAGAGACACCTGGTGTCGAACCCAGGACACATTGATATCTGTGAATACACGGTTTAATTTGCACGGACTTGATCATTCTTTGTACAAAGCTTGAAGTCGATATCGTGCCTGGAAGTACCTAAAATGTGTTTCCGTAATCTCCATAAGAAATGCATTGAGGAATGTAAATGGCCCTCTGGGATCGAACCAAGGACCATAAGGGAATATGAAAAATTTGATTATGAAATATAATTATGATATCTAACGCCATGCCGAATTTCAAGTTCCTATGCCATCGGAAAAGGGTTCAAAAAAAATCTTAAAAATCGCCACAATACATTTTAAACGGCCGATATTTGCCTCGACCTAGCATCGAACCCAGGATATTTTCAGTAAAACTCATTTATGTTTTCGGTAGATCATGACCATATATATAGGCTCCTTGAGTTTTAAGTCCCTACCTATCCGGCAAGTATTTTTTAAAAATTCCCGAAAATCAAAGCAATGCATTTAAACGGGAAAAATCGGGACTTTGGGGCCATCTGGAATCGAACCTATGACACTGAGGTTCAAAATCGCAATTTTTCTGGCGGTTACACGTTATGGCTAATACGTCGTAAAAATTTCAAGTCAATGACGCTTTTGGTTTAGCCTGTGAATTTGTATCCTATCTGGGTATATATATGAATGAATCCGGAGAAGCATCTATATCTATTACGAGTGCAATGTAGCTTGCATACTGCAAGCAGATCGGCAATATTATTTTATTTCGGCATCATATCGAGACGGTCCTCAAAAGAAAAAAAAAAGGATTGAAAATATTCTTAAAATTTGCTTCAATTTTAGCGTCTTGCATCGAACCCGGGTCTTCCTGGTGAACTTACTAAGCGGCACAATAGAAGATCACTATATCTAACTATGTGTGAAAATTCAAGCAGAAATATTTGCTACAACTGCTTCAAACGACGTTCTACTTTTCACGAATACAAATGGCTCTCTGGATTCGAACCAAGGACGATCGTGGGAATCTAGAACATGTTCCTGAAATGTATCAATAATCTCTATCTGTATGCTGAATTTCAAGTTTTTATATAATTGGGATATGGTTCCAAAAAATTCTGAAAAATCGGATCATTTACTGATTGTAGAGACGCCTGGTGGTAAAACCAGGAAACATTGGTAGCTGTGAATTCACAGTTTGATTAGTAATGACTTGATCTTATCTTATGCAAAGTTTCAAGTAGATATAATATCGGGAAGCACCTAAAATGTGTTTCCGTAATCTCCATAAGAAATGCATTGAGGATTGTAAATGGCCCTCTGGGATCGAACCAAGGACCATAAGGGAATATGTAAAATTTGATTATGAAATATAATTATGATATCTAAGGCCATGCCGAATTTCAAGTTTCTATGCCATCGGAAAAGGGTTAAAAAAAAATCTTAAAAATCGCCGCAATGCATTTTAAACGGCTGATATTTGTCCCGACCTAGCATCGAACCAAGGATAATATTCGTAGATGTCTTTATGGTTTCCTTTTGATATGCGTAGCATCTAGCGATCCCTCGAGCTTCAACTCTCTCCTTTTCCGGGAAGTGCCTCAAATAAATTTTCGAAAATCCCCGCCATGTAATCTTATGGGGAAAATCGCGACTTTGGGGCCTTCTGGAATCGAACCCATGACACTCAGGTTCAAAATCACATTTTTTCTGGTGGTTACACGTTATGGCCAATACGTCGTAAAAATTTCAAGTCAATGACGCTTTTGGTTTAGCCTGTGAATTTGTATCCTATCTGGGTATATATATGAATGAATCCGGAGAAGCATCTATATATAATAGATATATAGACGCTTCTCCGGATATACTTATATATATATATATACACTGGGGATCAAAAGTATAAGCATGTTCCACAAGTGCCACCGACTTGAAATTTTTACGACATATTGGCCATAACGTGTAACCTCCAGGAAAAAGCCGACTTTGAACCTCAGTGTCATGGGTTCGATTCCAGAAGGCCCCAAAGTCACGATTTTGTCCATAAGAATACATGGCGGGGAATTTCGAAAATTTTTTTGAGGTACTTCCCGGAAAAGGAGAGAGTTGAAATTCTAAAGATCGCTAGATGCCGTGTATATCTAAAGGAAACCACAAAGACATCTACAAATATTATCCTTGGTTCGATGCTAGGCCAGGGCAAATATTCTCCCGTTTAATTTACATAGCGATGTTTAAAATATTTTTAAATTACTTACAGATGACTTGGAAACTTGAATCTCGGCACGTAGATATATATCATAAATATATTTCATAATAAAATTTTAGAGCTCGCTGATGGTCCTTGGTTCGATCCCAGAGGGCAATTTACATCCTAAAATGCATTTCTTACGGAGATTACGGAAGCAAATTTTAGGTACTTCCTGGCAAGTTGTTGACTTCAAACTTTGCATTTAATAAGATCAGGTCAAACCAAGTCATAATGTGTTTTCACAGCTGCAAGTAGGTCCTGGGTTCGACACCAGGCGTCTCTACAATCAGTAATTGATTCAATTTTTAGGAACTATTTTGAACCCCTTCCCAATAATATAGAAACTTTAAATTCGGCATATGGATAGAGATCATAAGTAACTTTCAGAAACATGTTTTAGATTTCCAAATTCGTCCTTGGTTCGAATCCAGAGAGCCATTTAAATTCGTGAAAATAAGAACGTCTTTTGAGGCAGTTATAGCCAATATTTCTGCTTGAATTTTCACACATAGTTAGAGATAGTGATGTTCTATTGTGTTTCATAGTAGGTTCACCAGTAATACCCGTGCTTGATGCCAGACGATGGAATTTCAGCGAATTTTAAGAAAAATTTCAATCCACTTTTTTCTTTTGATGGCCGTCCCGATATGATGCCGACGTGAAAATAGTGTTGTCGATCTGCTTGCAGTATGCAAGCAACATTTTACTCGTATAATAGATAGACGCTTCTCCGGATATACTTATATATATATATATACACTGGGGATCAAAAGTCTAAGCATGTTCCACAAGTGCTACCGACTTGAAATTTTTACGACATATTGGCCATAACGTGTAACCTCCAGGAAAAAGCCGACTTTGAACCTAGGTGTCATGGGTTCGACTCCAGAAGGCCCCAAAGTCGCGATTTTCCCCGTAAGATTACATGGCGGGGATTTTCGAAAATTTTTTTGAGGCACTTCCCGGAAGAGTTGAGAGTTGAAATTCCAGAGATCGCTAGATGCCGTGTATATCTAAAGGAAACCAGAAGGACATCTACAAATATTATCCTTGGTTCGATGCTAGGCCAGGGCAAATATTCTCCCGTTTAATTTACATTGCGATTTTTAAGATTTTATTTAATTACTTACAGATGACTTGGAAACTTGAAACTTGGCACGTCGATATATATCATAAATATATTTCATAATAAAATTTTAGAACTTGCTGATGGTCCTTGGTTCGATCCCAGAGGGCCATTTACATCTTACAATGCATTTCTTATGGAGAATACAGAAGCAAATTTTAGGTACTTCCTGGCAAGTTGTTGACTTCAAACTTTGCATTTAATAAGATCAGGTCAAATCAAGTCATAATGTGTTTTCACAGCTGCCAGTAGGTCCTGGGTTCGACACCAGGTGTCTCTGCAATCAGAAGTTGATCCGAAATTTAGGAATTATTTTGATACCTTTGCCAATAATATAGAAACATCAAATTCGGCATATAGATAGAAATCATAAATAACTTTCAGAAACAATTTTTAGATTTCCAAGATCGTCCTTGGTTCGAAACCTGAGAGCCATTTAAATTCGTGAAAATTAGAACGTCTTTTGAGGCAATTGTAGCCCATATTTCTGCTTAAATTTTCACACTTAGTTAGAGATGGTTATGTTCTATTGTGCTGCATAGTAAGTTCACAGTAAAGACCCGGGTTCGATGCCAGCCGAAGGAATTTCAGTGAATTTTAAGAAAAATTTCAATCCATTTTTTTCTTTTGATGGCCGTCCCGATATGATGCCGACATGAAAATAGTGTTGTCGATCTGCTTGCAGTATGCAAGCAACATTTTACTCGTATCTATTATATATAGACGCTTCTCCGGATATACCTATATATATATATATATATATAAGTTATATATAGGGGATCAAAATTCTAACCATGTTCCACAAGTGCCAATGCCTTGAAATTTTTACGACATATTGGCCATAACGTGTAACCTCCAGGAAAAAGCCGACTTTGAACCTCGGTGTCATGGGTTCGATTCCAGAAGGCCCCAAAGTCGTGATTTTGTCCATAAGAATGCATGGCGGGGATTTTCGAAAATTTTTTTGAGCCACTTCCCGTAAAAGAAGAGATTTGAAATTCAAGGGATCGCTAGATGCCGTGCATATCTAAATAAAACCATAAAGACATTTACAAATATTATCCTTGGTTCGATGCTAGGTCGGGGCAAAAATCGGCCGTTTAAAATGCATTGTGGCGATTTTTAAGATTTTTTTTGGACCCTTTTCCGATTGCATAGAAACTTGAAATTCGGTATGAGGTTAGATACCATCAGAATATATCATAATCAAATTTTACATATTCGCTGATGGTCCTTGGTTCGATCCCAGAGGGACATTTTAATTCCTCAATGCATTTCTTACGGAGATAACGGAAACAAATTTTAGGTACTTCCCGGCAAGATATCCACTTCAAACTTTGCATATGGAAAGATCAAGTCCATACAAATCAAACAGTGCATTCACAGCTGTCAGTGTGTCCTGGGTTCGACACCAGGTGTCTCTGCAATCAGAAGTTGATCCAATTTTTAGGAATTATTTTGAAACCTTTGCCAATAATATAGAAACTTCAAATTCGGCATATAGATGGAGATCATAAATAACTTTCAGAAACAATTTTTAGATTTCCAAGATCGTCCTTGGTTCGAATCCAGAGAGCCTTTTAAATTCGTAATAATTAGAACGTCTTTTGAGGCAGTTGTAGCCCATATTTCTGCTTGAATATTCACACATAGTTAGATATGGTGATTTTCTATTGTGATGCATAATAAGTTCACAGTAAAGACCCGGGTTCGATGCCAGACGATGGAATTTCAGCGAATTTCAAGAAAAATTTCAATCCATTTTTTTCCTTTGATGGCCGTCCCGATATGATACCGACATGAAAATAGTGTTGTCGATCTGCTTGCAGTATGCAAGCAACATTTTACTCGTCTATTATATATAGACGCTTCTCCGGATATACCTATATATATATAGGGGATCAAAATTCTAACCATGTTCCACAAGCGCTACCGACTTGAAATTTTTACGACGTTATGGCCATAACGTGTAACCTCCAGGAAAAAGCCAACTTTGAACCTCAGTGTCATGGGTTCGATTCCAGAAGGCCCCAAAGTCGCGATTTTCCCCATAAGAATACATGGCGGGATTTTTCGAAAATTTTTTTGAGGCACTTCCCGTAAAGGTAGAGAATTGAAATTCAAGGGACCGCTAGAAGCCGTGTATATCCAACAAAAATCAAAAAGACATCTTCGATTATTGTCCATGGTTCGATGCTAGGTCGGTCCAAAAATCGGCCGTTTAAAATGCATTGCGTCGATTTTTAAGATTTTTTTTTTATCTTTTCCCGATAACATGGATACTTGAAACTCGGCACGTAAATACATATCATGAATATATTTCATAATCAAATTTTACATATTCGCTGATGGTCCTTGGTTCGATCCCAGAGGGCCATTTGCATTTCTCAATGCATTTCTTATCGAGATAACGGAAACAAAATTTAGGTACTTCCCGGCATGCTATCCACTTCAAACTTTGCATGTTAGTAGAGCAAGTCCTTAGAAATCAAAATGGGCATTCTCGGCTATCAATGTGTCCTGGGTTCGGCACCAGGTGTCTCTGCAATCAGAAGTTGATCCGATTTTATGGAATTATTTTGAAACCTTTACCAATAATATAGAAACTTGAAATTTGGCACATAGATAGAGATCATAAACTACTTTCAGAAACATTTTTTAGATTTCCAAGATCGTCCTTGGTTCGAATCCAGAGAGCCATTTAAATTCGTGAAAATTAGAACGTCTTTTGAGGCAGTTGTAGCGCATATTTCTGCTTGAATTTTCACACTTAGTTAGAGATGGCGATGTTCTATTGTGCTGCATAGTAAGTTCAACGGTAAAGACCCGGGTTCGATGCCAGACGATGGAATTTCAGCGAATTTTAAGAAAAATTTCAATCCATTTTTTTCTTTTGATGGCCGTCCCGATATGATGCCGACATGAAAATAGTGTTATCGATCTGCTTGCAGTATGCAAGCAACATTTTACTCGTATATATATATATATATATATATACACTGGGGATCAAAAGTCTTAGCATGTTCCACAAGTGCCAACGACTTGAAATTTTTGCGACGTATTGGCCATAACGTGTAACCTCCAGGAAAAAGCCGACTTTGAACCTCGGTGTCATGGGTTCGATTCCAGAAGGCCCCAAAGTCGCGATTTTCCCCATAAGGATACATGGCGGGGATTTTCGAAAATTTTTTTGAGGCACTTCCCGGAAGAATTGAGAGATGAAATTCAAGGGATCGCTAGATGCCGCGCATATCTAAAGGAAACCATAAAGACATCTACGAATATTATCCTTGGTTCGATGCTAGGTCGGGGCAAAAATCTGCCGTTTAAAATGCACTGTGGCGATTTTTAAGATTTTTTTTGGACCCTTTTCCGATGGCATAGAAACTTGAAATTCGGTATGAGGTTAGACACCATAAAAATATATCTTAATCGAATTTTACATATTCGCTGATGGTCCTTGGTTCGATCCCAGAGGGACATTTACATTCCTCAATGAATTTCCTACGGAGATAAAGGAAACAAAATTTAGGTACTTCCCGGCATGGTATTGACTTCAAACTTTGCATGATAGAAGAGCAAGTCTTTACAAATCAAACTGTGCATTCACAGCTTGCAATACGTCCTGGGTTCGACACCAGGTGTCTCTGAAATCAGAAGTTTACCCGATTTTTAGGAATTATTTTGAAACCTTTCACAATAAAATAGAAACTTGAAATTCTTTATATAGATAGAGATCATAAATATCTTTCAAAAACATTTTTTAGAATTCCAAGATCGTCCTTGGTTCGAGTCCCGAGAGCCATTCACATTCGTAAAAATTAGAACGTCTTTTGAGGCAGTTGTAACCAATATTTCAGCTTGAATTTTCACACATAGTCAGTAAGACCCGGGTTTGATGCCAGACGATAAATTTCAGCGAATTTTCAGAAAAAATTTAATCTTTTTTTTTTTCTTTTGAGGACCGTCCCGATATAATGCCGATATGAAATTAGTGTTGTCGATCTGCTTGCAGTATGCAAGCAACATTTTACTCGTATACCTATATAGATAGATAGGATACAAATTCACAGCCTAAACTACAAGCGTCATTGATCTGAAATTTTTATGACATATTGGCCATAACGTGAAACCCCCAGGAAAAAAGAGACTTTGATCCTCAGTGTCATAGGTTCGATTCCAGAGGGCCCCAAAGTCCCGATTTTTCCCGTTTGAATGCATTGCCGTGATTTTCGGGAATTAAAAAAAAATACTTTCCGGATAGGTAGAGAAGTAAAACTCAAGGTGCCTATATTTATGGTCTTGGACTTTCGAAAACATCAATGACTTTTACAAAAGTTATCCTGGGTTCGATGCTAGGACGATGCAAAGATCTGCCCTTTAAAATACATGGGAGCCGTTTTTCATTATTTTTTTAGATGCACTTATCGAAATGATAGGATGTTCGTGCTTGGCTGGAAGATGTATGGTACGAATAAGTTTTAGAAAAAAATTTTCATAAGACCGTACTGTTCCTGGGTTCGAAGCCAGAGCACAATAACGTTTCTCTCATAAGGAATATAAAGGAAAAGTAGGACGTCATTTGAGGCAGTTGTAACCAATATTTCTGCTTGAATTTGCATACGCGGTTAGAGATGGTGTTTTTCTTTTGTGCTGCATAGAAAGTATTGCCTGAAAGACCCGGGTTCGATGCCGGGCGGTAAAAATATCACCCATATATAATACTATGGGGTATCTTTTCATAATTTTTTTATGCATTTATCGATATGTAAGGGAGCTCTTGCTTAGATGGAAGATGTATATTAACACTTTGTTTAAGAAAAAAATAGATAAGACCATGCTGTTCCTGGGTTCGATGCCAGAGCACATTATAATTTCTCAAATAAGGAGTGTATGTGAATAGTAGGACGTCGTTTGAGGTAGTTGCACCTAATAGTTTTGCTTGAATTTTCACACATAGTTTGATATGGTAATTTTCTATTTTGCTGCATAGTAAGTACACCAGGAAGACCGGGGTTCGCTGCCAGGTGATTAAATTGCAGCGAATTCTACGAATATTTTGAATTTTTTTTTTCTTTTGATGTCCGTCCCGATATGATGCCGATATGAAATTAGTGTTGTCGATCTGCTTGCAGTATGCAAGCTACATTTTACTCGTATATATATAGGTATATCCGGAGAAGCGTCTATATATTATAACGAGTAAAATGTTGCTTGCATACTGCAAGCAGATCGACAATACTATTTTCATGTCGGCATCATATCGGGACGGCCATCAAAAGAAAAAAGTGGATTGAAATTTTTCTTAAAATTCGCTGAAATTCCATCGTCTGACATTGAACCCCGGTCTTACTGGTGAACCTACTATGAAACACAATAGAACATCACCATCTCTAACTATGTGTGAAAATTCAAGCAGAAATATGGGCTACAACTGCCTCAAAAGACGTTCTAATTTTCACGAATTTAAATGGCTCTCTGGATTCGAACCAAGGACGATCTTGGAAATCTAAAACATATTTCTGAAAGTTATTTATGATCTCTATCTATATGCCAAATTTGAAGTTTCTATATTATTGGGAAAGGGTTCAAAATAGTTCCTAAAAATTGAATCAATTACTGATTGTAGAGACGCCTGGTGTCGAACCCAGGACCTACTGGCAGCTGTAAAAACACATTATGACTTGATTTGACCTTATCTTATTAAATGCAAAGTTTGAAGTCAACATCTTGCCAGGAAGTACCTAAAATTTGCTTCCGTTATCTCCATAAGAAATGCATTGTAGGATGTAAATGGCCCTCTGGGATCAAACCAAGGACCATCAGCGAGTTCTAAAATTTTATTATAAAATATATTTATGATATATATCCACGTGCCAAGTTTCAAGTTTCCAAGTCATCTGTAAGTAATTAAAAAAAATCTTAAAAATCGCAATGTAAATTAAACGGGAGAATATTTGCCCTGGCCTAGCATCGAACCAAGGATAATATTTGTAGATGTCTTTAAGGTTTCCTTGAGATATACATGGCATCTAACGATCTCTTGAATTTCAACTCTCAACTCTTCCGGGAAGTGCCTAAAAAAAATTTTCGAATATCCCCGCCATGTAATCTTATGGGGAAAATCGCGACTTTGGGGCCTTCTGAAATTGAACCCATGACACCTAGGTTCAAAGTCAGCTTTTTCCTGGAGGTTACACGTCATGGCCATAACGTCGTAAAAATTTCAAGTCGGTGGCACTTGTGGAACATGGTTAGAATTTTGATCCCCTATGAATGTATATATATATAGGTATATCCGGAGAAGCGTCTATATATAATAGATATATATATACAGTATAGTATATACTATACTTATGTAGCATTTACTATACGTAATATAATAGATTATCGTATATGATAGGGTTATACAGTGTCGAGAAAAGAGAAATTCTGGGGTTGGTTCTATTTGGTAACTGTTGATAATCGGTTAGAGAGGGAAATGCCATAAATGATGAGGTGATACTTCGCGATGGAGCGTGCGTTGCAAACTGCTATCCTCTGTTAAATGAGCCCATGGCTACAAAAGCGGTCATTAATCCGAGACATTCCGTTGTATCCAGAACCGCCGTCAACGTGGTATTGAAAGCTGATTAAAAAAAAGAGATTTTATAAACCTCTAAACCAAATTTCACCTCTTGTGATTGTGACGGGCATTCAATTGTCAACGCATTGTTTTACCATCAAACGTTCCTAATAGAATTAAATAAGCAAGAAAAGAGATCAAGTAATAGATAAGTTTCAAGGAATATGCCAAAAGGGAATAAAAGAAAGACCATTTAAGATTCTTCTAAAATTTTCGTCGAAACGGGTTCTTTTCTAATAAATAAATTGCTCGTAAAAAACAATTGTGAATTTACACTGTTTTAGCCCCTTCGTTAAGGAGATATCGAAATCATCAATTCGTAATATTTCGAAGTTGGTGCTATGACTGAGGATGATCCTACTTGATATTCCATGTTACAAATCCCATCACATCGCTATCCGTATCTCAATATCAAAGGAAGAGGACGGGTGAAAATTGCATATTAGAGTGTGCGCCCAGGAAAAACCCAAGAAGAAACGGACATGTAAAAAAGTCCACAAAAGTCCATAAGGCCGGGAATCGAACCCGGGATCTTCCTCTTTCGGGGAGAATGCTTTAGCCAACTAAGCTACCGAGTCAGAACGTTTCAAAATGCCATGGAAAGAGCAATATCTCGGGTTTGATTCCCGGCCTTGGTGGACTTTTTCCATGTCCGTTTCTCAATATCAAAGATTCCTTCAGACGCATATTTGCAAACGCTCAGATATTTTTATCGTTTTATTTGGATCACCGATCGCCATGCTGTCCTACATAGTACCAAAGAAAAAGAGACAGCGGAAAAAAAATGTTTGCTCCCTTACCTTTGGAAGACTCATTGCAGTAGTTGTCGTATCTCCTCCACGCTCCCACGGCGATGCACGTTGGCTCACGAATGCTAAGGAATTACTGAAACGCCCTATCAGAAATGCCTTTGCAAATACTCTGCTCTCTTAAAATGTTATCTGAGAGAAAGGACGACCTGCCACAGAAAGGTATTTTCAGGCCTACGGTTACTTAGAAAATAAGAAGCCGATCTCATTAAACTTCTCTGTTCTCGTGAGGACACAGCTCAATGTACTGTCTGCGTCGTTTCCCGCAATATATGTTCATGATTGAGATACAAAGAGTAAAATGATTAAAAGTACGAAGTGAAATCTGGTGGATTTTCATTTAAAAACCGGGGAAAAAATAAAATGTTTACTTTCCACAGTATTTATTAATGCTACCATGCTTTTGGTGTGTAGAGTACACCATCATCAGGCAGATGGTAGTATAAACTTGCACTGAAACCATGGTCGCATTAATATATACTGTGGAAAGCATACATCTTATTACTTCTTCGATATAAAGAGTTGTCATATTAGTGATGAATAGAAAAATTACTTCTTTCTTCATTTCGTTGATAAGCCAAATAAAATAAATACCATCTGAAGAACCAATAACAAAATTGTTACGTAATTTAAAGAAAACAAATTTTTTTACGATGAGTTTAGTGAAATAAATTGAAATACCACGGAAAATCAACAAACAGAAAAAAGCAATTAAAGATGACTACGAAAAAAGATCTTTAAGACAATGTGTATTTTCGAAACATGTATTTTACAGGTAAGCACAGTAACTAATCGGAGAGAACCTTTACAAACTTCTTAAACTGATTTTTTAATAAGCCTAAATATATTTCTTTGAAGAGAAAAATTCTGTAAAAATCGGCAGCTCTTGAAGGTTAATATTCAACATTATTTTTAATATAATGATATTTAAATTTCGATAAAACATTTTTCAATAACGAAGCTAGCAAACAGTGCCAAAATATATTTATATTATTTCTATGAAAAATTAATTTTATCGAAAACAAAGTAAAATGATGAAACCGATTCGAGGTTAAACTCTTACTACTTCCATTAAGAATAGACCCCCGCTTATTCTTACATTTCCTCTTTCATAGATAATATTGAACATTTTACCTTTTAAAATTTTAGCAATTATTTGTCTTTCCAATTTTTGCAGGAATCGGAGAACTTTTGAACAAATAAAGAGTGGTGAACGCAATGATTCACATTTGTTGGCTAGTTGTTCCATTGAATGTATACAGACAAATTTTCATTTTGGAATATCATTTATTTTCTTCAATACTCATATTAATATTTCGAATATTTTCTTGCTGGATACATTTTTAGGAGGCCAAATAAGGTTTAAAGGCTTTCTATTAGCATTTTTATCGTTTTAGAAATTCGGTAGTAGTAATATTCTGAATATTCTTATGATATGAATGGTACAAAAATTGACTGTAAAGTTTAACAAAAAATATGTAAGACCTTCTCCCTAAAGCTTGGCTTAAGCAAAAATCCCTTTAGTATCATTGCTTTGGCATCGGTAAGTTGCTACAGATATTTAAGAGGTCTGTTCAGCAATTAATTTATAAAAATGATAATTCACCGCGTAACGGGGTCAGCAGATATGATTTCATGTATAATGCCGTTCTCAGCTGTGGTCAAAGTGGTGAATTATTTTTTACTTGCTCGTCCGTTGCTTTAGCTTTGCTGTGAGATGATCCACACGAAAATGGTTCGATTTCGCAGCGACCGGCGCATGCCAAACATAGAAGCTCCTTTCCGAAAGGGTGACCACATCTGATGTGCGTATGATCCAAACTTTCGAATGTTAATCTTTTAAGAAAAGAACAGAAAGAAACGTGAGCTTTCTAAATAATTCTTAGGTACTGATTATGCATAACGATATATGCCTGCGACACAGTGTTTTCTAGTATGAGGGAACGTATACAGGCGTAGTTTTCGTAACAACATGGAGATTCCTTGGAAAATAGAGAGGAAAGACTGTCACAATTCATATCTTTTCCCCTAGCTTAGGGTGTACGTATAATTTAGCGGAGCACCGAGTTCAAAGCTTTCACAGCCCATGTGACTGCTCACAGAGAACAAACTTAAATGCGGATGTTAAAAATGGTGTCCCTAAAACAGTGGCGCAGCGAGGGGGGGGTTTTAGGGGTTCAAACCCCCCCCAAGAGTCAAGTCCTATAACTAGCTCTGTACTTTTATTTCTGCTGAAGAGTACAAAACCCCCCCTCGCGAAGGGGGGGTTATCACGCAAGTCTTACAGATACACTGCTTGTCATGTGTTTGTTTGATAAATTCAGCGAAAGCTTCGCGTACCCGTAAATATGGCTCCGATTTCAGTTACAGTGATGTCTTCGGCAGCAGAGTAGGCCTAGAGCCGACATCGATATCAATGGAATGTTAAGATACGAGTGTTTCGCGCACAATGTTCAACGCGTGCACTTCTTAAGCCTATCCTTTAGTAAGATAACTCTCGCCATAAGATAAGATTCCCATGAGAAAAATTCGAAAGGGCTGATTTGTTTACTCCTCGAAAAAATACAAGGGAACATTCGAGAAGTAATTCGAAACTTGCACCCTGAAAAAAGAGATTAAGGTTACGTTTGAGGGACAAACAGATTGATAAAACGCTCAGTTAGATCTTTTGCATGTGACTGTTTCAAGGATGTGAATGCAAAGATAGGCTCGTGTGGGCTCGTGAGTATTGCTTTTGAGAAATTCACAACAGCTCGAAGGAGAGTTTAGTTTGGATTTCATAAGGTACAGGTACAGATGGACACCCAAAAATTCTTTCCACAGTCCGCTAACAGCCCCAGGCCGCTATCGGAAAGAAACGTAAGATAATGGCTCTGTTTTTTGTGAAATAACCATTATTAGATGCATAAATTAGGATTTTCTTATTTTAGGACTGTTATCAGAGGGCACATCTCAAGATGAGTTTAGCGACAATTACAAAACTACTTGTTCCTTTATTAAAAGTCTGCACAGTAGACTCTTCATTACTCGGGATGATAGAAAATATATTGATCTTTATTTTACGATTGCCTGTTAATTTGATGTATATTTACGAAAATTTTTCGCTAACCGAATTTCCGTAGAAATTTGAAAAAGTATTGGAGCAATAACAGATATCAGTAAACATTTATTTGCGATGATATTATTAATAATATACCATTTTGGAAGCAAAATATGTCTGCTGAAAGGTATTCTGCGCGTAAATTATGCACATATTTATCGGAACTGTGACTTGATGACTTGAATTAAACTTGATAAACTGTGAATTAAATTCTTCAGCTTCCTTTTCGATGCAGCCAGTTTTATCTCTGGTGATAGAATCCCACGAATCTCATAAATTATCCTGTTAACCGCGTGGTCATGCAATGCCCATTCAAAATTTCAATTCATGGAAAATTTTTGTTTTCATTGAACACTCAATGCGTAAGATTGGGTTTGCATCAGCTCTCTGCTGGTTAAACCACCTTTTACTTACGTTAGTCTAAATAATTGTAAGTTGACGTCTTCATTTTTTTCACCTTGGTATGTGACTTTAATTCTGCAAGTTCAACTATAATATCAACTATAATCAAGAGTCTACTGTTTTTTTAATGCAGCCGAATTTTTAATTTTCGGTATGTGACGCATTCAATCAAATACTTAGCTAATACTAACAAAATCAGGCTTAATTGTAAGCCTGGCAGAAAATTTCATCTGATATAAATGATTTTTTGTTTCTTATACAAACCTTGTGTTATAAGCTGTATATATACTTCATATCATTATTTTTATAAATTGATGGCGTATTCTGGGCAGGCGATATTTCAATGAAATTCCTAAATCTGCTGATGATATAGTCAAATAACGAAAGATAATGAAATAAGCATGGGCGCGTCAATGTGGGAGAACAAATGAGTGAATGTTACGTTTTACATCGCTTGCCAAATAACCGTAACTAGTTTTTTCCTTCCCACGCTTTGCAACCTCTAGGAAGAAAGAACTCTCGAAGACTCGGAAAGTTTATATCTACAGCACTAAAAACTTCAGTATAGAAAAAACTGAGTTTTTAATAGATGTTGGACGAATCCAAACTACACAAATGATAAGTTTCCAATTATTCGCTTATGTAAACTACTATCTTGCAAAGTGTGATAAGTTGGCCACATAAGCGTTAAACTCCTCTAGTTTTCAATGTATTTAGTTTTTGAAAGAATTGGCATATATTGTAGTAAGTAGCGGGCAAGAATATACTAGCCCCTGTAAAGTAGGCATTTTTCGTTTCCTCAGCCTTGGACCCCCCCCATTGGTAAATCCTGGCTGCGCCACTGCCCTAAAATATATATTTTCATCTCTTCTATGGCCTCCAAAACAAATCACTATGCTAAGGATAAGTGACTCTACAAAGTGAGAATTAAAAATAGAGTAAGAATAAATATGTATTTATGTATCATTATTAGACACGGTATTTTATAATCTTCTTTCTCTTCGTAGCGAAAACATTCTCTTCCCATTCGGGGACACGCAGAACCAGGCAGAATCTCAAGAGTGACCTAATCTGCATCTCCATTTAAGTCCCGCTTAAACCACTGCATCTACGGAGGAGCAAATAATGATCGTAATTCGGCCCGTTTTCTTTTTGTAGAAAATTATCTACAGCCCTATTTAATATAGTGTTAAAAAATCAATGGTAGCAGGATTGACTGTGTGTAATTCCATATAAATAAATTGAAGAAATAAAATTTTCACTTGTACTATTTTCCACCGCATATTTTAAACACGAACGGTTTCGTAAGATAACTTATACCTGAAGTTGTAAGTTATCTTACGAAACCGATAGTGTGTAAAATATTCGGTGGAAAACAGTTCATGTGAAAATTTTATTTCTTCAATTTATCAATATAGTGTTGTTATTAAATAAGTTTATAATTTTCACGTCGTAATGGCTGTTTGCACCTGCTTTATTGTTTTGGCTAGAGTTACCTAAAATTGAGTCAGAATAGGAATCTTAGCAAGGTTTTATTCCAAGCAGCTAAGTATAAGTGTAAAACCCAGTAAGTGGAACACATTATTACAATGTAACGCCTTATTTTACTATGAATATAAATACCCTTAGGCTAAACTTTAATTTTGCTTATGTAGTTACTGCAGTTAGCGTGCGGACCTATTTCCAAATGGAGCAATTATTTTATCTTGAGGTAAAATAAAATATAATCTAAATTTTACAAATTCCAACCAATAGTAAAGCTATTTCATTTTACTTCTAAATAAAATATTTGTTCCATTATTATGCAGTTCTACTAGTCATGCCTTTTTTAGATCTGTTTGCAAATGTGTAAACGATGTACTGCTTTTATTTATTTGTTTACGATTTCATCATTGTTGTTATGAGATATCTGCATGAAATAAGGAACGGATTGAAACGTAAGTAGGCTTAATTAAATTCAGTAGTCCTCCAAGTAATGCGTAGTTGATGAACATAAAGCGTGGCCCTTCTGCCATTAAAATTGCCCGATCCTGATAATGATATTGTCAATGACATACTTACTGATGCTGTAAATCAGAGGGGATAGAGAGCACTCTACGCAGGAGATTCGAAAACATCCGAACTGAATGAAGGAAAGATGAATAACTCGAAATTGCTCTCTTGGGTTCACCTAATCCTCCCGCGAAGGGATTATCGACAAGTGGCTGGGGGAGGAGACAGGGAGAGGGGAGTGAGGGAATTGGGGGTTGAGGGCTTGAAGGGGGGAGGATATATCGCGCGATCAGCGAGAAATTGCTTCCAAAGGCCTCAGTCGTTAAACAGGTACTTGCTCTCCTTCGATCACCCATTTGCCGCTCTTTCATTTAGGTTAGGAACCGCCGCCTTTGAAAGGCGTGAAATGGTTGATAAATAAGGAGACGAGTCTTTAGAGAAACTGTTTATTCTGAAAATGCTTCAGGAACAGCGGTCCGCGATCACCGAGCCTGAAAAAGAAAATTATTTATTAGTCATATTGCTTTAAAACTATTTAAATCAACAAAGACGCGGAATTTTACCATCCAAAAATATTTAGAATTGAAATAAGTATCAGGGATAGGAAGGGTACAAGATTATTTAGGAATTCTTTTAATAAATAGGGATGGTTTGATGGTTCATGAACTATAAATAGTTAATTGATTACTTACTACCTAATGGATAGCGACTTACATTTTATTCTCTTTTTGTGAAATCAAGTAGGGTAATTATTTACTGCCTTATAAGTATATTCAGGGAAAGGAACAGTCTGCAAGTTAGGCTGATCGGTTAGGGTATCGCAATTTAGCATAATCTATATGAATGCCTAAAAATAAAATAATGCTGTTGTCTCATAGTTTATTTTAGGTTCATTTTGATAGAGACATGAAGAATAAAGTTAATGAAGAAATATATTATAAATAAATAAATTTCGTCTTTATTTAGGATGAAATTGAGGCTTTAAAGTCTCCTCTTGAATGTAACCCATCGTAAAATTAAATAAAAAGTAAATAAATTATTTATTGAACTGTAAAATTATTGAAGAATTTCGTATTCCAATAAAAAGTTTGGATTTACGACGAATAAAGAAACGATTGATGCGCCTGATAGAAAATTACGTAATTATATTTAATAAGTATATTGTTTAACGGTGTCTTGGGAAAAAATTGCAGCAATTGTTTAATACCCGCAATAATTACGCATGAGGGCAGCCACGCCATGAAACCAGCACTAAATACACTCACACCTTTTATACGTTCGGAATCCGAAATCTTGAACACCCATATTTTCATTCTACGTACAAAAAAAGAAGAATGTATAGATGACTTTCGTTTGGATGAATTTCAAGAAAGTCTTTATACTTCTGGACATCTTTCGGCAAATCGTTCATTTCGGCTACCTTAAGCCTCCTACATTAGCGTACTTTTGAATCAAGCAAAGATTTACTTTATTGAACTCGCCTTCGCCGGAGTCCCCCATGCGACTCTAATCCCAGTCAATAAGGCGTCTACTCCATTGTGCTGCGACCAAAGATATTCGAGGAAAGAGACAAACGAAATATTGGAATCGTTCTGTTCGGATTAGCGACATTGAGTGGCATTCTCTTTTCCCCTTCTGGTGACAGCGAGAGCTTCCTCCAACCGGTATTATGCCCACCATAACGGCGCTCCTTCGGCTCTTGTGCATTTAATTGTTGTTTACAGCAATTTGGTATCGATTGGAAGAATAATTTGCCCACTGATGATAAACCACCGATCAACCAGCAGTTGAAAGGCGTAACTAGCGATGAAGGAAAAGCACAAACTATTTTCATTGAGATTTAAAGGTAAAATAAAAATTATTATCTATTCCGCGTTTAATCGAGTCCTAATTCGTGATTATGTGCAAATAAAACGATAATATTAATATTTTTTCAATAGTTATGCGACATTTAAAGCTATTGATGCATGTAATGATTTTTCCTCGACAAATATAGGATAATTCAAAGACATTGTAGCAAATTTTCTGATTTGCACAAAATCACCAGGATACGTAAGTTTGAATATCCTCATTACTTCGAAATAAATCGTTTTCAAATGTTTGCTAATGAATGCGTGGATAGTAGTTTAAAAGTCTTTCACAATCATTTATGATTATTAAGGCAATTTTATTACTAAGCGATGTATGCATTTCATTATTCAAATAGTTGAATTTTTAATATTGATCTAAAGCATAAATACATGAACTAAAAACTCCATCGATTATGATTTCAGAAAGGAAACATACAGAATTTTACTTCTGCAGATTTACAAAACGGACAGAAGGAAAAGGGTGTGGATCTCACTTGGAGTCGCAAGATAGGTATCATTATTCTAATATTTCTCCGTTAATTCGCATTAAGACGACTACTAGAGATACAATTTCCTAATTAGGTAATATTCAGGCTATTGCTTCATTTTGTATTATGAATAAGAATAAAATAACTAAAACATTGATGAGGAGCTTATTTATAATCATGGAAACACTCTTTTGGTCTCTGATTTCCATGTCAAGGAAACCGAATGAAGATCTCTGGTTTTGAATATTTATAAATCGTTATTATTATTATTAAACAAATCGTTGCATTCTGAATAGAAAATGAAGATAATAGAATTATAAGTGTTATTAGGATTTGATATGCCATATCTATTATATATAGATGCTTCTCCGGATTCATTCATGTATATAGATAGATAGATAGGATACTAATTCACAGGCTAAACTACCAGTTTCATTGACTTGAAATTTTTAGGACGTATTGGCCATAACGTGTAACCGCCAGAAAAAATGCGATTTTGAACTTCGGTCTCATAGGTTCGATTCCAGAAGGACCCAAAGTCGCGATTTCCTCCATAAGAATACATGGTGGGGATTTTCGAAATTTTTTTTTAGGCACTTCCCGGAAAAGTAGAGAGTTGAAATTCTAGAGATCGCTAGAAGCCGTGCATATCTAACGAAAATCAAAAAGACATCGCCGAATATGGTCCATGGTTCGATGCTAGGTCGGGGCAAAAATCGGCCGTTTAAAATGCATTGCAGCGATTTTGAAGATTTTTTTAAAATCCTTTCCCGATAACATGGATAATTTAAACTTGGCATGTGGATAGATATCATGAATAAATTGCATAATCAAATTTTATATGTTCGCTGATGGTGTTTGGTTCGATCCCAGAGGACCATTTGCACTTCTCAATGCATTTCTTACGGAGATAACGGAAACAAAATTTAGGTACTTTCCGGCATGCTATCGACTTCAAAATTTGCATGATAGAAGAGCAAGTCATTAAAAATCAATCTGTGCATTCACAGCTTACAATATGTCCTGGGTTCGACACCAGGTGTCTCTGTAATCAGAAGTTGATCCGATTTTTAGGAATTATTTTGAAATCTTTCCCAATAATATAGAAACTTGAAATTCGGTATATAGATAGAGATCATAAATAATTTTCAGAAACATGTTTTAGATTTCCAAGATCATCCTTGCTTCGAGTCCCGAGAGCCATTTACATTCGTGAAAATTAGAACGTCTTTTGAGGCAGTTGTAGCCAATATTTCTGCTTGAATCTTCACACATAGTTAGAGATGGTGATCTTCCATTGTGTTTCATAGTAGGTTTACCAGTAAGACCCGGGTTAGATGCCAGACGATGAAATTTCAGCGAATTTTAAGAAAAAAATTAAATCCTTTTTTTTTTAGGACCGTCCCGATATGATGCCGATATGAAATTAGTATTACCAATCTGCTTGCAGTATGCAAGCTACATTTTACTCGTATTTTTAAGGTGTGGCAGACGGTTGTGTGAAACAAGGATGGGCAGACACTTCAGCACGTGCCTCGACAATCGATTGAAGAGTCGATGCGTACGGAGCACGAAAATCACGGTCACGGAGATGAAATCTTAAATAAATCAATAAAGCCAATCCAAATCTTCCCAATAAATACTCGGGGTATTAGAATGGAAGCATTTCCTGTATATTTAATAGACAGCCCCTGTTAACATTATACAGTAATTTATTTTAACTATCCAAGGTTTAGTTTTGAAGTTTAGCCTGGCTGTAGTTATTTAATGTCTTTTGATAAAGTTATGAGGAGCTCTGAGACAATGTACGCTAGATTTCTCCTACGATAATTCTTGGATAGCTTGAGTAAATAGATTAGACTTGTTCTTTAAGTTTATATAAAATTTCTAAAAATGTTTCTATACTAATTTGTTAAATAATAGTCTAGTACTACCCATTTTGGCAGATTAAACTATTCATGTTCAGCCATATTTGCCAAGTCAATTTAAACGAAAAAAATTACGTCAGTTATAAAATAAAATTGATAAATTCGATTTGCGAAGGCGTTACCTCGTGGAAGGCCATTATGATTGAAGTGGAAATGAACTAGTGTTCTTTTTCATTTAAAATTGATAATGTAAAGGCCTATAACTATAATATTCTACGTAAAAATACTTTTAACACCATTTATCAAGGATTCCCAACATATTTTATAAAGAGAATTCAAGATTTCAGTTGACGTGGAATAATATAATGTGTTAGAATACTGCATTTGTAACTTAGATAGAAATCCACAACGGAAGTAAAGCAATTAAGTTACCTCCAAGAGCAAATGAAAATAATTATTGAAGAAGAAGAAATGAACTAGTGTTCTTTTTCATTTAAATTTGATAAGCCTAACCTGAATTACACCTCTACACTTTACAGGTCGATTTGTTTTCCTGGATTGGTTACCTTCCGCCATATGCGGTAAATTAGCAGTGGGAGAGATGATAGGATCGGAACCAATCCCCGTTTTTATGCCCATGTTTTGCTGTCCGTCATTTAGGGGAGCGATTCTCCGAGTGGAAGAATTACAGCAGTAGAGGAGAAGGGAAGAAATGGATATTGGATGGGATTAAGGGAATCAGAGGACGGATATCGCTCGAGTGCGCTTGACCAACGGAGGAATCCGAGGAAATCTTCGATTTTGGTATTTGACTGGATTAGAAGGATTGCAGAAATGGCCACGAGGGATGGAAATGGATTGTGGTGGAAGATCGTGGTTAAGCCATGGCAATGGTAAAAAAGAAACTAAGGTATAATAGGATCCGGATGATTGGAAGAGCGACCTTTTCACTTATTATTTCTGAGAGATTTTTGGCAGTAACAGCGCCTTCGGTGTTTGTTTCCGAAAAATTCCGCAGCCTCAAATCAAACAAAATATGCGATATACACGACTTGAATGTTGAATCTAACGGTAGCTTGATGTGTGAAAAAATAGTCAAAAACAAAAATTAGATTAGAACTCCCTGTAAGAGATTTTCAAAAACTCGCGGAACACTTTACGAAATCCGAAATGTTAATAGAAATTCTCTTTGGAGGTAGAGGTATTATTTTGTTTATATTAAGTTAATATAGGTAGAAAATATGAGGCTAAATGGTAGCAAATTTAACTTGTAATTTGATGAATATTTTTAGTCATCTCTTCAACATGAAGCAAAACTAAAAAGTCATTTGAGACTTGAAGTCATTATCTCGATATTTCAAGAAGTATCGTTCTTTTTCATTGAAATTAAATTTTAAAATAAATCGACCGACACAAATGAATACGGCGAATGTTAGAGCTTTCGGGAATATATTTAAATAATAAAGATCTGCAAAATAGGACAAGATTCCTTATGATGCAGCAGAAACATACATTCACTTTGATTTTTGGATTCACTTCCTTGTATGTAGTACAGAAAATGAGTAATGCATCGCTTCATTGGTAAGTACTACATGAAATGTTAAATGAATGTAATATTTTATTGCATACAATATTACAGTATACCATAATAAAATCTGCTATTACAAAATGCAAGCAAGTACAGTTTAGAAATTTAAACCTTAAATTTAGAGATTTAGAGATCATGTTTCGGGAAATCTTTTGTTTTCTAGTTAAAACATAAGTTACCTTATACTTATAAAGAAAAGGATATTTAATAAAACAAGAAAATAAATAAATTACATGATAAATCAAACTCCACCCATAGCATAAACCGTACTGAAGTCTGGTTGAAGGATATTAAATTTTGATAATAATTATTCACTGAAAATCCTTTGTAATGATGTACATTTTCTGGAGAGATCTACAAAATCATTAATACCAAAACATTACATGTAATATTATCATTAACTTTCTCTCTTGTCGAAAAGCTTGAAAATGTTGTTAGCAGAGAAACGAACCTTAAGAAGGTATAACCAGGGCTTGAATCAAACAGTGAAATGAGACATAAATGCCAAAAATGTATGCATGGAAGATTTTGAAAAACCTGAAGGATTCTTTCGTTAAAAAGGATCGCAATGCAAGGGGTGGAATTGTTTAATCAACAAGAGGAAGCCATTTACATATGGTAACGAGGAAGAGAAATAGAGAAAAAACGTAGTTACAATGATAGAAAAGATGTATCAAGTAGATCGTTTAATCATGCTTAGCTATATTTAACTGATCAATTACAGAAGATAACGCAAAAACCTCTCTCATATCTGTTGAAAGAGTAAAGAATGAAACTAAACGTTTTAAATAATTCATAATAGTGCCAGAATAATGTTATAGAACATTTGTATACAATTATGTTGGCCAACAGACAACCCAATGGAAGGCGAACATAAATAAACCGTTGGGATCGTATGCGATAACAAATGCTCTATTGTAATCAACTTCGACCGAGATCAAAGAGTTTGACGTATAAACTCACAATCGTATTTTAGAGTCGACATTTTAAAGTGACCCTCGGCGTAGAATTGAAAAGTTGAAGACTTGAAACGATTCAAGTCGCAACTTGGGATATTAATTAAAGCTCACGTTCCAACGAATATTCCTCATTATTTGATGATAAGTCAGAGATGGACATTTGGCCAGGTATTACGTGAACCATTTCAGTTTCATCATTTATTTTGCCATTGCTTTTCCTCCATTGCGCTAATCCGAGTCCATTTCCAAATTCTTGAGGGCGAATGTAATTTGATATATCACGTAATCTTCGATTTGATGTTCGCTTTGTATTGATCGTAACATTTCCTTCCATGCAGCTCTAGACTTCCATTTCTACACTTGATTAGCATCTTACAGATCACATAATGCTTCGTGTAATGCTCTTGAATGTTGCGTATCCAAATGGAGCAGATCCAATGCGATTCTCAGGTGTGGAGGAATGCGAGGGTCTGGTTGCGAATGCGCCGAGGGGCGGCCCAATGAGGGCAACGGAGCCCCCGGAAGCAGGGGGAGGGGAGATGGCGCCTGCTTCGCCCAATAGAGGGAACCTCTGGCGCCCACCCCACGGCCTCCCCCCGCGAGGGACGGCAGTTGCGTCATTGGGAGAGGGGTGAATCTCTTCCAGATCGATATTTGAGGCGCACTCCCCCTGCCACACCCCTTTCTCTCCCTGACACACCCCCGTGCCACCCCCAACACACCCCCGATCACTGCGGCAAAATCCAACACTACAAAATACATTGGGTGGAGGTCATCCCACAATGATGGCCATTTGCCTCTCTCTCCACTTTCTCTTTCTACCAAATTTACTTTTTTCTTTGGCTCACGATTAGAGTGAAATCTCAGATATCAATGCGCCAAAATTTCGTTTAAAATTTTTAATGGCAAAGAAAACCACGGTTTTAAGCCTTTGGTGAACTGGTATAGTGAGGGACTACGATCTAATACTAAATACATTCTATAATTTGAGTAGCATCGCCAATCATTGTATTTCTAATCTCACAAACATTTACATAGCGCAGAATGAAATGATCCCGAATTTTACTAGTCTGGTCCACTGTGTGATTTAATGGGATAAGCATAAATTTACACGTCGTAACAATAGTCTTTCAACTGTAATATTCTACGTAGAAATAGTTTTAACACCATTTATCAAGGATTCCCAACACATTTTACCAATGAGAAATAAAGATTTCAGTTGACGTGGAATAATATAATGTGTTAGAATACTGCATTTGTAACTTAGATTGGAATCCATTACGGAAGTAAAGCAACTAAGTTACCTCCAAGAGCAAATGAAAATAATTATTTATTACATATTTCTAAAATTATATCTCTTTCTAAAATTTTAAACATTGCGCCAACCTAGGCCCCAGAACTTAAAAAGAAACTGAAAACCATTCGGTGACTTAAAAACTGCCCTGAAGAGCACCCAGCTCAGGATATCGACAACAGAATATTAATCAGAAAATAACTTTGAAAACTAAGCATAATTACTAATATTATTCATGTTACACAAAATATTATACAATATATCACCCAAAAGAATATTGAACTGCTCATTGAAAGTTTGCACAAGTAACACACAATACAAACGTCTATTCGGGAGGACTCCGAATTAACAAGACGTCGTGAGCTCTCCAACTATAAATTAAAAGAAGTATTTGGCGAGAAATACTTATAGCCAGCGAGTTTGTAATAAATGTAAAATTAGTTGTGTGCTGTTCTTAATCAGGATTTACAACTTAAGATGGAAATTTAAACTCAAGATGTTACTATTCTCTGCAAATCGATGCGGGGTTTACTCCGAAATTTGAACCAAACGGTATATGAGGTGAATTTTCACAAACATACTTTCCTATATTTTATATTACGAAAAGAGATTGACTGATATTCATATGAAGCACTGAATTAACGCCTTTAAGTTCTACTGAAAATGATATCTCAACGAATTATCTACGATGAAATTACCAGAGTTACGTATGGCTCATTTGTGTTTCCCTTTAAATACAATCAGAATTTTATCCTAAGATTTCAAGTATTCGTAGTTATTGAGTGTTATTTACTATTTTTAAATTAAATCTTTCTTCAAAAGTTAGAACAAATATCTCCCTGGATAGGAATATTAAGCAGACTTGGGTTATCTCTCATTATAAAATGCTTTCTTAAGAAAATGATTCATTCCAACGTCTCAGTAGCTTTAATTGCAATCCGAATCACTGCCAATAGACTATTCCATGAGTATATATTTGCACTGATTAAAATAATTACACTATGAGGCTGATTTGATATATACTGCATCATTCAGTGAAATTATCTATTTGGATATTAGAGTAAAATAATCGATTAACACCTCAATACCTCCATTCGATATCTCGACTCACTTGTTTTTTCTCCTGACTTATCAAACCGACTATTTCCACCCATACCGGTCTATTCCCAAAGAGATTTACGTAGCGTTCTTCGCCTATATGCAATGCAGAGGTTCATAACTTTTATAAGCGTGCCGAGGGATTAACAGCCATTGAACTTCAGAGATTCAACGGCCTCAAATATCATCCATAGGATAACATTATTATTATATCATTGCTTCCAAAGTGTTTTTCAAGATTTAACGTATTGCTAATGATCCTTAGTGGGACCTTCTTCTCAAATCAATCTCTAAGACTAGAGAAATCTCTGCACATCTTTTAAATTCTGTTTCTCCGGAGCAATCATATGAAAATAATAACAACGTTGTTGGATCCTCAAAGAATTTGGAAGATTTCGAATGTGTTAAAATTGGAGGTAAATAATAATAATACCATTGGCTTTGTGTAAACGTATGGTATATAGCTATCAACGGTCGTTTGTAACATACATGGATATTTTATGTTAAACATTTAGCAGCTATTTCGAAGTCATTGTTTGGAAATCACACAGCAACATTAATGGCACACCTACTGGATTCTCACTTCGCTGAGCAGCGCTTCATGGATTGGTGTTATTAGTTAGGGTTGACCGACGTAATGTGCAGAAACGATCGACATAATGATCTTTTAACGTTTTACTTCCAAGCAGAAGGACAAAATCGACCATTTGAGTATTCTTTCTGCTTGTTATAGTCGTTCTTTCCTGTTCAGGTTGGCGCTTAATAGGTTTTTTATGTTATTATTGTGGCCTCAAAAAGGAGAGATCTGAGGATGAATGTTGTCAAGTTGTCAATACAAAGGATAATATTATAGTTGTATAGTATGTTTCCAGTTCTTTGAATGAATCAAGTGATTAAAACTGATGAATGCAAATGATTTAAATATTAAAGCAGAGAAGAATTTCCTACTCCCCGCTTGCAGAGTTTATTATTGGAATCAATGGAGTGGTATAAAAAGGATTTAGTAAAGATAAAAGAATGGTTGGCAGTTTGGGTGAGATATTAAACGTGATCTTCTGAAAGAGGAGAAAATATCTGTTTTCAGAAGTGTGCCTGCGTGAAGGATAGAACTAGGGATGTCATAAGAAGCATTTAGTATACTAGATGCAGTTAATATGGATTATGAGAAGGATATGTGAGACAAGAGCAGGAGAAAAAGAATCTTTAATTAGAAGGTAATGAATGAACCTGGAGTGAAAGAAAGTCTACTAAAACAGAAAGAGTAACGTTGGTGCGAAATTATAAAAATGATGGAAAGAAAAAAGGTGAAGAAGACTGTAAATCAAAGGAATAAAGCATTTAGTAAAAGTAGATTAGTATAGGCAGGTTAAATGTGATCCAAGAGATGCCGAAAATATGAAAATAGCTGAAATTATAAAAGAATAAAGATGAAAAGACGCTCCTGAGGCGAAAGATACATGAAAAGTTGTGAGGACTGTTAATTAACAAGTCTACTAGTGTGATTATCGCAATAGAAATAAGCATGCTTGATATTTACTTGTATATAATTTAATGTACTTTAATCTGTTGCTAGATCTCCGTCAATTAAGTAGGTAAGAGCGAAGAAAATGTCCATGAGCGATGCTACTTTGTGCCAAGTTAGATCTATGAGGAGTATGCAAGTATTGCGTCCTGTAGAAAAGCACTGGTTTTGTGAATTAGAAAATGAACCACGAAAGGCAATAATTATTTAGAGTAATTGCTACGGAATATTAGTGAGCTTTGTTTAGATGCTTCAGAGAGTAAGATGGGAATCGTAATAGGATTCAAACAAAGACTTGAAATGTACCAAATTCAGAAAAAGTCCGTTCTTAGAGGATATTGTCGATATTATGCGTCCTCCCAGTTGCAAAAGCCATTTCGATACTACAAGGAAGATCAGGGAAATATGTGCTAGAATTCGCTTCAAGAATTATTTCTTTTATAAAGTTATGAGAAATAAATCGATTAAAGAGGTGATGAATGCACCCACTGCCGCACGCCGAAAGGCGGCTTCTAGGGTGTATAAGTAAATGTAGATTAATAGATTTCACAACTTACATTATTCAAGGAAATATCTGCAGTATTTAAAACCATTCAGTATTTCAGGAAAGTCTCAGTGATCACACGACTTGGTCTTCCATCGATCAATTAGTCGGTTGCAATCGATATCTTGATCAGACCTCCCAGTTCCTTCTTCTCAAAATACTTCTTCAAAATTCAAAACGTAATTAGTTCTCAAACATTTGATGTACAACATGTATTAAATATAATCCTGTAAAGGTTCGATGCGGTATGTTTGAACTTGAATGCTATGATATTTTATTACCAACTTCTGTAGGTAGTGCGTGCATATTCACACTTGTTAATTACGGGTATTTACCCTCTCACCCGGAGGAGATTATTCAAACCCGGACGAGTGGTAACCCTGGCAATTCGTGAAAATGAATCACGAAACAAGATACTTCTATAGTTTGAAGCAGGACCGAGGATATATGGTCAGACGGTCTTCCTAAGAGTAAGTGTTAACGATGATTATGGGAGAAATTAAACTAAAATCAGATATAACCAGTGATGGCCCAATTACTGACGAAAAGTAATTGGGCTCGAATACAATTACTCTGACTGAAATGTAATTGATTACAAGTATCAATTACTTTCCAAAAAAGTAATTGATCACAATTGCAAGTAGATTACTTTGACAATTCGCCACGAGCTTTGGAATGAAATAATTAGCACTCCAATTTACATGTTTCTTGTTACATCAATAGCTTATTTTTAATAACCGTTCTTTAAATTTTAATTTCAACTTAACCTTTGAATTTGTTGATGAAATTTTTAGCAACAAGTTTTTCCTACCATTTGATAGTAACTTTATCAATCTACAGTATGACCCCCATTGTATATTACGCCCAAACTTTTTAAGGCACTTCCTTTATCACTAGATATTGTAATAAAATCCGATGCATTGATTTGAAATGGTGACCAATAAGTTTTTCTTGATAAAATATTTAATTACTAAACCATTACATAAAATACTAATAGATCACTGGAACTCATTGTTCACCAAGCCTTGCCTCATTGATTTCAATGGTAATGACAATATGCAGGAAAGTTAACTATTAATTGCCTTTAAATCATCAGATAAGACAAACTTTTTTAGAAGGTATTAAATCTGAAAGAATTATAAGGACAAGCTTAAGAGAATGTAAGCATTAAAATAAGAGTACAATAGAACCCCGTTTTTACGAACCTCAATTTTACGAAATGACACAGTTTTACGAACCATTCCCGATCTTTGTACATGTAAAATGACCTCAGTTTTACGTAAAACCTCGATTTCATGTTTTACGAAGTGAGAAGCCAGTCCCTAGGAGTGATTGAACCCCGGGTTTACGAAGTATTTGAAATGGTTTTGTCGCACTGAACTCAATACAATGGGATGACGATCGCCGTAAACAGGAGCAGCTGAATCGTCTATGTTGGGAGGACCATCATCCCGTGTATTTTAGATGGGAAAATATGGAAAAATCGAATATGAGTGTAGTGCTTTTTGACGTGCTTACACTGTGGTAATATCCCTGTGGATGATCATCCAAGTCGCACTCAAATCCGATTGATATGATCTAGGGAAAATATGTTCAAAGATGCATGAGTTTCCCATGCATTCTTATGGATCGAAATTCTATCGCTGGTATCGTCATTCTTTTATATTTACTTCCGTGTTTTGTCGTCGATGCCTCATTCGATGTGTAAACATTTGGCATTATGCAAATGTAAGAGCGAGCATTTAAAAGTCAATAAATTTTGTAAAAGGTATCAAAACACCTTAACAACATTTTAAAATTTAAAGTAACGATTACTCAAGGTGAATGAGGAGTAAATTACAAGTAAAAATTACTTTTTTCTGAAAGGAACGATTACAAGTAAAATATACCCAAAATGTAATCGTTACCGGTAATCCGAGTACTTTTACTCAATTACCTGCCATCACTGGATATAACGAATTGGATACGATCGAATCTCGAAACAGTTTTATCTTTAGTGAGTCTCTGGCGTTAACACTAAGCAAAGATAGCAACAAATCAGAAAAATACACGATACAATAATTACCTGTAATCATTATTTTTACAGGGACTTTTCATCTTTCCAGCTGTTACCCTACAACTTCAATATTTTCGATCATTACTTTTTCCTCTTCCAAGCCTCGCTTCATCATCATTCATTCATTCAATTCATTCATTCATTCCAATCCTCTGCATTACACGTCATTTTACTCTCAACTAATGCTTCCTGGATTTCCCTTTTCTATTCCCTTAGATATATATTTCTGCTTCTTAAAGTGCCATTTGGCATGTAAATTGCTATCTGTGCATGCTTAAAAAACGAGCTTAAATAATTATTTATGACATTAATGTTACCTGGAAACAAATTGACATATCTTCCATCTGCTCCAATAACCTTTTTCTCTAATGACTTTCAATTGAATATCTATGAATTCAATGATTTAAGATTTGGTATTCTTTTCTAGAACGAAATGAAAATGCCCAATTATAGCAATAAGTCAAAATAGCATATAAAATGAGGACATGCAAATAGGTAACATTTAGCTTTTATTTGAGACTTTTTGAACCTCATTCGCCAACGAATATTCAGCGGCACTCGACAGGTGCAGAGGAGTTTGATAAGGATCAAAGTTTGACGTTGCCAATAACGTCCAATAACAAATGTGTAAAAGCGAAGTATAGGATACTTTTGATTCTTAAAACAGTTTGTACTGAGAGATATTTAACCAATTGCTCAGCCACATAATTTACGATTGAATTATATTTTCCACTCACAATCTTCTCCCAAGGAAGAAAGGAAAAGTGAACTTTTATCGCACCTTACGCAAAAGTTTACCTTTTTTGGAGAAGGGTTTTGAATATTGAAAACTATCCATGTAACTAATTTACATGATATTCCACACATTCCATAATATAATATATATCATGGTACTAATATACCATGATATTCCAAACATAGAAACAGCTTAACAATCTCAATAAAATTTCATGGACAGCCACTTATAAAGTGTAAAAATATCTTTCAATCAGTACATTGAACTTCAGTGATTATTCAATACTTCACTCATACAAATATGAGTAGCGAATTAATTTATATATAATGATGGTCTAAACAGAACAACTATAATCTAGACCTTGTGATATCTTTGAATATTGTGGTAACCAAGGAATATTTTAATAGTATTTTAAGGGTACATTTCAATTGGACTATTTTAATTCTTCTAATTTTCGTCGTATTTCACATCCCTCGGCAAATTATCTAATTCTACGATGGGGTGATGAATTCAATGATATTTATAAAAATTATATTGAGAGCATCAATATTATTAAATTATCTTGGATTTTACGAAATAGCATTAGTATTAAAATTTTATTCAGCCTAGCAATGTACCAGGAAAGGATAAAATCTCAGTCATCAAGATCCTATAGAATTTATGAAAGCACATGTTATTTCTTCTGCTAATCTCAAACTTTTTGTAATTACTCATTTACTCTAACTTTCCTTTAAATTACATCGCTAAAAAGGTGTTCATAACTAGCATATAGAACTGCGAAAAAATAATACAAAATAAGATTTGTGAGAAGTGTGTGAATCATAAGAAAATATTAAGAAATAGAATGTGAGAAAAATATTGGTTGAACGTAATTAAACAATACTCATAGCATATTATTCCCTTGGATATATAAAGTTGAAAAGTGCAAATATATTTATGCAGACATAGTAAACGAGTTTTAGCTAGAGGAAGAATGTAACATAAATCTATATTTCTCTTTTAACGTGGATATTAAAATGGCTTGTTAGCGTTTCTTAAAAATGCTTCGACGGCTTCGGTAGTTTCGCACATTGGCTCCCACCGTGAATCGAACCCGGGTCCGCTTTCACCATAGCCGAAAACGTTGCCCACTTGGCCATCTGGGAGCCCTTAAAATGGCTTGATTTGATGACAAAATACATGCACATTCGGATTTGCTGATAATGAAGTACCTTGAAAACCGGTCGATATTCATTTTTTCCTTTTTTCCTCTGTCGGTTATTGTTTCTCAGCAAAGTCATGCAAACGAGTCGACAAACTTTAATCGATTTACTTCGTTGTGAACGTATTTCCAGCTCGATCTCACACTGATGTCTGAAATCGTAAAGGTGGGTCCGAGTATCGATTTGAAAGGTTCGCCTTCTTATGTCGAATATTCGAAACGCACGTGTGGAGTCTAAAGCAGAATGCAGTTCTTCTTCTTTCCCCTACGCGCGTCTATGCGTCGCGATTGGCCAAATCATCGTCACACAAGCGCCCAGAGTGACAAGAACGAATATGACAGTCCTTTCTGTCACATCCGACTGTCATTTGGCGCCTTCTTCGCCCCCGTCGTTGCGGGCGTGATGGATGGCACGAAATACATTCAAATTAGGGAGAACTCAAATCATCGTGTTGAGCTGATTGAGGCTCGAGCGAACGGATTAGCGAATGGCGAATAGATAGAAAAACAAATATTAAATACTGCAGAGTTTAAGAAGTAGAATAGTCCAACTCCTGAGGGAAAGTTCATGGAATATGGTACCGCTCTCAAAAGATTCATACACATGTAATTTTGCATGATATTTCCGCTTAGCTTTGTAAATAGTAAAATTATCTAAATTTATAGATTAATGAGTGATGGAAGGAGAAATATGAATGAATTTTATTCCTTAGATTAGTTTTTCGATCTTCCATATTGAATTTCGCGACAATTAATGCAAACGATATTAGATACATTCTGTTATTTCATTGATTTAAATTCAGACGAGCTAACCTTTATGTATAACACATTATGCGGAGACGTTCGGTTCAATAGAACTTTTTTCTTATTGAACCATAAATAAATAAATGTTTATAACTAATGAAATAACATTACTTATTCGAACAAGTTACTGTGCGAATACAAATTATATAGATTAGGAGCTCCATTAAGATACTAGCAAGCTGTACAAAATTAAAAATGTAAAATTACGCAAGGTAGAGGGTTCTTTTTTAACTTTGCATTACTTGTATTGAGATTAATTTGTGTAAATCACCACTGATATTATTTGCGTATTTTATAATATTATCGTACTATTTACTTGAGTAGCGTATGCCTTCATAGGCCTAGTAGGCTGAATTGGAGAAAAGGTGGAGAAACTCCTATGTTGGGCCAGTTGAATAATTACAAATGTTATCGATTTCTAATATATGTTTTTCAATTCGTTAGTCTGATATTTGTCAAAAAATACAACCAGATAAATGCGCTGAGTAAAATTTGTATTTCTTTTCACGATTTACTTGGGCTAAATAATCAAAAAAATGGGTTATCATCGTAATGCCACAAACAAAAAAATATGGGCGAATCTCCATTTCAAGTAAATTATTTAGAAAAAAATTTTGTGATCCAAAACAAACTACGGTCAGTAATGATCGATTATATTTTGTGCTCCCTTAATCAAAAAGGATAATATTGAATAGACACCCCACCCGTCCCAGAATCATGGCTACAAAGGAATTTTTAAAAGCTTTGGGACAATTAAGAAGTTAATAGGTTCTTAGAACGCAGGAGATGTTTTTCCACAGGCATGATAAAAGTCGAAGACTGACATGTGTCATCCGTCTGTGGATTAAAGGATGTGTGTTTGAGACATACGTTCTTTGTTTGGAAACGAAACCTTATATGGACAGTAGTAGAGAGTCCAAAGGTAAAGACATTAAAAATGTGTAGTAATATCATACTTAAATATCATACTTACAACATAGACACAAAATCAAAAGACTTCCGCTATCTTAATTACAATCAACTTCGGGCAGTTCAACTGAATTCGTATAACTTTTAAAAGTGGTTTTCCGAATTACTTTCACTCATTCTACTATTTCCATTAAGATTAAATACACTGCAAACTTCTTTGAAGGATTTCACGACCATATTTGAGTACATATTTACTTATTTTCTCTTACTAAAAAGTTACAAAAACAGTAGCTGTTTACCAGAGTAATAATTCCGAGAAATTTGAATATTAGTTAAGGTTCTCATTTTTATAACTCTGCTGATGATAAGGGCCATGATAATTATGTAAATGATATATTTGCTCTTGGCACTAATTTTTACAACATGATACTCTTTCGTTATTGGAAACCTAGAACAGCTTCCACACAAGGCAGACTCGATACCCCTAAAGTTAAGGTGTAACGATTCACATATTACGGCCCTGAATGATGCATGCTTCTGCTCCGAGACAAAAAAGAAAATTTAAGAAGATTCTTATACGAACCAAAACAGTTTTTGATATCAAGATACACTGCATCTTAGTCGATTATTAGTTAAACGCAAAATTATTTCTTCAAGGAAAGTAAGTCCAAATCATTGAGAAAATGACTACCTAACTAGTATTTTACCATACTACAAACTCATTTTGGCTTTTTCACTATTATAAAACAGAGATGTCTACAATTAATTTATTTTGATTACTACTGAAACTGGACCAGCCAATCTAGCGTTCATCAGGTCATTATGGGTGAATGCCTGTGTGACAATAATTAAACTCTCTTTAATCAATCAAATTATTATATTGTAGTTCAAATTTTTCCTACACGTACTTAAAGTAAATCCATCGTGAACCAATGAAATAAATCCCTTATACTTTGTTTGGAAACTCATCAGCTGGAAGGCTATCTCACCCCTCCGCCCTCAGCTTCCATATGCTTTAGGAAAGAAATGAGGCTTTTAGGGAGAGTGAAATGTTCCTTACTGCGCCAGAATGATATAAATGGATAAATACGACTAATTTGCAGCACACTGACCCTAAAGATAACGATAATAAAATCAATTGACGAATCTGTCACTGTGTGGAACTCCATAACGTTAGTAAGGAAACGAACACTTTGTCTTATTGTTAGTTCCACAAGATATTTCCATTTCCATAGGATATTATCCTGTGGAACTAAAACAAAGTGTTCTTTTCCTTACTAACACTAAATATAACACTTTATCAACCATGTCTCTTATCTCAGCATTATCTTTAAATTATCACAACTGTAAAAAATAATGCGACAGAAGTAAGAGAAGGATACATTTTCCTCATTCCCTTTAAAAAGCCACACGAAAAATGTCACAGCGACTGAAAAGATTATGTTGAATGAAATTTCTTATTGCAATGGAAATTAATATTTTTGCTTTTTATAGTTTTTCTTTAGTTTTCTTTAAGTCCAGACTTTTTTTAACACATTAGATAAAATAAATAATAACTTTATTCCACAAATACAAATTTCAAAAAGTATTCAGCACACGACCGATTCCGACTCTATGACGTCTTCTTCTGGTGCGTTCCTTTTTAATTTGCATTTGTGGACTAACTCAACAGTTTGTTTTATCAAATTTGTTTAAGATGAAGTTCCACCAAGTGAAGGCCGAAGTGATTGAATATGTTTTTTTTAAGATTTACTACACCTCAATACTTTGATAGAATTGGCCATACGACACTCGCAAAATAACTTTTCCAGAGCTAAACATCCGAGGAAAGGAAAGAAAGATTTCCGTAAAATCTTAAAAAGGAGCGGTAAGAGGGCTCTCTCGATCGAGCGAAGGTACGATAACTCTCGCTGCGAAGATTTATTTTATTTCCCAGAGAAATATGGGTAAATTATAATTGCCGGAAAGGGCAAATCTGGAGCAAGGGAATCGCGATACGGGGATGAATGGGGATTGCATGTAAGAGGAATATCGAACGCCGCTCTCGAGTGAGATGTCTGTGCGGGGAAACGTGTCGTATCAGCGTTTATCCCCCTTTCTGCAGAGAGGGGCTGTGCGTGCCGCGTTCACAAGCCATCCAGGGTACAGGAAGGCCTCGTTTGAATGCTCACCAACATTCATCCACAACGACACGCGTACATACTTCGCGGTACACTAAACCGTACTTCCTGCAATCACAGTCCGAAATGAAATCAATGATAAACAAAACGCTAGGTTTAGAGAGAAAATTTTTGACGTGTGCAAATAAATTCCTTGAAACGATCATTGAATACATAGCGCATATAAGAGACTAAAATATACTATATATACTCGAGTATAAGTCGACCCGAATATTAGCCGAGGCATCTAATTTTATCACAAACACTGTGAAAATTAATGGGATCGAATTAACCTTAGGGTGGGAAATACAGAAGCTACTTATAAGTTTTAAAATGAAAATAGATACCAGTATGATTACAGTACTTGAAGCATCAGCAGGTTAAATGTTAAAATAATTGTTAATTGAGCATGTTTCGAGTTAATTAAGGTAGCCGATATCCGGCTACGGCAGACTTTCTACCGAAGAACAGGTAAATGGGACCCTTCTCTAGTAGAAGCATAGTGGGGCCTTTTCAACATTAAAAATGTGATAAAATCGACTTTTAGGCGAGAATAAACGATAATCATACGATACGCCTTGATCTAATGCGACATAAAATCATTCACTAAGAACTTAACCCTCAATGCACTGTTGGGACGTAGCAGTCATGATCATGTCTGAAGAAAATATTTTAGGATACATATTTAACAAATAACATTTAATAATTAATAGTTCATAAAAAGTGGAAGAAGTTCATAGATAGAATGAAAAATGATCAGTTTTTGAAGGAAAATGTAAATATTGAGTGTTATAAAGTAAAAAACAGCATTGACCACATCATAGCGTGGGACACCCTGATGATCATCAAATGGTAAAGATTCAGCCAGAAAGACAGAGAAAGGATAAAGCACTATTTGCTAAACTTTCTGATACCTTTTTCATTTCTTCATTAATATCTGAGTATCTGTTTCATTTAATGCAACACCCTAAACTAAACATTTTAAAAATCATCGCCTCGATGAAAACAAAAAACTGGCTACTGTATTTAACCTTGAAATTATATTTATGGAAGATATTTTATCTAAATTTACTCAGCCAAAAATTTGGTTGGTACTTCACCCCCTGTGACACAAGCTTGGCTAAACTAATATAGTAAAGAGGAATGAGGTTTACTAGGCAGGTTAAGGAGTGAGATAGTTTGCTCTTGCGGTTCTCAGTGATGAGCCAGAACGTTATAACCGGAACATGTCCACTTCAGTGAAGCACAATGACTCTACGATAACACTTTTCTTTGCATTCCTATGGAAAGACCAGCGCAATTATTCACTAATAACTCAGTGGAGTTTATGTCATCGTAGCCATGATCATAACTATGACAAAAGTAACTGAAATATACATTTTTCTCTATCCTGTACCAAAGGACACATGAAATTGATCAAATAATGGCAGGAGAAACGATGGAGTGCTCACATCCGTTTAAATTCAGCGAACTTCTCTGCTAACAAAAGCCGCATACGGCTTTCTCTTTTTTTTAACGGTAGTTATTCAATCACCAGTGATATTATGGAATAGACAAAATCGAACAATTTAACTTTCTTAAATCAGGAATGCTACAGAACATCCACAACGAGCGAATTTTGAAAAATGAGATGATTGGCATGGAGAAAACTCTCCTCTTGGGAATATAATCGATCCGTGTTTTGGAGGATAGAATGGTGGAGCTGATATCCTTGAAAGTTTATGAGTGCATTGTGATCTTACGCTTGGTCTGAGCATACGGAATGGCTCATACAAAAGCTGAAAGAATGTCGCTTATGCCGAGATTCAATTATAAAATAGCACATGGTTTATATTAAAAATGGGAACTTAGATTTGGTAATAGAAGCATATTAAATTTCAAGCTAAATACTTTTAGAATCAGCTAAATTAGTGAAGGCTTGAATAAATGAAGTAAGATAAACTCATTTATGGCTAGGATTATACCTAATGCACAGGTAGATAGCCTTAGTAAGGAAGTGGTTTGTTGAATTGGTTAGGGTGTTTAAAGGATAGACAAAGGCTGGATGATAAAGGTAATTTGGTACTTCGTGAGTTTGAGTGACTTGAAGAGAGGATGAAAAACGACAATAAGCTGGTGTAATAAGATGGATGAAGCCAGAAAAAGATAGGACGATATATTTTTTTAAACAAAACGGACATTAAGAAAATAGGTCTGACGTCTGTATCTGAAACAAAAGTAATTTTCCAATTTAAGAGATTAAGAAGGTATAACAAATTATTGTAAATAAAAAAGATGAATTAATGAAGCTTTTGCCTTCACCACCTTAAAGGGAAAAGTTTTTATCAACAGATATGATCATTTAAATTTCTGGTTAGGAAATTTCATATTTCCAATAGTGATGGATAACATTAAATTCAATTTTTTTCCACAAGCTTTATCAAACCAGAGTCTTCTTTTAATCAGAATATAACTTTGTGGGCATTATCATTAATACTTATTGACTAGGTCGTGAAATACACAACATGTCATAGAGAATTAGCGGCAGGATGAACCTAAATGTTTTAATACGTAAAGTTGATAGAATTCCCTTATTAAATTATTATTTTCATCCGAAACATCTTCACAGTAATGCGTGACTGAAATATTTTAACCATTCCTTTTAACTTCAATTCAGTGTTACGCTGTCGTCATCTGACGCAAAATCATCGATTGGATTATAAACTTTCCTTATCCTCTCTACTTATAACAGGTATTTTCTTAATGGAAGTATTATAATATATTAGATAATTCTATTAGATAATCTGCCCAGAATTAAACCATGTTTTAAAATCATTCTTAATGACAGTAATCATGAAAATATTTGGGGCTTAAAAATTGAATGACATACTTTTTCCGGTGCGTAACTTTACAATATAAATTATAAAAACCCAAATAAAATGGCAATCGGGATTTAGCGGCAAAACATCTTTGAAAAGATAAATTGAAGAAGGCATTATGACGGGTAATATTTCCCCCGAGGTCAACAATCAAGAAATTATGCTTACCAATCTCATTATGAGCCGTAAGCACCGAGAATCAGTTTCGGGTGGTGCATAATGAACGATTCCATGGTTATCACTAATTAAATAACTTTGATTTCGTTTGAAGCCGTTCTGAAGCGAAAATAACAAAGTCTCTAACGTCACAGCGCGGGTCGTTTCGCAGTTTTCATATGCGGAGAGCGTGTAATTCTGAGGCTTTGTGAATTGTGTGGCCGATGCTATCAGTAGGTCTTCACTGGTTTTTCACTCGACCTTTCTTCGAGGATGTTTTCAGTCAATGAAGCATTTACCAAAGGAAAACATTTCTCGACAGTTCTTAATCCCATAAATATTACTTCATCTCGAGCGAATGCTTTTTGTAGTGTCTTATTGTTTTAAACATTGCAATTATTTCGTTGAAGGGATAAAAATTTTAAGAAGAAAAAATAATTTCCTTACTTCACAAGACAACATCATTTTTAGAGAACTTTATACCAATTTAGTTTTCTTAGTCATTGTCTATTTGAGCTGTCGTTTGATAAATGATAAGGGAATTTGAACTCATCTAATATTTTAAATTAAATCATTAAACTAACATAACCAAGGGAGTCTGTGTAACATAAGCATGGACGATTAGCATCTGATGCAGGAAAATTAAGGAGGTTGATTAAAAATTAATTCTAGAGATCATTTAAAAAACAAATGGAGTTTCTGAATGTTGTATTCAGCTGCCATCCGTATACGATGTGCCGTTTTAAGGAACAAATGATAAATTTTAGTATGGTTACACAGTATGAGGTGAAAGAATTAAGTTTCCTTCTTGGATACAGAGGTTGATGGGGCATCACGCCATTTCTCTTTTGATGAATCCTTGGTAAAGAATTCCGTTTTCACTGTTATCTCGAATCAGAAATCGCCCAGGCATATCCTAAAGGATAATTCTTTAGTTTTATAACATTTAAAAATCAATAAAAGAAATACCACTGACAGAAGTTTTTCGATCGGATAAATATTTATAATGAAAAACTTTACTCCTGAAGGATATTATAGATCCTCCATAATGATATATGGAGGATTCCTAACAAGGATGGTACCAGTAAATGTACGTTTTAAGATGAAAAGAGAAATTAAGATTTCGGTATGGGAATCCAAGATTATTTATTAGACGTTAATAACCCTTCTTAGTGAAATTTTTTACTTCTCTCAGTCGGTGAAAAAAAACATTGCTTGTACTCCAGTTCTTCTTTTAGATAACGTAGGGAACCTGCCATTAAAATCATATAAACCTTAATAATCATGGGCTAATACCAATCATATTAATTAATAACAACACATATTCAAAATCCTCTAAACGTAATCTTCCTCTGATGTCATTCATCAACATTTTATCGCTTTTTCGTTCTAAATAAAAATTATATAAATCCGATACTACTCATCTTTCGAAAGTTTTGCTGAAATAAAATCACCGACAGACAACGACAGTCTAAAAATCAACAAACATTTCGCTAGCGATTCTCTTCTGTTTCCTTACTGATTCTTCTCCTGCAGATGTCAGTACCAGCAGTCGATAGATTGAATTGTACGATCATTTCGGACGAGAGCACTCATGCTCAGTGAAGTCTTCATTTGAGTTTTCTGCGATATAATTCGTTTGACCTGGATGTGGAGGGGTCGAAGGACTTGGTGGTGAGTGAGGATTAGGGGGAGGGGGAAGGCGGGGGGCTTTTCATGCTGCGGCTTCTGCGAATCCTTACAAGGGTCTAAGGGTTGCCCGCAGTCGATCCTCTCCAACGGAGAATAATATTTGTATTCGTAAATCGGCGTCGATCGAAGTAGAGGTCGCGCCCTCTTGTGTGCCCTTCGCGGCTCCGAGTCCTTTGGCAAATCGCCGTGAGAGATGGACGAATTGTTTTGCATTGATTGCTATTTGATGGATCTGCTGCGAAGTGATCGTGGATCATGGCCGACACATCAAAAGTCGCCGCGCGATACATACTGTTCTGGTGTCTCCCTCTTGCCTAGCAACGGGAAAACAACCAAACAAGGATAAGTCACGTTACCCTAGACATAAACTACGGTAAATTAATTAATATTTTAAATAATTTAGTCACTGGATTTTTTAGGGAAAAAATTAAATCGTAACAAAATAAAAAATAAGAGTAATTCAAATTTTGATTAAAACATTTCATTAGATAATATAAAATTATATCAAATTTGTATCAATCATATAAAAAATCGATCATTAATTAAATTTTCACTATCATAATAAGGCGTCTTAAATCTTGATTTGATATTTGCAAATATAAAACTTTCTATATTTAAGCACTAGAGTCTTTTTTCTACTAATATTTTGATAATGTGAAATCAAACGATCAGATGAGATTATTGAGGTTTTTAAGTCTTCAAATATTATAAAATACGTCAATTATGTTCGCTTTCTTAATTGCGATATTACAATTAAATGTTACGGTCATTCGTGCCAAAATAGATCAAACTAATTGTATTAAAATATGCACTTTTCCATCTTTTCATGAACTAAGTGATTGAGCTTGGGCACTCCGCTGATTGGTCGAGATCAGAAGTAGGGAAAAGTGAAATGCGAAATGATTCTCCGCACGCAAGATCACTGTGAATGCGAGAACGCAGACTGCTGCTGATTCCAATCCTCTTTCTCACTTCTTGAGGGAACTTCCAGCTCGTTTAATTTAAAGCCTATACGTTCTGAAGGGAGACATTCCAAATTATATATTTTTATAATTCCAAACATACGCGCATTGCTCCCTTTTAAAGTAAGCGAGATACCAGCGTCGTCGGATAACGGTGTTCCTCAGTTATTCTCTATCCTGGGAAATGATTTTCACTTAATTTGAGGAACATGAAAATGGTGTACCAAACATTCTTCCCAGTTTTCACTTCATCATAACTCAAATAAGTACCTCTCTTCTTTTCGAGGTTTTATAGCACATTCACCCTACTTTCTGATGGTATCTTCTCCCTATAGTATCACTTACATTTTTATCCTACACAAAGTCTGTCATTCAGATTTTGCAGGTATTTTTGGTGCTTTAAAATTAGTATTGAAATTATTAAATGCTGAAATTAAACCCTTGAGAAAAAAGCATTACTTTTGTTCTTACCCTTCTTGTGAGACTTACTGAAGATTTTTCTTGGCTTTAGCTAGTATTTATAACCTGCATTATAATTATCAATACGACTTCAAATGCTATTTTAATTAAAAGGTACATGTAGAAAAATGATAATGATTTGTAAAAAATACCTATGAATCTCTATGATTTCGTTTATGGTATACCTGAAGATTTTTCTTACTTCAGTCCTGTGGTAGAACCTTCTAACTCTAAAAAACCTTGGAATTATCTCTTCTCTATCATTAGTGTTGTTCTCTATTTATTTGGAACAACTTTTTCATCCATGAGAAGATAAATGTGGTAAAATTTGATTAAAGAATATTTATAAACTACATAAAAATATTATTTCCTAGTATTATCGCAATGCATGAATGCATGTAGATGAATCCTTAGAAGGCGCCATGCACTACTGCAGAGAACAAGAGGTTAAATTGGAATAATCTGAATATGCTTTTATGTAAGACGGTATTTTCCTAAATTCAGCTCCCTCACATTCAAAAAAAAATAGATATGAGTTAAATTAAATTAAACTAATTGCTCCCAAGAATCAACGGAATGCAATCAAGAGAATAATTTAAAAGAAGGAAAATGTCACCCATTCTCCCAATTCACAGACATTCTATCTGTATACCTTTTACGATTTAGAAGTGAGGCACCTAGTCCCGTAACTAAAATTAACTGGGTAAATGAAATATGTCATATTTCTGAATTCAAGAGGAGTCGAAAAGTCAAACTGAGAAGCTAAAAGCATATTTGTAGTTACTTCTTAGGTTTTATAATTGAAAAATATAACATACTTATAGCAATCCTTTACCTGAATGTTTTCATCGATTTGAGTATTCAAATAAGACTGTTTGGACTGGTATTCGGCCATATCAAAGTAAGAAGGGTATCTTTTCTTGAATGATGACAAGGATATACATAATGGAACACTTAAATTTCCTTTGGAGTCTTTAATCTCTTTCCATTAACATATCATTCTTTGATTATTAAACTTCTACGATTTTATCAAACTTATACTAGTTTTACAGCGAGTATCACACAAACTTAAATGATTTATGAAACGAATATCATTCAATATCTTAAGAGCAGCATAATATAAAGGAGCAGTCCGAACACAGCAATTACGATGCCTCGATACATAAATCAATTTTGCGATGTGTGAAATGCATATGAGCACTGGCTCGTACGGCAAAAATTCTCTTTCGCCGTACGGGACGTTCGTGGAAAATTAGAGTAGATTTGGGCGCTCGTTTCGGGAGGCATTGCTCACTTATCAAAGATTGAATTTGGGAAGATCGTTTATTTGGTTCCTCGTATTTGGAGGCACCCTTATTGACTCGTATCACTGCGATTCATTATTATGTATCACTTTTAAATCAACTTCATTCGTATTAGTTCCATTGCTCAGTCAAAGAAATAGTTTTCGAATTCTATTTTCTCTTGAAGTAATGCTCTGAAACAGAGCAACAAACAAGAAGAGATTCTCTAATCCCAGATTACGTTTGAAGTTTACAACACATATAATACGGATGTAAATGGTCTCCTTCAAGCCAAGGAATTATTACTCCAACGACTCGACTATAAAAGTCTGCCATATGACAAAAAGTAGACGCTAGATTGAATTGAATGAATTTAATGAGGGAAAAAAATGGAGAATGCATAAAGGATGAATTGTGAATTGCAGAAATATCAGTTATTGAATGATAGATGATGGATAGTGATTAATAGAGTAGGCGCATGGCAGCAGATTGATTTTTTTTGCTGGGGTAAAACATCAGAGAAGATCCACCTTAGAACCAGTGCGGGGTACAAGGAAAGGGTTTGGAATCATTAAATAACCATCATATTAGCGTATTAGAAGAGGTCATGCTAACCAATTAACCTATAGAAAAATCACTCAGGATCAAATCTGAATGACGCCATAGCTTGTATTTATATTTCTAGAAGATCAAACGCCATTTTAGATAATTATTTGACTCACTGACTAATGTGATACTCTGTACTAAAAATAACACGAAGCTAACTGCAAGACAAATCAAATTTTGAAATGTATTCACCTGCATCATATTCGAAAAAACAATGTCGAGTTATACTAGCACAGCCGTAGAATGTATTCAAATTAAAATTCAGAAAATTAATTTACGCACGAATCGTATTCATTCAATAAAACAGCTCCGAAAATAGTCTTTCACTGTTTTCTCGGAGTTCGCTCCTCTAAAACACGATTGCTATATCACAGGATTTTTTCTCCATCAATATGGATTCTCTGGCTTCGTACGGATTACAATAAAAATACCCGTTCGAGTAACACTGTTACATGAAATCGATTTGCCTGGAATAGCTAAAAAGAATACCTAAGAGAGAGCCCGAGATAAATTAAACTCCATGATAAGGTATCCCAAATTTTGAGGAAAATTATCGATCTTTGGAAAATTCAAAATGCATTGATAGTTTTGAAAGGTAGCATATTAAATGATGTGCGCACACTTAATACAATCTTTAAAACGGAAAATTGAAAATCTAAATTATTGCTCCTTAAAATTACTATTCCTTGCCTTGTTTCTTCACTGCTTTCCTCAATATAATAACCGGAGAGACTTTTTATGAATGTATATACGTTTGCCTAAAATTGGAGAACTATGTGTTTGACTGCCTTAAAACCCCTCCTTATTTAATACTTAAGAAAAATCTTAAATTCAATGGTAGCAGCCGTCACTTTGTAGAATTCCATTACTGGAAAAATTAAACACAATGTATTCAATTCCACAACTTTTTAATTCCACTACACACACGACCGGTTTCAACTAGTTATAGCCATCATCTGCTAGTTGAAACCGGTCGTGTGAGTGGTGGAATTAAAAAGTTGTGGAATTGAATACATTGTGTTTAATTTTTCCAGCAGAAAAATCTTATCATTATCATAATAACCCGAGATTCATCGCAGGTCTCTTGATTAGTCTTCTACTGGAGATTCATGTAAAATGCATATAAATGATAGTAGGTATTTATCCAGAAACAAATGAGAACCTGAGAGCTATACAGCCCAATTCTGAGATAAGTAATATAATAAAGAAAATTTAGTGAAATTCTAATTTTGATCATTAAAATAATTCACGGGCATAAATCCGTTTTCATCAATTCTAGCTGCGGCAATAATTACTAAGAGGAAGACATTACTATCCCAATGTTTGAGATGAATTTCTCAGGCTATAAATTTGGCCAACACAAACGATCATTTGTTCTTGAGAGGGAGTTCTGTTTGCCTCCCTTTTTACATTTCCTCTCCGCATTCACTTCTCTCTGTGAACACTAGATATTATTATGTTTACCTTCCACACAGGTGACCGTGGTTCTAATCTCTCTGGAGTCAGTTTTTCGACCCTCACGAAGCCCTACACTCACACTCGAGGGCTTTTGGGGGCGCAATGAGCCCAAAGTCCTCCCTTAAGCCTTTGCTATCGTTCGAAAGAATAGGTTAGCGAGCGCAGTGCGCTGGCTTCCTTCGAAATCCCAATTCCTCTGTTTACCGTTCTGCTCTCGGCGTGTGAAAATGGGTCACTCGCTATCTTTCCGATTCTCTTCGCAGTCATCTCATGCAACGGGGCTGCTTCGCCGAGCGGGTGGCAACCACCCCAATCAATTTTTAAAATCGGACAAGTTTAGGAGCGCCTACGAAAGATATGTAAATGAATGTGTAAATTGTGCAATTCCGCTGTATTCAATTATATTTTGGTTGTAAATTGAGATATACACATTGGTTCATCAATACACTCGACGTACTTCATCTTTTGGAGTAACAACCAATGATACCAGCCAGTGGCGCAGCCAGGATTTGCCAATGGAAACGAAAAAATGCCTAACTTACAGGGGCTAGTATATCCGTGCCCGTTACTTACTACAAATATGTCAATTCTTTCAAAAACTAAATGCATTGAAAACTGTAGGAGTTTAACGTATTTATGGCCAACTTGTTAATCTTTCCAATATAGTAGTTTACATAACCGAATTATGGGAAACTTATCATAAGTGTTGTTTGGATTTCTAGTTTAGATATATGTCCAATATCCATTAAAAAGTCATTTGTTCTATACTGAAGTTTTTCAGTGTTGTTGATATAAACTTCCCGAGTCTTTGAGAGTTCTTTCTTCCAAGAGGTTGCCAAGCGTGAGAAGGAAAAACATTAGTAACGATTGTATGGCAAGCGACATAAAACGTAATATCCACTCATTAGATCCCCCACATTGGCGCGCCCATGCTTACTTGAATATCATTCGTTATTAGACTATATCATCAGCAGGTTTCTTAGGAGTGACTTCATCCCTTGTTTTCAAAATTAACTCTTCTAAAAAACAAAATATAATTTATATCAGATGGTTTCGCTTCGTTAAAAAATCATTTATATCAGAATTTACTGGTAGGCTTACAATTAAGTCTGATTTCGTTATTTATGTATTAGTTAAGTGTTCAATTGAATGCGTCACAAACCGAGCATTAAAAATTCGGCTGTATTAAAAATACAGTACATATACTCTTGATTATAGTTGATATTAGGTATAATTGAATTTGCAGAATTAAAGTTTCATACCAAAGTGAAAAAGCTGAAGTCGTCAACTTACAATTATTTAGACTAATTAATAGTTAGGTTGCATAACCAGCAGAGAGCTGACGCAAACCCAGTCTTAGGCACTGTGTTCAAAGAAAACAAAAATTTTCCATGAATTGAAATTTTGAAGGGTTATTGCATGACCACTTGATTGACTGGATAAGTCATGAGATTCGTTGGATTCTATTACCAGAGAAACATTGGCTGCATCGAAAAGGAAGCTAGAGAATTTAAGCCACAGTTTTAACAGTTCATCAAACTTATTTCAAACTATTAAGTCACTGTTCCGATAAATATATGTGCCTACCTTACTCGCACAATACCTTTCAGGTAACTGATTTGCTTCCAAAATGGTATATTATTAATAATATCATCGAAAATTATTTTTAGGGATATTTTGTATTTCTCCAATACTTCTTCAAATTTCTACGGAAATTCAATCATCGAATTATTTTCTTGAATATACAGAAAATTAACAGGTAATCATAGAATAAGGATCAGTATATTTTCTATCAGCACGAGTAATGAAGAATCTACTGTGCAGACTTTTATGCGTCCGGAACGCTTAATAAAGTAACCAGTACCTTTGGAATTGTCGCTAAACTCATCCTCAGATGGGCCCTCCGATAACAGCCCTAAAAAAGGCAATCCTAATTTATGCATCTAATAATGGTCATTTCAGAAAAATACATATAGCCATTCACTTACGTTTTCCGATAGAGTCCTTGAGCTATTCGTGGACTGTGAAAAAATTCGGATGTCCATCTGTACCTTATGAAGTCCAAACTAAACTCTCCTTTGCAATGTTCACTGTGAATTTCTCTAAAGCACTATTCACGAGCCTAGCTTTGCATTCACACCCTAAAAAGTCACATGCAGAAGATCTCACCGTGCGCTTTATCAATCTGTTTGTCTTTCAAACGTATTCCTAATCTCTGTTTTCAGGATGTAAGTTTCGAATTACTTCTCAAATGTTCCCTTGTATTTTTGCGAGGAGTAAACGAATCAGCACTTTTGAATTTGTCTTATGGGAATCTTATCATATAGTTAGAGTCATCTAACCGTAGGATAGGCTTAAGAAGTTCAAGTGTTGAACATTGTGTGCAAAACACTCGTATCGTAACGTCCCATTGATATCGATGTCGGCTCTAGGCCTAATCTGCTACCGAAAACATCACCTTAGCTGACATTGGAGCCATATTTACGGGTATGCGAAGCTTTCGCTGAATTTATCAAGCAAACAAGTGACTAGCAGTGTATCTCTAAGACTTGCGTGATGATTGGGGTTTTGTTCTCTTCAGCAGAAAAAAAGCACAGAGCTAGTCATAGGACTTGACACTTGGGGGGGGAGGGGGTTTGAACCCCTAAAATCCCCCGCTGCGCCGCTGATACTAGCTGATTTAGCCGTACGAAGCTATTGGAGACGCTCGGACTGTTGTAATAAAAGTCGATGAAAATAGAAGAAGCAATGCAGGCACTACCGGCTCATCCGGGTGATGAACGAATGTAACTAATAGGGCTTAACATCATCTACTTTAGGGTGTTTATCATGCATTCAACTCTTCCAACAAATTGTTTTACTTTGAGCAAAACCATAATTATGGAATAGCGCCCTATGTAATTCTCTGCCCATATTTCCCATTATTTGAAAACTTTCCCCGCGATTGAAAAACCCTTGGAAAGCGCCAACCCAAGAATTGATTACCTACCCCAATAAAACAGCAAAAAAACTGCAAGATATGAAATACTTGAGAGAGTAGCATCAATTATCATCCGAGAGAAAAAATGTTAACAGGAGATTTAGGGCAAAACGCTTTACAATATTGGAACTAAAACAAATGAATCAGCTTATCGATTATATCTATATGCGGCTTGTTAAGTTATTTTCTAGACAGAATCGATCAACATTTCGAGTACATTCAGGAAACCAGAAAGTTAGGATTCAATCGAACTTAACCGTATCTCATGGAACGCCGAAAGTAAAAATACAAGTCTAGAAATATTTATACTTTTGCCCTCTTTAAGCTCGAAGAACTAACCCTGAGTGGAAATTGGCCGACGATAGAAAATGGTTGTGGATATTGTAAGCGATTTACTATATGTTTTGAAGCAACGGAGTATGAGAGAAAATCAATGAGAAACTCATATTAGTAGTGTGTGAGGGTCTTATACATATGTAATTGAGTATCTTCTTAAAAACACCTGTGGTGAGTAATTGAAACCATTAACCAACAAGTCCGCCTTTAAAACATGTTGTGATGTTTTCTTACCTCCTTGAGCTTCGCACACCCTGCAGCAATAACCAATATACTCTTTCTGCCACCTTAAGTGAACATATTTTAGGAGCTACGAATTTTGAAGTAATTTTCAGTTAATCGTTTCGTATGGTATCCACTATTTGTTAAATTTATATAATTCCTTTTTTCGTCTAAATCAATATGTGATATGATAATATCCGAAAGAGCCCATATGATAACGTTATCAGTATTCGAGTCAGTGTTCCTATTAACCTATATAATTATAATGTATATCATATTTTGATATATGCATACAATATTAAGACATGTGAATAATTTAAATTTGAAACGGAAATAAAATACAAAAACCAGGTGCAAAAGAATCATCTGCGAATAAAGCAGAAAACGTTGACTCGCCAACTGAAGGTTTAAAGAGATTTTTCCGCAGAGAGCGATTGACTAGTCTTGCAGAAGATGCAGCGGCAAGGGGAGATGCGATTTAGCATCTGTAAGAAGCTCCGAGAGGCGAGAGAGTAGCGGTAGAATAGGAGCAAGCGTCGTGGGTGGCGAGTCCCATTCGACAGTACGTGACGTGACGTCACAAGCGCGATAGCCGATTCAGGGTCCATTTTGCGTTGTGCTCAGCGGCAGAGAAACGTAAACAGAGCGAGGGAGTGGCAGAAGAAGGCTTTGCTCTGTTTTCCTCTTTGTAAATTCCCCCCTGAACTCCTCGTGGAGGATAATGAAGAGAGTGTGGGCCGATTGTGCTGCCGCCTCTCGGGCGAGAGATAACAAAGGATGATTCACCGCTGCCCGACCGAGGATTAGCGGCGAAAAGTTTCGAGACGACGATGGACCAACCTGCCGTTTAGAAATAACTGTGGATTAAAACTACGGACTAATCTTCGTATCACATTTGGAGTATTTGTGAGCTACCTGGGCCACCAAGGACTCTCTATGGCTACACTTTCCTCTTCCGATACTATCAACCCGAAATCATTTCTCCGCGGGTTGTCTGCAAAATCAAGCTCATTTACTTCGACGTGCATATAAATAGAACTTTAACACATCAAATTTAAAAAATCAGATCGAAAAGCAAGCCGGTCAATTTTCAACCAATAATATCAATTTGCAACCAATAATATAAGTCGAAACAAGATTAATGTCCGCATGAGCTGTTATAAAAGTAACATGCAGTTATCTACAGTTGCAGCTGTTACAGTTCCTTAGAAACGAAATTTTTGAGAAATCTGTAAAAACTGATTTAAAGCTTTAGTTTTACACATTATGGTCTACGGCCGAATCTACTCTTTGCAACCACCTGTGTTCCCCCTAGGTTTTTTAAATAGAAATTGATCGGTTCATAAAAAACAAAGTAAATATACACCTGCATTGATTAAATAATGCAACTTTACAGAGGTTTCGATCGTTAAATCTGCGGGCCCCAAACAATTGTTTTAATTTCTGCATTAACCCAACCGCGGCGCATCTTTGTCCATGTTTAAATGAATGGCAGTACATACAAGCTCGATTAGCAAGCAGTTTTCCCGAATCCAAGCTCTTTGCACATTTAAGAAAGTAAGATATGTAATATAGAATCTTTAAATTGGAATGAATTAGGATTAATGAGTGCTGTAGGAAAGACCAAGTCAAGTTAGTCTAATATAGTCTATTAAACAACCATGATTGAATTCACTCCTTCCTGAAACGGATGTGTGTAATGTAAAAATATAATTTTACTGTGCCACCTAAGTGGAATAATTGAATGCCATTATGAGAGCACTTCAATTAGACATGGTTTAAAAATAACCTCGATGAAAAAATCTCTTCCTGCGTTTTCTAACGTCTGACTTTTATGGCCTTCCACGTACGGGTGACCGTGGTCTCCACCAAAAGTGAGTCGCAGACGAAAAGAATAGTCGGCGCAAATGGTGCGGAGCGAAGTCGAGACCTCGTCTCATTCTCTCGCTTCTTTCGTCTATCCTTCCTCTTCTTTTCCTTCCTCTTCTTTTCCTTCTTCTCCTTCGCAACTCTCGTCCTTCACCCTAACAAGGGCCCCTTTCGGATGGAGATAATTACAGTTTTGCCTCCGTGACGATTAGATTAGCGAAAGAGTTTATGCTATGGACTGATTATGTTTTTAAAGTCTGAAGTCGTAAAGAAATCAGAGACGCGGTGAGTCACTTTGGCGCGCACAAATAGACAGAAGAAAAGCGGTTTGTGCTCGACTCCATTGTTGTCATTGGGGTTCTCCGTGGAGTGGAACTGCGTAGCCACAACTTCCGAAATGAGGTTCTGTTCTAAGGAAGGTCTTCGTTGGTAGGCCCTCGAAGGTTTTGACATCCTTCGTGAGGCCAGAATGGAAAGATCTACCGATCAAATATAATAATTAGCGATTTATAAAGCAGAAATATAAATGTATTTACAATCGAAACTCCATCGATATATTTTTGGCAATATTCCTGTAATATTTGGTATTTTTAAATTAAAATATTAATTTTAATTAGAATTTTATGCTCAAGATATTTATCATATCAACATAAAAATGATCGCGTACCTCGTACTCACACACGAATTTCGATGTTATCAGGATATTTGATGGAGAAAGTCCCACATTCTATCTGTTCAGTATTCACGCTTGAATAAAAAAATCGAATACTTGCGGATTACATGTTATTTATTTTTTAATTACTACACGTAACTTTTTTGTCAATGGTAAGGAGTGGAATGATTTTAAGCAGTTTCATTTCTAAGGACAATTCCTCAATTTTTTTAAACGGAGTGATAATTAAAAATACCTGAAAAATAAGTTTAATGTAAATGCTCATATTCCTTAAGCGTTTGATGCTTCGTTTTACATTGAGCTACAATAAAAAATAATGAGTAAGAGTAAGGAATGAAGACCTGCGCGGTGCGAACCCATTGATCTCTGCATGTACCTCTTAGTCATCATCTGTCTGTCTGTCATTAACACGGTAACGATCACGGAAAGAAAACCCGGAACGAGCGTGTAAAGATCAAGGAGTGGAGAAATTAGGAACAGAAATCCCCTCTAAGTGATACGGATAATGAAAGGAACTAAATATATATAAGAGTGGGTCAATATAAGGTCTGAGAGCAAATAGACAAGGAGAGAGGGGTCATAGAGGCACGCCAAAATTGAGATGAATAATGATACTAAAGAGAGACATTAAAATGAGGGGAGGAATTTCACGAGAAATAATTGGCAGGAATCTGTTAAATTTTGCATTGGTGATCAGCTCTCAGACAGATCGGACTTTTCAGAAATATATCTATACATGCATATCTACGTTAAGAAAAGTAGAGATGCATCCCATTGAAAAATATGCGGCATTTACGTGGCGTGGTCATCGACTCCCACGCCACCGTATTTCGCTTCTCATGACGCTTCTTCCCGCAAAATATTAATTCTGATAGCTCCTCATTTTTTTCACAATCCTGGGTATGCATCATGGTCCTCGCCGGGATTTGAAACCCGGTTCCCGCTACGCTATAATGCATAAAAATAACCGATGAGAAAAAGAAATTATAAACCATTTATGATTCATAATTAAAGCTCGTTGATAAGAAACCTAGCTAAGCAGCCACGCGTTGTTTTTAATGATACAGCTGCTTTTAGACTAGGACTACTCTCTGTCTCGAATCTATAATATAAAACAGAGTGTGGGTGTGTGTGTGGGTGTGTGTGTATGTTCGCTAAAAACTCGAGAACCGAGAGTCGCAAAACTTTGCAATTTTCTACATTATTAAAAGTCGACCTCGCGCAGAGTAAAGGCTACTTTTTACTTCCCTAAGGTCCACGGTTCGAACCCAGACGGGTCAAAACGTTTCCATAAGAAATACACGTAACGTTCATAAGACTGATAAGGAGTAGGTTCCGCGTTCAAATCCCAAATAGACCAAATTTTTTTTTCACATATTTTATTTTATATTCTTTTTATTTTGTAATTTATTTAATATTATACTGATAATCGTGCACATATCTTCATACATCGCAAGAATGTGCATGATCGGAAATATTGTACATGGGAGAATAATGAAGTCACGAAGAATAGAAATTATATTTGTAGTTATATTAATTTATAATCCGATTTTTTAAATTATTCACAAGCACCCGAATGATAATTATCATAAAAGCATTCGAAGCAAAATATATTTCGGCAATGTGAGCAACAAATAAATGATGGCTGCTGACATATACAAGGAGTTTTAAGCAGGTCTATTGAAAAGCAAACTTCGTTAACATTCCTTAACATTTTTCGGTTATCAGTTAATTTTGAGGCAAACCAGGCGTATTGTAGCATATCAGTAAAAATGGGAGATGATATTGGGTGAGAACTATGGATTGAATTTCGATGCAATCTTCCCGGGAAGTAATTTCAAGTAAATGACGCCTGTGAATTGGTATCCTATCTATCTATATGAATGAAAACGGAGAAGGAATTATATATAATAGATACATGAATGAATCCGAAGAAGGAATTATATATAATGGATACCCCTTTTCTTTTGTTTCGCATGCATCGCTGTCGCATTTTTAATCCAAGTAGGGGTTACTTTAAGAAAGTCTTGGTTATTTTCATACATATATACACACATTCACACTGTCTCATTCACTTATAGACTGACACTTTGACGCATTTGTTTAGTAGGGTTTTTTTTGGGTCAGGTGGTCTCACTTGGTACTTTGCACCACAGAGTGAACCCACGTCCTTTGTTACGCATGCTTCGCTGCCGGAATTTTAAACTAAGGCATGGTTATTATATGAAAATAATGGTTATTTACATCCATTTATACACACATTCACATGATTTCATTTACTTATAGTGGACAGTTTGAAGTAGATGGTAATTAGTATTTGGTTTATCGTTTGGAGCTTTTGTATTAGTATTTGTATTTAACAGTACTTCCTTCTCCTGTTGAGATTCAACGGGTATATAATATATAATATATTTCTTTCTATTTCGAGTGATGTATAATTTATTTCTGCAATTTATGTAAAATGTTTGATTCATTTGTCCCCTTGTACCTGTATGAAAACGTTACTTTAAACGTGGTACTGCTTATCTTAATGTGATCTTAGAGTATACTTATATATTCTCAGTTGAAGAAATTTTTCATTCAAAGTATATGAGATTGAATATTGAGTTGGAGCTGCTTTGTAGACTTAATTCTAACTTACATTTCTTGATATTTTGGTTTGGAAAATCTGGTATTCGCTATTCACCAACAATTATGAAGCATTAGTTACGATCAAGGTTATTACACTGGTATATATGAAATTAAATATCCCCGTTGAGAATCAACGGGTACTTCTGCTAGTATAGAATAACATAGGCTTCAAGAGACGTTTTTTATGCCCTTTAATTTACAAAGAGAGGGGGGAAGGAAAAGGAATGAATTCGATCGGATCTGCCGAAAATAATTAAGAAATTGTTCGGAAAACAACGATATAACCGGAGGATTTATTCCTAATACCGTACGTGCATAATGCAATCCTAAAATGGAAAATTTCGATCAAGAAAATGAAATATCGATCTACATCAGAGACTGAAATTTCCAGTCAGTGAAAGAATAGAGGTGTGAGTTCAGCTCTATAACCTTCTCCTCTATGGAGATTTGGGGTGCGCTGTTGTCTTCGGTTAAAATAGTAGCCTTATCGGAGTTGACCCAGGATAGTGATTGCATTGGGAAACTACCTGAATTAATGCGTAATGATCTACATAAAGCTATGCTCAGCGGCACCGGCTGGGTCCACGCCGGATGCTGCCAGCCCTAAAAGTTTTTGTCCTTCTTTAATTGAAAATCGAGTCTCTATCTTCTTTATTTGCTCTTCCGTAATTGCCCTTTGCATTTTCCTATGTGTTTTACAATAATTGTTTATTTTCTACTGTAGGTAAATTATAACAATCATCATAATTATTACAATTACGATAACTTTTTAAGGGAATAATATTCAGTGTAAAGGATATTCCAAATTAGAGACAACCAAATAGATTCATTCCTTTAAGCTGTAAATTTACAAGCTTTACTGGTTGTGTGTACTACTCGTCAGGAAAACAATTCAAAGTTGATTTCAAAAAGTAAGACGACAAATTTTATTTTGGAAGTATACTTCTTCACTAAGAATTAATTATTTTTACTAAACCAACCGTCTCAGGGAAACAGCTTTTCCCCGTTAATCATTTTATGATTGTGACACTTTATTGAGTAAGACATCCGTACTGAATCATTAAGACTAGCCATCTCTTGAGGAAAGTGTCAGCAATGGCTCCAGGTACAGCAAGCCGAAGGCGAAATAGGGGGACCCTTCCATCCCTTGCTGCCACTCATTCTGTCGCCGGTCGCCCTCCCCAAATCGCCCATTAGGAAGCTATATCACGTCACATGGAAGGTAATGAGCCCTTAATTGGCGCTCTGAGGTCAGAATGAGAAGGAGTCTTTCTTTCCTTGGAATCGAGCGAATCCAACTCCTGTCCTTCCATTCCAGAATCTACCGATGTCTCCACTGGTGACGTATACGAGCATTTCTCTCGACTGCTCTTCATTTAGGCATTCGGTGTTCTTATTTGGATCCCTAGGGAGGTCTTCATACTTGTTAACCATATCCCGAGTCAAGTATACGTGTACCTGACGGAATATCAGCCGTCAAAGTGACGATCGATTTAGCGCCTCTCAACCTCCAATGATGTATTCGGGTCTCTATTTAAATTTACATACAGGCATCATTTTTGCCATTTATATTGGGTTATTTTCTAGAATTATTTTCTCTTTTTGATTCTTTTCTTCTATTATTTGTCCTCTTTTTTAATCCTTTTCTTAAGTATGAAAAAAGAAACAGTTCCCTATCTAGTCTCGACCCTTTCTATGTGAATTCGTAGTCCTTTCAAACAGTTATTTAATTCTAGTTAATTATCATAAGTCCATTTAAGTATCTCTGATGTTCCTTTCCGTACTTTAATTAATTCATTAATTACATAAAAATTTTTGAAGGCTTTCGATTAATATTTATTTAATATCTATGCTTTTTTATAATATCATATAATATTATAGGTATAATATCGGTTTATACTATTAAATTAATTTCATCGACCATCACCGTACCCTTTTACTTTGAATTCCAATTCGAAGCCTTTACAAGATGTATTTATGATAGTATTGTTCATCTAAAATCTACATAACCCATGAAGTTATGGACTAGACTGGATGGACTGGAGAATCAAATGTAAGTAGTTCGATATTTTGTGACCTATTCGTCGTTGGGAGTAGTCTTCGCATAAAATTATTTTTTATTATTTATATTATTAATGGTCGAACGCCCAAGAAGAAGAGCGAAAGCATCTGTCATCCCAAGGGATTTCTCTAGTTAAGAATCACTGCTTCATGATTAATACAGCGAATGTGGGAGTTTAAAATCCGACAGCCCCTTCTCCCCTTTTCTGCAATCTCAGGGCGCTCGTCGTTGGAGTAGAGTGGCCGACAACGACATCGATGACAGACAGTTCTTTCGGAGAAATGTCACCAGACTAAGTCCATCCGACTTTGATAAGTACGAAGTACGTTCTCGAAACTTAATTTGAGAAAGGCTGACAAGAATATAATATGCAAACTGTATACATGACTGTGGGGCTCCCGGACAGCCAAGAAGGTTGTGCGTTCGCCTTTGGTGAAAGAGTTCTAGGGTTCGATTCTATGTGGAAATAACCTCAGCTGTCGATCCAGCTTTAAAACTACAAATACAAACAGACTTACCTTGCACTTAGTACTTCTGGTGCGTTAGCTTTCTCTCGCTACCAATGTATTATACCGGCTAATAATGCTAGCAAAATCGACTGATGGAATTTTTATTGATCACATCATCCTGAACTTCAACCTTCAAATATATTCTCTTCTAATTAGGACTTGTGAATTTCACTGACAATGCTCTCTTGTTATATATCGTCAACACTTCATTACAAATCATGGTATCAACTAACCAAGCCGTATTCGCGGGTGTAAAATGTTCCAAGTTTCTCTTTTTAATTCCATTCCCTAATTGAGCAGTAAAATTCCATAATGCCAATATTTTTTATTTTTTATTTTTTACTTGAATTGTGTTATGTGATCTAGAACTTTGATAGTGATAAAGGTCCCAAAACTTCAGGAACAAAAGTGTATTTCAATCTATATATTTTACATAAGCAACCAGTATCGATGTATTCATATGAACTTATAACCCAAAATTTCAATAAATAACGAGTTATTTTCTGATTTTATGTTTTAGAAAGCAGTTTTCGGTTAAGTTTTAGCATTTCCTAAATTAGGAATTATAATTAATAATATCCTATTTTCATTGTATTTTTCTTTCATTTAACCGATTTTTTTTCAGGTTGATGAATTAACTCAGCTGTGAGAAATCTTTCAAAGTTCATTATACTCCAATCGGGGCTCTTCTCAAAGATTCTTTATTGAGAAAATCAAGAGGAATAAGACGCATGCAGCCTCTGTATTTCAGGGATTGTATTGTAAATTAGACTTCTAACCTCACCAAAATGGTTGGTGAGTCCATGCTGAAACTAAAGTATTAATATGAGCGAGAGATGATAATAATATTGAAAAGTCCGGTAAGCACCGTAACGTCCTCCTTAAAAATTGTAATCGATCGTCAATCATTCTCATACTTTTCTCTTCCACTATTTGTTTTAACCATATGGTTACTATGGTATGGTTATGGTACTGATTTATTTTTACTTCATCACTCGCAGCTGAAACGTATTGGAGGAACGCTAAATAGCAAACAGTATAACAACAGCAAAAGTAAAAGTTGTCTGCTCTTTGTATATCATACAAAGAGCAGAAAAAAATAGATCTCTACGATCTCACTCCGATCATCACAATGGTAAAAATTAATTCCATTTCCTTATTTTCAACATCTCAAGTAAATATTTATTTTTATCATTAGCTACAACTAAATTTAACAGTTTGTCATCTAAACGTACAATGTACAGTTCCACATTTCCATCTACTTTTAGTTGCATTTTTCAATACGATTTCCCGTTGATCAAACATTAAGAATTTCTTCCCCTTGAACTGGTTTATTTGCCTATAGTCTATACTCTACCCTACTGCTTCATATGTATCCTCATCTAACGTCTTTTTACACCACCCAACTCATGAAACGATTCCGCTAAGAAATAGTTCGCTTCCAAAAAGGAACAATCACTTTTTCGCTATCCTTGAAAGCATTGCGATGTGCGTCTTGAGAGCAAGTTGGGATTAGATGGGTGTAAATTCCTCTTTTGGATTATTTGAATACGATTATAGGAATAGAGGCGCGTGTTGAGGAATTCTCCGCTACATCTGCAATGCTCTAAGCGCTAGATAATGAGCTTAGGATATGTTTGTCAAAGAAGTGTCCTACTTTTCAAAGGATGTGTTTTCCCGCCTCGAAAGGTTCTCTCTTGTTCTTTCCTCTTCCTTTTTCCTTTCCGAGTTTGTTTCTCTTTCCTCCTAGAGCCTTGCAGACATGCCATCTTCTCTTCCTTCGAATACTACGCTTCGCTGGAGTCTAAATACACTCAAGATGTGAAATATGAAACCTCGTGCTGCTATAGAAAGACATCAAATGCTCCTTTCCTTTACGATCCTCGCAGTCTGATGTTTATGGTCCATACGCATGAGGATGAACTAATGGTCACGAATCTTGTCCAAACCAAACCTCTAGTTGAGGCCCTGTCCCACCCATTCATACACGAGGCCAGAGCGAACTTTGGGTTCCTGCATTCATCTGGAGCAGGGGCCGAAAGAGGAGACAGGGGCCGGAGGACCATGAACCGTTGATACTTCGTGAGATGTTTATTGTGGTCCGTGGCCTGCCTCACCCCTTCTGACGTAAGCGAGTAAGAGCTCACATATAGGAATGAGATTTACTAGGCAAGATAAGGAGTGAGGTAGTTTGTCCGTTCTTTACTCTGAGCCAGAATGCTTTAAGCGGAACATGTCCACGCAAGTGAACTGCGATGACCCTACTAGTAAAAACTTTTTGTAAGTTCATAGGGAAAGAGTATTCACACATAGCTCCGTAGCTATCATTTCATCACAGCCGTAAAAAGACGATGACAAAATAAGTGAAAGATATATTTTCTCTACCCTGTACCAAATCACCATTGAAAATATTTTTTTATCAGAATATGGTAGCAGGAACAATATTTAGTCGTCTGTGAGAAGCGAAAGGTTGGCGACCGCTGCCCTACCCTGTAGGAGAAATCACAACCATCGATGCCATTGCTCCGAAACCATTTTAACTCTACCTGAACACACGGCTATTGAGTAGATGCAACGATGGAAACCGATTTTCTAATAATGCTACAGAAATTATCCTTCGGAGAATACCGAAAATCATGTAATTGAGTTCTTCAAAAACGAATTTTTAACAAGCCTTCTTCAAATTCAATTTAAAGAGATTTGGATAGTATGATATGTTCTTAGGAAGAACTTATATAGTAAACAACACACCTACGTAAGGAATTATGTTCCGCATCACCTGGTAAATCAACTTTGAATAATACATTAAATTCCAAGGAACGACTTTCCGGGGTGTTTTGCTCCCAATCAGCGATACTTTTCTGAATATGATTCGATTAAATACGAATAAACTAAACTTTTACGACACTTTTAGAAAATTTCAAACATTGAATCCTCTTAATGAATTTTGAAGCATTCAACAACCTTTAGCAGAGGAATATATTCTCCCAAAGCAAATTCTATGACTAGCAGTGGCGGCAGGTCCATTGGGTTCACTAGTTCACTGAACCCCCTAAGAAAACTACCGCACTATTTTTATATATATATATATACCAATGTTCTTACCATAACCCATATAACCTTAACACCAATTACTGGGCCAAACTTTTCCTTCGTTGAGTCTCGATTCCTGCCGCTTTTGGTTCTAACTAGCTTGACTTCGCGTGGGGTTCATTTTCCCAAGTGAACCGCTTTAGATGATGCGTTATAGGTGAAGAGCGGTGAGGGGAAAGAGGGGCATACGGCCTTTAAACATGGGCCGATCGCTGCACTACGTTGCAGCGACAGCTGACGAGAATGGCTTCATATGATTTTAGGAAATTTTTTTTAGACACTTTCCGGCGAATTAGAGAGTTAAAATTCGAGGGATCGCTGGAAGCCGTGTATGTTCAACGAAAACTATAAATACACCTTCGAAGATTATCCCATGTTAGACGCTAGGTCAGGGCAAATATTCTCCTATTTAAAATTTATTGCGACGATTTTTCAGATTTTTTTAAATGTCTTCCCGATGACATGGAAACTTAAAACCCGGCATGTGAATAGAGATCATAAATACATTTCATATACGCTGTTTAACGTTTCCATGATTATTCTTGGTTCAATTCCAGAGCGCCATTTACATTCCTTTATGCATTGCAATTGGGGATAATGGAATCGTATTTTAGGATTATCCCAGTATGATATCAACATAAAACTTTGGATTAAATAAGTTTTGTATCTACCAGGTCGTTATATGTATTCATAACTCCAGAAATGTCCTGGGCTCAAGACCAGGGGGCTCTACCATTTGAAATGGTATGGTGGGAATTACAATTTTTTTGTGATTCATTTACCGAGAAATTGAAAATTTTATGGCCAGGCATGTAAACAGAAGAAATGAGCATTTCATATTTACAATTTATCTTTTACCTTACGTTCATTGGTTCGACGCTGGGGCACCATTTGTATCCTACCATATAGTTCAAAGGTGGATTGTAGAATTACGTTTGAGGACCTTCCCGATGTGATATCAACTTGAAATTTGTATCATCAATATGCTTGCAAGCAACTTTTACCCGTGTATATATGGATAAATGATTTAAAATAAGAATTTATAAACATTTTTAATTTGTAATTGTTTCTTTAAAGAAATAATTACGTTGTACTACTATCTTTGGCTAAATACTTTTTAACCAATTCATACATTTCATAAGTTTCTGCGTCTGGAAGCTTTCTTCCTCTTTCTTTAATCTCTAAAAAACGGGCAACAGCAGGTCCTTGGTCATAATATGCAGTTCCAACACTGTTAATTGCGATGTGTACATCGTAGAATTTATTGCTTCTCTAGAAAAGCTTGACTGTTTGTTGGATTTAAGTGTGGTATGGATTGACACAGCTCTCTCCGTGCCAGCACTGTAAGGATTTAAAGTAAGATCTGCCAGAACCAGTGGTGGATCCAGGGGGGGCTATGTGGGCTGTAGCCCCCCTACCCCAGAAGTCACAGTAAAAAAGAGCAAAATATCTCATCAAAACATTGAAATAATATATTAGATATTTACAGTAAAAATTATCTCAATTGATATTGGCATATCTATCATAAAAATATTATAGTGCAATATAAGTGCAACATGAAGAATAATTACTTAAATGTGTCATCGTTCATACTATTGATATGTGAAGAAAATATTGTTTATCTACAACGATAGATAATGATAAGCATAATTCAAATATGTATACTGAGTTTAATTTTATAAAATTTCTTACAAAAATCGATAAATACAAAATTAATCTTTGATCTCAACTCTCAAGCCCCCCCCCCACAGCTCGATCCTAGATCCGCCACTGGCCAGAACTGATTTGTTGAAAATTGACGGATGTTTAATGGTAAAGCGTAGCTGTTGATGAAGTCATGTCTGGAGGAGGAGGAACATAGGGCCCACCACCTTCCCGAACTCTATCCCTAAAAAGAAACATTTTATCCAAACTATAGCGTTTAACAGTGCCGGATTTAGGCAGTGGGCAGAGTTGGCAGTGCCCATAGGCCTCCACCAAAATGGGCCTCCACCAAGGTGACAAAATGTCAAAAAAATTGTAAAAAAATGGGAAATATAATTTGAATAATTTAAGTATAATAAATATAGAACATGATTTATTAAGAGAAATAGATTTTAATGAAGTTATCGATGATTTTTCTACCAAAAAATCCAGGAAAGTTAGTTTATAAGAGTTTTGTGCAATGTATACCTAATTATTTGTATTATTGCTTTCGAATGAAAAATTTTCTTTGATATACTCCAAAAGATATCAAGTAGTCAAACCACAAATTTGTCCACCATTATTTCACTAATCCTTCCGATTCCTCGATCGTGGCCTTAAAATATGAATTTCGCCAGATCGTCCAAAAAAGGCCTCCACCCGTTGGACTGCCCATAGGCCTCATATACCCTAGATCCGGCACTGGCGTTTAACGCTTCCTGACTTTAGTTTAACATGCGTAGAGCTTGAGTTTTTTTTTCCTTTTTTGCCGGTGCCAAATACTGTCACTGGGCTACAAAATCTTGGCACTCATTCGTGTCGCCTACTTTGTATGTTGTTATATACACTGGTGTCTGCAGCTATGTAATGGCTACCCAAAATGCGGTGCAATATTGTGAATTTACGGAGTTCTTTCATATCCAGTGTACATATTCAGTTACCGGTGTTGTGGTTGCTTGTGGCGTATTCAGTACGTAAACCTACTGCGTTACTTGTTTGTGAATAGTGTCCAATTTCTGAAAGGGATTAATTTTTCCTCTATTTCTGTTTAAGAAAAATGTGCAATAAAAGAAGTAGGAAGTCCTATTCCTTTGCTGAACCTATCTCAGAGTCAGAGTGGCAGAGGTAGGCAATACTGCCGAGTGTTTAAGCCATAGATATATGAGAGAAATAGCTGGATTTGTGACTGCGACTATTCCAATTGGCTATACATACTATTTCCCTTGTTTGCTCTTTGCGAAAGACAAGGACGCGACCTGGGCAAAAATGTTTATAAAGACAGAAAGTTGAAATTGAAGTTACAAACCACATTTTAAATACTTATGCATTAAATTATCATTTGAGAATGGGCAAAACAAGCAACTCTAATTTACCGTAATATGCGTAAGTATAGGTAAACATTTCAAAATAAAACAGAATGAATACTTACACGATGAATTGGGAATAAATCGGAGTTTTACATCATTCATTTATAATGTATGCTTACATTGGTTGAACGTATTTGTGAACTTCGCATTAATATTAATTTTATCAGACGGATACAAGAATCAGGGTGTTTCATAAATTTATTGTAGTTAAATAAGTTTCATAAGTTTATTATCATTAAAAAGTTTTAATTATAAATCATGAAATTCCCAAAGCATAACGCCTCACTCCGAGTTACAGCTGAATTCTCCAGGTATACTTAACTTGAATTAATCCAAATGCCTTGAACATTGTCTCCTGAATTTGGAGTACTAAAGTAGAAGTAAAGAATTTAACGACCTATTGAAATTTTTAGCAGATAAATCACACTAATTTTGTACTTAACTATTATATGGAATGTTTTCTCCAAAAAGGGTGATAAAATTTAAAGTTCGGTGCCTTCGAAGCGATAGAAAGTTCGAATTTGAAAGATAAAAACCATCCAAATTACAATAATGGTGTAATAGCGGTACATATGTATTTTATTCCGTTACCTCGAATATACCAAATCCTTAAATGATTCAAGATTATATTGCCTGTGTTAATTTCCTCATCCCGTTCAGCTACGTTTAGGTAGTTGAAAAGATTATAATTTTCAATTTTAGGAACTGCAATAGGATGGACTCCATTTGTTGAATTTTATTATTATTCATTGCCTGCTAAGCGATTACGTAGTCATTCTCAATTTTCAGGATAAGCTAAATCAAGAGACTAAGATCCTATTAAGGCAGTCATAAAGAGCTCCCGATTCAAGTTATACATAATCGCAAGGTAGGTGAACTCTTAGTAGAGGAATCTCAGAATTATTGGAAATCCCTGATTTTCATATCTTCAGCGGCATCCACGCATTTCCCCACGAATAACCGGGATTGAGTAACTTTTACCGGAAATCGTCACAGCTCCTCTCGGAGGACCCTTTTATCTGAGGGGAATCGAGGCGGTCCGGAGAGAAAGGCGTGACAACAGTTGAGTTGGAAGAGAAGGAAAAATGGAGAGGGTTAAGAGAGGGGAGGGGGATGGATGAGGGGAATTCTTGCAGAGTCTGCAATGAAGGCTCACGGATCGATGGTGGAATCGATGGCAGCCCAATCCCTCCTCATCTCTGCTCCCCACTGCACCCCTGCCCCATATTCCCCCATGTCATGCCTATGTATTATCCTCACTACTTTCCCTTTAAATTATTGTAAATACTCCCTGTGGATGCCGAATATTTATAATCGACCTGAGTATGAAACAATGATGAGAATGGATAAAAACATGTCGCTGGGCCATTGATGAGCCATCAATGATCTTTCTGCTGTTTCTTAATTGGTGCATAATACTCTGAAAAGGATGCTGCAATAAGGAAATATCTTCTCATCACTTTCTTCCTGAATTCATACAAGGATACTACAAGATACCTTAATCTTAGTTAATTATGAAGAGAAACGATATTATAAGCTTTACGAGACATGTTCAATTGCAATTTACTACTTCACAAATAAATGATACTGATTCAGGATTAATTTTGTGGTACTTATTAACTTGTAAAAAATCCATGGTAAACAAACTTTAACTAGAAAATTGTATTCTAGGAAAAGTCTGATTACCATGGATTTTTCACAAATAAACTCCGAATTATTTTATAATTTTAGTAATTTTTTAAATTTATTCGAAATTTAATTAATACTGTAAGGGTTTCGGGCGAGGTGTTGTGGTAATTGATAATGGAAAGAATCTAAGAAAGATTTGTACTTTGACCACTAAATTTATTTTTACAAATAACAGTAACACGACAGGTTTCGACGATTAATCGTAACCAGAAGATGACAATTAATCGTCGAAACCGGTCGTGTTACTGTTATTTGTAAAAAATAAAATTTGTGGTGAAAGTACAATTCTTTCTTAGATTCTTTCCTGAAAGGGTTTCGCTGAACCAATCAATATAATTATCATCCAGTTAGATATTTTGAAGAGAAGTTTATACTTTTATAAGAACGCTTTTTAGCGAATGCTAGTGAAAATGTGAAACAGCATGAAAAGGGTTCATTGCCATATAAAATTCCAATCTTTTGTGATTTTTCTTTTATGATTGCAGTATGTTAGGAAGGATTGAACTTTTCTGATTTCGCTTTGAACTGTCATTCCGCACGTTTTCATTTTTCATCAATCTTCTTCTGTGACGTTTAAAAAGCGTAATTTGGATTTTTTTCCTTTTATTTCTTTTAAACTGCTTTAGCAGCAGATGAAAATGCCTGTGCATAGACTGATGACTTCACCTGTGCTGCATTATTAATTCATGTGCTTACGTAACCTCAAAGGAGTTTTGAAAACATTCGAGTATCCTGGTTGATAATGTTTCCATTTCAATTCAAATCTGATTAGTAATTGATCTGAGAATTCAATGTGCAATATAAGCAGTAATTGGTAACAGTAATCCTTCCAACGATAGTAAAATTCTGCAGAAGATGCTTGAACGCTTGAAGCTTGTAAGTTTCAGTTCAGAGGGAAGTATTGGCCTTTTTATAGAGTAAAAAATGGAATACGCAATTTCAAAGAAAAGAGTTTATATTGATATAAACCTATCTTTTACAAATTTTTCTAAAGATTTTAAGAATATCTTCCCGCCAGAATTTAGATTGTAATATAAGAAATTTTAAAAGCCTAAAGAGTAGTTAGAGAAATGTAAACATTAACAAAGTTCTGAGAATAATATTTATATGTTAGGAAAAGGTATTTTATATAAAAGGTAATATTTGCGGTGTCAAATAAACTAAACGGTCATAGCTTCCTCAAACTGGAGATGCTTTGGTCGTGGGTTCTGCTTATTCTGGGATTATTCAATACTGGATACAGAAAATGCATACAGTTTATGTAAAAGCTTACCTTTAGAAAATTTACGGATAATTATTTGAAACGTTACTTCATTGCTCATTTATCAGCGTGGAGTCGATAATTATCCAGAGTAAAGTAACATCATTCCTCTCAATCACTCATATCTTTCCTTCATTACCGTCAAGTAATATCGTTTGAACTCGAAAATTACCATAAAATAAGCTCAAGGAAGACATCCAATCACACTAGTTTAACGTAATTCATATTACCAATGAGGGTATCCGAAAAAGCCTATAAGTGTTACGTTTAGTTTCTACTGTATCGCCTATATTCTTAATTCATAGTCTTAGAACAAAGTTCCCAACGGCCAGCGATGGTAGATGTGTAAGTCCTGCCTTTCCTAAGTACTTCTTAAGCCGTGAATACGATTCGTCTACGTAGAGGGGGTGTGCATCCACTTGTTGTGAGGTCACCGAGGAAGGCATCCATCTCTCCCAAGTCCATTTTTTACTCGGGCGTCCCCTTCGCTAGAGACTCCCTCTGCAGATTACGGAGTCACGGGTCATTGGTTCGCCGGGAAGGATTCCAGGTGGAAGGGGGAGATGTGAGAGGAATCGTAGAAAAAGAAGAGGAGCCAAAATAGGAATTCGGTAAATCCTCAACGGACATACATTTATCAAGATTCAAGTCATTAACGAAATTTTACGTCATCTTATTCAGATTTAAACAAAACGACCCCTAGTTCGAAGAATAACTAAGTGATGTCAGGAGAAATATTAAATAAGGCAACTTGATATAGAAAACTACTGTTCACGCAAATAGAAGCCATTCGAAAGTCAGTCCCACGAAATCCGTAAAATTGGGCGAATCTTGAATGTTTTAATTTGCATGACATTATATAATTTCTTGAATAGTCCGAAAAATACTTTATATTTAATAAAGCTCAACTTAGTCTTCCGATCAAATAAATTTATTCTGTGTGAACAACGAAGAACAATAATTTATGTGAAATCTAGATGAAAATGCTTTTGATTATAGTGGCTGATTGTAATATCTGTCAAAAATGTCGGTATTTTCTGAAGATTACAATTTTTGGCTTTTTATTTCATTAGTATAAATCTAGAAGCCAGAAAATCGATATCCAATATTTTTTCGGTAGAAGAAAATCAATAAACCTATTATGGGTGTATATATATGTATGTTCTATACCAAATGCATCTGCCTTAATAACAAAACATCACATTACCGGAAATAAAGCTAAATAAATTCTTGAACAATAATTTTCAGAATATATTCAATAAATCTTTCACTAAAATTTCTCATCTCCTCATTTTTTCGAATTTTCATGACTATCTTGAATTCATAATAATGTTTTCATTTATTTTCAACAGCTATTATTATAATTTTCAATGCTATTTGAAAAACATAAACCCTTCTCTCTTCGCTCCTAAAGCCGTTTTCAGGTGCATTCCTGCGTTACCCACATTTTTGGACCACCATATTACCGACATTCAAACATTTGTTCGATTTTGAATGGTAATGTTGTAATGTTTTTTCTACAGACCTCTTGTGTCACATTTATTTAAGGATAAATTATAAATTGGGATGGAAATCATATCACTTTTGGGTAGTTGCACAACTTCCAACTACGCGTTAAATTATTTATATTTGTTCACTTTGTATCCATGGTTTCCTGGCTAACTCAAGATCCAGCACTTTCTTCATCCAGTTTTTCTTCAAGAAATATTCACACATACATCCTGTAATTATTTAATCTCAGTCTTTAGTCATTATATTTTAATGAAAAGCGGATAGATCAGTTAAAGTGGCTGCCATGAACTAATTCATTAGTCCCCACTTCAACAATCCTGAGACAAATTGGTGGTGGCAAACATTGTATTTCTTCTCTTCCGTAATTAATTAAGCTTTTCTCAATTTGTGCATCACTTTCTTCCCTTTCTACACATCTAAAGGCTCCCGTGCTCAGGGCCGCACTGAGAGGCTCTGCCATTCCCGAGATGCAGGGGGGAGTGCGAGGCCTTCTTTGTGTACATCTTGTTAGGCCCCCCGTATTCTTCACTACTTGGGTTTGAGCCGTGCCTCAAATTTCTTTGCAACTAATATTTAGCGCGATTTAAACCGAAATTTTGGGTATAATTTTAAATAAGATATCATTAAAAGAAAAGAGATGATATTAAATGAAAAGACATGCCTCTAAAAACATTCCCAAGGAGTAACAGACATTGAAAAAGTCTGACAATAACGGACTCAAACTCGGATCTTCCACTTTCCGGATATTTTCCTATTAAATTGTGCTACGTAGTTAGAAAACTCAGATACGCTGTTTTGGGAGACTTTTATGACTGAATGTCCTAGCAGAATAGCTTTATTACGCTGCAAAAGTCACCCGGAAACTGGAAAGTCGGATTGGAATGCCAGTTCTGTCACAGCGTTTTTCATATCCGTTTTTCCTTGAAGATAGTGTAATTATTTTCGTTCGACCCTTTAAATGTATGTATATATGTGTTTGCAGGCGAATCAGCCTCTCGGGCTATTATCGCCATGAGTAGTAGGACATTACAAGTCAGTACATCCACAAGTCGAACAATACATACAACATATAAGGTTAAAAAGTTAAAATTGGGCTCTGTTTAAATTTGTAAAAACAAGAAAGGGCTGTATAGTGGCCTCTAAAGTTTTGATAAAATAAGGACATAGACTGTAAAGGGTCTAGCCCTTAGAGTCCATTTTCACAATAAAGGATACTGTCTCCAACTAATATTAAAACCATAAATAAAATAAATAAATAAATAAATAAAATTATAAATTAATTGGAACAAGGCAAGTTGATTCGACCCTTTAAAATATGCGGATTTGCTGCATACCATAACTTGCGCCCTACTAAATATTATTCCAAAATTGAAATGGCTATTTGCTTCAAATAGAAAGAAAAATTCTTTTTAACGGAAATTGCAATACCGGTTAAATTATCTTTAATTATCTAAGACGTGATCTCTGCTAGTACTTTTCCTAACTTCTCATATTTTCATTATCACATAACTCCTTTTCACACTTTTCTGAGCTTTTCAGTTTGATTGATATTTTTCAACAGGTTCCGTTAGATAATTCTAATTAAAGGGAAGATAGAGATGGATATGAGCAAAACCATGTTATAAACTTGAACAGGCGATTTAATAAAGTATGGAATGAAAATTTATTTATCTGAGAAAGAATCAAAACACTTATGTCCCACAATATGATAGTTAACTACTTACAAGAAAAGTGAAACCGGTCATACAGTAGTTCGATAATAAGGAGCTTGAATGAGCTGATTTTTTAGCCAAATAAAATCTCGCAACACTTTTATGACGTTTCGCTGCTTAAAACCTTACCTCTTTTATATCACATCTTAATCGTAAGAGCTCTATTTTTGAGGGATGCTGTAGGAGAATGAGATATCTCTCCATATACTTACGTGTGCGTTACCTTCATAGACGTTTCACAATATGCGTACGATGCTCTTCATTCACAAACGAAACTCGTTCTCAGCTTCGATACCATTCAATAAGAGTTCCTTTACTTGATTTCATTCTTTACCATCCCAGAGAAGTCTTGGGCAATGAGATCAGTATTTAATTTGGATAGATTTAGTTGAAGGATGTCTCTATGTTGGCACTATACTGTTCTTTTGAACAAAACATTCAGAAACTGATGCATTAAAGCTTTAATGGAAGATTAGTCTATATTTCTGTTGCAACGATAGCTGACTGTTCGCAAAGCAAAAACTCACGATTAAATAAAAACAAATTTCAAGTATTTCCTGAAATCGAGGAAGTAATAGTAAAACTATAGAAAAGAGTACCATTGGGTCGTTTCTTCATCTCAGCCTCTTTATCCATTAACACTCCTATTGCACTGAAAATGAGTTTCCAGCCCCTTCTGTTCCTTGCTCCTTAAGTATTGTTCCTACTCTGCTCCGTGATGCCAGATGATTATTATTGTTACCTCGAAACCGGTCGTTTGTGTTTTCCAATTTGTGGATTCGTCAAATTTTGTGTAATAATTCTTAATAAACGCAAAATGAATTTTGGCATCTCTCTGCCTAAATAATTTTGCTCTCTGCATTTCATAATCATAGCATATACACACCTATTTTAATTACTTGACTGTTTAAAAAATATAATTTCAAATTTTAAACATCTTCTTTGGTAGAACTAGTTTATATTTCTAATGAGGATGAATATATAAAATATTCTACCGCTATGATGATGCAATACTGTAAAACGTCATCGCCTACAATACAAATGATAATTTAAGTTCTATTTACTTCAAGTATGTTTCAAAAAACCCGAACCTGAAGAAGCTTCTCTCACCCTGAGGCTTCATCCTTGGTTAAGAACTAAATTCACTTCTGTACGAGGAAATGATATACAAGACTTAGATAGAAACAAAGTTACCCTTGCAAAATGCTCCATGAAAGTTGGTTTATGGTTCGCTCCAAAACTATATATGGGAGTGAATCCAAACGAGCATTCTTTCTCCCTCTTTAATTCATGTATTTCTGTTTAATTTCCTCTCAACTCTTTCTCAAACGGCACATGTACAAGTGTACTTTTAGAAGTAAATATTTTTTCAATAATAAAAACTAAAGGAGCGATAGCGCTGTCATTTAGTTTCGGCACAAGAGTCAATGATAAGAGGTGAAGGATGGCAAGTACTGCAAAACATGACTACTAACGAAACACATTTCTCTCACTTTGGCAGGAAGCAGAATGTTTCGGAACCGGCTCTCCACAACCTTAGGCTAAACGTCACATCACCCTCTCTATACTGTATCAGTGTTGACCATCTTTAGCGATCTCCCGGCCTCAAGTACTTAAAGGAAGTTCTTCAAGATTCATTTCACCTAACAAAATCCGGGGTACGAGAGAACACTTCGTTATGTTTGATTTATTTTTTCTCATTCAGTGAGAGCGGAATCTTGTGAAGATTAGGGAGCACGCATCCTTCTCAGAGCAAGATAATGCCAAGAAATAGCATGATAATGGCCATAAATTTACAGAACATGAGGAATTCTCTTTCTAAGAAAAGAGTGAATTACTCGCATATCGAGAGGAATTATATTCATACAGAAAAAACTCCGGTTGTAAGTATTAAAATTATCAAAAATGAGATACGGGTATTTAAATGAACTGTAATTTACAATCGTGTGAACATATGTGCTTTGTGAAGTTTAGTTGCATTTCCCTACATAACACAACTCCGTACAAGTCATTCAAAGAAAAGGATTATTCTGTATCAGTTTTGTATATTGAATTTCACTTCTATTGTGTATACGCTTACATGTGAGTGTAACTAACTTTCTAGCACAGATTAATGTCATTAATTGTTAAATTATACATTACTTGTAATCATAAATTTATATTATTCTTCATCGTAGAAGTTTGATTAAAAGATTACTCTCATAATTCATCGTCGGTAGGTCCCAATGGACATCTTTCAGATCTTCATTTTAGATATAAAGGGGAAATATCATTTCCTTGCAAACAGTACCTGGGAAAAGTAAAGTTGAGAAATACTATCGACATTGTAGTAGTGCCTCATTACCGCACCTTGTCAAAAAAATAACTTCGAGACAAAAAAATTGACTTTTTCTAAGATACCCGTAATTCTATAAGACATTTTTTGGAGGTCTATATTAAGGAGACTTAGTGAAAGGGTAGACATGCACTATCAGCTGCGAACTCTTAAACAAAAGGGAATTCCGGGCGAAAGATATTCCTCTAGTGGAAGGGGAGTGCAGTGCGGATCCAAAAATAGCCCGCCTCTGTCGCCATTCTCTGCAGAGAACTGTTCTGCTGGTCGCCTCATTCAAGGGAACTCAGAATGAACGTCTTATATTACGTTCCTCGTATCGAGGACGTGCTCTCCGCCAGACACCACAATGCTCGAAATTTCAGTTTTATCGCTTCATTAATTGTCATTAATTCGACCACTTGCGCAGATCCGAAAACTGGTATAAAATCAGAGAAATAGACGAGAAGCAAACGATTTTTAAATTTCACGAACGATACGCCAAGATGGTAAACAAAATTTCATCACTTGATCGCTAAATGTTTATACCCCTTGCAAAACGCATATTGCTTAAGAATTTGAATGTGAAAGGCAAGTCAAACTGCACTTAAGAAAGAACGGAAAACAATTTGGAGCCAAAAAGCACCGTTAAGGTTACGTTAACATGTAAAAAATTCATCCTAAAGTACCATAAAATTAACCCTGAATCGGTATCGTTTACGTTAACATTTTCATAAATTCTAGAAGAAGCTAAAGGAACATTATGTCTCGGTTTTCACAAAAATGGGAAACTTGTTACTTGGAAAATTGTAAGCGACAACAGTCCGCAAAGGTGATGGCCTAAATAAAAACATCGAAGACAGATAATGGTTCGAATAATGCAGCTACGTTCCCGCATGCATAAAAAACTAAACAAGTAATGATAACAAAACATTCATAGATCATAGAATTCATAGAACACGCATTCATTGCTACTTCCGAGTCCTATTGCTTATTTATACAGTGAATCACCAGAAAACTGACACATTTAAGCGTATCGAGTAGACTTACATGAAACCATATTAGTCTTAATCTTCCTCTGACAGAAGACGAAATTAAAGATTATTCTAACAAATCTTCCATTGTATTCCTAGTTTCTCCCTCGTCTAGAAAGTGGAAGCATGTGCTAGAAGATACTTGTATAAATAATGAGCTTCATGGAGTGCTCAAACTGAACTACATAATATTATTCAACGACTTAAAAAAATTTACAGCATGTATTTTTACAAACTCTCAATTATTAACGAAGCAAAGTAAAACTTGTTTCGCATTATTGGAACATCGGTTTTCATAGATTTTACGTTATACGCAATGAAAACCTTTTACTATTAAAATGCTAATATTTCATTCAACCGTACATAATTAACTGAAGTTCGATAATTTGACTCCACCCTGAAAACCTGGTGGTTCACCGTGTCTTGCATCATTGAGTCGATACTAAACAGAGCTGAATCGACTGTAACTCTTTGAAATTTTTCCGCATAAACAATCAGCGTGAAACGAGATTTAAATAAAACTAATCCAACGGTTAAGAACCTAATAATAACTCTTCCATCGAGATGAAAAGTAAGTTTGCTATTTGTTAAATTTCTCGGGTCCAAAATCTGCCGTACCAAAACGCGGTTATTTTTCCGAACTACAATGAAACCGAACTATCGGATAACAAATTTAATATAATCTCTTGCAAAAGCATACACAATATTCACGGTAATGTAAATGGCATTTATCGCAATGACAACGTCTTTACGGCCCACTTATCGCAGGCGTGGGTGTTGCAACTCAGGACGCGATTTGTTATATCGAATGAGATTGATCGGAATGCACGAATGAATGTGAACAATTGCTACATCGGAATGATCCGTAATTTGGACGGCTATTTGACGCTGTTACGAGCCGAATTCCATCTCCGCAAGAAATTTTCTAAACAGTCGTTCGAGCGGTGGTGATATTCTTCTTCAATATTCTACGTATTGAGTCGCCTTTCTTCCGCCGAATATTATCTTGCATTTCCGGGCGGCCATCCCGTTGCAAGCAACTTCACGCATGCACCGATGCCGTCAAAACAGCTCCTTTTAGTGAGCGTGCAAACGCGGACGGCACGTGCGATCGAGCAGTCTCTCACACGAGCCAACCGTTTTTGCGTAGCACAAAAACAGTCCTGATTAAACCAGAGGTAGCGAGCCCGAGACCCTTTTTATCACTTCCTCAAACGAATCAGGAAATAATTTCATTTCCTAATCTCGTTTTCTGTGCCAAGAGAAATATATATCTTTAATCTAAGTTCACCAGATTTCAATTAGATTTTCTCGTTACAGTTTTGCAGTTGAAGTATTTGAGGGAGAAAGATGCCACTCAAGTGTGTCCTACTGATTTCATATGTTACCAAATCGTTACATGCAAACAGATAAAGAAGTTATCCGATTTACAAGTAACGTTAAGTTAGTTTCCAAACTCTAAGGAGAAAATCGTCTACGAAAAAAGCTCATCGAAATTAGCAATTTTGTAAATGTTCGATGCATTTAGTCTTTTTGGATACATATTCCTGAGGAAATCCGATTTTTTTACAACAGTGCTTAGAGGTAATCGTGGATATATCAAACTGGCCTTTAAGTTTACTGCCTCGTTACGTTTTTCACACTTGGAATCAGTACACCTACTAGTAGTGAAAATATTTTCACTTATAATAACATTCATATATCTGGTGAAAGAAATTAGCAAGCGAAAGAGACTTCTAAAGCAGTGTTACCACGAGGAAATTTTGAACGATTTGTAACACTTTTATCCTCTTTCTTTATGGACTCATCATTTTCTAAGGAGTAGAACTCTAATTTTCAAACAAACTAAAGACCAATATGGCATTCGAAAGCAAGGATATTTCTTGTCGTCTATCTTGTTCGTTTCTGACAAATGGATTCTAGTTAATAACACATAAGAAACACAGACATCCAACGTAAAATCTTTCAAATAAGTCGCCAATCAATAGTTACTAGATACATCAAAAGTATTTAGGAGACGAAAAATTAAATTACTCAAAAGCATCTTTCCTATGGAAGCCAATATGCATTATTAGAAATGAAGTCACATGAGAATGTTATGATTACTCTACTTCGCAAGCAAAAGAAGTGTTATTTTAAGCCATAAGATGTAAATTTTCAATGAAAAAGTAAACATTAAAAACATGGGAGTTTGGGAAGAGTAGCAGTTCTCAATCTAGGGAATCTGAATCACAAACAATTAAGACTGAAGTAATATATTCCTATGTGTAATCCAAATTTGAAAATAATTCTTAGGTGATATAAGAGAAACTCTGAAATTTGAGTTAATTTGGACTGCGAACAAATAGCAGACCTAAAAAAGATTTACGGAGCCATCTTTCGGCTTTAGCGTTGAGAAAACGAAAACAGTATTTACTCATTCAGAAATATACAAGGTAAACTATGAATGTATAGCACAAAATTGAGGATATTTGAAAATTCAAAAGGCCTACAGAATTTTGTGATAAGCAATTCCAGCTATGAATTTAGCGCTGTGATGTTTCTCTTGGATATAAAATAAAAAGTTTACAATAGTTGAAGTTTGCAGTGAATTCAGAATCTTAAAATGATTGCAATATTAAATTTTATCATCATGAATTCTCTCGAGCAAAGAATAATAAACTTTAAAAGGCAAACAGTATTCTTTCAGTCAAAATTCATACTAAAATCGGATTATTTTGGAAATGGTGACTAACCTCACTCAGCACAATTTATAGTTTCACAGTTACTTGTTCTAGCTCAAATAAAATATCTCCCCTGAAAGTGGCAGACCGGGGTTCGAATCTCGGTCATTTTGTTATTTTTCACTTCTGTTAACTTTAAGACGCACGCTTCCTCTTGATAAGTCTTTCATTCCAACTTTATTAATAGTTCAATTGTATATTTTTTGAGGAATAGCAATGAGAATACGGGTAATGAGGTAGAAGTGTACATGAAGAATAAAGAATCATAGGAGTGCAAAAGTATAAGGGGATAACTCGTAGAAACATGTTACGAAACTTAATTAAAGTAAACTAAATAAAAATTAACTTAATAAACTAAACTTTGGGTATCAAAACGCAAAATAATGTCAAATTTAGAACAAAAATATTACCTGTCCAATTTAAATTCATTTAAAACTCCTTTCTTAGCACGTGGCACCTTCTTAGTGCAGGGAAAGATTTCCCAAATTAGATTCCTCCAAAAAAATGAAGATTTCTAAGCAGCATAATTTCGCTTGATTTGTTTTAAAAAAACCTCTTTAAAAGAGTCTTCAGTGTATAAGTGGCTCACTCATCCCTGTAGTCATAGACGCTTGTGTTATAAAATCGTGAGGAATTAGAATTAACTTCGTTATAAACGCTACTGACAATGCAAAAAGAAAGGAATAGAAACATTTAATTTGTCTTCCAACGGACTCTTTCCCTCCGCTTATGGTCTTGATTTTCAAAGGTATAACTTATTGAGCTAAGTTATGTAATTGTCCCTTTCCTGACCCTGAAAACCCGTACATAGGATCCACAACACCCCATGCGTATCACATATAAAAAAATTCCATTTATATTTTTTGTATTTTTAATTCTAATGTTTGGTGAATGAAAAGAGATTTTACTAGGCGTCCAACGCACACTTCTTGGTGAACAATTCTTCTTCGAATGAAGAAGCATTCACACAAGGTGAACGCTTCTTCATTCGAAACAATTTTCTCAACAACAACCTCCGAGAGCTTCCGATTGACTAACGACTGGCAGAACTTGCAAATCGGAATCCAAGTGTCAATGCGCGTCGGGTGGGCAAACCGCGTCTCGGCGGCGTCCATTGCATCGCGACTGCCGAATATTTTACTCGAAACATCAGCTTTTAAAAGAGACAAATTGCAAATATTCCTTCTACCCCTTCTAAATAAGTAATTCATCCATTTGCATCCGCTAAATAATTATTAACCAACTTTGATATTATTTCCCAAATTAACCTAAGCTAAAAAGAGCTTCAACGGATTGTAACGATGCCAATTACAATAACTGAGGTCGAAATTATGACGTCAATGCTTGGGAATTAGAATTATATTATATGATTCAATTACGAGCAAAGAATTTCAAGCAACTGTAAAAATAAACTAGAGAGAAGCAGAATAATAAAGTTAACAGTGGCAATTCTACCTCAACAAGAACTTAAGGAACTGTTGTTACGTCGAATTTATTCCTGGAGCGAGTTATGCGACATTTCAACTTCGCACGTGAAGTTTCAAATTTAGATCCCACCAACCCGTGGCATCGAAGCATTTTCGAGAATAAATTCTATTTTACCACAAGTAATCTCAATTTTAGGCTACAAGAAAGAAAACTTCTCGATTATCAGATACTCGTAATTCCTTCTACGTACTGCCAAAAACCATTCTATCTATATAAGACGAGGATTATGAATAAAATCAATGATATAAATGTAAGACAAAAATAGAATGAAATAAGAAGAATGATTTATATTGTCTGTCGAGCATAAAATTGAATCCAGGTATTTCCAGAATTTCTCTTTTTCCTAGATTTTCTCGATTTCTAGTGAATACTACAAGCCAAAAGATAAATCTGATTCTATAAACCATCATCTATTTAAGTTTCTTCAATGGATTCAGTTGAGACGGTTAAAATAATATAGATTAATATTTTTAGGTGAGCCTACGAATAAATACGGACGCAATCCATACAGTTTCTGTAGAACGAGCGTTTGCGAATTTCTCTTTTTTGAACAAACGAACTAGAAATGAAAATTGTTTGGCAAGATTTTAGGATAGAGTTCCTTTAGAAATGTGGATGAACTTTATTCCTACATTGAAACCCTTTCTACTTCAGTTTCTCAGCTTTTCTCGGTTATCTCTCATCGACGAGTCTTAAGTAGCGTTGAATTGAGCTGGATTCAAATGTTAAACTATTCCTATAATTACAGTTTTTGATCTCACTGATATTGCTTGGCAATTTTTAATTTCTTACTAAGAAGAAATTATACTGGTAAGAAGGAACGATACTTGATCAATATTAAATTACTGAAATTCCTCTAATGTGCTTTTCTCCATTCGAAACCCCGTCACACACAGTACCCAACATTAGCGTTTTCATGATGAATGAAACAATCTTCAGTCAAATGAATAGTGGTTATACATTTCATTTAGTAATCTTAAAATATTATCGATATGCTGCTTCTAAAATTAATTGCAGAAGGCCGCGAAATGTATTTAACATTCCATCTACGATAATATAATGCGATAAGTTAATATAACAATATCTTAAGGACTATATTGAATTATTTTTTAATTATAATTTGCTTGAATTCACAGCAAAAATTACGAAAAATGCAAAAAGACAAATAAAAAATTAAAATCTAAATAAAGTCTTAATGAATTCATCTTGAGAAAAAGTAAAAAATATCATCCAAATTGCCATGAAAGAAAGACCTATCACATGGAATCACCAAAAATCTCGATAATAATAAACGATCCAACGATGGAAATGTTACCGCTACACCAACACACATTGTCATGGAAAATATTTTCACAAAACCAAAAATAATGCTAAGTGCAGAATGCAATTGAATTGAAGAAATTTCATATCATTTAATTTCGGAAAGCTGTCTTCAATATCAATAGGTAAAAATCTAAATAATTACAAGTACAAGGCGACATAAAATCAGTGCCAATTTCAATATTTGTCTATAAAAATGTATCTCATTCTATTGATATTACTTGAGTATTCCATGATTAGAATAAAACTGTAAACAGCATTAATAAAGTCGTAAATTCATCTATTTCAATGACTCTTGCAATCAATCCGCAAAAGGCTGAAATGAATTCCTATATGATATTGCTTTTCTTTATGAATACTACAGACAAAATTAAACTGATTATAAAGAGATGTTACCTAAGATAATTCAAAGTATTTACAGTGTTCATCAGCTCGAGCTATGAGTGTATCCATCATGAAGAGGAAGATAATTAACATTACTTTATCAAAGGAAACTTGACTAACAAAATATTAGGGAGTTGAATGAAAATATATATATAAACAATGTTAACAGAAATTATTGTAATTAAATTGAGATAAAAATGACAGAAAAAATTAATTAATTGTATAATATTACAAAGTACTCTCAACAAAAATCACGATTAGTTATGAAAATTTTCAAAAAATCTCACTTCCTAGCCTCCAATGAAAGAATGCCTCCACAAGATAAACATCAACGGGAAAAAAATAAATCGTCATTCGTATCTGTAAATTATGACAAAGAAAATCCCAATGAGGGGTGCATTTCCATATTAACTCGCATTTACTAAAACAAATAGCGTTGTCTCTTACAATAATTTGCATCGCGTAAATGAGCAATTGAAACTTGATCATTGTAGATCATTATTTCTACAACCTACAATCTTGCGCTTCCGAATGTATAATGTTATGAATCTGAAAAGAAAAGTGAAATCATGATACATGTACAGGTGGCGTTCATATTCTACTGTTCAATAAGGCCAAATGCACGCAGCAAAGCTAACTGATTTCCATTACGTGGCTACCCTGCGAAGTAATAACTCCTACTCTAATCGCTTGGGAAGGTTTCAACCAAATGTTTCAGGAACAACAGAGGGTGATTCAAAAAGTGAGAATCGAGTTAGAACGAAATTCGTTAGATCGAAATTCAATCGTGTAGCGGAAATCATTTTTGAATAACGTAATACCACAATAATTTATTTATATTTTTACACCGCATACACATATTATTTGCCATAAAAGGAAAAGAATGATGGTTTCGCGGTGGGTAATAAAAACAATAAATAATTTCATTATAAACAGATTTAATACTTGCTCATGCTTTGATCATGATAATCACAATTATTATATTAATTATAATAAATCTTCAGGTACAGTCATAGCGGAAATAGACATTTACCGTCTGTTCCCATAAAATTTATCATCATTTTAAATTATCCTCCTAATTAGGAAAGGCTTTAGGAGCAAAATGAGAAAAGAAAAATGGAAAATTAATCAGAAAAACAGAGCGAAAAACTCTTAAATACAAATAAAATACAGCTTAGAAACCCTTTTCCCCTATCCCCCATAGGAGGAATGACAGGCCATGGAAATATACTTTGAACATGAAAATCAAACCGATCAATAATCAGAAAATGAAAAACAAAGGGAATCCAAAGCTGCGATTGTAGCAAGTATGAGAAAAACATAAGATAAAAATTAACCGCTAAGAGACTCAACACCCAAATCCCCTATCCTAAATAATAAAACAGAAATATATCCAAGTGACCCATCGATTTGGGAGCGGGGATAGGGGTTGGTGTGCGATCTGGTGCACCACAGCATCGTCTAAATCGATTCTCAAAGCGACGCATGAAATAATTAACCTGAAGAAAATATACTTGCGTGTTCTCTCCACTCCAGTGTCGCATTAGAGGCTGCGACCACTATTCACCAATGTCTTGAAGCTTCACAAGTTCGGACAATCTATAATACTTTGCTATTTTGTGTCACTGTTCCTAAAAATTAGACTTCCTTAAATTTTTTATACATAAGCTCATACCCGTTTGGAAGAGTAAAATCATTTTATCAAACCGTCAAGGGCGAACGGAAGGGCGAGGCTGCCCTTCGAGGAGCGCCTTCGAAGAGAGGTACGCACATCGGCGAGTCGTACAAAGAAAACTGCGTGGGTCATCCACCTCTAGTACACAACAGCACACGCATCAGAAAAAAAGCACCGACGGAGGAGGGCTTCTGGCAGACGCCTTCCTCGTTTAACACTGGATCCGCGCGTGCGGGGCGAAGTGGAGGCCCTGGGCCGTCGTCCGCGTCGCCCCGCCTCCGGGTCACAGGTAATACTTGTCCTCCGGCGAACTCGGGGGGTCGGAGGGGGAGCCGCTGCTGTTCATGCCGTCGGATCCTCCGTTCGCATCGCGGTCACCTCTGCGTGGGCCGCAGCCGCCCATCCGTCCGTTTCCCGCGTTCTGATGGTGCGGCACTTGGTGCTGTGGGGTGCCACCGCCGTTGCGCCTCGCCAACAGGTCCGCGACCTCAGACCCGCCGCCGACGATGGGCCTCCGCAGAGCAGTCTCATCCGCCACGGAGGTCACTGGGGGAGGGGGAGGGGGAGGAGGGAGCTGACTCCCACCTCGGCGCACTAGGAGGTCGCATCTCTGCCGGAACATGTCTCTTTCCTGCGCCACGCGCCCCAATTCCATCCGCACCCTCGTGAGTTCCGCCTGAAGATTTCTGTTTTGTGTCTCCAGCTCATGTCTCTGCGCTAACCTCTTGCTGCGGCAATTCTGCGCGTAACCCCTGTTCTTCAGCGTTCTCCTCTTCTGCTTTAGTCGTACCACCTCGTCGCGGGGGCACCCGTGCAGACGTTTGTTGAGCTCTCGCACCGAAAGGGTCATGAGGAGGTCGTCGTTGAGGTACTGCTGCGACCCGCTTCCAGACCCTGGAGACCCTCCGGTGCCCGTGTTGTTGTGCTCGTCGTGGAGGAAGGAGTTGCCGGATCCGGTGGAGGACGCGGAGGATGACGACGAGGAGGAAGTGGTGGACGACACCACGAGGGTTCCGTTACCCGCATGGTGCTGGTTACCCTGTGCGTGGTGGTGGTGATGATGATGGTGCGGTGGAGGCGGCAACGGAAGACCTTGTAGTGGCTGCTGCTGGTGTTGCAGTTGAAGGGGAATATGGTGATGGTGCGGTTGCTGCTGGATCTGCATGAACTGATGAGACTGCGGGGGTGGGGTCGCCGCACCCTCGTCTCCGAGCAACGCCAGCTGATGTTGCGAATGCTGCAAGTGGTGCGGGGATGCCAGGTTCCTCCCCCACGCGACGACCTCCATGGACTCGTTCCTCAAGTCTAATGGCTCCTGCACGCCACCATTGTACCTCATGATATTGGGCAACCAAATTACCTCTTCGCCTATTACCGGAGTTTTCTGGGAGATGTTTGGAGCAGAATGGAGAGGTGGAGGAGGAGGGGGAGGGGGGCAGTTTTGCTGCTGGTGCTGAAGATGCTGGGGATGGTGCTGAGGAGGGCTCTCCGGATGGTGAATTATGTGGTGAGGATTAGGAGGATGAAGGTGGTGATGAGAAGGGTGAGTAGAGGAGAATGGAGGGAGGGTACCTTGATGCCTCACCAGAGGTACCGATGGAGGCGTCTCCGGAGGCGATCCGGGTGTGGCAGGTCCGTGGAGACCGTGAGGATGTAGCGCTTCTTCGCCAGGCGTGGAAGGGGTTGGTGCAGGGGTAGATGGCGCCCTCCCGGGAGAAACCGCAATTAACTGCGGTGCTGAAGATGTAGAGGAGGGTGGCGATGAGGATGAGGGAGTAGTGGAAGTGACGGTTGTCGGTGACCCCGGAAGATGTCCCTGTGGAATCTGGTGTCTCAAATGCTGGTGCTGAGGGTATAGAGGCGTTCTTTCCAAACCGCCGTGGCCCCCGATGAGCGTGAGGTGGGCAGAGGGCGTGGGGGGCAGGGCTCCCGTGGGATGTGCCACCGATGCCACCGGTGGAGGCGGCAATAGCCTAGGGTGGGCCCGTAGCACCATGCCCACGGGGGCTGTCTGAAGGCGAGCCGGGGATGCGCAAGATCCGTCGTCGTCCACTCCTTCTCGTTTCACCGCGTCTTCCAGATGGTCTAACACGAACTCCTGGACGTATTCGTCCGCCAAACGTTCCTCGGCGGCTTCCATCTTCGCCACCGCGGAACCTTTCCCCACCCGTTGGGGATCGCACTCTTTGTTCGAACACCGGCGACACCCTCCCGTCCACGGGCACTGATTTTTCGGAGTATGGCTTCGCGCGGCGGAATGCGTTCGTCTGCAGGTCGTAAGTGAGAGCGGCTTTCGCCAGAGGAGTTGGTTTGAAGACTGTCCGCCAGAGGGAGCGCTTCGCTCATATCTGCGCAGAGGGGGCCGACCGCCCCCGCTAACGCTCCCAGCAGTAGCATCTTCCCAGAGGGCGACGCCGAATTGCGCCTGCGCCGTTCACCCGCTCCGCCCACTCCCTACACACGCCCACTTGACCCGCCGCACCCCCAATCACCGCGCACCATCTTCTTCGAGCCACACCTACTTCACCTCCATCGCTACTCCTCTGGACCACAACCCGTCTTCGCTTAACCTCGAATGCGGTTCGCACGTACGCGCGTAATAAAAGCGTCCTCTCTCGGAAGAAAACGGAGACATAAAAGAAGAGATGAAAGTCGCTTGCCGAGGAGGCGAAGGGGCTCTTTTAATGCGGAGCGTAAATGTTTTTCAATTAGAACGAAAAAAAGGAAGTCGAGAAGGGACCGCACCCGAGGTCGCGGTGAAACAAAAACATCGATTCCGAAGCATTTGAGTGAATCCCATGAGGATTACGATCAGAAATAAGGTCGGACGAATTCGAGGAAGATTTATTCCATCGAAGGGAGATAAAACTCTCGAATTCGAGAAATAAAGGATTGGCGTCTACTGCGAACGGATTTTATTGAGCTATTTTAGCACATCGGTGCTCAGAATCTATCTTCTTACATTCCATCAAAACGGTGGCAGCCAACTCCCTCTCCGATTGACTGCAGTACTTTTTATTCGACTGCTCTTGACTCTATTCGACAAATATTGGATAAAATGAGACATCGGAAGAAATCAGCAATTTAGAATGATCTCAACGACAGGTCGCGTTCGACTGGAATACTATCACAATCAGCAATCCAAAGATAGATCGCAATTGACCTGTTGGTCGGACCTACCGTGAAGATACTAAACGAAACTGGAGGAGGAATAAAATCAAGATATTTTTTTCTTTTTAGGGAATCTTTATTTAATCTTGTCTTAATTTTCGTCATTTGAGTTGATTATTCGTATGTCAAATTTAATCCATTGAATTTCGATACCCGGTGTGTAACTGTACGAAAGAGGTAGTAATAATGAGGTTGTGGTGGGAAGAGAAGTTCCTTTTTTACCTCAGAGTCTCTCAGTGAAGGGTACGAACATTTTTTTTCCTTCAAGTTTAAGAGTAAATAGTTTATTTATAAAGTAGAGCCTTAGAGCGTTTGGTTTTACAATGATAATATAATTATACTTACATCTTCTTTCAAATTTATGTCCATCTTTTACGTAGATACGGAGTCCATTATTTGAAATAATTTTGATTATACATATAAGCAATAATACTAATTCTCTTCGAGGCGAAAAACAGTCTTCTAATTCATGCTTCTAAAAACACTTCAATGTCCATTTATGCATCGAGAATTACAACCTCTGCTTTATTTATTACAAATTCTATTAATAAAGAACATATTTTCATGAATTTCAGGACATTGGACTTGGTGAACTTTAGCATTTTCTAACATCCAATAAGTATTGATTATCATGGCATATTATTCATGAAATTAAGATTTCTATAATACTTTAATATATTAATAATCGAAAGTGACTGCAAACGGAAAATAAAAAGTATAATCATTTTTACACATTTACAAAATATAAGCGATAGGTACTATCTAAGATATTTCGTTAATTCAAAAAGATAATTAGTACTGTAAAGTAAATATACTGTATGAGCGTGATAATAATCATTAGTTTACTGTTTATCCGTGAGAGGAGTAACCATATGACTTCCCCATGATCCCCTACTGTTTGCTTCTCTTACCGAATTAGTCTCTGTGTTCTTCCTTGCTTATGTGTGAAATGTAACACGTAATTTCTCTATTCTATTCTCTAGCATATTATTCGCAGTCACCCCATCTATACTCTCCTCATTAGGTGACCCATCCTCTCTGCTCTTATCTTTTGTGCTTCTACTCTTTCAAATTCTTCCAAGTATCTACTGTTAACATCACCAGTGTTTTCTTTTATCTTTTCCATTCTCCTCTGCGTCGATTGTTCGGAGTGTTAGAAATATGTTAGGGAATAAATATCAACGTTGAATTATAACTTATAAAAGGGATCTCACACATTAACTTTTAGATATATGTTTAAATAACCACACTGCAATTTTCTTTGTGTCATTTTTCCCATGACTAACTTATACGGTGTATTCTTAAGAAAATTACAAATTTAAACAGCATCTATAAAGCTGAACTTATAACTAAAACATTGTTTAGATTAAAACATGTTTCTGTTACAGCTTCTTAGAGTTTAATCAGAATATTTTGGGCATTTTCCTTATCGCAGCCGAATCCTCCCATATCAAGTGTAAGGAAAACAAGTAGAGATGATAAAATAATGGAATTTTAGGGTATATTGATTTTATTTCCGATTAATATACCAATTTATTTAGCTTACCATTTTTTTACTAATCTATATCAAGATTACGCCCCCCACCTTAACCGAACTCAGGCGAGCATGGCTATCTTGGGACCTGGTTTAATATAACTGTAGATTAAACATATCCATGGAAAATTTAAAGAAAAGTAATTATCATTACTTTGACTGTTATCGTACGCCGCAGTATCCCATCCTCCATCCTCCGCCTGCCTTGATCGATAACTGTGGCGCTCAGATGGCGCTACAAACACTTTCTCCTCTTTCCTCACATTCAGGAGTAAAGCCACTGCTGTTCCATATGTTGATATTTTCATATTCTACTCAGCCTCTTCCCTCAACTCAATTTCTTAAAAGCAAACGATTTTATTTCCAAGTGCGAATAAGCTATTGTGCCGATAACTAAGATGTGTCTTACCCCTGTGTATTGATGAGGTTTCCCATTCCCTATCTTCATGAATGCTTGCTCGTAACGTGAGGAATGTTTCCGCAACGAATCATGGTGTAGATTATCCTATCAATTTAATCAGATGTTTTTAATGTATTTATCGTACATATGTGTGCTTAAACTATAAAGTAAATAGTTAAAATTAACATCGAAGGACATTAGGATAAAATATTATAATAGGAAAATCGCGATTTTTTTTCCCACAATGAAACTTCGCAACAGGATTCTATTCCATGCATCTTTCTTTTACACAGCAAGAGTACTTCGCACCGATTGTACCCAATTTCCACCCTAACTCATCTCCATAGGCTTGATCTAAGACAGTGGTTGTTAACCTTTAATCACGACCATTTTTAGATTTTTTAATGCCTGCGACCCCTCTTTCTCTTCCGCCATATTTTATCAATACAACAAAAAATAAAAGGTTTCACAAAATATATTTTAATTTTTAAGAGGGTGCCTGCCACCACGATTAGGTCGCATATATAAATTGTTAAAATTTTATCGCCAGCATTTAAAATTTAAATTTAAAATCGGCGAGCCCCTAAAAAAAAGGTAACGCGACCCACTGGTTGGGAAGCAGTGATCTGTATAGTTAACTCCTATAATATGACTTCCAAATTTTTCATGATAATCTTCAGCTCGAACTAAATTTTCATAACGACGAGAAAGAATTTTTAAAAATATATGATTGATAATTGTTTCTATTTACCTTTTTTTACTTCTATAAGGTTTGGTTTTAGTTAGTTAGTTAACAATTATTTAGTCCAATAATGGGATGTGACGTAATGTATAGAATAATATCGAAATTTAAAAAACATTTACATTCTGAGAAGGTTGTTTATTATTATTATTAATGTTACGTCATATATGTAACATTAATAATAATAATTATACGTCTACGTTAGATGAATATCTGCTTAGTAAAATATAGAAAGACGTAAAATTTATCTTAGTTATTCTACTTTATGTGTCATGTTATGAAGGTGAATAATAAATTTCTCCAATATCAGTTATTACATCACCGCATGAGGAAGGCGTATTCTCGCTTCACCCTCAGCTTATTATTATGAAATATTCCGGCGCGTTCGATTCCAGAAATGAGAACAATGGTCTCTCAGTCACCAATATCTCTCCCCTCAAATTCGCTAACATCAGCTTTCCCTCTATTTCCATTATCAGTCGTAACTCTTTAATGTCGCATCATAATTTCCTAGAAGTCGTTCAAAACTTTTGTGAGGACATCAGACTGCTGCTGTTTACCCTTGGCCTCCTGCATGCCATCAAATATCCTTTTCTCATCAAAAATTAATATAATATTCTACCCTTGATACAACAAGACAGCAAGACTCGATTTATTCATCCTCATTTTTTCCTTTCCGAATGAGACTACTTACTTCCTCACCGGATTAAATAAAAAGTACTCCATGAAACATCCAAATAATACTTGTAGCGTTCTCCATGCCGCACAAAAGTCTCGTTTGAGTCAGATTGATGGTTAAATCTTCATTCCTTTTTCCATTCCGTTTTCTGATGGAGCTAATTTCTTTTTTGAGGGTGGCGAATCTTGTTTATATTTAAGAGTCAGCCCACCATACTCGGGATGAAATCAATGTTCGAAGGCATTACTTAGTAGAAGGAAATCACCAAATAGCGACAACTTTGTAACAATTCACAGAAATTTCGCAGATTAAAATTTCTTTGGAAATTTACAAAGTTATTTCTGTCAGGGAACATAACCTCCATAATTTACTTCATTAATCAACGGACTGCAATTCCACTTACACTTACTTTTTAGTGACAGACTATACGCCTTGAAAATCTCTACGTATTAAGATATATTCCTGTGTTCTCTGCCAATAAATTCTTTCACTAAATTTTAAATTATTGGTACTTGACGAAATACAAAGAGGAAGTTAAGGCATAAATAATATATGAAACTTATTTCATTCAAACTAAATATGAATTTATCCTTAATTTATGCTAATTTTTCCAAACATTAATTACTTTTTCTTCCACTATGAGGATAAAATTCATTTGTGTGTTCTGCTTTGAAACACAATAAAAAATTAATATTATAAATTACAAAAAGTGAAATAATCTATTTATTTTTCATGATATGACCCTAATTAGAACATCTTCCTTGCAGAATAAGTTGCAAAGGACAATGAATAAAAAATTGCAGAATCGTTTGATCTAATAAACACGTAGAGGAAATACGTAATTGCATGCATGTATGAATGCGTATGCAAAAACCGTTAAAAGAATTGAAAGGAAAAAATCGAATATATTACAAGTTTTTTAAATAAGATCTCAAGTGATAATTAGCTTTAAGGAGAGAAATCCTGGAGGTCATTGAAAATAATTATGAGCTTTAAATAATTTTTATCCCCTTACTAGCTCATGTGGAAAATTCTTTTGATGAATCTAAAACGAAAATTTGCTTAGAGTAGAACAGAACATGGCCACATAGAACAACATAACTAATTCATACAGTTGAAAGGAAGCAAACGCCAATGTCATTGCATTCATCTATGCCACACTCAATATCCAAAGATGTATGGGACGAATTACGAGGGAGGCTCCATTCTCCGAACTATAGAGGTCGCGGCGATCACATTTTAGAAATAAAGGAGCGAGAACAGAAAACCGATGTGGTGAGATATTCTTTTCTCAATAGAGGAATAAGGGAATGGAATGCATTACCTGGAGAACTTATCAATCCAATGCCGGTGAATGTTAAAATTTTTAAAAATAAGCTTAGAAGATTATAAAATTTAAATTGTTATATGTATTTGTATGTATAAGGCATAGTTTTAATCGCAATTTATCCTTAGCATAAGAAAATATTTCCATGTGCTACAATTAAATATGTCAAAGCCGACTGTATCTGTATTTGGTGAAGGTGTTTGTATATAGTTTATCTGACTTGTTTGATACATTGTACTAATTGGGCCTATTGCCACTGTTAAGATGTGAACTGTCCACGGGAGGTTTTTGGAGGGGTTTCCCCCCCGTCCTTGGGCGAATGCCGGACATATTTTATTGTTATTCCCCCTCAACCGTTGCTAACTGGTATTATTACTAACTTGCAGCGTTTAAATAAATAAATAAATAATTGATATGAGATGTAAAAGGATTTCTTAGGAGCCGTAAAATGAAAATTAGTGTTAGATTTTGAGGAATGTAAAGAATAAAATGGGAATGTACTAAATCATGTGTGAATGGTTATAAACCGAAGCATCTATAAGCTACCAAAGTATGCATTCCCCTGTACTCATGGATATTGGAGTATGTTGGAGTATTAAGAATTGAAAAGATCGGAAGCAGCGTGATTCATACGCTTGTACAAATGAGTACGTTTTTAGATTATGAACTTTAGCAGCAATTCAAATTTCCTCACACTTATGACTTTCCTCCAGTCTAAATAATTCTTTTATGGACTGATCATATTAGCGCGAGCGCTCTCCTAAGTTAATGAGTCGTTATTGAAACTTTAGGTGGTTTGGGTTCATGGACCTAATCCACCACCAAAGTTTCATCTATTTCCATCTACGTACTAGTCTTCAGCGAAAATGCAACTACTATGAATAAACCACCACTTTTTGGAGCAATTCTAAAAAAATTAAACAAACAGCAATACTGGTGTTGCCGCCATTGGCAGCATATCCACCCTCTTCCTCTACAGCCCTTTCCCACCCACTACTCCCTCTGAAAATCCTCTCTTGACAATCTTTTCTGCTTACTCTACACAATTCCCTCGACCTACTTGTCTTTCAACCCCTTCATATCGCCAACACGCCTCATATATTTAGGATTTTTATCTTTAACCAAGTATTATGCAGCACGTGAAAGGTGGAGTGCAGACATAACTCCCATATAAATCAAATACTCCTCCTTTTAGTGCATCAAAAAATCCCGCAGAATTTTTCTTTGAAACAAGTTTTTAAACTACCAAAATATGTCCTTGGAAAGGAAACGTAAATGCGTTATAATCAATTGAATTAGCAGTCTCTGTGTGGAACTCCATAACGGTGAAGAGGGAAGAATAACTACGTCTTAGTTCCACAAAATATTTATTTATTAATTTTTTCAACTTAGACGTAGTTTTTCTTTCTTCCTCACTGTAAGTTTGTTATGTTGAATTTTCAATTCAAGGATGATTTGAAATGAAAAATGCGTCTGATGTAATTGATTTCAGTTTCAAATGGAATCGAGCGTTCTTAGACAGTTTTTCTAAGATGAAATAATTATTTTCGATGTTAAAATTAAAATTTTCTTGAATTCTCAACCCTGAAAAGAATTTAAATGCAATTCTTCTTCCTCCTTCGTCTAGGAGAAATATTTAAATGCCTATTCATGGTAGCTTTAACAAGAAATGAAGCCCCATAATAAATATTAAAGTAGGAGCATAGCTAAATGCTATTTTTTGAAGGCTCAAATCATAAAAAATGTATTGGATGTTCAATCTTCAGAGAAATTTATCATACTAAATATTCTGCTCTCCATGGTATATTCTATTGCGGCTTTATTTTAATACAATTACTTCAACTTCAAATTCACGGAAACGCTTCTGCTTCCATATCTTGGCGATTGGAATATTTTTCATTTCCCTTCTAGTAACGGATAGAAAATAGGTACATTTTTATAATTACTGTTATTTTTCCTTTTCTCCATCTTTAAGAAATTGTAAAATTACAGTACCTAATTATATTTAAACAGCTGATTTATGAGTGACACTGAATAATAGCAATCATTTACATAGTTTATTAATAAATACTGTGAAAATTGTTATTGTGCTCTGCCAAATTGAATAGAAAAATTTCGGAAGTTTAGGCTCGCTTCCCTGAACATCTATTACGTCACCCAATTCCTGAAGTCAGGCCTGACAGCCAGCCTCGTCAACTTCAGCTGCAACAAGACATCCACTGCAGATCTCTGAGCGGTCTCCTACGCCAAGATCCGAGGGCTGAAACTATGGCACAACCTTAAACATTATTTACCCCTATTAACCACTGAACTTTTATTGAATCTCCATTTTAGCTCCTAAATCACCTAATCACCCGTATCCTTCCCCCTCCTTCCAGCAAACGCTCCCCTCCTTTCCCCCTTTTTACCTATTACGTCCTTTTTGTTCGGATTTAAAATGAAATTTATTTGTCGAAACCAGTCGCCAATGAAACCTTATATGGATCAGAAAAAGTTACTTGAATTGTATGTAAAACTTCGCTTTACTTATCAATTTTTCGTTATTTCGGAATCCCACTCAGTGAATTTTATCGATGATATCGTTTTGATAAGAATATGAGGAAATATTTACCACATTTCTGACTTTTTCAGGGGACATATTCTCATCTGTTCTACTCTAAACTATCAGGTGATTCACGTAGACAGGAAAGTATCGTTCAAACTCACTATATACGAGAATTTTATGAACAGAACTTAAGAATTCTTTTGTGTACCTTAATACTAAAAGCCTCTTTTATATTTCATGTTTTTTGACCTTCGTCTCAAGCCCATAAAAATCGAACGATGGTATTTTGATATCGATAAAGAACAGAAATAAGTGCTTTTTTAAATATAGAACTCTTTATTTGACCAATTCGTTTTCCTCCCAAAGCATGCTGTACTGACATCTCCCAGAGAATACAATGACAATTTTTGGAATTGTGAAATCTACCGTAAATTTTTACCAAGAGATTGAACTCACGCTCGCATCCTAAAACTCGATAGTGAATGCCACACTTTGAAGGACTAAAAAAAATCATACACATAAATTGCTAGAAAGATCTGATGAAGCTGGAACGATAACTGCCCCGGAGGTAGCAATGGCTCAAAGTTGCACGCGAAAGAATCGACGTTTCGTGAGAAAAAGAAACCTATACCACGGACTCGTTTTACTTTCAAATTTTCAAATACTCTATAAGAGTTAGTAGTTACGATGACCTAAGTTCGATTCCGACATGTTAAAAACCCTTAATCCCTTAAAACCCGGAGACGATGAATTCCTATCGGCAGTTGGAAATGGAGAGGAACAAGTGGGGAAAGAGTGGCTTCCACTTGAGATTCCCCTCGGCGGCGAAAGACCCCCCGCAGGCCAAATTAAACTGCGGTCGCGCATCGAGCAAACAATGGTTATGAAAGGGAAGATGGGAGAAGGGGTGGTGATGCAAAAAAGATGGGGGAGGTGGCGGCAATGGGGGTGCAAATGTATTGGGTGAAGATGACGGCAATGCTCAACTGGCGAAGGGGAATGATTCGATGCGAAGTGAACCACATTTAATCGGAAATAAGAGCTCATTTATAACGAGCAATAGAGAAAAAACTTAGTTGTTTCAATTCATGTATATTTGCATTCCTCATACCTTATGGGGCTCTATATTAGGTGATTATCGTCCAAGGAAGACGAAGGAAGTAAAAGATAAAGAATTCCCCACACAGCTCATTCTTTCCGTGAGAAAGAATTAATATTACCTAAATATTGAACATTAAGGCCTTGTTATCTTTGAACGATTGTATGTTGTTGTTTTGTTAAAAGTAATTCAACAGCTTAGATCATTTCGCACAAGGGCTCCCACCGGGAATCGAACCCGGGACCTCTTTCTCCGAAGCCAATAGTGTTGCCCACTTGGCCATCCAGGAGCCCACGATTGTATGGTAAGAAATTTAATCGTTTAAGAGAGTACCAAGTATATAACTAATTAAATATATGTGTCCTACGTTAAAACCACATTAGAAAGCTCTTCTTTTTTAGTAATTCTATTGGTTTTTGTTCCTAACCTGAGCTTCACTTGACAAAGAGAAATATTGTGTATAAATATAAGAATCTGACAACTAATTACATTCACACATAAGCGTGCATACTAAGAGATTTATTAGTAGTATAGCAATGTGATTTATTTACGTTTTCTCTATTATTTAATTCATAAAAGAATGAAGAAGTTTCACAAATTTGTTGCAGTTTGGAAAAAGAAGGTAAAGCTGCATCAACATTCTTTTCTTTTAGGATCCATTCTGGATATGTCAGGAAATTTATTTAAATACTTATATATAAATGATATTGGAGTGGCTTCTTAAGGTTTTATTCAGCTGAAATTACTTGTAATCAACTAAAAATAAAATATGCTAGCAAAGGCTTAATTGGGTTGAAATTTTTATTTCATTAGTATATTGTATCGTTAAAGGTTTTAAATTTTAGATTTTGAAAGTGATATCATATCATTACTATATCTAATTAGATATAATTTCATAAAATTTGAATAAATCTCCTTCGCTCCATATCTTCATAATTTTTTTTTGTTTTGAATTTTCATGAATTTAATTATGACGCATATAGGATAGGAAGAAAAATATACCATTAATGTATTGTACTTATGTCTCCTCCTACGTTTAAAATATACATATTTATGCATACATAAGTACAATATTTCAATAATTCAATGAAGAAGTCATAATCCTGAAAGCCGTACGGTTGACGGAAAACCCCAAAACTAAAAAAAGTTTGGGTTGTAGGGAAAGTAGAAATATTTTTCTGCGCGTAAGCCAGCGTGAGAATGATGATTCCCTTTTACAAAAATATCTCTTAGAACAATATTTCCCGAAAGTGCACTCATCAATCTGCTGTGCAACTGTGCATCTGAGCAACAGTCTATCGGTAAAGCGTTCAATACGCTTATCTCCATAAATAATTGAAACAAACTTGATAGTTCAGTTCAATTGTCGCAATTCGATAGCGTTTAATAGAAATATCATATTCATTTTACTAACGTTTATTTAATTTTTAATACAAAGTAAAATTTATTGCCGGAAAAAGTATAATCATTTCTATTTATTTTTACAGGAAGACTTTCACGCAATTTACCTAAATGGCCTCAAGATATGCAAATTTATACAAAAGCAGCTGTCACCAATCTGCAGGAGAATGCGGGTCGTATGCGGGCCTTAAATCACGGCCCTGAATATTGTTCTTTCCTCGAGGTTTCCTCTCTGTTACATAATTCTTCTCTAAAAAAATGTGGAAAAGGCATACATCGGTCGGAAATCACCTTATAAATGAAATATTTACACACCATAATAACAATAAATTCAGCGATTCTGGAATAATTATCTCTAATTTAAAATTATAACAGCGTACAATTTCAGCGGATCGCGAAGTCATTTTATGGGACATTCTCGTAGAAACTAATGCGGCCTACTGGAGGAAAAAGTAAGGAACCCTTGCTCTAAAGAATCTTAGAAACAGGCCTTTCTCGCTGAGGGGGCACGAACTTTTCTTAAATTGTGGACAGAAGTGTTAAGTTTCCCTCGGAAGAATCTCTGTAAACTTGCTTTTGTAGTAATATCATCTGTCGAACTTTGGGATTCATTTTTTTAAACTGACTCTGCTGAATGCATGCCCCATATTTTCTGGCCGAAAACATTAATGAACCAAGTTTCTTCATTCTTCACATAATGGACCGATTTCTATCCAAATAAAAATACATTACTTCCTACTTAAAGTAGAGTATCTCTTGAGAGAAAATTTTTCCACAGAGTTAACTGTACCGAAAAATGAGAATAATAGGCATCGAAGAGCAGAGAAGCTCTATAAACGACTTTATCCTCAGGATTCAATCCATTCTCTTTCCAAGTTTTCTTTCTAGATGAATAGTCTAATTTGACCTGATAATAATTCATCAATCATATACATTTATATCTTGGAGATATTTTATATTGGGCAATCAATTACTCAGATTATCTCTGAAGTGTAATTCCCCTGAAGAATACGAACCTCATTACCCCTAATTTTTAAGAGTTTATCACTGATAAAATTTAACTCAATATACATCAATAAACGTGATTTATTCGTTAAATGGATAATAAATGGATCCTGACGAAATAAATTAGGTAATAAATCTCACTCACACATTTAAATCATTGATACTATAATTTTGCACTTAATAGTTAACCACTTTAATTAATTGATATTAGCTAGGGTAAAGAACTTGTAATTAGTAACAACTGTAAAATTTAAGATTATGCGTTAGGCTAAAAAAGCTCAATCATTTCCCCATCGCACGGAAAAGGAAAATTTGGGAATGTCCAAGAGGAAGGAAATTAGGTTTGAGGGGTCGGAGATGTAATTTTTGAAAAAAGTAATCGAATATAGGGATGAATAAAGGAGAAACAACGAAATGAAGAAGAACTGATAGTAAACGTTGATAATGAAATGAGGAAACATCGAAGCGATAGTCTGACTCACGTCCTGCGGATGAACAAATCCGATAAAAACAAATAAGTTGTCAATTGAAGACCAAAAGAATGGGGCCTACGAATAGCCAATTAGCTAGTCGAATATATAGCTCTCCAAGAACTTTTGAAGTTCAAGCACTAATATGGACAGTAAGTATTAAATACAATCTTAAATAAAATAAGAGAGAGAAGGATGGATTTCTTTAAAATCACGGAAAACAATTTATGAAGAAGAATAATAATTAAGTGAATCGTCAAATCGCACACTTTTAGCTAAAAAAGACTTGGAGAAGGGACGATAAGATGCAGGCAAGAGGGTGAGGTTGGCATTTCGCATTTTCATTCCTAATTGAGCCACTGAGTTGACAGTGGAGCAAATACATGTAAATGAAGTAGTGCTCACGAATAGCACTTATTACTGCTTTCATAAAGGTGAAGCCGAAATTAATGCCGTCAATTCTACATACAATTTCTAATGCCTTAGCTTTTACGTAATTAAATCTATGAGCGGGACCCCAACAAACATAAAGATAGAATAAATAAAGGGTATAAAACACTCCCAAAACCATCAAAATTACCTTAAAATTTTCTGATACGTATTTCGCACTCTAAGAGGGCATCATCAGAGAGACAGGAACAGACTGACTCAATTATCCTCTTTCTTTCCCAATTATCATGAAGATGGAATGATAAACAAATTTTCTCTGTCCTCAAAAAGAGCCAATATGAAGAAATAGCAAATTAGAACATAGAAAATCTAACTATTGAATTCTCAAACCATCCGCGTTTAAATTTCTTTCAAACAGTCTCTAAAACCGAATATATTTGGGCTTTGAACTTACTAGATGCTTCCTTCCAGCACATCACGCAAATCCGGCAATTATTTTACAATGACATGGTACTGAAAGTCTGCTTTCTACATTGTAGCACTAATTGCCAGAGAGGGCAGCTTGCTTGAGGAGGGATACTGAAACACAGGAATAATTTTTAAGAAACATAAAATAATTTTTCTGGCAGAAAATCCATTTCTAAAATCGACGCGTTCTTGGTTTTAGGAAAGTACTTTCATCTCTTTAAATATGAGGCAAATGTTACATACTTTCATTTTTATCAGTCAAAAAGCCATAAAAAGGTCGTGATATTTCCGTGTTGCAACTTTAAGCAGAATTATCAAAGATATATATAAGCTGCAGTGTTGCAATCAGTAGCAACAGATAGTCTCCACGGAGGCACGTGCCTCGATGACGGATATTATGCGCTTGACCCTTGGTTACGCTTCTCGAAATTATGCTCAAAAGTCTTCGTTCGTAATCCAAATCCTAAGGTAAACATAAATAAAGCAAGAACGTTACCATGCTCAAAGACACTTAAGCCTAACGGATGGATCTGTCTTGTTTTAGAAATTCATGAATTTCTGTAATCTAGAAAATGTTTTCTTTGAATATAAGTAGATAAAAACATTAAGAAGCTGAACAAGCATCAAGAATTTTAAGTTATTAAAGTTTTTAAGCTAAAAACTATAGTAACTTCTTTTATAAAAGACCTTATGATTGTTTTGTTTGTATGGCTCTGAGAATTTCTGTCCTATATATAGAGTTCCGTTTTAGGACCATAAATATCAAGTAAATCTCCATTAATTTCGGACATACTCCTTTTGTTTATTGCTATTCATTGTCTCGAATTGATATTCTTATACAAACAAATTCTCAAAGAGAATGACTATGATCGATATTTTGATAACCAACAATAATATTTTTTTCGATTTTTTTGTTAGGAAGTCTCTTTGAGCTGCCTATCAAAATGACCGCATCTACGTCTATTCTAATTTTTGTGAAATCCTTTTTACCGGAAGTCCTACACTAACCTGAACGTATCACTGCTGAGCAAAGGGTAATTTTTATCGCTATACATTTTACTCTGTGATTGATGTTTTCATAACAAGCGGCACTAGAAACGGAGTTTACATTTTCTTGAACCCAATAATCCGGGCTATACCATCTTTTAGGGGTAAATAAAGTAATTAAATGAATTATTTATCCGAAGCACAACTTTTATATGAATTTACATTCAATTTATTGAGATGATTTTCGTTTGTGAGAAATGAATCAGCTGTGAATGGTTGCCATCTGCTTTTCCATTTTATTTTAATTAGGAAAACAACAAAATCTCCATAGCATACAGCATTAATTGCTATTAACACCAAATACCATCGTAGAGGCATTCAATTTATAAAATTTATTTATTTAATTCAAGGTGAATTTTTGTCAATTCTTCTGGTGAAATTTTAAGGCATAAATCTCATAATTGTATGCATACATTGCGAAATTAGATTTTCATTCACGGATCAATAGAAAGTGTATGTATCTCTAAAAATCCTATTTATGTTCATGGAAATGTTACTTCAGATAGTAAATTATTAAATCTTGCATATTTGAATTAAAAAACCTTAATTAATCTTAAAATTAAATGTTATGACAATGTTCTTAGTACTCAGCCTCGATACTTCAAATAAGAACTATAAATCTAGTATTATTTCTTTTTATGTGCCACTCATTTATGAGCACACCACTACCATAACGTTTGATTCGTTCTGCTTTTAAACACGACGTCTTTAAAAATATTGAACTAAATTAATTCATTAAAAAGCCTGGTAACCTTAAAGTACTTTTAGGGAATTCTATCGAAATCTCTTACACTTCCAACGCAATGAACTTTTGTCTGGGCAGTAAGGCATTCGCCTTTGGTAGCGAAATGAGTTGAGGAGGGCCGAGGGTTTGTAATCGGAGGAGTTGGTGGCCACAGATTATGCCCCACGTGGAGTTTGATAAACAGGGGTCAGTCGGGGATGGGCAAAGTTCACTGCGGTCGGTAGAGGTGTCAGACCACAATTGCATTACTAAGAGGCAACGAATCATTCAAGCATATCAAAAACGGTAGCCCCTTTTCCATCAATATCATCCAAATTTCTTCGTAAATCAAGCGAAATACATGATTTATTTGACTTCTTCAAACTTAATATCGATCATGGACTACACAATTTTGTGTGCATTCATAGACTTTATTATGCGAATGATGCCATACAATCGCGAAACCTTGTTCTTGCAGAAAAGTTCTGCTAATAGTTACACATTATCTACTGAGATAACCAATACGTGTAAAAGCAGCAGCGCGGGAATATATCAGTGCCAATAAGGTGAAGGCTGTACCTAAAATTGGACCATTTAATTTACGTAGACATTTGTGTTTAATTTTTCTAGTCAGATGGAAACTGAAGAAATATATTTGTCCCTAAAACATTCAATAAGCAAAATTAAACTGGATCTATGCTTTCCCAGTCAGGAAGTCTTTCCAAAAATAGTTATCTCAAGGACTAAGTACAATTTACTCAATTAAATTACCTAAGTAATGCTTCTTGATAACAAATAATTGATTTCCAAAATAAATATAATAATTTAACAACAAGAATTGCTCACGATTACTGCATCCATTAAAGGATATGATTTATGCAATGTGTTGGATACGAGAAGCATCAAAGGAGGTTTAAAAATCTTAAAGACGCGTAGAATTTATAGAGACATATACGAGATATTTTACAAACAAAAATAACTATGTACAGCAAATATTTAAATTTTGAAAATCGTACAACTAGATATATAAAAATCTGTGCACACTATATGCATATTTAATATAATAATTTACCTTGATCTGTATCTTTTTTAAAGGTAGAGCAAAAAATATCGAGAATTAAGTATTCACGTTAATACATGAATTATAGTTCATAGGAAAAATATCGGAATTCATTTTTTTCGAAATTGGGCTGAAAAACTTGGAATTTAACGTTAGGGGTAGCATAGAAGAAGTGGCCGCAATTCGAACGCATCCGAATCCTGATGGAACTCCTGAGAAACCAATTAGGCTCGTCAATGACTCGTACCCCTTCGGCCCCCTGAGACTGTGTAAGTACGCCCCTTCGATCTTTTGTCATTGATTTTTCTATGCGAAGATATGCATATTTAATTATTAACTGTCGAATCATAGTTTGATTCGACTGTATTTCATCGATATTCCAATGTCCTACGCGACCTTTGCCAACAAATCACCTACGTTTTGGTCACAAAGTTTAATACACGTGATCATTTTATAATCGTCATGGATTACGCGGTCCACTAGGACAGGCAGTCTCACTGCAATCGTGTGTGAGATAATAACAGTGGCAAAGCATACTTCCATCGCTATTTCGTTCCGCTTGTGTCCGAAAGGGCGCTAGCAACCGGCCTCCCTCCATGCATGAACCTCTGCACGCGGCGTGGGCGCCTTTGCTGAGGTCATCTGTTTCGCCTTCGACCCTTGATCCCGCACGCGCTGCTAGCCCCTCGCACGTAAATAACCACACAAATCCCAGACGAACTTGAACTTGACAGCCTTCAATCGCTGCCCTGGAATGATCAAAGTATGAATTACAGCTCCCCAAGAAAGTAGTTCCATTCCGTCATCGAATCTCGTAGAAGACGACGACCAAAAAAATTGGAGTAAGATTTCTGGATCAAAAACACGATCAAATAAATCAATCGTGACATAAGGGGCTATGAAATAAGGCTGTCTTTCGATTCTTCTCCTTTTATTCTAGCATGTAAGTCACCGATACGTTCTTTTGAGAAATTTTGGTGCAGTGGAGGGCATGTTATGGAATGTCAGTGAAAAACCAGCAATTATGACATTTCACGATAAGACAGAATAGTGATATCAAGAATACGGCTTCTTTCGTTATGAGTCAGCTTATTTCTCAAGTAATATTTCTATATTTTTGTGAAATAATTATTAGAGTGAAAAAAATAAACTATAGTCAGCATCTTAAAGAATCTTATTAGGTTCCATCGTATTTTATTTGATTAAAATAGAATATATCGTAAATTTACTTGAATATTTAAAGTCATAACCATGTATTTTCACAGCTCCTTGGACCAAAGCAAGCCTTCACTGGAACGGGGTATATTTATCGGGAATGTACCCGAGAAGCTGTTCGCGCCTTTCTTTTTCAGTTCATCTCATGATTAGATAATACAATTACTCAAATATATCCATTCACCCGGTACAAAGGAACTTAAATACCTCAGTTTCTTTCTCTTCGTGAAGTCTATATTTGGCAAAGTTACTGCTATCTTCTGATCATGATAGTTTATCCGTGTCAAGTTTAATAATTCGACAAATTTTACTGAGAGAAAACGATTTCACCGCAAAGCAGAGGTCAAACACTTATTTGGAATCACAATCTCTGTAATGAAGCAAAATAAGTAAATTAGCTTTAATTAATTAAGCTTTAGTAAACGATAAGACTGAGGGAAAGAATTTCCACCACCAGGCGGTTGAGTGCACGTAATTTCTCCATTTGTTTTCTCCGAAGTTGCTGCAAATATTATTTACGTTTTGATTAGTATATCATACTTTTTAATCTGGTCGTGGCATCCACTAGCACACCCATTTCTTTCATCTACCCGCTCTCGAAGGCTAGAAACTGCGAACACTTAAAAGAACTCACGAAAACCACTTGGAAGATATGCCTGGCGGAAAGAACACCCCAAATCTCACTCCATCTTACAGTTGATCTTTAAAAGGGTGACAGGTTGCCCTATTTCTAAAAACGACAGAATAACAAATTGTTAGAAGTTAATTATTAAATCTCTAGGTTCAGAGGTAATTTCATGCTCGAGACTGAAAGTGGTGACTTGGGCACAATGCTCCTCAAATTCGAATCGTATGTCAGAGGGCAATATGAAACAATACAGCATTTCCTGGTACTCAGTGGTGCGATGTTCTATTGTGCCCGTGGAAGGAAGGAGCTCTCAAACGCAGAGGCATGAGTCTACGCTTGTCCTTGACTCACTGAGATCTCCTTCGCTGCTGATACAGCACCTTCTCACCAACGGAGGGCAAAACTCCTGACTCGAATAATGCCGCTGTTTCGCTTAGTTAACAATCGGAAGAGAAGGAGAGGAATTTGTCCATTTTGCTTTCTTCTTTCGACAAAAATTCATTGAAACGTGGTCCCTTTGAACTAATGCATGGAATCTCCGATCGAATCGACGACAGAAATGACAACTTCCGACTGTGGATCTTCGAAATGAATAAAATAAAATCACCACTTATCAGATATTCAAAGTTCTGCATCTCAAGACCTTATTCTTTATAGGTTGTGAGCATAGAAGTAATAATATAAAATGCAAAATACAATTAAAAAGTTTGGGTTCCGCATGCACATATTTTATGTATTCTCAGTTGAATTACTTTTGTCTTACGGTACACATGTGATCCAGAGTTAATTTCAAGATATTTAAAAAATAATAATAAGATTTTATTTTGACAAACCCATTCAAGACCATAAAACTCAATACTTGATTCTCTCATTATTCTAAAAGACATTAATTCCAAACATATTTATTCTAAGGATATGTTTTTTCCATGAGTTTAATGGGTAAGTGTGTAATAGGAGGAGTACGAGATAGTACTGAGGGTTCGGCACTTCCGAAAACTTATTTCCATTTTCTTCTCTCAGAAACCTACTTCTGAATTCGTTCTTCCGCTCGAAAAGAATAAAAAAAACTGTTCTCAGGCCTGAATTTTTCCTTAGATATTATCGATGGAAGTTTAGCTGAATCTTTGTTAGAAAATAAAATCTGATGTGGCCAGCACATGACTTTCTCCATATATAAGATGTAAATATTTATCTACGACAGTATATTCGAACTCTATATTCAATCTAAACTTGGAAGATAAGTGATTAATTTATATCATATTATCTTTTACGTCACAAACATTATAAATAATGTTTTTCGGGACATGTTCGATGAAAAACGATGAAATTGGCCTTTCGCCCCAGCGCCCACTAAGTACATAATCAGCAACTTCCGGTTTATCAGCATTTTATAAATAACTCTTAAACAATCTGTAATATACAAAAATATGTTTCATACAAAATTTATAGTAAATTACATTTTCTAAAACTTTTATAAATAATAGTATATACATAAATATGAGATTAATGGAGATATTTTGCAAAAACAGAATCGGGCTTCGAAAAGTAAAGCTAAATTTCCGGGTAACCGATTTACTCCAAAAACTAATCAACTCTAACGACACCAACCAAAGTACTATATATAAAATTTGGTGTTGATACAAAAAAAAATTTTCATGTTAGAGCACCCAAAAAGTACATAATCCGGTTTATCAGTATTTCACGAATAACTCCTAATCAACTGGTGATAAAAAATATTTTTAATGTTTAATACAAAAGTTATAGCAAATTACATTTTCTAAAACTTTTAGAAATAATAGAATCTATGAAATATCATATTTATGGAGATATTTTGCAAAAACGGTACTTTGCTTCGCAGAAGCTCGACTTCCGGTTAACCGATTTACTCGAAAAACTAATCAACTCTGACAGCACCTACTACAGTGCTATATATGAAGTTTGGTATTGATACAACTAATAGTTTTTACGTTAGAGCGCCCACTATCACACACACACATACACAAACACACATACACACAGACATCATTCCGAAAATTCTCAAAACGAGTTCTAGGGACCCCAAAACATGTATTTCCGTTGAAATCTCGAAGTCGATTTTTTTCATGAAAACAATACTTTCTCTATACTACGTATATGGAGAAAGTGAAAAACACTAACACTGTTAAAGAGTGTGAGGAACAACTACAAAATGTTTTTAACCATTGTCTATTAATTCCCACCTTAATACTAAAGTGAGGGCGCAATGAAACGCAAGGGTTGAAAGGGATACGACTGACTCGGGAGTAAAAATTTCCCACCCCAGAAGGACCCTTTTGCTCTTTTAATTGAGAATAAATAGAGGCACTGCTCGCCCAAGCGTGGCTTCGTTAATTAGTATTTGCCGAGGCCGCCGCGTATTGTTTGCCCTCGCGCGGCCGAATGCACGCGAACCACTGATTGGTCGTATGTTTAGTGACCCCTATTGTTGGCTATTCGGTTCCATATCGTGATTTCGAACCTTATTTCCAAATTCGAGCGATCACATCATCGTTTTTATCATTTACAGTTTTTTGTAACTTGGAGGATTGTATAAATACAACGTAGATTGAATTAATTAATCGGGAAGAAATTTCTTTCATTTGAGTTGGATCCTATTCAATTTCAGCTATTCCGAGCCTAAATAACCTAAACGTGATTGAAAGCAAATGTGTAATTGTTACGATGTTTTTTAATCGATAAGATTTTTCTAGGAGATTTCGATCAGAAGTCAAAATAATGTTCGAAGTCAAAGTTAATCTTTTCATTTGAGGAAAAAATTGATGATATTTTCATCTAGCACTCATGAGCATCGTTCATATGTTTTTTTACTTGTAAAAATTTACATTTTCTGAAAAAAAATTACTCTACCCTTATATCGTAAGATGTACGTGATGCTTCTGCCTCATTTTATCATACTAAAATTCTTCAGAAAGAATCCTGAGTTAGCATGATAATCTCCAATTAGACAAAAGGAAATTTGAGAATGAGCGCATAAGTTTCCAACCCAATTTCAGCGATTTCCAAAAATAAAATCGTTGAAGTTTTTGACATTATTTTTGATGCATTGAATATCCGTATTATCGTTTTGTCCATATTTTCTGTAAATAAATTGGAATGTTGATATGCTGGAAGGACTGCTCACCAGTATTAATTTAGGGTTTTCGATTTCTTCGATAAAGAATGAAAATGTGTCAACTGAAGCACACCAAAGGTGCTTAAAAGGTAGAATAGATTGGAATTGAGATTAATTTTATTCAATTTTAACAGCGCGCTCATCGCAATAACTATACAAAAATTTCATTGTAGTGAAATAAAGTAGCTATAATGATGTGAAGTCGTAAGATTTACGACACCAAGATAATTTGTGACTCCTTTGGTGTTGGTAAGAGTTATTATAAAGCAGTGTAAAATTAGGTTATTCTTTGTCATTTTTTACTCTTTTCCTCAGAGTATTCATAAAGTAGTATTTCATGAAATACTTTTGGGTAATAAAATGCAAAATCTTAAATAAAAATGTCCACGAGCATATACAGTGATTCTGAATGGGAAATTTCATCCATGAAAGTGCTTGCTTCTGAAACACCAAAGGAGGCCAGTGGCGCACCAACGGGGGCGAAAGAGACCTTGCACCCCCCAGCTCTATACAAGTGCTGTGCATGGCAAGAGCACCATGGCATAGACCTAAGCGTTTACGACTATTTATGTGTGTAAATCTGATATTCCTACTTATATCACGCATAAATTTAATAATTTATATACCCAACTATAAAATTGAAAATATAGTAATTAAAATAACATTTTGGTTACACTTTTATGCAAAAGATCGGACAGATGTCCGCCCCTTCAAATTTCTGGGTGCGCAACTGTCTCAGGATTCAACTGCAAGAAAAAAAGCTGAGATTTTTAAGACAGAAATAATTTTTGAGATAATAAGAGGGAGAAAACCTGTGAAAATGGATCGTAATACCCTTATCGTAAGTTAAAAAAAAAACAAAAAGACAAAATTTGTGCACCGCTGAAGCGATGGTATGCTCAAGAATTGAGTAGAAAATAGGGGGGAGAATCGGACCATCGCACAGTGAGGCAAATGCCTAAAAGTTGGTCATAATAAGTTAATCTCATCTAATCGGTTTGAAATCCGGCATATGACAGTTTCTGAGGTCACAAATTCCAAATATGACATTGAAATTATTTCAAAATTATGTTTTCGCAAAAGAATTCGCATTTTTTGGCAAAAAAGACAATATTCGTATATCATGCCCGTAAGGAAAACGTGAGTATAGGTTTCGTGATCGCCGATTACGCATATGAAACTGATTTTTGTAAACTATTCTTTCGTGAAATCATGCCAATTTTTTCGATAATGAAAATTAATAATTTTATATTATTGTTTTAATCCATAATTACAATTCTATACGTATTTTTTGAAAACCATTCCAAACAAGTTATTTTTAGATATCCGACTCTGATCCGTCCAAAGAATCATCTTCTGATCCGGATTCTGTTGGGTAAAATACATACAATATTTGCAAGGCCTCGGAAGATAAAACTTTTGATGACTTGGAACGCATCACTACCTGGCTTGAATTAACAGGGTCGGAATGCAACATCCTTCGTACGAATAAGTCCTCCATAGTCTTCTTCCTCGAGCACTTTCGCGTAAAATCTTTCCTAAATTTTCTAAACGATTTATTGCATGCTTCTTGTGCTTCCTCGGACATTTGTCCAATTGGCAGCAATGAATTTTGAATAACATCCCTTCCGTGCAATAATATTTTATGCACAGTTGTTGGCATACAGAACCAGGGATATAACTGAACAAAAGGCCGTGCGGTTCTGATGGCATACTCTTCGGAGATACCTACATTTATTCTGTAGCCAGAAGACAGAACTTGCTAACTTGTATGAAATCTCCGAAGAAGCTTTAATACAGAACTTGCTAACTTGTATGAAATCTCCGAAGAAGCTTTCATACAAGGAAAGGAAATCTCCGAGTGCTCGAAAAAGCGGCGAGCTGTGTTGCCTTCATTACTGCTACGATACACCTTCTTTGGCTGGTCAACTATTAAACTAAGCTGCCTTTTAAACTCTTCCCGGATTTTCTTCTTGCGCTCCTCCACCAGTTCTTTATCCATCGGATTGCGCACCTGCCGCGTTTGAATTTCCAGTCGGTAAGCTACTTGCAAGCAGGATTCGAAAAGTTGAATCCATGCGTGCAACGTGCTTAAGCCATACTGGAGATTACCATCCTTTATTGGGCGAGATATACTGTCATCAATATCCTTGAACTCAGTGGATGTATCATTGAAGATGTAACACTGTTGTGTCCGTGAGAGCATTGCAGATCTTTCCGTCTATCATAGTAAGTTGCAGCTTTGTAGGAAATATTGATTTTATTGCCATTAACGTCAGTCTCTAATGGTGCAAGTCACTTCTCCTGGTTGCGCCCGTTTTCAACTTGCAATTGTGCATGCTGTATTGATTCCTTCTTGGACTCGATCTTCAGAGAACGGCAAAATCGAGGAGATGCTGGTCTGCTGTTGTGCCAAACAATTCTTCTCAGACTCCCTTTAGTCACGAGTTTAGCGGCACAACAGAAGTGAAAAGAAAGCTATCCTCTTAAACTTTATAGTAGTCTTATAAAATATTATTTTCTCGAATTCAATTGAGAAGTTTCGAAGTCCGCACTCAAAAAACCACTTTCCTATTTTTGTCCAGCATTTTTCGATTCTAGACCACTGGGCGTCGTTATTTGTATTAGAATAAATGCTAACTAAAAGGAACACAATTCTTGGAAGGTAAGAAGATGAAATTTAATCGCGAAAAGATAAGTTATCAGTAAAAAATGGAAGAAAATAATTTTCTAAGTGGAAAATCTCGATATCGATATGGTAATGCACGTGTGTGGCGGGGTTGTCTAACTCCGATTTCAGTTGTTAATTTAACATAAACAAAAGCTCATTTAGTTAAACGGTCAGACACCTGTTCACTATGTTTAAGCAAAGAATGTGCCCTGAAAGTTCCGTTCGAACCCGTTAACCACAAACATGGTGTTCTCCTTATAAGTAAGTGCCATGCCTGTTGCGTGCGCGCTTCGGTTTCTTTTCGGATACTGAGGTTACTTACGTATTTCGTCAATTACTCACGGAAGGGCTGTTTGGGTCGGCCAATTTTTTTGGGGTTTGATATCTGAAATTTGTACCTACAATAATACTGCTGTGCCCTGCTATATAACTTCATGAAGTTCGTATTTTTTTAACGAAATTTGTGCAATTTAGTGGTTACTTTTTATGTTAATAACATTGTTAATTTTGTTTCGGTGCTATTGTAAAACAATATTTCAAACTCACTAACAATGCTAAGTCAATTCTATTTCATATATTTCAAATTGAGCCAATTGGGCAGCTGCAGAGGAATTTTGAAGATGAGGATATTTCGAAGCGAAAGCGTGGTTGGGCATCCGAGCAGTACACCTTTCACTTTGTTATTGATTTTTACAAATATGTTCATACTTACATGCATTTCGAACACATTTCTCGGCTGCTCAAATAATGTTCTTGCCAACCATGTAATAAGAAATCGTAGCCCCCGAATTTTTTTTTCTCATTATGACCACCCTTTTGGGATTTGGCCCCACTGTGCATCGGGTGAATAGGAACTATTGTCATAAAGTGGGCCTAAATCCAAAACGGTAAATACTGACAGCATTCAATTCATACCTTCTTTGTAAACTTTTCTTGCTGGGAGACTCAAATCGTGAACATTTTGACACAATTTCTTTTTTTATACACTGTCGTGTACTTGCATGATATTTGGTGCTGCCAAAAATCCTAGAAAATCAGAATTGTCAGTCTGGTGAAAAGGACCAACACTCGCGGGTGTCCATTTACATGCCACAGTTCGCATACGAAGCATTATACCTCTTCCTAAAGATAAATAAGTGCATGAAATGTCATTTTTGGTATCATTAGGTTCGTAGGTGCTAAAGGACTTGCGAAATTAACTTGCGGGAAATGCGTTTAATGATTTGAAGAAAATTTTCTTTTTAAAAATTGCGCTTGAATAAAAGTATCGTCAAAAGACTTCCAGACAATATTAAATTGTTACAAATAGCATTATTGTAACTTTATAGTTTTATGCATTTACAGTGTACATTTTTTGACCCCATTCAGCTTCTCATCTGGTCCTATTCGCACGACGACTCGCCGGGAGTATAGATCCGTGCAGCCACGTCAAGAAATCATTCCAGCTCAATAAACTTCAAAGCCATCAGGCAGCAAATTACACTGAAAACTGAAAAGATATGGGGTCTTCCGTTAGTTGTGACTTCAGAATTTTCCAACTCACACAGATGGATAAATGGACAATTTTCCTTTTCGTGGTCCGATACCCCCTCCCCCTCTTTCCCCTTGTATCTAGAATAAAAGTATCTCCTATTTACTAGTAAACTTTTTATTTAAAGTAAATTAAGAGAATTCATTCCACAAGATCATTACATAAATTATTTATAAATGGATGTATGAATCTCTCTATTTTGAAATATCTCGTCAGAATAGTCGGAAACTTCCCTCTAAAGATTTCGATCTGACGTCACCTTTCGATGCGACTTTTCACGAGCATGCTGTGCTTCCTATTTAATGCTGAGGTTCGCGCCTCCGCCAGACTTCCTGTGTTGCGAGATGCTCGCCCCACGCATGCAGGTGCCTTGTAGACAAATTCGAGCCCATTCAGAAGGAAGATGTCGAGTGAAGCAAGTCTGGGAAAAAGAGCAATCAAGGTCCAACAATCAAAATAATAACACGAGGTATAATTTAGAGCATTGGTTCCCAACCTTTTTTTTAATCGCGACCCTTTTTGGATTTTTAAAAATGTTCGCGACCATATTTTATTAATTAAACAAAAAGTGAAGGGTTTCACAAAATAAATTTTAAGGCTTGACGAGGGACCTGCCGCTATTTGACTAAGTCGCATATCTCGCGTTTTGCCAAGCAAGAATAAATTATTTGAATTATTAACATTTTCTCACATACCTTTGAATTTTAAATTCAATTTTTCTTTTTAAAACCGGAGACCCCCCAAAAAAGCCAAGCCCTCGTGGGTCGTAACACTCGTGACTCCACGGTTAGGAGCCAGTGATTATGGATAACAACCGAAAATTTCTGAAAGAATGATGCAGACGGAAATTATAAGACCTCCTGTAAGCTGAGGCGAGTGAATTTCGGTTGTCTCATTCAAATCATATATTTATATGTAAAATCGCACAGTAAGGAAATACTTGCGATAATTATTTCAAACCTTTGCGTGTATTTGGAAAGTGAATAACAATGTTATGATATCAGTTAAATGTGGTTTAACCTTTCTCGAAATCTAATTACTGAACGCATTAATTACATTAATTATATAATCACAATATGAGGGTCACAGCAGATCAAACTTTTGTGGATAGTGTATTTCCTCAGCAATTTTGTTACTTATTGTAATGAAATAATTACAAAAACAAATTTCAGTAAAAACAATCTTAAAACTCTCACGCACATCATTTTGTTTCATTGTGTAATAAGCATATTTATTATATAATGACAGACTAATTATTTCATTACTGAAGCTTAATATTGAATACAAAAGAAAATCTGAAAGGTTGAAATAATAATACATCCGTTTATTAATCAAACTTAGAAATATTAATGGAAGAATTTTGCACCGACCTGGTGCCAAAATCATTTTAGGAGATTTATTAGCTGTCTATGCAACCGCATGTGAGAAATTCTTGATTCTCAATCCTCTCCCTGCTCCAGAAGTACTCCATAAAAAATTTATGAAAAGCCAGACAATGCATTCTTTTAGGAATTAGGGGTCTTATGAGATCGTACCTATAATAGCCAGGATCGATTTCTCACTTTTCTTGATTGTCTGCAGTTGGATCATATATGGCAAAAAAATACAAGTCACATGTGGTTTAGGCTGAGAAGTGGTAATATCTGAGAGCTGTATACAATAGATACTGGAATACCTACATTCTATGTGTGTATTTGAATACCTTGAACGTATAATATGTATTCATTGTTTAATTGATAATTAAAAAATTAAAGAAGAATTTTGAGGTGAGAAGTTGAAATTTGATGGCGAAAAATAATTTACATGTTTGACATGGAATATAATTTTTCCCTACATAAAACATTTCTCACCTACACGCAACTGAATGGCACGGCTGACTAATTTATATTTTCAGGCACACACTTTACATAAACTAAGGCCTAGTGGCATCATCTGTTAGACTCATGTATATCATCCTTGAGCAATGAGCTATTATGCACCATTAGTATTCTTATGGTTAGTATCTTCTTTCATAAAGATGTTTTAATTTGAAAAAGGTATGCCAGTAAATAATTCCTCCTATTTATCATGAGAGTTTCAGAAATGATTATCCATGTGTTACTCATATGGAAATGCAAGTTTTTTCTTGAAAGAGAATAAGCAGACTAATAATGCCACTACTAGCAATACACTTCAAAGTATGTGCATGCATAATTGGTCTGTGTGCTCATCCTAATTATTTGCAAAGAAAATGAGGATAGGAGGAAATAAATATCCATTGACATTTTTGATTATCAGTTAATGGTCAGAGAAACTTGAATTGTTAGATATAATACTTAGAAAAATGAAACCATTGAAATGCAACAAACTTGTATCCAGTCTTTGTAGAAATGACTATTCATAAATTAATAAATCAGTTATATTCTACCTCTAAGAAAAATATAATAAAAATTTTATTACAAAAATAATCCTGGCAAAATTTTAAATCAAAGAAATAGAGAAACTAAGGTAATATAAAGGTCAATTTTATTTTATCTAAAGAGAGAATACTAATTATTACCTAATTACTTTTAATTAGTATTTCAGGTTTGAAATTTCTACTTGTTGAGGATTTTTTCAAATATAGGGGAAGCAACTTAATGAAATGTTAAATAATTAAAAATTAGGGTAAAAATCAAACATTACATGCCATTTTACCAAAATATATATGATGCATTTTATAGATAGTAAGTTAATCTAATTAAAATAAATTCTTTAAAATTTGTCTTTTTTTCCTTAATTGGGGCTTTGGAGATCCACAGACAGAAAATTTTCCTGGTCCACTCTTGACCTCCTTCAATCTTCCTGCTTTTATTCAATTCACAGATACACAAGGACAATTCTGGAGATCTTTGATAAGTATATAATTTTTATGACAACTCCTTTTCCCTTCCTTCCAGATATTTTAGTCTTATCCAATATTTTTAAGATAAGTGTTTGATATGGGCTCACGAGCCAAACATCATACTGAGACCACACACAACATAGCAGGAAATACTGGGTAACATCGAGGGAGTATAAAAAGATTGGTATGAAATAAAAGTAATAAAAGTATCCCAAAAAAATAATCAGTTAGAAGAAAGGTATGAAAACAGAAAAGGATGGCTAAAAGTCTTGAAAAGGAAACCAATTCCAACCTTCAAACATTGATCATAAAAACTGGATAGTTAATATCAAATAACAAGTGTTGAAATGAAAAAATGCAAGAACAAACATCAAATTTACAGCATATCGCTATAATCTGGCTGACAACCTAAGAATATTTTCTGCACCATATACACTAGATCATCAGCATAGTTTATAAATTACAACACTTTACTTTTATAGAATAGTAAAATATCACCCTCAATTTTTACAAGAATCATTGTAGTAAAAGGGTTAAGAGCTGGATGAAATATTTCTTCTCCAATTGTATCAGTAGATATACACATTTTTTCAGGGGTATTTCCAATTCTAAATTAAATTAATCAATGCATTACAACATTAAATAATATGAAATCATCTAGTACAAAAATAGATTGAATGCAATTATTTTTAAGAGTAATAGTAGCACTTCAAAATATATTTCTGAAGATTTTCCTTTTATTTTTACATTGAAAATATGTTTTCATAAAATGCACAAATAAAAGATTAAATGGAACTTACATGGAACAAATAAAGTTTTGCAACTTTTAGGATCAACATATGTAATCATTCACCTGGGAATAAACTACTTATTTGCAAATTGAAATATGATGAGAATGAAGTAACAAAGGAAGGCTTTGGATGGCAGTCTGATCATTCATCAAATACATAAACAGAGGAAACCCAATCTTACACAACAATAGTTAGCAGAATATGTATATATCAATAAAGAAGATCTATTTTCGTTTTATGGTGTAAATCATTTAGTAAAAATTAATGAGCCAAGAAACCCTTCAATGTTGTTTTCTTACAGGCAAGAAATTTAAATGCTATCCTGCTTTTAACTGGGTTTTCAGTCTGTACCCTGAAAACAATTTGAGTGGCTTTTACTGAGTATTGATTTATATAAGAGAATAATTGCTTAACTTTTTTCTACAATATGTAATAAAACCAATCTTACAAGCTTACAAATTTATCCCAACACTGACAGAATAGTTGACCTAGCTTCCCAAAAGGATTTTCCATCCAACTTTTCATTAGCTTACTTTGTCTAACTGTAGTATCTTGTATTACATTCTGAACTTAAAGCAGTAGAGACTAGTTAGATTCTTAGGGAAAACCTTTTGCAAGCAGCGATCTACCTGACTATGATTTTCTAACACCAAGCATCAACTAATGCCCTACAAGATTTCTTGAATGAATTTTGCAGTATTGAATTCTGTTGAATGCCACAATTTGAGAGCTGATCACTTCTGTTTATAACACCAAATTTTACAATAGAAATTTTCTTTCCATCTGAGCTTCAATTCTGTACACAACCCCTATGAGGCATTTTATCTTATACACAGTTAAATCAGAAGTTCCCAATGAAAAACTGAACCACTCCACTCAGTCCCTTCTATAAACCAGAAAGTCAAGATCACACAATGCACATTAGCCGTTAAAAGCTAAAGCTGCTTTCTCTGGTCACCTTAACCCCATATAAAATTATCATAAATTCTTGTCCATGCCTCAATCTTCAAGTACAACATTGATGAAAAATGGAAATTCAAATTTTTCATGGGAGATGTACGAGGGTGGATCAAACAGTAAGATAACAAAAAACTCTTATGGACGCAATCTATTCTCCAGCCTCATGAAATGATGCACATTAATATGCACTAGTACAGACTAATTATCTACATAGTTACTCTAACTATTCAAACATTTGCTCTACTGGTAAAGAAGGCATCAATGAAGGCATTGCAGAAACTGAGGTCACATACCAGTAGAGAAATTGGAAATTCATTGATTTTTGCAGCGTTATCTCTTTTTCCTCGCATGATATGTTAGATCAATGCACCATTCCCAGGCACACCAATGCTCAAATATATGGTCAGTGTCATTCATAAGTGATCAACATAGGAACTATCAAAAGGATAGGCATATTCCAAGTACTTGGAGTAGCTAATGGAAACAGGGATAGAATCAATCTAACTGAAATTTTCCAAGAAACTGCAACAGAAGGGTTCCAAAAATTGAATTCTCAATTGAGCATATTTGGACAATGTGGCTCTGAGGCATGTGCCAAGAAAATGCCATGGTGGCAGCCACCTGCCACTGCTCTCATAGCCGTAGCAAACTCGGTTGTGAGGTAGTATGGAGGGGGAATCAAGTCGCGGCACAGCTGAGGAAGACGAAGGTGTTGTGGTAGTGGTAGGAGCAGCGGACGGATCGGAGACAGAAGTGGTCAAACGTAGCACAGTCAAATGGGGCTTTGCTATTATTATTGAAACCAATAAATCGAACAACTACAAAATTTACTTAATATTTGTTTTCATGCGTATGCTTTTTACAAGAGTAGTATGACAATATTTACAAAGCTCCAAGGAAATTTTATTTCCACCTCCTTCCGAGGCCAAAACCCTTTTTGCCATGGGGCCATTCGACTAGGAAAGACTGAATGACTGCAAAGGCCTAGTCTAGCGCGAAAGAAAAATAGGTTTCCTCTCTCACTCCCGCAGGAGGAGAGGAAGCGGATTGCCACAGGCCGAGTCCCGTGGCATTCCGTAGTGCCACAGCCACCATGGCAGCGTTTGAACATGCCTGCTCTAGAGTATAGAATTCTCATAACTAAGATAAAATTATATAGATAACAAGAGCTAAGATACCATCTACAAAAATTTCTGTGATGTTTATTTTTATTTAGCACAAATAAAATTTTCAGTTACAACTTCATGATAGTATTATTAGTAAAATCTAAAAGTAGCAACAATGTAATACAGTTAGTGACATTTTTGAGATGTGAACACTGAAAATAATTTTGCTCCTTAAATTGAATTTTACCTTTGAGATAAAAAGACTATTAAGTGAAGATGTCACTATAACTGTATATGACAAGTGTTCATTGTCACTATAATGGTACCTGTCTTCTGGATTTCTACCACCTGCAATTCCATAATTTGTAAAAACCCTAGGGGCTATTTGTTTCCTGCCATCTTTTTCATGAAAAAGGCAATTTTTTATAACTGTAGCCTCACCTTTTACTTTTTTACTACCTTGCATATTTCCAACATGTCCCTTAATATGACTAACACATACTCTATTGATAAAGTTTTTCCCCTTATCCACTATAAGAAAACATTTAGCTGAACCAAAAAAACCATGAATAAAAAACCTGGATCAATGTTTAACCAATATCTGGTGTCTCATCAAGAAATAAAGTAAACTTTTCAGCAAACTCTATGGGCTTCTCTTTATCCACTGCAAAAACTAGATTACCTTTAAAATTACCTGAGTTATTGGTTCTGTGAGAAATTACTCTATTACTTCAGCCTTATGTTCAATGTGTTTTGTTTAAGCTCTTGCCTTTGGCACTTTCTAACTTACTTTTCAATACTACATATTACTTCCACAAATTCTGCACTATGAAGCCTCTTATCTGGAATACTTTCACCTTCTTCAATATATTTCTCTTTTTATTATCATATACATTAATAAAATTGTCTAATAATTGAACAAATTTATTTATATTATATAAATATTTTATTTGTCTTTATTCCTTAGAAGCTCCTCTTTTGAAGAACACCATGTTATATGTTCCTCAAACTCCTCTTTAAATTATATCACTTCATTATTTGATGGAACAGACTTGAATGAAGATATTAAATAAGCCCCACTCATCCTCATAAATCAAATCTTGGCAAATTTCTTTTCCCCTAACACAGAAAATAAGTTTCTCTTTCCTATAAAAGTTGCATCTTCCAAGATAATTGATATTTTTTATGTCTTTGATTTTAAATAATTTTTATAGCAGAAACCCACTAGCCCTTTATTTAACTTATATCACTGTAATAGTGCTATAATATTTTCACCACTAAGCAAAATGTTTAAACAAAATCTCTTTAAAACGAAAGGAAAAGTTTGTCCAAAAGAAATGAAAGTATTTTCAGCAAAATCCTTATCATCAAACATTTTTCATAGGCTTTGCACTATAGTCAACAACCTCTCTCAAGAGGAAAGAAAAATCTGTTGTCGTCGACAACTGCACTTAAAGGGTTAAAGGTTCCAGTTGCAGAAGGTTTGGTACTTATTTATTACTTTGTCATCTATCCCCTGCCATTTTTCTCTTCTTTCACTGCCAAGTAACAGAAAATAGAATTTTGCCAATAAAGCCTTAATGTCATCTGCTTCCACAATGTGATAGCTATTTAACTGGAGTTAAATGTTCAAGCAATGGCATTAAAGTGTAATACATTATTTGCTTGGAAAAACAAATAGAACATACTATAAATTTGCCTTGGTTTTTATTCTCAAGTGAATTGATACTAATTGAATAGTACATATTACTAAAACCTTACATTCCAGCCATTTTCAGCTATAAATACCAGTAGTGATAGAAGAGTTTGTTTTGGGATGTATTGGACAAAGAAGTATTTTAATTAAATACTAGTATAGAGAATACTAATAAAAGATAACTTAAGCTATAAATTTGTGTCTTTATGATGCAAGATATTAGAGATAAAATATCTATTAAAAGAAATTATTAATGTCAGATCATGACAACTTGGTAGTAGTAGTATTGCTAAAAGTGCTCCGACAGCTTAGGTCATTTCGCACATTGGCTCCCACCGGGATTCGAACCCGGGACCGCTTTCACCAAAGGCATACGCGCTGTCCACATGACTATCCAGGAGCCTCATGACAACTTATAACATCCTTCATAATATGACTTTACTCAGAAAAAGTGGGGATCGCCCAGGAAGCCCTGGAGGGACCCTAATATCGATGAAAAGTAAAGTGACAGTGAAGAATTGAAGTGTAAGTATGTAAAGTAAAAATGAAAAAAGGAGAGGGAGTTAGTGACATTTTTGAAAAAAATTACACTAGAAAATAATCTTGTTCTATTTTGAATATAAAGTTACAATGAATTTTCTCAGCATTTTCAAATAACTTACATTAACTTAGTATTGTATATTGTTAATAACTTAAATAATACCATTATTTCCAACACTCAAAACCATCTAGTGTGAGTACAAATTTCCCTAGAATTGTAAGCTCTAAGAACTTTTTAATATAATAATTTCATTGTACACTAAAACCAGCTATATTGCCACAATTTTGCTAAATTTACATTCAAACTAGTTTGCCTAATTTCTTTGCAATCACTTTTTGCTTTTATTTTCACAATGCCACTTTTTTTCCATTCTTCTCACAAATCTACATACTTTTTGAAGGAGTAAATATTTCAATTATGCTATTATTAACACTAATTAGTTTCACTAAAATATTTGTTTGAAATAATTGGATTTTAAATAACTCTAACTAACTTTGGCAAGTATCTGTTCATTATGCTGAAGTGACTCTGCAGGTTTGCTGTTATAACATCAGCAGCTCAGTTATGTATCTTCCATCACATTCCTATGGTCATGATGTTAAACATCAGTAGCGTTTCTCAATTTTGTTAAATAGAGTAAAATTAGATAAAGTCTGAAGTTATAGCGAATTTTTGTCCATGTACACACATTAAACCAAAACAATTTAACAAAAGCTTACAAAATTTACTTCTTAATTCTAAAGAGAATTAAGAAGCAAATCGAAGATAAAATATCAGATGATCAGTATGTTTTTAGAGAAAAGAAAGGAACATGTGATGCTATAATGGAGTTAAGGCTAATTTTGGAAAAGAATCTAAAAGATAATAAAAAGACCTATTTAGGTTTTATAGATTTTGAAAAGGTGTTTGACAAAGTTAACCAGAGAGTTTTAATACAAATGTTACATAAAATTGGAACAGATAACAACTGCCTAAAAATAATTCAAATACTGTATAGTAACCAGGAAGCTGCTTTCAGAATAAATTCAGAACTGACAGAATGGTTCAAAGTAAAATGTGGAGTAAGACAGGTGTATGATGTCACCATTGCTATTTAATCTATACAGTGAAGAAGTTGCAGGGCAAGCATTAGAAGGGATTAAGGGCATATGTATAGGAGGATGGAATTTCAACAATATAAGATATGCAGATGATATAGTAATCATGACATCTTCAAAAGAGGAGTTACAGTTAGCAATGCAAAGAGTTTATGAGGTGGGAACAAAATTTGGATTGAAAATTAATACCAATAAAACCAAAGTGATGGTTGTGGCTAGTAAAAAGAGCAACAGTGACTGCAATATAAAAATTAATGACAAACCAATGAAACAAGTCCAACAGTTTAGATACCCAAAAAGTTTAATATCAGACGACGGGTAATGAAGTAATGAAATAAAAACAGGAATTGCAATGGCAAAGTAAACACAAAGAACTAATGAGAGGGGAGATCAACTTGAAATTAAAACTGAAAATGTTGAGGTGTTATGTTTGGCTGGTTTTCCAGTAATGATGCTAGACATAGACAATCTTAAAACGCAAGGAAAAGAGAATAAATACATTGGACACATGGTTTGGCAGAAGAATGCTGAAAATTAAGTGGTCAGACAGAATAACAAATGAAGAAGAATAGGAAGCAGGTATAGCCTATTGAATGAGGTGAAAGCAAGAAAGTGGAAATACGCAGGACATGTGCTAAGGGGATCTAAAGGGGAAAGAATCATGACAACGCTGGAAGGATGGACAGTAACGAAGAGAAAGAGAGGGAGACTAAGGATGGAATAGTTGGACAATTTAAGGAAATGGAGTGAAATTAGGAATTATGAGGAAATGAAAAGGAAAGCTAGTTGAAGAGAAGAGTAGAGATCCATGAGAGCTAACCTTCTGGTAGAAGCTACCAATTGATTGATTGATATATCATAAATATATATTGGCTTAGAGGGGCAAGTATGGGTAATTTTACTGACAAATCTATCATCAATCGACTTAATCCAAAATCCAATCTAGAACTATCTGATATTGAATATGTATCCATTATGGAACATCTATCATCTAAGGAGCATTTATAAATTAACAGATAAAAGATATGCGGTACTCAGGAGATTTACCATCAGATAGAAATCATAATGAACTACCATCTCAAAGAGATAGCAAACTTGGACTAAACTAACAAATTTGTGTTTAGTTTACTCTGGACCACGATCTTAAGCCAAGTCAAAAAAAATCGAAAAAAAAGTTACTTAGAGCTTTAAAATCTTTATCTTCTAACTTTGATGATACTAACTCCTTGAAGGATTTTTATATGACAATTAAAACAATGGAGATTTAAAAATTAATCTTAATCTCAGAAGAGGAGAATCTTAATCAACAGTATTGCATGCAATGCTAGAAGCACTCGTGGATCCTAATATTCAAAATAATAAAGAAAAAACACCATCATACTTCCTTTTGCCATGAGTAGTTATGATAATGCAAACCCTCTCCTATTGAAAGGAGTAAACCCTAAGATAACAAGAAGAAAGGGTCCACAACAAATAGCAATTAATAACATCTGCTACAATATCGAAGAATTATTTTTAACTGATAAACAGAAATATATGAATAAGGAATTGTGACTAACTTGTACATGATTCTGCACAAAAAGTTTTAAGGAATTTTTAAGTAGGTAAGAAAAATAGAGATTCAGACCTAAATGTGATACTTAATATTAGGCAAGAAATGTGTGAGTCAAAAGTGCTTTCACATGTTAAACGTCTTTATTGGAGTAATGGAGATTCTGCTTGAGAATTAAGAAAAATCTTTCTAGAAGCAGGAACATTAGATTATGGTATAAATATTAGTTATTGTCAGCAAAAGAAAGGACAGGTCAGAACATTACTCATCAATTTAATTTCACATTAAAAATGGCTAAATAAGTTTTCTGGTAAGGTTTTCTTCACATTTACTAATTAACCACACCTGCCAAAATATTTAGGCAGCATAAGATTATATCAGAGCATATCCAAAATACATTCAGAACAGCTTTGAATAATAATCACCATAAGATGGAAATACAATCATAAAATAAATTCCACACAGCATTAACATAGAATATTAGAAAAATCAAAACTTAAAATGTGAATAATTAATCAATACTACATAAATACTACTGATATTACATTATCAAATAATATTCGAGACACCTCTTTCCATATTGAACCATATGAGATATTAAAATTTCTAATATTTTCAATTGGATTGCAGTGAGCATAACTCTTGACGGAAGATTTTTTACAAACTGTAGTTGTGATGTGAATAATATCTCTATTGTTATTATTTTATCTATTTTCAGCAATTTTCTGAGTAATAAATTATATTCTAATTATAAATTATCTTATAGTGGCATTTCCTTGAAAGTTGCTCTACAACTTTTGACTATGAGTTCCCAATCTTTTCATTAAAATCACTCCTAGTATTCCTAGTAAAAGCTATTCTTCCGCAAAAACAGACTGCTGAACAAACCCAAATAAGTTTAATTCAGAATGCAGGCTAGGAAGTAGAAGCCAGAGGGAATACAAACGTTTCCTTTGATGAGAGATATTGGAGATGATCAGCCAATTTTGAGGAAGCATGATGTAATAATAATGATAATAATAAATTGTCTTCATTTGGGCAAGGTTGAGACTAAAAAGTATCTTCCTCCATCTAACCCATCATTAATTATAAAATTAGAAGTAGAAACAATTAGAAGAATTGTGGATGTAAAAACCTAAGAGATTCTTAGGGGAAAAAATCCACTGCAGGAAAACAACCACAAGGAAGGGGGTGCGAAAAACCTACGCAAATCTACCAATAGTGATAGCTAAAATAAGAGAGAAAAAGAACATTAAAAAAACAGGTAAAAAATCGCATAAAAAATATACTACCAATAAGTACCTGCATGTGATACATATATAAGAATCAGTTCACATTAACAAAAAGACCACTTGGTTCAACAGATTGTCAGGAATGAGCGAATAATCAGCCAGGCAAAAGATACTCAGGAACTGTATGAAGGGTTTATCGATTTCTTACTATCTAAGTAACACAAATGGTGGAATTAAAATTTTTTTCAGCAAGGAATTCTTATTCTAGTGGAGTGGTATTCAACATTTCATGCATCCATAACATTTTATCAATTTTATTTCTCCATAAATATTTTATGGCTTTCATTTTAATGCTCTTTCCTGAATATTTTCATCCCTAAATTGTAAAATGCCTTTCATAGAAAAATTCATACGTTCTACCTCTTCATAATATTGTAATTTGAAGCAATGAAAACGATGCAAACAATTTAAAGATAGTTTTCAAGGCTACAAATTGAATTATTGAATTGTATTTTGTTATTGTGTATTCATCAGTATAACTCTTTAAAGTTTATCTAAACCTATAATAATTCAATCAAAATACATTTTGATTGCATAAAATTTATCTTTATTCTAATTTCCTCTCACTTTCACAGTTAAAAGACTACCAGCAGTACAATATTACAATTAGCATTTTTCATGCTATTGACTACATTAATCAGTTGATAGCTACATGAAACTTGATGTTTCCACAGTGTTTCCCGTGGTTTCCACATTTTATCAATAGCAATATCATCACACTTTGTGTACAAACACTTATTTATGCAATTAATCCACCAATGTAACATATAAATAACACACCATTTAATTACTCTCCTGGGAAGCAAAATTGCCTCCTACTTCTGCACCAAATATCAAGTTTCAACTTTTATACCTATACTTACATTTATTCACTCATAAGTGTAACTATTTAATCAAACCCCAAATAGTAACTATAATCTGATGTTGAAACAATTAAGGAGGTAATAGTTCAAATTTCATCACCTGGTAGGTACAATTTTCTGCTCCTTCATAGTGCTCGATTCCCTTGGGTCATTTCTTGAAGATTTATGCTACGTATAAAAGATATGCAAGAAGTAGTTTGAGGCTAACTTAGTTTTATTTCGACAGACAAATTAGGTAAAATTTTACTTTCACACTTTGGATGGAATTTCTTCCGAAATGGCAGCACTTACGAGGGATTGCTCTTCATATATATGAGCCGCAATCCTTTATCTATAATAAGGTGTAAGAATTATATGTGTATCTTTAGTAGTTAAGGAGATACAGAATTCCTCCCAAACAGTGTGAAAGTAGAATTTTACCCGTTCCCCTTCCAGGAAAGGTAGCGCCTAAAATAGATCAAATTGAACAAACCATATCATCAATCTTGCCTTACAGCAGCTATTATGCACAAAAATAACCTTAACAAATTCCAGTGTAACAAGGAGTAAACACACCTAATAGTTGTAAGATACTACAAAAATCTCTACGAGAACAAAATATCCCGAAAATTTGTCCTCCTGCACTTACATTATCTAATTGTCATTCCTAAGTTATTATAATCGATAAATAACTATAAATTTAAAAGTATACTTTGTACATATGAGTACATATATGTACTTACGAGGAAAGGATTCTTAACTTATCTGAATCTATATTATCAATAAGAGGAACCGAAAGCGAAAAAGTAAGTCAATTGAAAGATAGCTGCTTAATAGTAGTTTTTAGTGGTTTTTAGCTCGTTCGATAGCTGGATAGCAACAACTAGGCAATTACAGCGGGAATCGAGAGACATTAAAACAAGAACGTAACAGAATTCCTAAGGATAGTTCGTCGAAGAGTTGAAAACCATTTTCAAAGAGTTCAGCTTCTAAATGAAAAGAAGCATTTATTGCTAATGTCACGATGGAAGAATGTTCAAATTCGATGAGATATACCGAGTTACCTACATGATAATAAGCTACAGCGAGAGAAAATATCCGTGTTCATGACCGCGCAGTTGTATGAAAAGTTTCAACGCAGCATCTCGTACACGAAGATTATCCCAAGGTCACAGTAAACATATAAGATGTTGGGTGGGTAAATAAGAATAGCTGCTATCTTCTTTAGGTTTGAGTAGATACTGGATGGCGATAGTATGGGATGAAGCAGTCGATGCAATGTAGCCAAGTCTTGAAGGGAAGCATTGCCATTTATACATCATGGTAAGTTACCGTATATCATCATCATTTTTAACATGAAGTGTTCCTTTAGGGAAAGATGAAGAGGACTATATTTATCGAAAATTGTTCCTCTGCCCATGAAAAATTCCTTTACCGCTTGTTCACTAACCCTAACTAACATAGTATCTGAAGATTCCTACCTGGCCTTAGAAATGACGATTTATGGCATGTTGGAAGCTTGATATAACTTATTTTCCCTACGACCTATTTTCCGTGGGTACTTGTATCCTATCTACATCCTTGCTTCCACTCTTTGAATTTTTTATACTAAATTTTTTGAAATCTCTACAGTCGAATTATATCTAAGCACATTATTTCATTAAAAATCATTTATTAATTTTACAGAACTGATCTTGTGACTCAAAGTTTATAATTTGATTGTTGATGAGAAAAAAATCTTTTCGCAGATATTTGAAGTGAAGTGAAGATATTTGAGAAAGTTTAAGATATCAGGACAGATCAATATGTCCGTAAAAATTTAAATTTTGAATCAATGTTTAGTCACTTATTAAAATAATAATGAAATGATGTACCTACTAATCAATTTTTCATGATGAATAATCAACTTGATAGAAAACAAAAAGGGTGATTAATTTGGTATTCAGGTAGAAACCCTGTTTAGGGGAGACCGGGGCATTCCTGGCAAAGACCCTTGGTTATTCCTCTTACCTAACTAAACAGTAAATGGTTGGTTGAAATATCGCGCGACTAGTGCTATAACCTAACAGCCAATGTTGGCATTAAGTTCCCAGTCGCTAGAAGTTGTGCGAGCGCTTGATATTCTTGTGTTGTTAAAATTATTGTTTTTAATAGATTTCATCTCATTTTTGACTTCATATTTAATTGAGGTAATTGCGTTTTTATACGGTCTTAAGTTCGAAAAAAATACGTAAATCTATTGTGTAGTATTTAAGCTACATTTCCATGCCGGTAAATATATTGTGTCACATGGCCGCTTGCTTAAGCACGACGTAAGCCACTAATGTTGTCAATCTGGGGTAATGGCGCCATGGCACGCAGGGTTATTCCGCCGCAGTGGTGTTATAGCTTAGAGCTAGCCGGGGTAATGCAAATTTATATTTACACGTGTAATTTATGTTTATTGTTGCTTTACTTATTACTACTTAATTTCTTATATTTTCTACTGCTTTATTCCGTAAACAAATATAAAAGAATTGAGGTGGCACCGTTTCCAGGTTCTCCCCTACGGCTGAAGAACTTTTTTCATATAGAGCACGTATTTTATTTAATGTTAGGGTGGTATTTTTTGACTTTTCGGAGAAAAGAATGCATTTAATGTCTAAAATTCATCTTGCTGTCGTCATTATTTATCAGTGCAAAGCACAGACCAAATAAATTACTTCTACGAAAATTAGGGGTTTAAAATCTCCAAAAGCCGTCTTTGCCGGCGTTCCTCCCATTACTTCCCGGTAGACGGATAATGCAAGAAAGGAATGCCGCACTATTGTTGCATCCAAAGCTCTTTTGTCAATGCTTTCGTCCTCAGAAGTCATAAATGACCATTGACATTCCTTTCTCACTTTATCCGACTACCGGGAAGTAAGAAGAGGAACGCCGACAAAGACGGCTTTTGGAGATTTTAAACCTTTAATTCATTAACAGCCGTGTTCCAATCTTTCTTTCTTTACATCTACGAAAATGAATTCCAATGACTGCTAAATATTAGTCTTTAAGAATATGCACTTGAACTTTTTTTTCAAGATTTATTTTCAAAATTCTAAATTACATTACCTCGAAGTTTGCGGACAACCCCATACAAAACCGAAATGATTCCTCCTCCTTCTATCAACAGTCTCCCATTCAACTTACCCCTCTTTCACTCACCTCCTCACTTCTCTTCTGACTCTTCTTATAGCTTTTCATTCCACAAATGTTTGTTGGCGGAAAATAACCATGCTTTTACCATGAAAATCAAAGAGGGCCAAAATAATCGAGAGGGAATTCGGCTCATAGGCTTAAAGTAAACACTTCTTTATTAGTATTTGATTACCCGGATGTAACCATAAGAAGAAGAATTAACGTAAGACTGATAAACCAAAATAAAGGACTCCCAAATTGAGGATTTAAGACATTCTTTACTAGGTATGAAAATAAGTTTTGTTCCTTATTCGTTTAAAATAAGGCTTTATTGAGAAATACATACACAAAGTATCTTTCAACGTTTGCTCCATCAGCAATCGCAATATTCTCCCACATTTCAGAAAAATAACGGATTTCCGAAACAAAAGGATCCTGTTGTCTAAAAGCGATTCATTCATCGACCCAATTTTTGGATAATTAAATAAGAAGTGAACCACTCTTCAGAAAGAACTGACTGCATCGTCCTGAGCAAATTAAAATCTGAAGAAGTAATGTCAGGTAAATACAGCGGTTAGGGTTGAATTCCCCAGGTCAGGCTTTTCAAGTATTTCTTGACAGGTTTTGCAACTTGTTTCCTTAAATTGTGAAGTAACCGGATCAACTTATCGTGCTTATCATACCATTCCAATCGTATTCCTTTCAAAGCTGTGCGCAAAGGTAATAATCATAGTTAGAGGTGTTTGAAAATGTTTTTATTTTTTCTGAAATTTGTTGATTTCAAAACCTAATTGTGGTGTTTTGAGTTTTTATCATGTTTCCTAAATTTTGTTGTTCTAATTTTCACAGAGTCTTATGTAAGCAAAGGAATAATTAGGCACACTTTAGCATAAACATTAAAAACATTGGAAATATTATTAACTGTAAATTATACAAAATAGTATCAATCCGTTTTCTGGTAAGTTGATAGCGCGTCTTTCCACAATGCATCGCTCGCACATACATACATTGTTGTAAACGTGCGAGTAACCGTTAAAACTGCCGATAGCCAGCGCCTTGCTGAACATGTATTTTAGACAGTAATTTAGTTTAGTGAATTTTTTGCTGAAGATTCAAGTTCAATTCGCGTAAGCAAAGATGTCATGAGTGATCAAAAACATGACAATAAATACTTAAATAATACAAATATATATTGTACATTTATTTAAATCATACCAAAATTATATTCTCCTCTCTTAAAAGAATGAAGCGAAATTCACCAAAATCCGTGGTGCTTATTAAAACTGCCGAAATTAGCGTATTTCCCTAAATCGGCCGGAATTCGCTTTATGTGTAGGTTTTATCGCTTATTGCGAAAAACAAACACTTCTAATCATAGTCAACAACGATCACCACAGATGGTTTCAGCTACTTTTTTGATCCCCATAGCATGCTGACCGTTTTCATCAGTGGGTCGATTAACATTTAATTTAATTTTCAACTATCCAAGTGTTCTCCGTGGATATTCATTAAGTAATCCTCACAAACCTATATCCTGTGTGCTATTATTAAAACTTCGACGGCAAATGCCATTTCGCCCACCGGTAATCGAACCCGATACAGCTTTCACCAAAGATGAACGCGCTACCCACTTGGCTGTCTGGGAGCCACTTTAATATCCTAATTTTTTCTACTTCAATGACGTCATAATAATCAGTATTCCACCGCGGTGACCATTCTTTGCATGTGTAGGATAACTAAATTTACATGCAAAAGATGGCTATTTGCAGCACTTTAAAAAGATAATATAATTTAACATGACCTCGCGCGAATTTTGCTTGTTAGAAAAATATGTAGATATTTTACATGGGAAAAGAATTATTTGTTTATACCCATGTTTACCACTGAGTTATAACGTTTATAAAATACCTTTCAAAATTATTTACTACCGTTATATATTATATCGTAAAGTTATATATTTATAAAGTTATATAGTAAATGTGAGCCGTAATACTAAGGATATTTTTTAATCTCTGTAAATATAGAGTTCAACTTCGTTATTTCTTCCATCATTGATTATATGAATGAGAGGATGAAAAAGTGTCTCCTAAACCGCTTTGAACACGACAGACTGATCTTGATAGCCGAAAAAAATATCTGGGGCAATACATTTCGGAAGTAAACACGTCGATAAGAATTTGAAAGCAACTTAAGCTCGGGAGACCTTATTTCAAGTCAATCGGGAATCTGCTGTACAACTTTCTCGACTCAATCGGTACGAGCGAAATTTAACTTTAAAGAGCTCCTTGTACACTCAGAGAACACATTCATGCATTGGTTTTGTGAAAAAGTCATCTTTTCTTGTGTTGCCTTTTTTTTGTATGTATGTATTGCACTATGTATGTATCGTACTGTGTATGTATGAGTCGCGTAAAACAACAATCAGAGAGATTTTCGTAAGTATAAGGGGAAACTGGGCTGCAAGAAGCGGAAAAATAACATTACCAATAAGAAAAATAATGAAGTCAATAGTTAGAAAGCAAAACTAAACAACGCGACAAGAAAAAAATTACTGGATATCAAAGTCAGTATGTAACGGTTAAAGAAAGAATGAGTTTTCATAAAAGGTTTGACATAAAAGATTTATTCAATGAAGGTAAAAAGTATTTAAACTATGTACCTACAGAAATAACCCAAGAGGAATAAACCGAGGTTTGAGCCAGACGTATACCAGTGTCGTGCTGTTTTCCTCCTTTGAATTCCCTCTTGCATCTTGTCTCATCATGTCTTCCGCGCGTGGATGCCGTAATTGTTTTAAGTATCGTTGGTCTTAAATGAATAGAATATTTCATAGAGTTTTCAGGCAAGCCTACCAACGATTTGGACACAAAATCTACAATACTCTCAACTTTATGAGCAATAGCATTCCTAAATAATTCGTCTTCATGTATTTAAATTTCTCTTACCCATTCGAAGTTTTCATTGAGAGAATATTACAATCAATAAACCATTGAAATAGCCGCCTCTTGACATGAGGGCGATCGCCAAGGCTGAACAGAGCAACGCCAAGCTAATCTGATTGAAACTACGTAACCCTTGAGGAGTGTCAAGGAAAAATATTTCGATTCCACTTGAGAAGTCAAATGAAAAAATCAAATTCTGAAATTGGGTAATTTCTTAATTTATTCTCCTTTGAATTTTAGTCGTGTATCCATTTTCATTATTCTTAGCTCATGATATACTTTTGATAACGATTAATTTGCATGTTTCCCTTTCGGATATGCAACCACGCAATTCAAATTTAAAAGAGGAATTACATACCAGGCTTTAAACAGGGATGTTACTTGTCGCCAATGCTTTTTAATATATACGCAGAGAAACTCACAGAAGAAGCATTGTAAAAGACAAGGGGTGTGATAATTGGGGGAGAGAATATTCGCACAGTTAAATATGCAGATGGCTAGGCAGTTACAGCAGAGACAGCTACAAGTGACGATGGAAAGAATAGTATCAATAGGACGTGACTATGGAATGAAAGTAAATGTAGACAAAAGTTATGAAAATGAGTAAAGAGCCCGGAGAAGTTAATATTCAAATAGAAAGAAGGAAGTTGGAACAAGTGACATCCTTTAGGTACTTGGGAAGTATAATCACCTCAAACGGAAGTTGCACAGAAGAAATGAGAACCAGGATTTACAATGGATGAGTGGGATTCGGGAGGGTTGAAGGTCTGCTCACTACAAGCAAAATACCGCTAGAGCTAAGGAAAAGATTTGCAAAATGCTTTGTATGGAGTGTCGTTTTATATGGGGCTAAGCCTTGGGCAGTAAAAAAGAAAGAAGAGAGATACCTGCAAAGCTTTAACGAATGGTTATGGAGAAGAATGGAAAAAATTAAGTGGAGTGACAGAGTGAGAAATGAGGAGGTGTTTAGAAGGATTGGAGAAGAAAGGTGTTTAATGAAAAACATCGCGAAAAGGAAAAAGGCATGGCTTGGGCATATATTAAGGAGGGACTGTTTGCAGAGAAATGTTATTGAAGGGAAGATTAGTGGTAAAAGAGGGAGAGGAAGAAGAAGGACGAGTATGCTGTCCGATATGAAGGGAGGAAGGAGCTATGCAAAGATGAAGGTAGATGCCCAGCATAGAGAGGGTTGGAGATCCAGTTGATATCTGTCTTTGGACAGTTCTACTGAAGAAGAAGATCAGGCTTATTCTTAAAACCTTTCTCGTAGATTATAACAGATTATCTTTAAATACTCTAGAACCTATTTTCATTTTACTATACCGATTAGATAGTTTATAATTAAATTTTTATAGGAATGACCCCTTGAGTAATCCTCTCCCCATTATCTGATAGAACACATTTTAGGTAGTGCGAACTACTGATGAAGCGAAATGAGTCTCCAATTCAGTCTAAAAAAACTTCTCTTTCTAAAATGCTTATTTTCGAAAATCGGAGGAATAATAGTGGTGTAGCAATTTAAACCATAAAATTGTTTTTTATAGGCCGTGAACTATAGTTGGCAACCGCACTCAAGAGGACAAAAAAATGGTCGACAACCGCACTATATGGATTAATAGAAATAAAGGTCCAACGAAGCTTAAAATCAAAGCAATACAGACATCATCATCATTATCTAAAGGCTATGCCCGGGGTACTCAACCTTTTTTGGCACCCGGGCACCAAAGGGCGCTTCCGAAAGCAAAGCGGGTACCACATAACATTTCCGTCCATGGTGACATCCCTTGGCAATATTATCACTTTACCAGTTAACCGTTGGCCGTTTAAAAAAACGTTCCATGGTAAATAAGATCCAAAATATTACAACGTATATAATTTCATCACAACCTCACATTTCGTATGTGAGAACCTCTCATGTGAGAAAGTCTTTATCTCCGAAGAAAATGTGATAACGGGGAATACATCTGGTATGAAGGTTTTCGCTGCAAGTGCACCGCTGCGTTTCGAAAAGCAGCATTTAGTCATTAATTTAACGGGGAATTTGATATCCTGATAAGCTGAGCCGAGCTGAATCTTCGCAATAGCATAATTAACTAAATATGACATAGATACGCGTCTTGTTAATCTAGTCATAGGCGATAAGAGGGGTAAAATGTTTACGAAACCCAAGACCAGGACAACCAAGTTTCTGACCCTTTCCCCGCTGAACCTCTATCCCCGATAGTGCAATCCCAAGAAATAATGTTGTAGCGAATAAAAAAAATCTTTTTACCGAAGCTTGGCGGGCACTGTACGAGGTTGTTTCGGGCACCTCGGTGAACGCGGGCACCAGGTTGAGTACCCATGGGCTATGCCTTCTCTGCATCCAGGAGTTCCTTTCTTCTGCCATTCTCTTGAGTTGGCAGTACACATCCATTGCCATCATTGTCTGGATATCTTTGATATATTTCTTCCTAGGTCTTCCTCTTCCTTTCCCAACTTTTTTCCTTCCAACATTATACCTATCATACTGTTATTTCTCAGTAGATGACCCAAGAATTTTACTTTCTCCATATACGTAGTATAGAGAAAGTATTGTTTTCATGAAAAAAATCGACTTCGATATTTCAACGGAAATACACGTTTTGGGGTCCCTAGAACACGTTTTGTCCATTTTCGGAATGATGGCTGTGTGTTTGTGTGTGTGTGTGTGCTTGTGGGCGCTCTAACGTAAACACTATTAGCCGTATCAATACCAAACTTCATATATAGCACTCTGGTAGGTGCTGTCAGAGTTGATTAGTTTTTGGAGTAAATCGATTAACCGGAAGTCGAGCTTTATTCTTCGAAGCAATTTCCGTTTTTGCAAAATATATCCATATATATGATATTTAGGTATATACTATTATTTATTAAAGTTTTATAAAATATTGTTTACTATAATTTTTGTATGAAACATATTTTTGTATCACTGATTGTTTTGGAGTTATTTGTGAAATACTGATAAACCGGAAGTAGCTGATTATGTACTTTGTGGGCGCTCTAACATGAAAACTCTTTATCGTATCCACACCGAATTTCATATATGTATAGCTTTTTAGTTGGATTCGTTAGAGTTGATTATTTTTTGGAGTAAATCGGTTCCCCGGAAGTCGAGCTTTATTAATCGAAGCTCGTTTCCGGTTTTGCAAAATTCCTCCATTAATCTGATATTTAGGTATATACAGTTATCTACAAAAATCACAAAAAATGTATCTGTATATATCTTCCAAGTTTAGATTGAATCTAGAGTTTGAAAATACTGTCGTAGATAAATATTTACATCTTATATATGGAGAAAGTCATGTGCTGGCCTCATCAGATTTTTTCATTATATTTATCAATTCCTTCTTTTCCTTCGCTTCTTTTAAAACTTCAAAATTCGTTTTTATTTCCATCCAACTGATTTTTAACATTCTTCTCCATATCCACATTTCTGCAGCTTCCAGGCGGGCTCTCTCCATCTCCCCTACAGTCCAGCATTGGCTTCCATAGAGAAAAGCAATTTGAAGCAAATGTTGAATGGAATAACGACTTTAAGAAATACCGGTATTATTTATTTATTACTTTTAACGTTCATTAACCATGCATCACTGAGAAATTTGGACATGGTTAATGTTCCCTTCCCTTTCATTATCCGATCTATATAAGAGGCCATTACCAGCAAACCATCTAGGCAGTCTTCTGTTAAATCCAAACGTTAAATCGAACAAAATGCAAGAGGCAATCACGAAGGCAATGGATGAAGAACTAGGAAAATGCAAGAATGAGGGAAGGAAACCATGGATTAGACAATCCACACAACAATTGATTGAAAAAAGAAGAATTTCAAAGGGAAGAAAGACTGAGGAATATAGAAACTTAAAGAGATCAATAAGAAATAAGTGTAGAGAAGATAAAGAAAAATGGCATACTGAAAGATGTTAAGAAATTGAAGAGCTAGATAAGAAACATGAAATTAATAAATTTCATCAATCAATTACAGAAATTAGTAGAACAGGAAGAATTATGTAAAGAAAGGAAAATTGGGACACGGCTGGTAAGGAATTAGAGGTTCAAAATCTCCAATAGTCGTTTTTGTCGGCGTTCCTCTTCTCATTTCGAGAGTGCTCTCAAAAGGTGCGGTGTCCTGTCTTGTATTCTCAGAATACCGGGGAATGAGAAGAGGAACGCCGACAAAATCGGCTATTGGAGATTTTGAACCTCTAAAGGAAGAATTATACCGAAGGGAATAAAAGACAAAAATGGGAAAACATTATTGAAATTGGAGGAAATACAAGAAAGATGGAAATAGTACGGAAAAGAGTTGTAGACGGAATGTGAAGTAGCAACAGATAATGAAGAAAATAGATGGAGAAAAGAAGAAACAACTGCAATGAAAATTCACTAAACATACTACAAGAAGAAACAATATTTGCAATAAATAAGATAAAGGCAGCAGGAAATGATAACATTTCTATTGAAATTTTTAAGTATACGGACGAATAATCAATAAGAACCTTATCAACACTTTTAAACGATATATTCTGCATAGATATTTTACCAGATGACTTCAGAAGAATAGTCATGATTCCAATTCCAATAGAAAAAATGCAACAGTGTTTGTAAAATATAGAACAATAAGTTTGGTTTCACATGCATGTAAAATACTACTACTGATAATTCTAAAGAGAATAATGATGCAAATTGAAGATAAAATAACAGATGATCAATATGGTTTCAAAGAAAATAACGGAACACAGGATGCTATAATGGAATTAAGGCTAATTTCGGAAAAGAATCTAAAAGATAATAAAAATACGTACATGACAAGTCATGTAATCAGAACATCTTCAAAAGAGGAATTAGAGTTAGCAATACAAAGAGTTTATGAGGTGGAAACAAAATTTGGATTGAAAATTAATACCAATAAAACCAAAGTGATTGTTGCGGCTAATAAAAAGAGCAACAGTGACTGCAATGTAAAAATTAATGACAAACCAATGAAACAAGTCCAATAGTTTAGATACCTAGGAAGTTTAATATCAGACGACAGGTAATAAAGTAATGAAATAAAAACAGGAATTTCAATGGCAAAGGAAGCATAAAGAACTAATGAGAGGGGAGATCAACATGAAATTAAAACTGAAAATGTTGAGGCGTTATGTTTGGCCGGTTTTCTTGTACATGTGTGAGACGTGAAGGATTTTAAAAAGCATGGAAAAGAGAATTAGAAGGCTCAGTGGAAGGAAGGAATAAGAGAGGAAGAAGAATAAATATGGTGGATGAGGTGAAAATAAAGAATTATAGAGAGACTACAGGGCTATGGACAGAGGGGAATGGAGACGGCAGTGGCGTGCGGGACCTGCTTCTGGGCAGAACACCACATGATGGTGACATATGATTTGCTAGAAGAATGCTGAAAATTAAGCTGTCAGACAAAATAACCAATGAAGAATTACGGAGAAGAATAAGAGGCTTGAATAGCCTACTGAATGAGGTGAAAAGAAGAAGGTGGAAATACGCGGGACATGCGCTAAGGGGATCATCAGGGGAAAGAATCGTAACAGCGCTGGAAGGATGGACAGCAAGGAAGAGAAAGAGGGGAAGACCAAGAATGGAATGGTTGGACAATTTAAGGAATTGGGCTGAAATTGGGAATTATAAGGAGCTGAAAAGGAAAGCAAGTAGAAGAGAAGAGTGGAGATCCATGAGAGCTAACCTGATAGAAGAAGGTACCGATTGGTTATCGTAATTAATAGTAGTAATTAGGAGCGAGAATTCCTTCTCAACCGTTATTGGATATTTTCTTACGTTTTGTCGTATGGCATACGACAAAGCTAGAAATCGGTGTAATCGTTCTTCGGCCGAAGAGTGCGCCCGTAAGAGGAACTTCAACGACTCACAGAACGTTTCTTAACCAACCAAATCAAAAGTATCCAAGTCAGAAATAACAGTAATCATTCGTTTACATATATTGCCAATCCAAGCGACGAAAAAATACTGTTCATCGGTATCGCAATAATTCGACTGACACACTGAGCTAAAAACGCATTATGCTAATGGATTGTAGAACTCCTTCCGTTTTCCCGTTCCTGATAAGTTTGAATATGTCTAATGAGAATTTCTAAACCGCAATTAAAGCATAATCATATAAGGATATCCGACTTTCGAATTTTGGAAATTTTCAATTTTCGCAACATGGATTATTATGTAATGCGATTTTCCGCGTCTATATCAATTGTCTCATTCGCTTTTCCAAGTACGTCACAGCTTAATAAGACTTCTCATTACTAACAAGAACGAGGACATCTTCATTTTTACTTTCTCCGTATACGTAGTATAGAGAAAGTATTTTATTCGCAAAATAATCGACCTCCAGATTTCGACGGAAATAGATCTTTTGGGGACATAGAGTTCGTTTTCGTTATTTTCCCGAATATGTCTGTCTGTGTGTCTGTGTTAAAAACGTTTGTGGGTGCTCTATCTTAAAAAGTAATTATCCGATCATTTCCAAAATTCATATGTAGTATTTTCCTAACAATGCCAAGAGTTGATTAGTTTTTGGCAAATATCGCTTAACCGGAAGTTGCGGTTTACCCGGAACAAAATTTCGTTTCTTAAATATCTCTGTCAGAATGCAATTTAGGTATATACAATTATTAACAAAAGTTGTAGATAATGTACTGTACTCCAACTTTTGTATGAAACATGTTTTTGTAACACTGATTGTTTAGGAGTTATTCTTCAATAATGGTTAACCGGAAGTTGTTGTTTATCCAGAAATGGAAGTTTTTCATACATATCTCTGTCAGAATGCAATGTAGGTATATACAATTGTGTACCAAAGTTATAGATAATGTATTTTACTACAAATGTTGTATGAAACATTTTCCTGTAACACTCATTGTTTTGGAGTTATTTATATATTACCGGCATAGGCTTCTGTTTTCAATAAATATGGAGAAAGTCATGTGTTGGCCACATCAGATTTTTGGTTATATAACAAAAAACTCCGATAACGTATTCATTATTTTTGAAGAAAAAGAAGGAAATAGTGGAGGGAAAGACTTGATCCGATGACTCGATATTGGATTATATCCTTTTGTAAGAACCGTAGACATGTGCGTCTAAGACATTGCCTCCAAAAATATCGCTAGATATATGGATGAAAAGAAATGTAAACGTGTCGGACAAGCCTTTTTACAAAAATTAGTTCAATCGCAAAAACATGACCTTTACTTTATTCGAACTGTAAAACACTCTCTTGATTCGATGTTTACCATTGATATCGATTATATGAAAGGAAAAATGGAAGAAAGACAATGAAGAAGGGCTAATTGGCGAATCATTAGTAAAATTTTAATTTCCATGGTTTTATTCAAAACAAGCAAATTATTATTTAAAGGAATGAATTTCTAATTAATTCGCACAAATGAAAAGAAATTTTTACTCTTTATCATCAACACCGTAGACTACATTTTAGCACATTTAATCACCATTATGACATCAATCAAGCACATCAGTTGCGTACATTCTGAATGACTTCAAAGCCTTTATTTTTAGTTTCTTATCTCCGACAGTCACTGGTTGAGTTGTGAGTCACTGCGTCCATTTCCATAGATAATCCGTGCCATCGCCAAACAAGAAAACAGCATCTTCCTTCTTGTAAGGACATACTTTCGCCAACAAAGCGAAGAGAATGCCCCAGATTTTAACGTTTGTCTTCAACGATTCACGAAGAACATCAATATAAAATGCGTTGATGAAACTGTACCTTTTAGATATCTTTCTTCCGTCAAAGTCAATTGAGCAGTACATAAAATGCCTTAAACCAGCTACGCTTGCTACATTCTCTCCTTTCACCAATTTGACCTTCATGTTCTTCTTTTAAAATAAACTTCCATGCATGAAAGGCTTTTTCACATCGCTCCAATCGCCCGAGTTACTCGGTGATTCATGTTTCTCCTTCATTCATACTGTGCGATTTTATTTCGATCCACTAGAATTTATAACGTGGTGTTAGTTTATGATCCTGCTTTCAGCAGCTTCAATCTTTATTACGAAACGTCTTTTGATCCCGTAAACAATTATTTCCTCATACACAGTAATTTTAGAAATAGAGCATAATCGCAGACCAAGTTAGATTGGGTGAGTTTAGGTGATTGTTTTCTTCAGATTTCAGAACGATAAACAACGAGTAAAATTAGCCGTACGGTGCCTGTGACCGAAACCAGAAACTAAACTTCTCACCCCAGCATCATGCCAAATATGAATAAAACTCTGAGTTTGGAAGCTTGGAAGAAAATTGTATATTATTGAACCTTCTCATCAACATGTTCTCTATAGAATGAATAGCATTCATCAAAAAATGAAGTTTTCGACGAGCAATAAGAATTTCCAATTCCTTACCATGTGAAGATATATACTTGCCCATTCCTGGATTTCGAGGACCAGATGAATTTGATCTATAAACCATCTTATGACTAATTGATTGATGTCGCTTTTTCCCATCCTGAATCATCGTTTCATTTTTCGAGAATGAGTTGTGCTTTTTTCCTCACATAAAAACGTTAAAAACAGTCAATACAAAAGTTGGTCCGAAACACTTGCAGCTTAAATAATATATATATAATAATAATTAAACGATATGTTAGACAATGGGACGCATATCATAGAGTCAACCTAGAAAACAATTAGTTTTGAGACATCTAAGCAATATTTTACGTTTTCTTTCTAGCATTTTTTTTTCGCCTTCTATTTTAAACGAAAAATCGATATAATCCTTTCCGGTCCAAATTTTTAAAAGGTTGTAAAGAAATTTATTTTTTCTACTAGAATGGTGACAGTTAAAGACAACAAGGGAAATATATTAAGGGATCCAGTCACCATAAGAGGGCGATGGAAGGATTACATTGAGGAATTGTATTGGAAAGACATGAAACCCACCAGCATAGAAATAGAAGGTCATGAAGGAGTTGAAGAAGACGATTTTGGACCTAAATTACTTGATAATGAAATAGAACGGGAATTTCTGGATATTAAAAGGAATAAAGCAACGGGGGTTGACGAGATCCCAGTGGAGTTCCATAAGAACCTGAGGGAAAAGGGTAAGAAATGCTTCTATGATTTAATTAGGAAAATTTATGAAAAAGGGCAATGGCCGGAGGATTTTACCAAAAATATCTTCATTCACACAGAAAAAGGACAAGGCTACAGAATATCGGTATTATCGTACGATTAGTCTAATCAATCACGCGCAAAAGTACTTCAAAGGGTTCTGAATAGACTGGTCGAGGGAAAAATGAAAGGGCAAATCGGAGAAGACCAGTTTGGTTTTCAGAGAGGGAAAGGAACCAGGGTTTCAATTAGGGTGATGAGAGTACTTGCGGAACGAAGCCTGTAATTCAAGAGGGACTTATGTGTATGTTTTGAGAAGGCTTTCCGATAGAGTCCAGTGGCCAAAACTGATGGGGATATTAAAGAAATTTGGGTTGGACTGGAAAGATTGGCGATTGGTTCAAAATTTGTGTTGAATCAAACAGCCCGCGTAAGGATTGCTGAAGGGGAATCGAACTGGGCCGAATTGGGTGGGAGGATAAGACAACGGTGTCCTATGTCACCAACGCTTTTTCATATATATGCAGAGGAAATGGTGAAAGAAGCCTTGGAAGAAATAGAGAAGGGAATAAAGATTGGTGGGGTAAGTGTAGTGTAGTATAGTCTGTAAGCTATGCAGACGATAAAGCTAATGTGTGTGTTTCCGTAAACGGTTAGCAAATAGTAGTAAACACTCTTACCGATGAAGCAAGGGAGTTTGGAATGAAAATTAACGTAAGTAAAACTAAAGTATTGAGGTTCACTCACAGGGAAAGAAAGCTAAGTTAACTATAAATGTGAATGGGGAAAAACTAGAGCAGGTAGATAAATTTTCTTACTTGGGAAGTACTCTTTCGTGGGATGGAAGATGTAAAGATGAGATTCGAAGAAGAATAGCCTTGGACAAGAAAGCCTTTATTCAGCGAAGGGAATTGATTACCAAAGGTTTTGACAAAGGAATCAGGAAAAGATTGGTGAAATCCTTGGTTTGAAGTGTGCTGCTCTATGGGTGCGAAACGTGGACTTTAAGAAAGGAAGAAATTAAACGTTTGGAGGCCTTCGAGATGTGGGTATGGGGTAGATTGGAGAAAGTGAGTTGGGTTGAGAGGAAAACAAACGTGGAGGTGCTGGAGATGGTTGTGGAGGAGAAGGTTTTAATCGAAGTGACAGGAACGGATCTAGAGAAAAATTTTGGGGGGGGGGGGTCCGATCAAATATTTAAAAATAAAAGACATTTCGGCTTTCGCAAAACGTGACGTTAGAATGGTGTTAGACAAATTCGAATATTTTCGCTAGTGATTGCTTATTAAATTGTGTGTTTATTTGCGTTATTTGAGTTTCATTTTCGAAAAATAGGCACAAGTGATATTTCGGGGGGGGGTCCGGACCCCCAGGACCACCCCCATGGATCCGTCCCTGCGAAGTGATGAAACGTAGACAGAAGAAATGGGTAGGTCAAATATTAAGGGGAGAGGGGTTGTTGAAGACTGTAATTGAGGGATGAATTCAGGGGGAAAACATAGGGGAAGACAAAGACAGAAGGTGTTGGATGACTTAAAGGGTGGGATTAACTATAGGGAAATGAAGGAGATGGCGATTAATAGGGATTTTTGATTGTGCATGAACCTACCGAAAGGTAGAACACTCATGATGATGAAAGGACTTGGAATGTGTTATACATGTGCAGACTATAATTAATTAAATACAAACGTAATTAGAACCAATTTTTTTACTTTTTCTGTTATATTTATCTAGCGAATAATATAAAAACATATTTCCAGGCGAATGCTTAAAACCTTAAACATACAATGTTGAAGGTTATTGAAAGGGTTTTTAAATTTTAAACGTCAAAATATTGCACTTACGTCAGTTTTTCAATAGCGTAACGCCACCACCGATATTCCCTGACGATAACTCGTGAGTATGAGTACAGCAATCTTCATCTACAGCTGAAGATCATATTTTTTCTTGAACAGCGAGTCTGGAATTACATACTACAGACTATGAGCCCAAATGGAGTCAAGGGGTGATATTAACAAATGCCCGAATCTAGAAACCGACGTGATTAGATTAGGATCCACTGGACCAGAAGAGTTAAAAACATTACTTCACATCGTGTAACGTGTTTACGAGTAATACAGCCGAAGCAATAAGTTTCGGAAGACGTGGAAAATTTTCATAGCCATAACTTTCTATTATTTCCCCGTAAGTAACCTCACCGTAACTTTCCAAACCAGCTTCGATTTTAATATATTCTTGAAAATCAATATAGCATGTATGCCTTCATTATAAGAATGACACTAACTATATACACAGAACTATTTGGGACAAGATACTGCAATTTTATCGAAACATCCTATTACAAATGATACACTGCGGAATCCTTAAAAAGACTTTTTGCTGTTTTAAATCTCTTAAAATTCCAATATTTTTAACAAAGATGTTAGAAATTCCATTTCATTCTGCTCAAAACCAGCAAAAATCCAGCAAACTCAATTGGTTTATTCAGTTAAAGTATCTGGGTAAGAAACGGTCATCCGTGTCGATTTATTGATATTGTGTTTAATATCATGTAATTAATGTCATAAACAATAATCTAACATGGAAATAATTACAATTTCATTGGTTATGGAAGTATAAATTTTAATATAAAAATGTTATAACAAATATATGCGTTAAGAATGATTATCTATGTATATATTTCTGTAATGTTTAATAAAAGTAACAATACATGAATGTTCACTCAATATGTATTGTGAAAATAAAGTAAATTTCAGTTATTATTTCAAAAGCAGTCCGAAGAAACCGGCAGCGACGACGAAAGCCACTGCTGGTTCGATACTATTATAAAATTATTTTTGACGAAAATAAAATTATTATGCCTGAGATTTTTTCTACATATGAAATTCTTAACATATTATTTACGCTATGTACGATCTTGAACATTCGCTGAATAATATTCTGAGTTCATTTTTTGTATTCATTTTATTCATTAATGTTATTTCACATGTGCTTAATAGTCTGATTATATATATACAATTTAAGCAACATTCTGCTAGTAATCAGTTTCTACCAGATTTCACAAAATTAATAATGATGTTATGATAAGTCAAACCTCACGGTTGTTATTTACATTCGTCACGGATAATTTTGGAAGTATCTATAATTTATTTACATCCCAACAATAGCAATCACCAGTTAATTGTGGAATTGAGAAAGAATTAACTTCGATTAGGATCGGCATTATAAGAGTAAGTGCAACACATTCTCTCTTTAGTTTAGTTAATGAATTATGTTCATTTTTCCTATGAATTTGAGTTCCAAGATGAGAGTTTTTTTTAACGTAAATGGGTGAAAAGCAAATCACTGGAAGATGCGCTGTAATAGTCAAAATTGAGCTGTTAAAATCTTCTTATCTCTCGCATGGATATGCATCGTTATGCGAGATAGAAAAACGTCCTTCCCCCTATTCTAGCGTGATCATTACCTCCACGATGTTCTCATTAATAAATGCATATTTCCTTTGTTATTCATATTTCTTTCTACAAGGAAAGTTATCTCTAACATTTGGCCCCTATTTACCGTCATCTTAAATATCGCATTTAAGAATTCTGGAAGATGAATCTATGGAATTGATTACTAAGAAAAATATTAAATATTTTCTTACGAAAAGTAAATACATCGATTCGGATTGATGAAATTTGGATCAAATGAATTTACGCTCTAATGTTTGTTTAGATGAAACTGACCTGTTTCAATACATATCTTCTAATATAGAAAAGTAAATTTTGATTGGAAGTTTGACCCACTTTCAATCATATTCATTTTAATAAATGAATTCGAAACTAATATAACCACCCCACACTTTATATCATCAAAGAATCTCGCACGACTGAGACTTCAAATAAAGAGAGACTAAGTTTGGGGGTTTCTTTCGATATTAATTTTGATTTTATAGATCTAATATATAAAAACTCTTGAACAAGATCTTCCTTTGTAAGTATAGTTAGATTTTCTCCTTGTTTATATACAGTATGCAGAACTATTTGTGAGCATATATATCTAAATATGAAAAGAAATCAATTATGTATGCAAGTATGTATAAAATATGAAATTAACTAACATTAGGAGTGGCAACTAATCACAAATCATCATTAATTTCACTGCTTACATTTAAATGTAAATTAAAAATCTTAGAAATACACACTTATACAAATGTCCTCAACTTCTTACTTCTGCTTAAATGGTTACTCTGTTATTATCTCATATCGCATCGCATAATATCGAAATTTTACGCATACGATCCCTAAATCCCCTCATCGACCGATGAGTCGATTTGAATAACTACCAACAGTTGTGAATGTTGGTCTCAAGAAGAGGTTACGGCGGTTCATCTTCAGTCAACTGCAGCGTTTATTTTTCTTGGTGAATAACTCTCCAAACTCATGGATGAAGGAGAAAACGGAAATGTTATGGTGAGAGTTCATTGACTGAACTTTTATTTATTTTCAGGTAGTTCATAATGAAATCATCTACATTCCACTAGTGTTAAACTTATGTTAACAAATAGAGTTATTATCAGAAGCATTGTTTCACGAGAAATCAAAAGATACGTTAACACATACGGCTTGCAGAACAAATCAGCTATTTAGAACTTTGAATTCTTTGTGTTATCGCGCTAGCGAGACATTGGTGCAGTCACGCGTATGATCAGCGCAAGTACGCGATTGCTAGCGACAGCTACAGACGCAATTCATAACTGCGTGAAATCCCAGATGACGTTACCATGCCTTCGTGCGGCGTGTCGTGCAAAGGTTTGCCGGTGACAAGTGAGGCAATCCTCGGTTGAACGTGAGCAGCGGTTGTTATTCTGTTACGTGTCATTCTATCGGAATAAGCTCGATAAACAGGTGAGTTTCATAAGGGACGAGTTCACAGAACTACTTGATTTTTTTCAATTGTGTATTCCTCTGCCATGCTTTTTAAAGTTTTAATCCAGCCTCAATTTTCCTCCGTTAAAATTATTGTTTTTCTCGAAGAAACATTATTTGTTCTTTCCAATGGACGTTTGAGGTAAGCGAGCGCTGATCTCACTCCTTTTCGAGTTGTTCATTTTGCTTGACGATATTTTCTCGACCTTCACCAATCGCCCACCAGTTAGTCGTAACTAAAAGCTCAGCATGGCACGTGAAAGCGAGGGAGGGGCAAAGGTTGTCTGCCTCTGGTTCTTTTCCCACTAATATCTCCGGAGGCGAAGGAGTCATTCAGCGACATAAGTAATATCGGCTAAGGAGATAGCTTACTATGTTAAGAAGTTTATCACAATGTAGTTTGTGGTTCGATTATCGCGAGTTAAAGATACTTCTCTTATGATAAGGAAATTTCCGAAATGATTTTGTATCTGTCTCGTGCACTGTTGAGTCCCCGTTTAACCAATACCCATTCTTCTTTTCCTGAAAAGCATTTCCTATGGTACGCTTTCGTTAGTTAGCAAATTATTTTGGTTTATCTGTTGTTTTGGATTTGTAACCGAAATTGTAATAGGTTATTTCCATTTTATAATTATAGAGCGATAAAAAGTATCTCAATACCCATGGTTGCCGTTTGGTTCAATTGTGTTTTTCTTATCTTTTAGGATAACATGGTCACTTCTAATAAGACCGAAGAGAGTGATGGGACTTTGGAGAAGAAAGGATTGGTGGATGGTAACTATTGCCTAGTTGCCTGGGATCTGGACACCACTGGAAGCCGTTTGGTGGACGAAATTTGTCAGATAGGGGCCTACACGCCCACCTCCTCCTTCTCGCAGTATGTGATGCCCTATCGTGACCTGACCCAAGCCGCTCGGCGCCGACACAACATTCGCATAATTACCATCGGTAGATATAGGATGATGAAAGATTTTAAGAAAGGAAAGATCCTAAAAACGAAGAGCGAAATATCTGCTCTGGTAGACTTCATTCGTTGGCTCGAACAACAAAAAGGTTCTACGGACGGGGTCATCTTACTGAGACACGAAAATCGTAAAGTGGTTATCCCCCTTCTTTTGGAAGCTCTGTGTAAATACAAACTGATGGATGATTTCCGTAGAGTAGTTGTTGGTTTTGCTGATGGTTACGCTTTCGCAGAGAATCGCTGCTCCAAATCGGTCAAGTATTTCTCTCTTCGCACCTTGGCACGCATACTCCTACATCGCGATGAGGGGGAGCTTGATCATGCTCACGACCGGGCGCGTGCAATTTTCGAAGTAGCTTTAAATGTTTCTGGGGTGGAAGGTTCTGGTCCCATTGAGGAATCAAAAAGCATCGGAGAAGATGCAAAAATGTTAGTGCAAGCACTGCGGCCATTCTCTTTTCCCACAGAAACTGAAGAAAAAGGCCTTCTGGAACTTAAGGCTACTGTTGTTCGCCAGGACTCTTTTAGGCCTGTGTTTGTTGACATGCTAGGACAAACTCGCCGTGATCGTATAAGAGCTTTCGCTCTTCGTGCATTACTTGTCGAGGCAGGTTTGAATTTGGCCATTACCGAGGAAGCTTTTAAGGAAGGTGGAGCGGATGGAGTTAAAAAGCTTATAGAGGAGAGGACACAAGCCAAGACAGCTGATTTGGAAGATGTTCACAGACTTCTGATGGAGCATTTTGCGCCTGAGGAGTATCCTAAGACTGCGGAAACACAGAAATTTGAGAAAAGGCCAAACCGAAAAGGCTATCAGAATAGAAGGGGCAGAGCGAAGAGTGAATCGAAAAGCAAGAAAACTGACAGCGAAGACGAATTAGGGAATAGCATTAAGGATGTAGGAGCAGGAGATGCACCTTCAGACCTCGATACAACTGGTAGCACACCAAGCAAAACTGTTAGCTCATCTCGCAGCGAGGAAAGCTCACCGCAGTCAGGGGACCGAGAGATGACATCGCCTGATTCTAATGCTCACTAATTTCAATGGTTTCTCTTTCAAAATATTTTTTGACAATTGAAAAGGTTATTCAAGTGTGCCAATTTATTACTTTTGTGATTATTCTTTTATTTTCTTATGTTGAGTTTTCGTTTGTTTTGTTTATTGGTCAATTAATAGTTTTTTCATTTAACATAACAAAGGTAGAAGGTAATACCTTTGCAGTGTTATCAAGAACCATGTTTTAATACTTGTTCTTAAGATCACAGAAAGATCTTCTGTAAGATGGTTGAATAAATTGATTGTCAAGTTATGTTAATATATATGATTTAATAACATCCCCTTTATTAAATTAAGATAGAGAACTTAATAAATCGTTACTGATATATCTGTCTGAGAATACAGAAATAGGAAATTTGACTTCCATGTAAATTATCGGAGATTTTATGGCTATTTGAATTGGAAAAATAGATCAATTGAAAACTTTTTCTGAACTAAAAGTTAATTTAAGTAATCGTGCGTTTCCACGTGTAAGGATTGAAGAATTCTCAATTTTAACTATCAATCAAAAATTCTTAAGATGGACTAATTTTAGAATATTTTTCTTTATATCGAAATATTTTGCGAATCGTTCGAAGTCGTTGTGAAGGTCATTATTTACTTAACCGTAAGTTCGCGGTTTATGGGTAACTGTGTCAGTAGTTGTCGCTAGTGACATGACTTTGATTGTGGCGCCGTATTGGCGACGTATAAACATATGACTGTAGTTCGGCACAATGGGTTTTGTTTTGGTTTGAGTTCTTGCATGATGTTTTTATCGCTGATAAGAAAATCTAAATCCATATTTAACGGCTTCACATCTGATGTTTCTAATGGTAATGATGGACTTCCTGTAGTTTGTAACGAAGAAAGTGTTGATCATGATACAAGGTATAGCAATACGAAATTGGAAGAGTTAAAGGACGCAATTTATGGTAGGAGGTTTCACTAAGGGATCGCTGAAAATAAATTGTGCAAGACGTTGACATTAAATTAATTGAAATATTTTCATTTGGTTACTAGATTTTATAAGGAGTATTCGCGATCCAGAGAAACCTGCAACGTTAGAAGATTTACATGTTGTTAGTGAAGATTGCATTCAGGTATTGTATAAAGTAACGAGTTTATTTTCGTCGCAGCTGAATTGAAATGTTGTATAGCTTGTTTATGTTCTTGCAGATTTCCCAAGCAAGTGATAGCAATGCGATATACGTAAGAATCGAGTTCAACCCGACAGTACCCCATTGCTCTTTAGCAACATTAATTGGTCTCTGCATTAGGGTTAAATTGTTTAGGAATCTCACTGAAAGATACAAGTTAGATATTTATATAAAAAAGGGAGCACATACGACTGAAGAAGAAAGTAAGCATAATTGGTTGTGTTGATTGTATATACCTACCTCAAAAATAATGGTAGGGAGTGATTTTACTTTTTTATTTCAGTAAATAAGCAAATCAATGATAAAGAGCGGATTGCAGCGGCAATGGAGAATCCAAATTTACGAGAACTTGTGGAAGGGTGCATTCGAGAGGAGGACTAAAATCTACAAGAAATAGAATTATGTATATATAAATTGAAAATTATTTTAATTATTTGGTAATAAAGTATTTTATAAAGAATATTGAATTTTTGCATTCACCTTGTAGTTTTTAGTATTCTCTGTATTTTGTGGCAGCATCTCAAATATCTTTCACTTTCATCGATTTCACTTGCTGTTTTGTTCGTTATTAGTTGTAATCCTCAAGAATTCCTGTTTGTACGGTTTATTTCTCTCTTAACGATGTTCGTAAACATTTTATCTTTTGAACCTCAATTTATTTTTCATAGCAATAATTATTTCTCGTTTATTTGTTTTAATGAACATGCTATAGTGTGAGTCCGAAGTTTTTCTGAAGTAATAGCTGCTAAGTATCAGGATTATAAAATGACAATATTTGGACATGTTTGGCCTTTCACATCATTCTTTTCATTTAGTTTGTAATAGGTAATATCTTCCTAAAATATATTGTTTAATAGTTACGCGGTGTTATAAAGTAAAATATGTTTCTTGTTGCAAATATCCATCTGCTCTTCTTCTTTGCTACCACTCCATGTGATAAGTACTTAGTTTGAAAAGTACAAGAAAGTTTATATGTTAAAGGATGTGCGGAAAAGAGTACTTGTAATTTTATTCTTACAATCCTTTGATATGGATTCCACTTAGTAAAGCTTGCCACAATCTATTTTGTTTAGATATTCATCATCAAAGTAGAGATGTCCTAGGACAGGTCTCGGCCAAAGACTTGCAAACCATTCCATTCTGTGCCTACTTCTGCATTCTTTGGTATGAACCTTCATCCTGCAAATCTCTAAGCATATTAAAGTTGGGCCTTCCTTTCTTATGCTTTATTCTAATCTTTCCTTCTATTATGCTAAAAAGTAATCAATCATGTCGTGTCCCAACCAGTTAGTTAGTCTTCCTTCTTTTGATTGTATTCATGATTGCTTTCCCCTCTCCAATTCACTTCAAGACTCCATCATTCCTCACTTGGCCATTCCAACTCACTCTCATCATCTTTCTGCATAGCCACACCTCAAAACTTTCAAGAATCTTTACTTCTTGTTTCCTATATGTCCAAGTTTCTGATCCATATAAGACCACACTCCATATGAAACATTTTACAAAATCTCTTCCTTGATGTGATTGGTGTTTTTTGGCAGTTAATAGCTTTTGATTTTTCATTGGCTCTCTTTCCCATGGCAATTCTGCTCTTAATTTCCTGAGTACAGTTGCCAACATTATTTATCAGGCTACTGATATATCTGAAAGAGTATACCTGCTCTAGCCACTGATCTTTTAATAAGATATGTAAATCACCTTTCTTTCCCAATCTTCATAACCTTTGTTTTTCATGATTTTATCTAGTTTTGCTTCATATCAAAGCTTCTGTCATCAAGTTCTCAAGAAATTTTACTTTGAAAACATTTTATGTAAAAATAATTCTTAAAAGGCATGAATGGAAAACATTAATGAGGTGTTCTTAAAACATTTTATCCTTGTTAACAAATTTCTTCTTAGAATATTCCTTATGCTAGGAGAAGCCTTATGATGGAACATTTAAAGGTTACAGTATTTTTGAGACCATATCATATATATAGCTAAGAACATTTTGATATTTAATTTGGATACGTTTCACTTCTATGAGGATATGTATATTGTATACTTGTGATGATTATGTTGAAATCTGACCAGCAGGTGTATTTGCATAACAAGTTTTACAGATCTAAAGAAAACCATGGTAGCAACTTCAACAGTACGTAAACTTCATGATTTTTTTTCTTTTAACCATCATGGCTGAATTACAGAAATAAAATCATTTTTTCAGAAATTAAATTTCAATTGGTTTCAGTACTTATTCCTTAAAATTTTCTGTCCAAAATTTAATCACATCAAATCACAAGATGATCTTTTGTCAGATAGTACACCTCAAAATATCAAAGAAATTTTACCTCCTTGCTGTTAACTAAATCTATTTACAGATGAGCTTACAAATATAAATATGATTTATAGATATTTGCTTAATAAAATGTTTTTAAGAAATTAACTTGATTCAAATCCTACATTTTCAAGTAGGCATCCAACTAAATAGTAGTTCGAAACGTTCAATTTCATAAAAACATCTCTTAAGCGAGAAATACATTTTTATTGATTGGATTTTACCTTGGCGATTTAATGTTGCAATCCATATATGTGCCTATTGTATAAAAAAATCAGATGCTGAATAAAATTCAAATTTTATGCGGAAAATTTCATCTGAATCTGAAAAGGCCACTGAAAGTGTAATATTAACAAAAGATGTATTACAATCAGTTAGTGCTGTCTCAAACAATGCAAGACCACTAAACCTGTATGATCCCCTCAAATATTTAATAAAAAATGTAACACAAAAGAGAAAGTCAGTACATAATGCTTATTATAAAAAATGTTGTATTTAGTTGGTAAATTCTCCCTTTGTAAAATTGCTTCTAAATATGAATGAACATGAAATATATTGAGGTAAATAATATTTGATGATCAAATCATACACAAATCAACATTGCTATAACAATGTTTAGCTTCATGGGAACCTACATAAAAAAATGAATCATTAATATTTCATTGGTAGTAACTTTAAAACATGACATGATTATTTTTTATGACAAAATGAAGCAGTTCATGGTGGAAATAAAACAAAAGATTCACAGAGAAAAAAATATGTATGCTAAAGGAGTAAAATAGAATGATGTAAGACAATTTGGAGCAAGTAAATAATTATTAATTTGGCCTGAGAAATTACTCAAGTCATTGTTGGTTCCATCACCAAAGAAAAGCAATGATGAAGAATGAAAGGTTATATAGCTTCATTTGTCTTCCTACCAAAACTATAAAAAGAATTTTATTACGAAGAATATAACAAAAAATCTAAGAAAATATGGGAGAAAACCAGTTCGGTTTCAGAAATGGTAAAGGAACACGGGGTCCAATTGGATGCCTAAGGCTGATTGGCAAAAGAATGTTCGATGTGAATCAGGACTTGTATATATATATATATATGTTTTGTTGACTTGGGGAAGGCATTCGACTGATTCAATTAGGAGTTGCTGCTGAGGAATCTGAAAAATATTGGAATCTACTGGAAGGATAGAGGGGTAATAAAAGGGCTGTTTACAAAACCGAAAGTTGTGATAACAGTAGGAAATGATGAGATAGGTATTGCAAAAGGTGTTAGACAAGGATGTTGCTTGTTGCCAATTGTTATTAATTGTTTATTTCCAATTGCTTAATTGTTTATTCTCCTACCACTATAGCGGTAGGAGAATAAACAATTAAGACTAAGAAGTCTGCAGACGATCAAGCAGTACTGGCAGAAACAAGAGGAGCTACAGTCTATGATGGAGAATATCGCAAGAGTAGGGAAAAAATGAAAATAAATGTTGGAAAGACAAAAGTGATGAGAGTAATCAGGAATGAAGCAATCATTGATATATCTGTAGAAGGAAAATTGTGATTAAAGTGTATTAATGATTTTTTTATGTAACTTCCATATTGGATTAAATTTTATATCTCCTTAGAAACATTTGATAGGAGAAATTAAAAAATAATTAGTTTAATGAAAATTGCTAGAGAGTTGTTGTAAGAGCCCATTATTATTTAGTGTTGACTGTGAAGGATAAGTTTAAAAAATTGGGTTTCAAGTGAGTGAAATGAGTACTTAATAAAAATGTTACATGCATTATATTATGTACCACAAAAATTAGTAATAAATAGATTACTAAAATTTTCTTATGTGATCTCTTGGAAGAAGAATGCAGTATCACTATAAACCTTAATACAAATATTATTAGATTAAATTAATTATTTCTGAATTAAATTATTATGATACAATGTTAGGTACCTTTACTATGTATTTAATGCCACACGTGTGGCATTAAATCAATCATGCAATTTTCATGATCAATTCCACAGCAGAAATTACGTGAGAGTTTTGAATATTCCTTGATTATGTTAATTTGAGTGACATTGGTATGTATTTTATATAGTTTATCATTCAGCATTAGTTGAAAATATACGATCAGCTTGATCTATCTTGGAAACTAATCATTTAAATTTTTCACTTCGCTAATCATCTCATATAAATGAGAATATTCTTCCTTTTTTAAGTTCCCTGCGGATGCCTATGTTCTCATACCTCCCTAAGCTTAATTTTTCCGATTGAGTTCTCATAGTGACACATGAATGCCAAAGTTGACTAACTTATTACGGGATTAGGTAGTCAATTTTTAACCAATTCCACGAAATTGTTTTGAGTGATTACGAAGGTTACGAAGACTGTCAATTCTCGACATTCAAATTTAGTAGAAATAAATGAAATATCCTTTATTGAGAGAGTAAAGTAAATGACATTGAAAGCCAATGTTTCGGAAGAAACCTAATATTCCACCGAGGCCTTTACCTCCAACTGCAGATCAGATAGAAAGTGATTTGGGTAAGGTGTCTGTCGATGATGTCGTGTTGAAGTTGTTTGAGCAGGGGAAAATGCAAGGTAATCATAATAATCAAAACTTTTCTTGGTAAATTTCTAGAAGAGGTCTGCTTGGATTTTATTTTTTTTACTTAATAATGTTCAAAGTGCGTCTAACCAAATATTTCTTTTACGTTGTATGTATTTGGCAAAATCAAATATTTTATCGTAAATACGTATATAAACGTGCTACGAACTTAATACTCACCCATGCAATTATTTGTTTTGCAACAGAAATGTTGTTTCACATTTATATTTTCTATCTTTTTGAGTTTCGAAGCTAAATTTATTTGTGGTGCGTAGTTTTTTCTTATGATTTGACTGCAGAATATATTTTCTTCAGAAATTTTCTTTTGAGTGTTTTCCAAAATTATATGATGGAAAAATATCAATATTTTCATATGACACTATACAGTCTCCATCATTCAGCGTGTTTTATGTTAGAAATCGTCCTACCTTCCCAATCTTAAAGGTCTTGCTGGCCGAAATTTATAGCAGTTTTGTCGCTCAATTAAATTCCATTTTCGGCTCCCTTTTTAGAGCATAAGATTTGCTTAGTTTATCATAATAGCAAATGGAGAACCCTGATGTCCTCTGTCTCAAATGTATCCAATATTTACTAATATTGTCTTGTTTCAGATAAACCTATGAGTGAAGATGTGATGGAGTCATCCTCGAAGAATGCAGATATTCTTTATAATCAAGTGAAGTGTTTAGTGCAGGTTACAGAAGACCTGAAAGAACTTTTGACAGCATTGACTAAAAAGGACGAGGTTCTGCAAATTAGTGAAAGTGGACTGAAAAGTATGGCAGATGAAATTAGACAGCAGTCTGTTGAAGCACTTAAATGATTTATTTATATTATTATTTAAAATTCTGTTCAACGCTTTTAATAGTTTTCTCATGACATATTCCTTAGATGAAGAAAACATTTTTGTTCAGTTTTATATAAAAAATAACTGCACAACTACACTTTTATGTTACAGTTCTCTTTTGATGTAATGCATCAAAATTTCTGAAAATGGTTTCCATTAAAAAGTTTCCTTTGCCTCTTCCAAAGAAGAATAAATATGCAATAATCCTCTGATTTTTACATTTGGTTATCATACGGAACAAAAGGATGCCAAGCCATTTGCTACGGATTCCTTCTCAATAATTTTAGAGATTTTCAAATCTGGTAATAAGCGTTAAAATTCAAATTTAATATTGTGATCCAAAGTTTTGTGTGACATGATTCTCGGTCACTTTGTCAAAATGTTTTGCCTTCAGGTATTATTGAAAATTATCAACTTAATAAAATTTGGGTTTCCACAGGCAATGATTATGGGTGCCAAGAGTGCAAGTAAACTGGCGCCAGTTTACATTTCCACTCTTTTCAAGAATCTTTATCCAGCACTGTATTAAACATATGGTGTCAACTGAGATCCTTAGTGCATATGTCCATATACCAGTATTAATGATGAGGGCAAATTATTTTTCATTGGGTTCACTCTGATTTTAGTGCCTGATGATTACTCCAAGAGTTGTAATTACTTACTCGAACAGTTTTTTGAGACAATTTAAACTTAAATTATTTTCTCTTGCCATTCCTTAAATGAAGTGTCACCAAGTGGCGACTTCAGTGCTTGCTTATATTCACAATAATCAATTGATTAATAAGCGTAAGTTGAAAGATGCAGGGGAAACAGGCAGAGGGAATTCAACTGGCCCCAGAAAGTTGAACTCTCTTCTTCTTTAACTGGCGGAATGATTACTGGCACCAGTTAATTTAGCGTGTTTCCATACACCAGTAATCATTGCATGTTTAATCTCAGCTCAATTAATAGGAAAGGATTTTGCTCATGTAAACTTAGTAGCGTTTCATTCTGTTTATCCTTTGAAAGAAAATAAGTAGTATAGTGAATAATATACATGTATATAAGCCAGCTTTATGCAGGGTACAGTCATTGTTGAACAATAATTTTCCAACACTCTGCTAATCAGGTATTTCATCGTTCAGCTAATGTTTCCTTTCACTAACTCTCTCCATTTCACAGTTTGGTCTTAACCATGCTTTGTCCAGTATTTTTTACATATCAATTAATTTGACTTTCCCAACAACATTGAAGAAAGAAATAATAGATTTTGAAAACATATCAATAAAGACCCACCACTGACAGCAATGTTATAATTAGGAGTCACAAATACACCTTGAGCTGTCAAATATTAAAGAATAATATTATCTTGAGTTGCCAAATATGCTTCATTCATTGAAATTTTTCATTTGAATTAATTGAAATGGCTTAGGTGGGGGACAACAAAATAGGTTGAGAGAGACTGACCTAACCTGAATACCTTTGAAAAAAATACTAAAATTATATCACCAGAGATTGAAATACAATCATTTTTGTGCAATCCCACATATGATAAACACCCGATCATTCCTATCTCCAAAAGGAAATACTGGAAAAAAATTCTGCTAAAAAATTTTAATTCTTCTTTAAGATTTTTTAAAATGTTACAATGAAGTAATTAAATGGTATGGAATACACTCATGCTAATTTGACCTTCATATACGTAATTTTAATGAAAACAACATCAGAGAGCAGTCAATTGCCATTGATTAAAGATGTTGAGGTGAAAGACGAACATCAACTAACAATCCCATACAAATTAAAATATTTGATGTATTACATCAATAAAAATGAAAATTGGACATAAATAGCTTGAAAACTACTGTGATTTGGAATGGGTTAAAACTAAATGAATTTATTAATTATCAGAAAATTTCAGTGACAATCTTGAGGTGAACCTATACATAATATTCCCTTCTATTGCCAACATTGCCCCTTGCAGTATACACGAAAAATATCAAAGGGCTTATATATCTGACCTATTCTTCTCCCAAAAATTCTGAGCCAAAATTGTGTATGAGAATATCAGTTAACCTTTTTCAAAGCAAGAAAGTCTCTCAATATTGTCTTTATCTTTTTAATTTTTTGATATGAAAAAGATAATCAGGTTAGTTAATCCAAGCTGCTTGCTCCAATCCGCATCTCTAGAAGTTTTTGTTAAAACCAACGGATGGAAGCTGGCAATAAGAGGCTATACCAACACTCAAGAATATTAAGTATTTTGATAAGCCTATTGAATGTTAGTATTCTTTATATTAATGAAAAGTGTACACAGGTAGTCGTTGACTATGCAATGACCTATGCAGTTCACAACCACAATTGCTCTCTCTTTATATGGTCCAAGAGCATACTTAGTACAAGCATAATACAGGCCAGATATCATCACCAGCTGCACCTGTATTAACAACCAAAGTATGATTCTGAAAGTTACAGCTTCCTTCTTTAAGTAGTGTTTCATCTAAAGCTACAAAAAGGGATGGATATCTTCACGACTTGCAATAAACTCAAAGGACTTTTGAATTTAACTCAGTTCTTTCATCAATGGTAAGGGCATTTAGTTATAACTTATATAATTGTATTAATACTTAGAAAATTCATTAATTACATCCACAACCTTCGGTATACATAATATTGGTCAATGTACTGACTTAGAAAGAAAAATAATTTCTTCTCATGCTTCTCACATTGCATGATATCTTACAGGAGTCTTATTTGGTTTACAAAATTAAACACAAAGCTTTCATGTAGTTCAGGATAATTTGAAAGTATGATTTGCACTTAAATGTCTACTAAAATAGCTATAACATTGAATCTAAGTTTATTTTTTATTTTCATTACTCCTAAAATGTGAATTTATTACCTGATGAGACTTGGATGAATTTCGATCAGATCATTAAATACAATTATTTAAAATGGAAAATATAAAATCAAAAATAAATAATGTTTGAAGAATTCAAAGAGTTTCATAATACAGCATGTGCCAAGGTAGTTATTTGGTGCAGATGCAAGCATGGGTGACAGTTTACATAAACTGAATGCAGTAAAAGACTTGACCTCAGGAAGGAACTAAAATGGTTTACTCCATTGAAATATTAATCAATTTGATTTTCAGTTGAATGTGTGGACTATGAATAGTCAATGTTAGAAAATCAAGAGAAAACTTCTAATACCATAACATTTCATGGAATTTTACTCCCTACATTCATGACATAGTAAAAATATCTATACATTTTCAGTAATATCCCTGAGTCATGAAGTGAGGATCGCTCATTAGATCACAAATGGTGCAGGACTCTGTAAGGAATTAAAATATCGTATTAGAATTAAATCAAACTAAAATATACAAATAAAAATCATTCACACATTGTTAGATTACAATAAATATAGTCATCACTATATTTCCCTCACCACTTCCCATTTATTAGCGGCTGTTAGTGGGTTAATACAGATAGAAACCATATTAAAACAGTTTACGTTATCAAAATTATAATGGGAAGCAACCTTTGTAATTTATCTAGACAAAATAGAGAGAGAGAGGTTTTAGGAAAAAAATATTTTACATCAGAAAAAACCATTTTCGTAGTTTAGGAGTGGCTGAATATTTTTTTAATCCAAGATTTTATAAAATAAAGAAATGGGATGAATCTAATCCACAAGATATTTTTGATCATGATAGAATGGCATATATATGTAGCAGGAAAAGCAATCTTTTTCTTGTAAAAGCAGAAAAGGTGAGACTTCAAACAAGTACCTCAAATTTGATTTGAATTCAAATAAGAAAACTGAGTAAAAATAGCCATTCCTTCTTCTCTTACTTCAGTGGTGGCAAACCGAGAGAAATTTTTGGCACCCAGAACTCTCACAGCAATATCTCTATGAAGTAAATTTCACTTAACAAATGAAGCCCAGCCGTAAATGAATGTGGATTCTGTTCATTAGTAAAGATAATAAATGATTATTTGTGCCTATTACAAGATCTTTATCCCATGGTTGATATTATGAAATGTGTATCAACATCTCACCTTATGGTATCACATCACTTTGGAACGGAAGTCCTTTACATTCATAAAATATAGCAAGCTTGCCGCAAACAATTCGCCACCACTGCCCTAGTGTATAGCAAGTATTTATGGTGCAACCTTCTTTACTCTGAAAAAATGTTTACAAATGGAATAGCTGTGCTGCCATACATGAACTTGCTATTTATTTCTAGGGTATTAACACTTTTCAGAATATGAATCCCCATCATAAAAGAGAAGCTAATTTCTGAACATAGGGGAAGGATAAGCATTAATAGTAAAAGAAAATGTTGTACTGACCTTATTATTCAAAGAGAGCTTTTCTTCAGACAGTTTAACAGGAAGTAAAGGAAGAAACTTAAAAAATGATTTCAATTTATATTTTACATAGTTTTCTTGATATACATAATAAAGTTATGATATTTTTTGAAATTTCCATAAAAAGTTTCACAAACAGCCATTTTTACACAATAACAGGGTAAAAATTGAGAGGTAACTGTGCATACATACACACATGCAAATTTCCAAGCAACCTCTATATCACTAACCAATTACATTTATTTTCATTTCAATTGCTTTTTATTTAAGTGCAACAAGAAAATGCATGTGAATCAAAAGGAAACAAATGCTTAAAGGATAGATATGACAAATATTATGGTAAGTTCATTATAAGAAAAAGAAAAATTTAAGATGGAGATTATTTTCCTTGATTGTTATCTTTTCAGGTCCTTTACAATGACCACTTCATTGACTGGACAAAATTATTCCAGGAATAAGCAAATACTCTTATATACACAACCCTGAGTGATTTTCCAACAAATTCTATTTCATATCACTCATGCCAGTATGCACTGAATCTTAAGAGGTAATCCACCCTAGTGTCTTTATTTTACAGAAGAATGACTCTATGATATGCATTCAACACTCAAGATTAGAAATATTAAAATTCAGATCATGAATGTTTTAAATCAATTCTGTCACTGCCATTCAAAAACATGTCCATAGTTTTCCTTTTCCCCTTCCAAGTTCCAACTGTATTTATAAGTGTTTTGATTTGATTAAAACAGTAAGTACAACTTAAGCATCAACAACTAACAAAATATGGCTGAACAATTAAACCACCATGATTTTCTGCATTGAATCGAATGCATGTATTTATGCACAGCACCTAAAACGATTTAAGGCATTATAAAATATAATTTCATCAACAAGAATAGTGTACTATGTATCTCAGCACATTTTTGTTCCATCTCTTGCAGAACACCAGAAACCAATAAATACTCATTTTCTTTAGGTTTCATAGGTTCACATACTATACATCAAATTATGCAAAAGAATTTTTTCATATGGAAATATAACAGTCTTCACAAATTTATTCAAACAATTTGAGATATTATTATATATTTTTAACCTTTAATACTTATAACAAACTAACTCAAACTCAAATACATATTTTATCAAACAATGACACTAGAATTCAATAGGCTGGAGATGTGTAGATAATAATTCCAACGATATTGAGGTAAGTTGATGACTAATAATTATATTTCCTTATGAAAGAAAAAATATCATAAATTGTAGAATGGACATTTAAACAGGTGTGGACGGATTCTCAATGACTATTTCTTGATGAATTACAAAACATATGCTTGGACTAGCTCTTGCTCAATTTTACAAGTACATTAAAATTGATTAGTACCCTTTTGTGACTTACATTGAATACAAGCAAAAGATATGAAGTTGCCACCACCACCAAAGTTATAAGGCAATTCTTCAAAGCACCACCACCACCAGTCTTAACATAACAACACACCCACATTAACAAAAAGGAGCATGGAAAAGTCCATGCCAGTAAAAATGTTTACTTAGAGATCCAAAAGTAAAATGAAATCCTCTTCAACATAAACTGAAGCTACACATTAACAAACACAAAATACTTTCACTCCTAATTCAGCCATTCACTGCGAAATTCATCGCTTAATTCCAGGTACAGATTGAAATGCCAAAACATTTAGAAACAATGGAAATGCAAAGAGAGGGTAATTTGGAATAGAAACTTGATGCCACTTTTGTAGTGAACAAACACAACCAAAGAAGAGTTCTTACAACAATAAATAGTTAATGAAAATTGGGAGGACTTATGTAAAATGGGGCAAATTAGTTTATGCCCTTGATATACATAATCAATGCTAATAAACTGTACTGCCAAAAAATAGATGAAACTGCAGGCAATACAAATTTAAACAACAATAGCACAAGTAAGCAATTTCTGAGGTATATAATAGGAAATAGTACACATCCATACTTCTTGAGCAAATACACTATAAATATTACTTCATAACACAAGTTATTATGAAGAGTACTTAAGTAACATTGTCCTGACAAGACAAATATAAAATATCTTCAACTCTGAAGTATTTTTAAATTTCAGAAAGCTTCTTCCAAAAGTTGTATTTATTATAAAATTTCAATAGAATTGTTTAATATTATGCTTTTCCTTCTTGCATGAAATTTGATCCAAATACATGGAATAGATTATTTTAAAATAGATATGAATATTGGAAGAAACGTTATAACAATGAGGTCATCATTTAACCAAATCAACACATTTTTATAAAAATCTGATACTATATTTTAATACAACCAGATTATCAGATTCTAGGGATATAAGTAAGCTAAAATTAATTCTGTTACCAAACCACCTAATTTAAGTGTTTCATTAGCAAAATGTTCTTAAAAATACATTATTTGTTACTAGGAAAATTTCACATTTTTCTTGCACCAAAATATTTTGCCCTGATTGCAAGATGTATTACGCCAGCCCCCCAAAGAATAATCTCCAATAAATATTCAAAACTTCCCATTTCTCTCTCAAAAAAATCAATTTTAGTGTTTTAGATCTCTCAATTTCTAGTGCATTTTTTACCTGAAAAGAAACCCATCTAAAACCTAGCAGAGTAGAGAGGTACTCTCAATCCAAACAGATATGAATCACAGCCAAAATATTGTAACCTTTTAGATGAAGATAGCAATTTTTAAATATTGGCAATAATTGCAAGATTAAATAAAACAGCAATCTCAAAATCCAAGAATCATTTTGTCATCATCTTTCACTTAACATCCTATTTCCATAAATAACCATTCCAAATTATGATTTAAAGAAGAACGTGGCTAAGTCAGGTAGAAAAATTGAAAAATATGAGTAGAGAAAATTGGAGTATTTAATGATGAGAATTTTGCAGTGAATTATTTGAGGTAACTATGAACTAAAACACTAATCAAAAAAGTCTTTCTTCATGACAGGATACAAATTGAGTAACTATGTACTACATTATCTTTAGTTATGAGGCAAAAGAAAGTTAAAGTTAAATTTCTACCATTAATGGTATAAAAGGACTTCAAATCATTAAATATAATACTGTGGAAGCCTTGAGATTGAGCTAGGAAACCATGTAAGGGTAAAGAAACATTCTAGATATCAAGTTATTGCTCAAAATAATATAAAGGTTTTCTAGAAATCGTGAATGGCTGCATCCAAACAAAAGATAGAAAATGTCCATAAATAGGACGAGAGTAAAGATCTAACAATACTTTCTGTGAATAATTTAGACATAAATATAAAAGAAATATTTTTAAAATAACACTCAAAAATTTAAAATAAGTGAAAACTGATGATAATGGCACCAAATAAAATGTACCTATCCTAAAAATCAGTTAAATCTCTCATGTGTTGGAGATCCTATAAAAATTAAATCTTAATCAAAACATGATAAAAATGAAAGTTGGATGAATTGGAATTAAAACTGAGTCATTACATACGTCAATATATCAAAGATAATTTGCCTCTGAATAACTTAGTAACAGTTAGGTACTGGCTCAAGATAAATTCCATATGAGGTGACAAAAAAGGGAACATTTTTTGGCAAATCCATATCTAGTGCAAGCTGTAGAAAGTGCAATAAATAAAATTTTTCAAATTAAGTTTAAAAATGACAACTTTTTTCAATTTAAAATTTGCTGACAGGACTAATAGGATTAAAATTAAATTACATTCAGTTTAAAATCATCTAAAAATGATAAACATAAAGGAAATGGATATATTTCCAGAAAATAATAGCTTATTATGTAACAAAAGCTTGCTATAATTTTGACTCATATCTCTTACTGTATATATCAGTAATAAAAATGTATACTTAATTCTTGTGAGAGGCATAAGTTTCACTTACAAAATAGGGTACAATTCCCAAATTTAAGGTTTAGTAACTGATTATTGCACAAAACATAGGTAATCTTTAAGTATTAGCATCCAGGTTCATATTCTGACTTTAAGTAATACAAGAGACAATTTTGAGAATAGGAAGTAATAATTTGATTATTTAAGTTAAATAAAAATTGTGATGGAAATATAAGTCTCAGTATTTATAATGTAAAACAGAAAATAATCTTCAGAAATGAAATATATTCAATAAAACTACAATGAAAATTCCTGGAAGCCTCCCAGTTCGTTTGAAATGGACTTGGACAATTCTCTGCTAAGAAAAGGTGACAAAAATGTCTTGGAATCACCTAAAAATTCAGGTTTACTTTGAGTAAATCACAATATCTTGGCTTAAAAAGATAGCTGCGGGTTCATTTGATTCGAACAGATCATTAATCCAAAACAAGTTTGATAACATCTTACAAAATATAGAATTTTTCGTATAAAAATACTGTTAGTAATATCACACCTTTTGAGCTACACATTCATTCAAACGAGAAATCTGGCAGAAAACAGAACCTTTTGACAGCAGAGCAACACTTGCCTCTTGGTGGCTTGTATTGGAGGTGCTCCTCAATAAACTGGCAGGGACAGCGAGCTATGAGGCAGTGCCTGGGGGGAATAGCAGGGATTTGGGGGGAGGTGGGAGGGGGTCTTGCTTCTCCGCCTGGCTGCTGCGGCTCTTGTGGAGTGGAGCCCCTCGACTTGAGTGGCAACTGGTGACGCAGGAAAGCCTTTGACCACCGCTGTGAATACCTGAGCAGCAGCATTTCAGCTCGTTCCTACAGTCCAAATGAGGAGGGGGCCAATTTTGAGATAGGGCTGAGGTCTCCAAGAAGGTGAGGTTTCACAGAAATAACATAGCAGGATAACATTCAGGCAGGTAAATTATATCTATATGTATATCCCTTTGAATACATCAACACTTAATAAAAACTCATTAATAAAATACTGCTGGAAATCATCTTCACCAGAGCTCTGAAAGTAATTTCATGCCACAATAATACATAGCGGAGAAAGTATTTGATTAAAATGATTTCAGATTACAAAAAAAAACACAAGCAAGTCCAACATACAGGCAAATCAAATAAGGTAATGCTAAAACATAAATTCATGCATAATGCCATACAGAAGCATAAAAGCAAAGCTTACACATAAGCAAAGATGTACTAAATATCTAAAATAAATATGGAATGTACAGGCAATAGGCCATGCATGAGAGGTCACTTTCCAAGGTGAACAAGAAAAATAAAGTAGACCAAAGAATAACAATAAAAATGCAAAATAAAAAGACCACTCCCAGTTCATAGATGAGCAGACACAAAGTAACTACAGCAAGAGTCAAATTCATATTTAAGATGATTTAGCAGCTTTGACAATTTTTCCACATTATGTTTATGTGTTGAACAAGAAAAGGAAAATAATTCAAATATTACTGATTGAAAACATTCCTACGAGGATTGGATGGGCAGATTATCAATGTGTAATGAAGCACTAGCTTACACTCCCCCAGAGAAAATAAATACAGGATGGAGTTCTGTTTTTCCTCCAGAGAAGGTCTGCAATCGTAGAAAGTCAAGTACTTGTGCTTCTTAGATCCCTCAACAGACCTTCTGATTCCAGCAACTGCAAAATCCATTAGTATTTGAATTCCTTTCCCTTCCTTGAGCAACTCCACACCATTTGTATGCCCTAATATCCTTCACTTTATGAGCATGAATTTATATATACATATGTGTTTATGAATTCATGTGCGTATATAAGAATACATGCTGTATGTGTATGTATATGTTTTCACACTAACCAACACTGGTTTAACAGTTTTTATACTAACATATGAAACTGTGAGTTTAATATCTAAATATTGTGCAAGATCTATTTTATAAATCTTTCCAGATTCACAAGATATACTTGTATGCAATAGATATGATGTTTAGGTCAAAATTAATAACATAAATCATCACTAAACATAAAATAAAGACCTATGACCAAGTTTATCAGGAATGATATGAAAAATAATAGCTATTAGATAAAGTTAAGAATTTCTAACAATTTTTCACACAAAATTTATAGCAACGTATTTCACATTTGTTTAAGTTTTCCATCATTAAACTGATTGAACCAAAACATGAAAATACCGTCTGTATAACAACTGGGCCGTTAAATTTGATGACCTAGCCAAATGAGTATTTTCAATTAGCAAGTTATAGTTCTGGAAGGAGTTGCCAATAAAAACGTATGGCAGTCAACAGATGGGATAACTAAGGGAATAAACATGAGTAAAAAATGGCACAATCATCCTGCGCTAAGGGGATGCAAAGCAGCGGAATGGGGTTCTGGAGAATCTATGGCCAAGGAGCGCAGCAAGGGGACACTGCTTTGGTCAGCATGCCTGGTGGCCCGCCAGCACTGCGCCGCGAGGGAGTTTTCTGCTTGTATTGCAACATGCCCTCTATATACTGACAAGGGCAGAGGGCAGAGGAGAGGTGGCGCACTCTTGGAGGATTACCGGGACCCAGCCAGTCAGTTCCTCCAACTTCTCCAGCATCAAGGGTCCAGTCAAGACGCCTTCGCAGGAAATCCTTGGCCCATCTCTGGGAGTAACGCAGGAGCAGCTTCTCTCCTCTTTCCTACAGGACATTCCCATTGACCATTGGAAGAAGTTTCCCAAACTCAAGAAATTTACTAGTACACATTGATCGCTAGGTCATATTAATAGACAAGGACTCATGAACAATAGATACCAGTGTAAGAAACTGGGTCTGAAAATTATTGGGACAATACCAGCCCAGGAAAGAATCCAAAAATAAACTTAATCAACCATCTTTTAAGCTCAATCAAATATTGTCTTCGATTGGATGGCAAAAAATCTAATTTTCTTCGGAATAATAATATTATGAAATAAATCAAAATGATTATAAATAAAAAGTTAACAACGAGCATAAGAATGTGAATATGATAAAAAGCGATATCTAATAATGTGATGCAAGCAAACAGTAAAGAATGATAGAAAATCAAGAACATGCAACATAAGCCACTGAAATGATTTCTTTGATCAGTTAACTGAATATACTAGTTGTGCTTACATTAGAAATTTGGCTGAATAAATTTACATAAATGAGAGCATTCTAAAAAACAATCCAATAACTTTCAGAGCCATCTTCCCTTACTTGATCAAAAACATTGCGACTTAATTTTGCTAAACAATCTATGCCTTATAAGATCCTAATTATAATTTGGAAATAAAATTGATTCTATTTGTGTATCTTCATCTGCCAATTTGCCATTTAAATTTTGGATTACAATTATTCTAAAAGATATAAAATAGTAAATTCAAAAAATTAACTTAACTTACGATTAGAATGCTATATGTGGTAAAAGTGAAATATATTGAGATTGAGTATTATTACAAAATATATGCATCTTGATTTTTAATATCAAATGTTCTTTACAACTTATTTCTATTAACATATCATACGATAAACAGCTATGTGAAAACTAAGTGAGAAATTACAAGTTGACAAAATTTATAACATGATGCAAACTTCAGTAGATGTTGGATTGGATGTGATTTTCATGCTTCAGAATGCTTTCAGTAACATTCAAAACATGCAAATAAAAGAACCTCTGATAGGTGTGCAGAACTGAGTTTCTATCTAGCTTTAAGGAAAATGTGACAGCTACCTAAACTAATAGGTGCTTAGCCTATTGCAGACTAAAAATTTCAATAGTAAATGAGGCAATGGAATCAATGCAATGGTTATGTTCTTCTAAATAAAAACTAAAATGCTGCCTATTAATCCTAGACCTAAAGCAATGGTATCTCTATGAAGTATTTAATATTTTTCAAATATCAAGAAATTCCTTGAGAAATGAAAGGCAAATACTCATTTTGAGCAAAAAATAGTATCAATTTAAATATATTTCTAGAAAGCTTTAATATTCTTTTCTCAACATAATAGATTACTTCAGCCTTCACTTTTGAATTGAATTCACTTGAGAATGACGCTAACATGCTGACACTAGTCATCAAATTTTCAATAATTCACCTTTTTTGTTGGAACTGGAATATTTAGTTATTTTTATTCACCATGAATAATACTTATTTTCTGAGTCTAAGGCTACTTCTTTCAAAAGAAACTATTACAAATTTACAAGAGGAAACTAAATGATTAACTGATAAAGAATAATAATCAGGTTTTGAATTAATGTTGCTATTAGTATTTGTTATTCTCGAGTATATAATGATAACTTTCTGCAACTTTTTCACTAAGCTAACAAAGGAACATACATGAATGTAGATTAAGATACTTGTATTCAAATTTTATTTAAAGAGCTATAAACTAACATGTTGCAGGTCCTGAAAAAAGGAGCTTCAATAAGGCTTTTTAAAAATGATTTTAAGATATGATCCTTAAAATACATGAACTGCAGAGAATGATAGAGGTCTACATCAACAGAAAATCTGCCAATTGGGATTATTTACATTACTTCAGCAAGTACCAATTCATGAAAATTTTACAGGATTTTACAGTTGCCCTTTATTGGTGAAATCCCCCTAAGCTCTCATGAACTTGTCAGGGGGTGCTTCACTGAAGCAACAGCAACAACGAACACATACAACCATTCCCTGATCAAAAAAATCTGATCAGCTGGGATTCAAACCCATATAAAAATGTATTGGATACAATTAGCTAATGAAACTTCCCAAATCCGCCTTGTATCGCAAAAAAGTACTGCAATTTGATAATACTCTATATATTAGAACACAATGTAAAATCATGTTTGCTACTTGCTTATTTGTTCATGTTCTTAGCAATTCACGAGGTATCTCAGATATTGTCCAAAATAAGATATAAAAAAATTCATACGATTGGTGCTGTTATATTAAATTGTAAAATATATACAACATTTTGCTAGGTCAAAACTTTTAAATGACAAAGAAAAAACTAGAGAACAATACGCATTTTTTAATAATTCCAATCCATTTTACTATTTATATGCCCTATCAAACTTCTACCGTTAAAAATTGAGAGATTGCAGATGAGTCACTCTCTCTAGTTCATATTATGACTAACAAATATGAACATAAAAATTTTCCCTCTTGGTATTTAGTAAAAGGTATCTCCTTAGCAAATATGTTTTTACTCACTGAAACAGCCTCTAATTACAGTCTAAAGAAGAGCCCTCTTCCAGCTCCATTGGCAGAGAGTTGGAATTATTAATGCTCAGGATATAATTGATTAAACCAAAATTAATAAATACCCTACAGAGAAAATGAGGGGGATTTTAAATCACAGAGCATAAATGGCTGCAAAACTGAATATATACATTGGCAGATCTAAAATTATAATTTAACAAGGCAGCAACTTATTAAAGAATAATGACTAACAGCTTTAGTTGGTATTGCATGGAAAATATGAACAAAACCAAGCAGCAAATCCATCATCTGCTAAACCATCCTTTTAATTATCAAGAGTGAATATAAAAATAAAACATTCAACTTTATACTGCAACTCACTCTGAATTTTCAAAAGTAAAGCACAAAGCACCCGGCACATGCTCAACCAAACTACTCTCCTTGTTAGAAAAACTGTGGCATCATTTATAAATTATAAATGAACATATTAAACTCTTGATCATCCATTTAAAGTAAAAAAATAGCGATCCTGGGTAGGAAACAATCTGCTTACAATTCCATGCATGTAAAATTTAATAAGTACAGAGGGTTGAAAGAGGTTTTTAAAACCATCTTGAATTTCTAGAAATTAATAGGAATACTAAAAGAAATGGTGAGGTGAAGTTAAATTGATTCATTCTATTTTACAGCAGGAAAAATAGAAAATCAAGATTATGGCTAACACATAACAAAATTAAAATAAAGCTTCCCTAAAAATAAATAAAATAGCCTAGAGACCATTAAGCACACAATTGCCTCGTCCGAGATATAAGGATATTTTTACTATATTTAAGCAAATTTTTACTGATCTTTAATTACTCAACTACAGATCACTTATATCATTGCTCCAAGACCCTTTTAAAATATTTGTTTCAAAGATTATGAATGGTCAAATCTATTTAAAGGACTAGCCTTTTTTTCAAACGTGAGTATAAGAGGATGTGCCCTAAAATCACAAATTCAAAACAAAATGGCAAGATATCTCTTTGAAAAATATGCCAAATGTAATCTGTACTTGATAAAGTGATATAATATGCAACAAAAAATACATTAATGGGAGGCAAATAGAAAAATATCATGAATACCTGTACTTGATATTTCTTAAAAAAATGCACAGCAAATAATATAAATATTATTATTTGTGATAAAAAATTTCACAAAATCAGAAGTCAAAGAGTTTGTACACTCCTGGCCAAAATTAACGCAGCACCTCCCTTGCGATCCTTACGGCCGGTGCTGCATTAATTTTGGCCAGGACTGTACATAGTAAAGGGCCATCGCTCATTACTGTACTTAGTCCAAAACAGAAGAGGAGGAATGCAAATTGTACTTTGAATTAACACAATAAAATGCAGATTAAATACAAATTGCTCAGGGAAATTTTCATTGTGAGCAAACAGTGATATATAAATGGTATGATATCAGTAGTAGTATGAAATAAACATCTGATTTTCAATAAGATTAACATCTGGTTACAGGATAACCTTCAATTTACCACTACTTCATTACTTAGACACAGAAGAGCTTTGAACAACAAGACTTATTAATAGGAACATTAAAAACCAATTGTGATGAGATGAGGAAATACAAAAATTAAACTCAGAGGAGGCTTGAGATAACAACAACTGAATGACAAGACATTTCAATTCTTCCAACAGAAGGGAAAAGACCTCAAAATAGAAAAATTAATATATCAGAGGATGTATACTCTATGGCTAACAGATACAACATATATGAACATACGTTCACCAATAAATATCTGCCTATCAAGATATGATTTACAAAGAGGTTTGAAATCCTAGAATAGATCAAAACTACCTCTCTCTTTTGTTTTGTGCAGAAGAAATTTTCATGCACAGCAATAGAAATATATTTAGCTGATTCCATATTCGCTAACGAAACCAAAACACTAGAGCTAGAAAATTTTCAATGGTTAAAATTTAAGTGATAGAAATTATTGCAAGCTTAAGTATGGATTGAAAGTCATCCAAATACTCACTTGATTGACCAAGAATTTAAGTTGTTGATGGAATATAAATGGTCACATAAGTTTAAATTTCCCATGAACCACATAAGTGGTGTTTAAATCAGACACAAAGACAAGAATTTGAGACCAGAGGGAAGAGAAAAATGAGGCTGTCAGAATATCAAATAAGATTGAAATCTAGATGATCAGGCGTTACTTTGTGGAAAGCCATTTAAGATAATGAATAGAAACAGTGTAATTTTCCACATTTTTTTTAAGTTTGGAAAAATACACTGTTTCTATTCATTATGTCAAATAAGATATTCTTCATACTCGGAAAGGCTAAGATGTGCAGAAGTTCTGAATCTTATTAGAGGCAGAATGTTTTCAACATATTATGAAATACATCAACACAATCAGGCATGACACACTAGGGAGTCTTGCAACGGGTATTGCGAAATAAAAATGAAGTATGACCACTAACATCTATTGTTACTTTGTATCAGTTCCATTTCAAATGTTAAATGCATCTATAAAGAGGGTCCAAGAAGAATTTTAAAATGTTGAATATTTATAAAAAGTGATCTAGAGAACACAAAGGAAAATCTAAGTTTACAATGAGAGTAATGAAAATTATTATGTATTAGTGATTAGAAGGATTTAATTGGCCGTTTTGAAGAAGTAGATACTGAAAGGACCTTTTGAAACTTTTGACTTGAAGAAACTTTTTGTTTCCCCCATATGAATTTCCAAAGTGAAATGAATTTGAAAAGAATAAAAGGGGCCCAAGTGGAGAGTTTGCAAGACAGGAACCATTAACACCTCAAGAAAATATTTCTGTATTATTTCTGAGGTATTTAACATTCATTTTCACTTATTAAGGTGCTGGGTGCTACCAAGAGGAAGATAGTCCTGCAGCATTATTACGTTCTCTATCTAAATTTTTTAAATAGAAGCTTTTGTTTCTTGTTTTACATTGTGTACAGTAGAATTCCATTATAACGAGAGCTGGCAAAAATTGGAAAAGTACTTGTTATAGCTGATTTCTACCACTAGACGTCCTTCCTCTTGAATCCAAGAGTGGCGAGTGCGGTAGAATGGAACTGTAGGGTTTTAAATCCTTACGCTAATGCTTCATAATGCGTAAAAAAGTAAAATCGAATCAAAAATACCATAATTACTCGAAAATAACCTTTGGGTTCTTTCTTTTTGGCCTCAAAAATTGGGATGCGTGCTAGAATCGACGGCTAACTAGATTCAGGTTCAATACTACTCGTTGGCATGTCCCGTAGCATGGGGCCGGCTGCATCCTAGGCTCACCATGGTTTTTGTAATTTTGTATACAATGTATACGTGTATAAATATACGCACATATTAGCCTAGCCTGTTTAGTACAGACGTATAAGGTGCAGCGACTGGCGTGACCGCATATCTTAATGGGCATATTACATTGGCAGGTAAATGATTTTTCAATGTCCGACACTTGAATTTCGGGGTGCCGATTACTTACGATGGAGCGTTATTTTCCAGTTAACACATTATTTTATTGATTCATGCATCATAACAAAACTGCGACCTCTAAAATTAAATGTGGGAAATTATTGGTCAATAATTTGCTTGGAAAATAATCGTGTGTCATTAGATGATATTAATTCATATCAAATTGCTTTCTCAAGATATTTTTCTTTCACACGCTTCATAAGCAATGACTGTGTGGCGAGGGAGGGCAAGAAGTTACCCTGGGAATCCGAAACAGCACTGCTTTTATCTCCTATATTCCCACCGATCCTGAATGACGATTTGTTGCAAAGTTTTGAATGAAAACAAATCCCATGGGTAGATCCCAATATGTGGTAACACAATTAAAAATTCCGGCGCCGACTAGAGGGGTTGTCGCCGAAAAGAAACAAGAGACGAGGTGATAAGATGTGTGGAGGGATAAAGGGGAGAGTGAAACTCATGATAAGTTTCTAATCAAAGCTCCGTGAAGCATCTTTGGCGAGGAAGGGTGAGGCGACTTGTGAAAAATAAACGCATGAATTAGGTGACTGTAATATTTGTATTTAGTATTTTTCTGCCGTTTGAAGGGATAAAGCACCTCAGATTTCCGTTGGCTTGTCGGACTTCGTCCCTCACGTCAACTGACGATTCCGAGATATGCCTCCCGCAAGACAAGCATGGCACTCATAGCAACGATACTTTATAAATTACCACTCGTTATAACAGACTTAACTTCCTATCCTTTCTGCGGCGAGCCGGACAACGAACAAAACTCACTAACTACAACGAAACTCTTTACATGCCATACTCGTAATAACGGACTTCTACTGTATTAATCATATGACTAACAAATAAATATAAGTCACAACTGAACAATCAGTTGCCCTGAAGCTACGGACTTAGCAGTCTTTTTAAAAAGAAATCTAAATGATTATGACTTAAACAATACAAAAAATTCCCATTTGAATTATCAGCATAGTTCACAATACTGATTTGCTCTGATCTTTGACTAAAATTTAAACAGAATCGTCCAAAAGTCCAAATTATGCTACTTTGAAACTAATAATTATATTGATCCTAGAAAACTTCTCATTAATGGCCGAAACTAAAATTAATTCATTCTGCCATCAAATAGTGTAATTTTTTTCAATATGACTTCTAATAAGGGTTACATAAGTTTTTTTCTGAGTTAACTAACATCAGCATTCAAGCAAACAATAGACCATGAGACGAAAAATCTGCAATACACAATGGAGGTACTGAGTAGCCACTAACTGGATGGACAGTTTTATGGAAATTAACTTCACAGAAAACTGCTCATAAATAAAGCAATCCATAAGTATAAGAATAAGCAGATACAAATAGGTGCTTGATAGTGGCCATGACAATCAGAGAAAATATCAACAATAAATGCGGGGAATATTCTGAATTCATTTACATAATCCTACAAGTTGCTCGAATATTAATAGAAGATTTAAAACCTAATATTTATTCTAAGCAGAAACTTCAGCAGTTATGTAGACAAAAAAGTCTGACAAAGCCTTTAAAGTGGGGGAGGGGGGAAGTAACTCTCGAGGGAATGAAATTGTTGAAATTTTACATTCGTCTTTTAAGAATGAATTGTTACCTGCTTCCGTGAAATTCTTGTGGTTCTGCTGCCTTGTATGATGATATCATGATCCTCTATATCCATGCGTACTTGGAAGTCTCTTTGCTGATCTTCATCTTGTCTTCCTTCTCCACCTCTCTCTTCCTGGGCAATCACATCTTGCAATTTCCTCTATCAAAGAAAAGTTTTGGTTATAAATTTATGGAATAAGGTTACTGCTGGACATGGGCCATAGGAGATGTTTTGATTATTGCTCAATTTGGTATTTACTGATACGATATTTCAGTACGAAATTAGAAACAAGGTGAAATGAAACTACATTCTACACTAACTTTGCCTAAGTTCTGAAACACGATTCTTTTAAAGGACAAGTGACAAAAGATTATCGGACTTTCTTCCTTTTCATATCAAATTTTACCATCGTAACTTTATCAGGATTGGTACCGGTACATCAGAGCCAAAAGGAAATCAACTGTACTCAATACTTGAAGGATTGGGTATTGTCAATTTCTGACCTCTGTAATTGCCTCTTTAATTAAAGAAAGGATCAATAGAAATCAGAAATGTATAAGAAGTAAATGAATGTATTTAGAATGATTTTTCTACCAGTGAAACCATCTTTAATGAAATTAACTGTATTTATGTTTCTTAATTTACCAAATGACATGATGAGGAAGAAAACCAAGAATATGTATGAAATACAATGATAATTACTATCATGTTACAACATAAAAATAAGGTAATTTTCAGCAACTTAGATAATGAGGCTAATGGATAGAGGTTTTTGAAAATCTTTTTATTTTTTCTGAAATTTGTTGATTTGAAAACCAAATTGTGGTGTTTTGTTTTTTTATTACGTTACCAAAGTTTGGTGTTACTAATTTTCACAGTCTCGCGTAATCGAAGGAATAATATTAGGCACACTTTGGTATTAACATTATAAGCATTAATATTATTAATTGGGAATTATACAAAATAGTATCGATCCTTTTTTTGGGAAGTTGATAGAGCCTCTTTCCACAATGCATCGCTCGTACATACATACATTGTTGTAAAGGTGTGAGTAATCATTGAAAAACTGCTGAAACACACCTTGCTGAACTTGTATTTTAGACAGTATTTAGTTTTGTAAATATATTGAAAAAAATTCAAGTTGAATTCGCGTAAGCAAAGATGTCTTAGGTGATCAAAAATATGACAAGTGATACTTAAATAATACAAATATATATTGTACATTTCTTAAAATCATACCAAAATCACATTCTCCTCTCTTAATAAAGAAGAATAAAGTGAAAATCACCAAAATCCATGCTGCTTATTAAATCTGCCAAAATTTGCATTATTTGTAGGTTTTATTGCTAATTGCAAAAAACAAACACCTCTGCTAATGGAAATTGTCACAACTCAGAATAGATCTTAGTTCACATTAATATTATGATGAGAATAAAAAAAGACTATTGTAATCACTTACAATGCATTCCACCGTATCAAAATAAATGAAGCACAGATTCACTTTGTGACATGAAAGCTTTCCTCTATCATCAAGGCCCAGTAGAATTCGATGCCGAAGGAGTTGCTTATTCACTTGAGCCAGACATCTCTCCAGATTATGATTCAACTGGAAATACAATTAAAATATGAATACTTTGAATTAGGCAGATATAAAAATAAATTAAAAATACTTAGTTTTTGTTTCACTAAAAGTTATATGATCATATATTATTGTACCAAATCAAAGTTTACTGAACATAATAGGTACTTAATATGGAAACATTTGACATATCTTTTCACTTAAAGATCAAATTCAGAAATCTATTTGAAATAAAAACCTATGCAAAAGGCAGCACAGTTACCTTGATCTTAAGCCACATGCAGAGAAAAATAGCAGCTGCATTTAAAAGAAGCCAAAGAATTCCCAGACCAAATAATGTCAGTCCTGTGATTCCTGAGAAAAGTAACGCAAGCAGGACAGCAAATGCAGCACAAATCCATGCAACAAGCACACGCTTATAGCAGGCATTGTATGCATGGAACCGAACATCATTTGTAAGGGTCTCCATTGCAGATACGTAATCTTCTACAGTGAGCTGAAAATAATCAAAAAACATAGGTCAATAATACATAAAAATATGAGATGTAAAAGAGTTTTGGAATTATTTTAACACCTGCTTCTCTTTTTTCTAAAATGCGATCCAGCCTGAATTTATCTGAAGACAGAACAAAAGTCGTGGTCCACCAGATATCAACAAAAATTCACCAAATTATTAAGAAAAGATGACGCAAGAATTGGTCAATATAAAATGATAACTTAAATGAACCATAAATAAAAAATCTTTAATAGATTGACTAAGGCTACAGAAAAATCAGAGGGAAATATTAATTTAAAATTTTCTATCAAACATAATTAACCCAAGCACTGGCATAGCTTATTTTATAATCAATTTAGCATCAATTTATTTATGAAAATATTAATTTTGATATATGATGATTATGATTTTCATAATTTGGAAAACCTATCATTTTATTTTATTAATGAACAACAAAATGTTAAATGAATTCTTAAAAATTAATGCATTAATAGCTGATGCAATTGAGAAAAAAATATGTATGTCACATCAGCAAAAAATTGTACTAATTGTACAATAATGTGCAAAGAAATATTACATTTGCATGTATAATTTGAGAAAACAATATGAGTATAGTCTTCAAAGTGAGGAGTATTTAATAACTCCCTCAAAATCAAACTAAGTATACTCAATAGTGGATTTAAATGTCTCTTAATAGATTTAAGTTCTGTACAAATTTGACTTCAAATTTTAGCAGTCACAGAGGGAAAATAATAATCTGTCAAAATTATCCTAACAGGAAATTTTCAGCTAAAATGCTTACTGTTAATCCCTGTGCCATCAATTCTTCTGGCACCAATTCTGGACGGAATTGAGCAGGGGTAATCCATGGCCATTTTGTATTAACAGGTAAAAGAGTGACGATAATATCTCCATTTACTATATAGGAATCATAAAAACAAGAAATTGAGGAAATCAATAGAAATCTTTCTTTAAAACGAAAATTGCTATGCTTAAACTCCAATGCTTACACTATTATTGATATACATGATAAAATGAGATATCAAGGGATAACAAAAAAATTTCAATTGTTTATTAACAAAATTCAAAACAAAACATGGAAAAACCATTAATTCACATATATGTACATATGATCAGTATTTACCTGATTTACAGTACTTTAATTTGATAAGTAGTACTACAATCTTTTTAACTAATTTCATTGAATTTATCAACATAATAGTTTTAGCTAAATGGAGTTTAGTTAAAAATCGTGTAAATCTTCATTAATATTTGTGTCTAATATATACAACTTATTTAAAGTAGCTGCAAATGCTTTTAAAGCAAGTTTATTTCCAAAAGAAAAAATAAGTGAAAAGTAATGGACCACAAGATGCTATACTTAAATACTTATCAAGAATATTACATCCAGAAAATTTATTTTAAGAAACAAAATTGACAAACATCTTGTAAAAACTCACCAAAACCTTCCCGTACTGTCGAAGTATTAGGTATCCCAACAGAATTTAGAACAGTTCCAGATACAACTGAACTAATTTGATTTGGTCCGCCAATCTCTCTTCCTGAGGCACCGTTGCTTGAAGCTAGATCGACAGTGCTTAGAGTTTGATTATCAGGTAATCTTCCTGATGTAACTCCACTAGCTACCTCTGACCCAGTCATACGATTAATGCTTCGATCTAGATTGACATGCACAGTCTCCGTTAAAATAACTGCAGGAGCTCCGCGGTCAATAGGTGTATTTTTGTCTTTCCTGGGTGCTGTCTGCTCTTCTTTCTTATTTCTCTTTGATTGAGTTTCAGATCTATCGGCTTCAATTTTATTCTCTTCTTCAGATCTTTCATTTAACTGGGGCGTTTTCCTAGCAATCTCCTCTGAAGCAGTACTAGGTAATTCCTCTTTGGCTACGTCCGATCTTGGCTTGTCATCTTCATCTTCAAAGCTAACCCACTCTTTACCTCCTTTATTGCGGGCCCCTCCTGTTTCAACAGTGGTAACATCTGTATCTGTTGATGGATTCATAATTTGGACCTAAGTATGAAAGAAAAAGAAGAAGGTTAAAACTAATTAACTACGGCTCTAAAATCGTTAAGAAATTTAGAAAATACAATAGTAAACGTCTCTGTCAACTTATTAAGTAAACCATTGGCTCAAAGACAACTTATACAACTTTACTGACATTAAAATTACCTGTACATAAAATTTACAGCTTTGTGAGCTCTAATTCAGTAACACATTATAGATATTTATCAACTTGAACAGCAAATTCTCATGACATATTCAATGACACACTTGCGACGACCTCAAGTATGTACAAAGGAAATTGTTACGATGGCGACGGGGGCGACGGCCAGCGACGGCGTATGTTGTACTCAACACGCTACGCAACAGGTTTTTTTTTGTATTTTACAAACTTGGCGCGCCTTTAAAATAGAGATTAGTCCTTGGTCTGAGAGACTCAAAGCATTCATATTATTCTGGCAATTTTGATGGAGAATTTTGAAAAAAGACAACTAATTTTGATTGGATTAACGTAATTCTAATGAGAAGTAACATTCCCTCCGAATAATGTTATTCTAACAAGTGTACAAAACAATTTTACTAACAACCCGGTGTTTTCATCCAGGGTTTTTATGACTCATTTTTAAAGAAAAGAACTAACTTGAATACAATTCTTTTTTTCTCAAAAAAGTTAATTTTATTTCTGAAAATAATGCTGGAAATCATTCTATGAAAAAAAATCCAATTGGTCCTTGATCAGAATCATTTGATTGAGTCTACTCAAGGATCTTGACATTATTCTCTCTTTGATTGGTGTGGGTAGGTACTAAGTAATAAAGTTGGTTAGTGGCTGTTTAAGAATTAGAAGTTTAAATAAAAACCTTCCTGAAGCAATCTTTGTCAGCATTTAGTATTCAGGTTATCACCGGTTCAGGAAACAATGGAAAGTTCTGGAAATAGTAACTGAAATTCTTCAAAGAAATAATTAATAATATGTGAACTTCTTAGAAGGTCAATTAAATGACCTTCTAAGATAATTATCTAATATTATCTGTTGTATACGGAAACGGTGACAATATATGGATATGATTTGCTGACAAAGACAGTTTAGGCAGAGTTTTTAAGCCTCTAAATCTGGGTAAGTATTGGAATTTGGAGAAACATATAGCAGCATAAGTTAGCTTAATAATATTGTATTTCAAATAGCCAAATTAAATATGTATGGAATTTCATCAATATAATAACATGAACATTATCATCAGACAGCGATTCATAGAGCCCCATAAGTTACAAATATTTGTATTTCTATTTTTCTAGGGCACATATTGAAAGGCTCCCGTTAAGTAATGATGTAACATTTAGGATGACCATCTGAATAAAAAGTAACTATCGTGCATACAGTGGAATAAAATTGACAAAACAATATAATACTTATTATCACTAATACAGAAGGAATATACTGCACAAACATACTATTGAAATAATTCTTCCGCCAATATAAAATTTCATAATTCTATATTTATTTAAAAGATGATATATATTAATATCAAATTCACAAGGTAAGAGTACATTTGTTAACTGGATTAAAAGTAGACAATTTTATAAACTGAGTTAAATATTTAATATGATCATGATTTAAAAAGCTTGTTTGTTATTATATTCCTGTTTTTTTCAAGTAAAATGGTCAACCTTTTTATTGTTTTCACAATTAGTCCAAATATTTCAGATATCTCAAGTAATGTCATCTAATTATAATTATTCTAATATATATTACTTTATTACACAAGCAGTTAATATTATTATAATATTAATAGAGATATGATTTAAAATAATAGAAACAGTTACAATTGTACAAAAAAGATTTTTAATTTTCTACTATAAGTGTTGATTCTAGACATTCTACAATGAGAAGCAAACTACTATTAACTTAAATCCTGTAATTAATGAAAATTTAGAAGATGGAGGAGGATAAAATTATTGGGATTATATTATTTATATTATTTATAGGAATAATCATTATTCCTACATAACCGTCATTTTTGGAAAAATTCCAACTTGATTAGAAAGACTTTAAATATCATTTTAGTTTTTCGTTCAACTTCTAACACTCTTGTTAATTTTTGTCATCATTTGCATGGTCTCAGAACTTTCTTCATCAAAATTGTTCTGTGGATTGTTCCAAGATTGTATTTCTACACTTCCAAAAATTATGAAAAAGAGATTGAACACAAAATATACAGCTGCAGAAACAAAGAATACAATTCTCCATAGATCAGCATTAGTCTGTAAGAAAAGATAGGAAACTCTTAATAAACATGCAAAAAATTTCATAAAAGAATATTTTTCTCAACCCAAAGAAAATATTATTGGTTGTTCAAACTATGATTAATGAAAGATAATGACAAAAGTTGAAGTTTTGGAGTAATTGTTTACATGTAGGTATAATTTATGGAAAATAAGAATGATTCAAATTGTATACATGTGTTGTAACAAAAGAAGTTTCTAAATTTTTGTTCTTAAAACATTGTAAATTTCTGTTTCTGATTAATAATTGATAATATGATACTCATTATTATATCTCTCTGTTAAATCCGTTTAATAACAACAACTTCATTGATGGGCAAGATTGAAACTTACAAGTCACATCTTACATCTAATCTTACATTTAGGCATTTATATGTATAACGATATTATGTCCATTATTTCAGAAAAAATAATACATCCAGTGATGAAGAGGTTTAAAATCGTTGATAACCATTCAATAGCCATCTTTGCCGCTACTCCGCACCTCCTTGCACAGGTATTTGGAGGCAACAGGAATTCTCTGATTACTGACCTTTTAAGAATCTCTTAATGTTCCTACATACATTTCAATAGTGATGCTATCATCATAAGGGGTATAAAGTAGAAGCAAAAATGAAATTCATTCTAAAATTGGAGGACCAGATAGATTTGATGACAGACAGACACACACTTTCTACTCTACCTGCTAAAGCCTCAAAATTCAACTCACCTCATCATATGCTATTTTTCCTGTTGCAAGTGGTGCAAGGATACCCATGATATTGGACAAACAATTTGCAATTCCCATTAATGTTCCTGCAAAATTTGGTGATAAATCAAGGTGATTTACCTGAAAGAATTGAAATAAAACTCATTACCGCATTGAAAGTAAGATATTTGGCATAATATGCCTCACTTTCTGCATAACTTTGATGATAAACAGTTTATATTGGATAATTTACTCAATAGTTGTGTAAAAATGAAGAGAATAGCTATAGTGTAGTTTGGAGGGCTGTGGCAGGTTAGCCTCTTGATTATTAACATGGAGAGAAACAACATGATTTCCATCAATAAATTGTTTTGCATTTACCTGAAATCCAATGTAAGATGCTCCATTTAAACCTACTGCTGCTGTAAGTAAACCAACAGCAAGCATTGGTTTGTTTTCAGGTACAAAACCAAGTCCTAATAAGGCTAAACCCGGTCCCCAGAGAGCTGAGCAAAGGAATAAAAATATTGGTATAGAAGCAGCCATTTAAGGCAATATAACATCCTATGAAGTGAATTAGATTTTTCTTTTCAATAAAAATATGTAAAAATATAGAGTATTCATGGAAAATGGCAATTAATTTATTTATTCATAAAATATCATTTCCAGTTAATATGTCCTTACAAAAAGAGACATGAAATATATTGTAGATACATTATTTTCAAGTGGTTTCCTCTGCATATCCCATAAAATTGATGACTTTATCATCTTAAACACAAACAAAACATAGTTCCATCTTATAAACAAAAACTGTACTCAAAGCATGCATAATACAAAATTACCCAAAATATACTCTACAAGTCCAGTGTCATTAATTTTTCTCTAATGATTTACAGATGTTAAAAAAGATGCTTATAGATCATATTATATATTCTTGCTCAAAATGAGGCTTTTAAAGTATATTCTTGGGAGAAAACTCAGGAGCTAAAAAGTACCGAAGTCTCAAAAATTATAGTTATGACTTCAGTCAAAGCATTTGTTTGAAATCTTTAAAAGAAAAATATGAAACTGTGATTACTTCTTTCCATTCTCTATTTATTGTAGTGTTTTTTTCCTTTTCTCACAATGCAATATTGTATATTGTACCACACAGTACTTTCAAAAATCCCTGAAAGTCACTCCACAATCCTCTACTGTAGCAAGCATAGCATCTGCATTTGTAACTTTTCAGGGATATGCTTCAAAGGATACAATGGGCTCACAGATGGGCTGTAAAACATCATTTTATTTGGAACTAAAGAAATAACCTTAATGATTAGTGCTTCAAGGGTGGATGTATGTCAGTGGTTTAGTGGAGCGGGGATGCATGGGAACGGCATTCCCACACTGGTTTTCCATAGGAAAAAAATAGCCAATTTATTTCTAAATATTGATTTCGTATAAAAGAATCAGCGTTATTCAGCGAGCTCAGATACATTCTAATTCTGTGCTCTTGGCTATTGTAGGCATTCTAGGAAATCATATAAATATGACTTTCCTTATAATTTGACAAATATATTTAGCGTTCCCACATTGGAAAATTTGTCTCTACACTGCTGATGTAGGCATGACATTAATTGCAATTTCAGATTCTTAAATAGACTTTATTTCTTAATGCAGAAAGACTTCACATTTGGAATCAAATTTTTCCAATACCAGTCTTCTAATATCCGAGATATAAACCATGCTTTTACAATTTATTTTTAGATTATGAGAGGTCTTTAAAAATGGTAAAACATTATTCAGTGTTTAATGGGTTTTAGAATTTCAAATAAAAAGGGTTTTGATGATCTATTCTCCATCATTTTACCTAATGGTGAGAATGTTGGGTAATTTTTAGTCACCTTAAAACCCAACGCTGAATCTGTTTCTTTTCAAATTCCTATCAAGGTGCTAGCTATTATTTTCAGCAAAGTCACATTTCATTAACATCAAACATCTCTTTGGATGGATACCTCCTCAGTTATTTCTTAAAGCTTTCATGGAAATATTTTCATTGTATGTCACTGTATTAGCACTAGTTGCATCACAATTTCAGGATGTCAAATATGCATATCAGAATCTGCTACTGAATACCATTTACATTTTTACTTTCTCCATATACGAAGTATAGAGAAAGTATTGTTTTCATGAAAAAAATCGACTTCGAGATTTCAACGGAAATACATGTTTTGGGGTCCCTAGAACACGTTTTGACCATTTTCGGAATGATGTCTGTGTGTATGTGTGTGTGTGCGTGTGTGTGTATGTGTGACAGTGATTGTGGGCGCTCTAACGTGAAAACTATTAGTAGTATCAATACCAAAATTCATATATAGAACTGTAGTGTGTGCTGTCAGAGTTGATTAGTTTTTGGAGTAAATCGGTTAACCGGAAGTCGAGCTTCATTCATCAAAGCTCATTTCCGGTTTTCACAATATCTCCGTAAATATGATATATAGGTATATTGTATACCTTATAAAAGTTTTAGATAATGTTATTTACTATAACTTTTGAATTTAACATATTTTTGTATCACCGGTTGATTAGGAGTTATTCGTGAAATACCGATAAACCGGAAGTAGCTGTTATGTACTTTGTGGGCGCTCTAACATAAAAACTGTAAGTTGGATCGACACCAAATTTCATATAAAGTATTTTGGTTAGTGTCGTTAGAGTTGATTAGTTTTTGGAGTAAAATGGTTCTCCGGAAGTCGAGCTTCACTTTTCAAAGCTCATTTCCGGTATTCGAAATATCTCCATAAATATTATATTTAGGTATAAACTATTGTTTACAAAAGTTTTAGAAAATAGAATTTACTATAACTTTTGTTTGAAACATATTTTTGTATCACTGATTGTGTAGGAGTTATTTGTGAAATACTGATAAACCGGAAGTTGCTGATTATGTACGTTGTGGGCGCTCTGGGCGCTGGGCCGAAAGGCCATTTCATCGTTTTTCATCGAACATGTCCCGAAAAACTTTATTTATAATGCTTGTTACGTAAAAGATAATATGATATAAATTAATCACTCATCTTCCAAGTTTAGATTGAATATAGAGTTCGAAAATACTGTCGTAGATAAATATTTACATTTTATATATGGAGAAAGTCATGTGCTGGCCACATCAGATTTTTTAAGGTTATTGTTACCTGAAATATCTGTTTAAATGTATGTAGCCCCAAGATACACAATGTTGAATTTCGAAATCACAGCAAATATATTATTATCACTTCTAATTTTTAAGCTATTTTTAATTGCATTTTACACTTCACTTACCAATCGAATTTCCTAATTTTCTTGTGGCAGCTTTAGATATCAATTTCTTTTCCAGGGCTTTATCAGATATCCAACCAATGAAAATGCTGAAAATCCACATGACAAGATGGGGTAATGCAGAAAGTAGGCCATTCTGGAAATATATCCAGATTTTATTTTCATTGAATTGATTTGGAAAAGATTGGGGACTCTCTTCCTTATGTGTCAATGAATATAGAGTATTTACAATGATTAAGAGGAAAACAAAATCCCAAAGAGTTCATTTTTGTAGGAAATTTCCTCTCAAATCTTATCAGGAAAGAAAATATCTGAATAAAAATTGGATTAGCTAAAAATTCTAAAATAATTTTATGGTATGCCAAAAAGTCATTCAATCAATAAATTCTTCTAATATTTTTCATGGCCAATGCCAGACACTAATAAAAATGGTAGTACAACAAGCTAAGTAGAGGAAATAATCTACATGAATAACAAATTGATAACTTTATTATCTATTCGTAAATGCATAAAATCTGAATATTATGAACATTTAAGTAAATACAACACAAATATTAAATATAGATGTTGTAAAAAATTCATAATTTCAAAGAGTAAATTAAACCCTCCCCAAAAGGAAAATTCTGTTAAAAAACTTAACTAACATAATGGAATACTTATGCCTTCTGTTTGTGGAACATTCTAATATAATTCATGGCGAATAATGATTAGTCAAAAATATTTTTGTTTCCACAGGAAAAGTTTTATTAAACTGACAACTAGTTTCACCTGTTAAATGTCATTCTTAAGTCACAAACCACAATTTATAAAACCTCAAGAGCAATAGGAAGAAGCGTTACTTAGAACTGGAGAAAGGGGGGAAGGGAAGAGGTGATAGGTGTTTTATAGTGGAAATCAGCTGGAAGTGGCATGGGAACAAATGGTTGAAGAATTTATGACATGTATACTATTTTTATGAGCTTTGAATCTTTTATTACTCACATTTTTGCTCAGAATTGACTGGAAATTATCTACCATGATGGAATTAATAAATCAATTTTTATATATTTTATAATTATTTTATTTATTTTTGCAACGGAGCATGATGAAGTAAAAGGAAGGTATTACAGTTTTAAACTAACCTCTCTTAAGTCAAAATGTAGTACAGCACTCATATAGGTTGGCATTTCTGTTAGGAGAGTACAAAAGCCCCAGTTTTGTCCACAGTTAGCAAGTATTATAGCCCAGAAAGGCAATGAAGTCCAGATGTCTTTCCATGGTGTTGATAGATGCTGTTGAATTCTCAAAGTATTAGTATTCAATAAGGGTAAAATAGATACTGTGATGGTTAGATAGCAATCATGTGAAATTTAAAAACACATGGATAAAACAGAAATGACAAATAGCTACATTACGGGGACTCAAACCCTAGTCTCTTTCTGGGTAATCTGCAACAGAACGCACTTTACTCACATGACAGTCTGGAGGACGGAGCATAATAGATATCAAATCTCTACATAACTGACTGGTCTCCTTTACTCAGAAATTTTTTCTTAGCAAGAAGACATGGTCAGAGATGCACAAAGCTGTATGTCTTGCATATAGAAACTACACTCCGTTAAATCTCAGGAAAGCTACCAACACCCCATACAATATAAAAACAGACGAGCAAAAGCATTTAGAAGCATGGGCCCAAAAAAGATCCATGGGAGGCATTAGAATAACCTTAACCAACAATATATGGACATAGAAGATTCAAACAGGTGGTTGATGATAGGTAAGACCTCTTTGGGGAGAAAGAAGGATTAATGACGGCTATCTGGGATCAGGTGTTTAAAACCAAGAACTACGGTAAATTTATTCTGAAAGATCCAGCCATCACAGTTGACATATGTAGGCAGTGCCATCTAACTGCAGAAATTATTCAACGCATACTGTCTGCCTGTAAGATGATGGCACATACAGATTACTTAAATAGGCATAACTTAATTTCAAAAATCATTCACCAAGAAATAGGCAAACAAAAGTTATTACTAGATTACAAAATTCGACTACACAAAAATTATAACCCTGATTCTGTTTTGGAAAATAAAAAGCATAAATTATACTTTGACCACACAATAATAACAGATAAGACAATGCACCACAGCAGATCTGATATTACTCTAACAGACAAAGAAAATAAAATAATTTTTCTGATAGATATAGCAGTCCCTTTAATGGATAACATACAAAAACAATTCATGAAAAAAGAAACAAATACCTAAAACTAGCAAATGATTTATTAAGGATCTTGGGTATGAAACAAGTTATAATAGTGCCCATAGTGTTATCGGCCACAGGTATAATCCCAAAAGATCCCTTTCATACCCTGAAAACTTTAAGTTTAAAAAAGAACATTTATATAAAAATTCAAAAGGCTGTTATTATTTCAATATGCCATATTGTAAGGAAATTTTAAAATTTTAGTTTGTAATTAATTATCATATTAACAGAAATATTGTTCTCTGGGAGTACTTGGTATTCAAAACTGTACCCTAGTGTAATCCAGCAGTGCTGAGAAAAAATGGAATGAAATGGATAATAATAATACACAGAAAAATATCAACACATTTCAAAAAGAATATACATATACAAAAAGAACATGAATTTTAAATAAAATTTTGTAATACAATTAAGTAAAGAATAAAATCATCATATAACATTGGACCAGACATATTTCTTAATATAAAAATATGAATTGAAAAAATCTGTTCCAACACAGAACTTGTTGGCATCCCTCAAAATCCTATAGAAAGGAAGGTAAAAAGAATAATTTTTCGATAAAACAGTTCTGAAAATTTAATGTGTCCATTTAAAATATTATAATAAAATAAATTGCCCTAATTGTTTCCTCCGGGAGGACAGAAGTGGTAAACTCAAACAATTCATTATGCTCTCATATTCTCCACTATTCCTTTCCATGTTAAATTTTTGAGCAATAATTCCTAGGAGCTTCCTTTGAATCTTTTCCAATTGAAACTCATATTTTGAATAGTATGTGTTCCAAAGTACTGACCAATAATCCAAATTAGATCGCACCAATGAAACATGTCATAGCTTAATGCAATCAATATCAGAGAAGTCCCTTGTAACTCGGAAGATGAAACCCAGCATTTTGCAAGTCTTAGTTGTTATGTGCTGAATGTGTAAATTAAAATTCATAGTTTGATAAAAAAACCCAAATCAGAAATATCATGGACTCTATTTAGAGCCATGTCACTAAGAATATAATCATAATATATGGTGGTCTTCTTTTATAAAAAGTTACTATATTACATTTATTAATAATTTAAGTGCATGTAATTTGTATTACACCAGTCAAAAATCCAGTTCAAACCCTGTTGTAGCTCAACCACATTATTGAAGTTATCGATCATCTGCATACAACAGATATTTAATAGGCCTTTAAAGTAAGCCAATATCATTTATAAATAAAAGGAACGGAAGGGGACTTAAATGAGATCCCTGGGGGACACCTGATGTAGCTGTAAAAGTATGAGAAGTGGTATCAGCCAACTTAACTAATGATTTTCTGTTTGCTAAGTACCGTATTTCCCGGCCTATAAGACGCACTTTTTTAACTCCAAAATATGCTCTAAAATCAGTGTGCGTCTTATGCGCCGATGGTATTCGGGTATAACTCCGTCCTATAATAAGCAAGCCGATTCGCCGGGATAAAGGCAGACCATTAAGTATTTTTACCGTATTAGGCATTGAAAATAGTTCTGTTAGTTACAAATTTCGATGATAACATTTTTTGATTAAGTAGTAAGGAATACAGTTTTAATAATTCGATGACAGAACCCTTTAAAAACATTCCCGGGTAAATCGGAAATGCATACAATGTAGCACGTTTAGTTTAATCTCGCCGGTGGTGCTGCTGCAACACTTATACACATTGGGCTAACGGAGATGTCATCCTTATGCTAATACATTGTATCTCTCGCGAGAGGTTTACCGGCACTCAACCTTACGTAACAAAGTATGAGTTTTTTTGTAAATTCTTACCTGAAAAATCAAGGTGCGTCTTATGCGCCGGTGCGTCTTATAGGCCGGGAAATACGGTAATGATTATTAAAGCCATAAAAAGAGTCTAAATTACATTAATAATACATGCGCTTAGGTCTAGGAATTCCAGTAAACCTTTATTAAAATAATTATGATTAAATTTCATGCTCGTGTTCCTTAGACTTTGTGCTATGTGTTCCCTCCCATATAACTAATTGATACATCAATGCAATAAACTGATGCTTTTTTAATTTAACCACTAATTAGGGATGGAAATAAAAACATGATACAAGAAATTCTTCAAAATATTAAGAAATAAGATCTCTAAGTCTAGATTCTTGAGGGAACTAAAATTTCGAGAATTTAGAAGTAATATTAAGTAGTAATCAACCTTATTTCCATCTCCAACTTGCTGCCTGTGCTTTCCCAATGATTTCAAAATGAAATATTTCTCTCCAACTGATATCCAGCGATGATCTTCTGGACTTGATGACGCAAATAGGATCCATGCTATTGTCCACAGTAGGCCAATACCCCCAAACAAATAGAATGTTGAAGGCCATCCAGCACCTTTAGCCAATGAAAGCCATCCACAAATTGGCATTGCTACCACAGTACCAAACTGAGCTCCTAAATAAAATAGAAAATATTGTGGGTTAGAATGCAAGTTGAAAGATTTGGAAATTCATACTGTATGGTCCACAATCAAGATATAAATACATACGGTAATAAACAATTAAATCAACACTATTAAAATGATGTTGAAGAAGGATGTCAGTCTTAAACTAGTTCTTACCTGCATATGCAGATGGAGCTAATCTTCCTCTTTCTTCGGGCGGTACCCATTTACTGAATAGAACATGAAGAGCAGGATAAATCACACCCTGCCAATGAAATCAAGGGAAATTTTATGTCAAATTATTACATTAAAGCAGGATTTCACAACCAGCAGCTTTGAGCTGAAAGTAGCGATTTCATCAATGCTTTGTGGCCTTTGGATCAAAATCAAATCTTTTCTTCATCTTTCACACATTTTCCCTTCTTTTTTCCATTAGTTGATAGCTGAAAGATGAATAAAGCCCATTTTTTAAAACAAAATTAACCATGGAAGCAATTAGCCATTACATGAGTTTTATTTAAACGTATAGCAAGCTGGAAACCCATACACAGTAGTTACCAATTTTTTATCATAAGGATAATTTTTATATAAAGTATAAAACGCTATCATAAGATTAATGAAATATTAAGTGACTTAGGTGTATGCTAAAATAACCGCTATTGGATGTATGATGCAATTGCATCATACTTATGTACTTAAGTATGAAAGCATATGGAAAGAGAGAGAAAGAGCCAAAAGTAGCTAGGTGATGGAAATGGAAAGTTAGTTGATAAGATATTAAGGAAAGAGCATGAAGAATAAACTTTTAGGATTAAGGATAGGATAATGTATCAACTATAAGATATGTTTCACATACAGAAGTGATATGCTTTGATGGAAATATTAGGTAATTAGATACCTTGGTTGTTCATTGATAGAAAAATATATTTTCAAAAAGAATTCTTCAGTTCTGTGACTTAAAGAAAACAATGGCCCCTTCAGATTATTCCTTGCAACTTAAGGGACACTCACTTGCCCCAGTCCTTGAATCACCCTGCAGGCACACAACCACTTCCATCCCATCGAAGATGCTGCGGGAGATAAAAGATTCACAATGGAACAGAGGCCAACTCCTGTGCTGATCACAAATTTAGGACCAAATCTTTCTGCTATCAATCCAGCAGGAATCTTAAAGAGCAAAACAGCATGTTTTTAGTTTAATCTAACAACTGTCTTTCTGCAGATTTTAATTAAAAATACACATTTCTTCCTTAGTATGTACATAGATATGTTTGTCTGAAACTCTGTAAGTAGAGGTCAAAGTAAAGCTTAGTCCAAATGGACTTGATTTCAGATCAATTAAACGTAACTTACTTGAGTTATAACATATCCCCAGAAGAAAGATGAAAGGATAGTATGAACATGATCTTCACTCCAGTCAAGGTACTATAAAAAAAGATGTTGAATTAATGTGTGATGTAACAAGGATTAGTATTTTTATTAGGAGTGAGATGGTACCTTTTTCAAACCATTGGTTTGAAAAGTATGAGTTGTACTTTACTCAATTCTATTTGAAGTAAATATCTGCTAGTGGAAATGTTGGGAAAACTGGAATCTGATAACAATCCATTCTCACCAATGAAGTTATATGAGTTGTCAATTTTAATTAACATGAGAATTGCTATTTGTAATAGAAAATGTATTCCATAATTTTAGGTAGAAAATAAAAAAAGGATTGACTTATCTAAGAAAACACTTGTATCTGAAAAATATGATATAGTTACTTCCGTAGGGATAATTAAATAAACATGTGAAAGGGTAAAATTTTGCTATGATGAGGTATGTTAAAAAATGGTATGAACATTACATAAGCTGTTCAATGAAAAGGCTGCTGAAATCCATAATGAATTTTTGAAAACAGCTCAATTCACCATACCTACATTAATTTATCCTCTATATAGTTATATTTTATATTGACTCATACTTTTAAATTGTGCCGCATAAATGCTGACTTATTCAGTCAACAGATTTTAATTCCTTGATCAGGTACTGCCATGATGGCATGTGAGTTGATATGGCACATAAGTCAACATATTGTTTGTCAAGGTTCTTTAGATTTGAGCATATACTTGTTGAGTATGGAGACATCCAAAATATGCTTATGATTACTTTGACCACAATAGTAAGCCAAGGTAGAATTTCAAAAGTAGTATAAAACAAGATTTTCCATACCTCTCAGTTGTATTATCAACATTTTGTATTCATTATAGAGTAGAGTAGAGTTATACTCTTGATTTAGAGAGATAATTTTGTGTTTCCAATAACAATTGATTCAATGCAATATAATAATAACAATACATAACAATAAAAAGTAACAACTGAAAAGATCTAGAACAGGGGTACAAAACCTTTTTCTATCAGAAGACCACATACATGTATGTTCAAATCATTTACCTAAAAAACATGCAGTAAACTAAACTTGAGTTGATTTTGCCCACATCAGAATATTTTAAAATTCAAAACTCTATGTGACAAAATAAATGTATTTGCCGAGTGAATTAAAAGGCAGTCCTTTCTATTTATTTTCATCAGTGAGAATGAAATTGAATAATTCACAAAGTGACATTTTTAATACATAATGAAAAGTCCACATTGATTGTTCAAAAAGTCTGCATATGGACTGAAGGCCACAGCTTCTCCACTCCTGATTTAGAACAAAGTTCCTGACCTCTGAACCTGTCTCCTGAGTTGAATTCCTATCAGTCATTGCTACAATTACAAGTGAGAGACCAACTCTTTGAGCATAGGAAACAGCAACAGCCCAGAAGGACATCAGAGCAATTGTGTGGCGATATCCCCACCATCCAAGTATACCTTTAAGTGAAAGAAGCCTTTAAAATTAAACAAAAGGTAAAAAATACCATTGCAAGAATTTTACTCCTTAAGTGAACTCAAGTCATAGATAGGAATATAGGAAATGCCTTAATATCAAAATAAAATAGAAAACTCAACTAAGCCGTAAGTGACCAAGATAAATAAAATGAACACAGAAAACTTACCTCAGAGGTGGTTCTGCTGCTGCCTGTGGTGAGTCCAGCGTTGCAAAGGGAAGCACTGTATCTCTAACTCTAAATACGTATTTCAGGTCCTAAACCTGAACCATTTTATTTATCTCCGTCACTTATGGCTTAGTTGAGTTTTCTATTTTAATATCAATTAGAAAGGTAGATGTGAGAAATGCTGAAAGATGGTGTCCATCATAGCCACTCATTATTAAATTTTATGAAACAAGGTCATTGTTAGAGTAATTGGGCTGCTGCAGAATACCAGCATATTCATGTTTAAGGAAGTACAATTTGCAATCAGGTATTGGGGATGCTGACAAAAATAACAAACATTGGTGAAAAGTATTCTTCTTCATAAGAGTAACTAAAATATAAAAGAAAGAATGAAGATAATACACCTGTATTCTCCTTGTCCTCATGTATTTGAACCTCCCTTTCATCGATATTCTCAGCTTTTTTTCCTAATAAATATAAAAACACATTAGTAAGAAAGTATCAAAATATCCTGTGAAAATATTTTTCCTTAAAAACTGAATCAACACCATTGAATTTGCAGTAAATCTTTGGTAAATGGCTTTTTTAAATCAAAATATTTTTGTATTATAATATGAGAGATTGAATAGGAAATTTTTTCTAATTGTCCACTAAGATTATATATTATTAAGATTAATGTTTATCAAAAACTTAAAACTGCTTCGTTGATATGATTATTCTAATGACTGTCATGAAAAACTGAAAAATTGGGCCAACGTTATTTTAAGGGTAACATAAAGTTTGAAAGTAATCTTAAAAGTGGTACCCAAGGATCTTGCAATAACTCTTCCTCTTTTTTTAACGCGTTTTCATAAATTTTGAGGAACAATCTCGAGAAATTTAGAGAATTTTCTTTATTTTCAAGTCGCTATGAATGTATAAATAGGTCATGAATACTAAAAATATAGGACCTATAATGATCAGTTTTATTATGTTTGAATGAAAATAGTTTATATATTGGCTCAAAAATGATTACTTTACGGTTTTAAAGGAACGGTTTCACAGTTTTGAATGCAGTTCCTTGGCATCTATTTGTGGGAAAAGAAGTTTCAATGTCCAATTTAATCTTTATTTTACACGCAACATTTCATAAATGCAAAAAAGAAAAAAACAGGCGTATGTTGGGAAAATAAATTAAGGCAAAGAACCTCTCTTACCGACTATAGATATGAGCTTAATAGTGTTCTTTGTCAAAGAGGATTTCAGGCCGTCTGACTTGCTAATCTCAGGAAGACAGAAAAAATATAACATCACAGTCGTCACCGTTAAAAATATACAAAAACGTATAGTTGTTGAGTTTTCGGCGAGTACATATTAACTTGTTCGGTCCGACTGATAATTGGTGAATATAATTTTCGTACTAGAAGACGACTGCCATACATGATGTATAAAACTACAACAAAAATACCAGATGATGCCTGAGCGTTAAGTGAAATTTGTGCCTAAAATTTCGCCAAATACCGAAAGTAACACCCCCAGAAGTCATGTGTTCAACTGACACAATACGATTGTTTGGCAAAAGCTTAAATATCATCAGAAAAATCAAAATTAGGGTAATACAATCGTAACACCTATGGTTAAAATTTAGCGGCATAAATAAATTATTACCGTTTATTCATTTCCGATTTGTTACCTCTGGTAATCTAAAAAGATCTGCGAACAGTTTGTAATAAACTCAACTTCGATGACATTATTCGACCAGAAGACGCTACTGGGTTGTCTTCAATTTTGGCATAATTTTCGTCATGTTTAACGAAACATTGGCCAATATTAAGCAGTAAAAATATTATATCCATCTTATCAGGGGCGTGCCGAGGGCATGTGCTGCCCGTGTAGAAAGTTTAATTTGCCGCCACACCGATTTGAAAGTATAATCAGTGGGGTCAGTGTAACGTTACCGTTCAGGAAAACTTACAGCATGCCAAATATTTATATTATCAAAAAATAAAAAAAACATTGTTGTTGCTGAAGAAATATGAATAATAAAAATTAAGTAAGAGCGCAGTTGGTTCTCGGCCTCATTATGTTATGTTTAATATATGTCGTTTAGATTGTTCATTTAATTTAAAATCGCAAAATAAATTAACTCTAAGGGCGATAATAGCGTGGTTGTCGTAAACTTCTTTTCGAGGTCTCTCTAAATATCCTAACATCGATGAAGAGACTATTAAAGGTATAATAATACCTATTAACACTGTTTGAGATGAAGTTAGAAAGCCGTTCAATCTCCAGTTGTCGAGTTGTAAAGTATACATGCTTATGTTCACGCTCGAAACACATCTTATCTGAGTTGAATTTTAAGCCTATGTAAATTTCGTTTTTAGTACTCACGATTTCGGTGTACTTCCATGTCGGGTGAACTTTTGCCCCTTTCCATCACAGTAGCTCTTCATAGAATGTTCGAGAAGCTCTGGAAAGGGTAATCCTGATCTTTCTCTGAAGAGTGGTCTTTTATAGAAGGATTATTCTCTCAACTGTTTTTTCCAACACCCATCAATCTTCAGAGCATTTTGCAGCCATGATGGAACACTGTACAATGGCAAAACTATGATAATTAATGTCCCACTTCTTTAAGATAAGATTAATCGATGCAGAGGTGCCGTTTTATATCTTCTACTGCTGTAGAATTCTCTCGCATATTTAGATTCTATTCTGTTAGTATTTCTGTATGATTGTTACTATCGATAACAGTAAAAAAATGGTGATTGAATTTCTCATTCATACATACATACGTAACGAACTGGTTCCTAGTTAAACAAGTCTCATCTGCAAATGAATACCGTCCGACTTCATTGGACTCATAACAGCAACGACCGGTTTGGCTCAGGCTGTCAGCTGATTTATATCGGTCACTCACCTGATGATGGCCGACTATGCCAAGACCAGTCGTTGCTAAAAAAATTGCAAAGAACCAATTAAGTTTGATTTACTTTCGTTGTGATGCTGTTCCACGAAGTCCCACCAAAACAAATTAATTATGTAACCCTCTTCCAATACTCCTACTGGAATAAGTTGCATAACTTCTTTTAAAAAATTCTTTCTTTCCTAACTTTGCATTTCAGTTTCACTTTTGGTCTCATGGAACACCCATCATCCTTTTTTGTATATATTCTGAAAAAACTTTCACGCCTCCTTTATTCCGTATTTAACATTAGCTGACACACTAGATTCCATATCGTATAATAAGATGTAGGCACACTTCTATATACCACCATTTAAGCTTCCTTTGACAACACGAATTTCGATTACTATTATTTAAATAAGGAATAACAAATTCTAAGAAAAGTTCTCTCGCTTACATAATTTGGCGTTTCTTATTTGTACATTCCATCCAACGCAACAGTCTTTGTTTCGTAGCGGCATTAAATTTTTCAAAATGAGATGATCTGCTACATAGGGGGCTTTTGTCACGGTGATTTCCTCTGGTAACGTCTATCCACTTTGCTTCTTACTATACGTTGCTATATCTATTGTAGTGATGTCAACGCTCAAACGCGAGATAATATTGCGAATGCCGATTTTATCAGATAAGAGTTTTATCTTGAACAAAATTATCTACATTATTTAAATACAACCCATATTTCTTGTGGAATCTAAGGATAAAAAATAAATAATTACGCATCAATAGAGATGAATAATAATATGACAGACAGAAGAAGCAAAATAATTGTACAAGTCTCTTAAATTTTGTAAATATTTTACTTCTACGAAATCGTTATAATTACACGAATAGTTCCGACAAGTAATACCTGATGATTGCTATTGCAAGAGGAAACTAGTTATATGGTTATTACAAATTTTAAGAAGTCAATTTTGTACCAGTTTCTCTGATTTCCTTTCATTTTCGAACCATATGCAGTTCACCTCGATCTATCGTTTTTGAAGGGACCGAGGGAAAAAGACGATGAATGCGGGAAAACGATCAAAACGGGAAAGTAGACTCAGGTCACACTATTAAAACGAATACACAACGAAAGTTTATGCAAAGAAAACCGCTAAATATTTTGAAAAAAAAGATAATAAAAATGAAATATTTACCTTAAAGATGATTTATTCATTCTTGAAGAAACTGGTGATAGTTAACATTTTCTCGCAGATTTCTGTTTTATCCGAAATAGAGATTCTTCTATCATCACCAATCTGTGCTTGTCACCTTCTTCGATGTCATGGGCGTCGAAAAAGGGTTTTAATTTTTCTAAAGCATCTTTCGCTTCGGAAAATTTCGGAACAGGATCCGGATCTTGATCAATTCCGTCACCATCCTCACCACTTTCTTCTTCATTATCCTCACATAAAGCGTCTATACTGTCAACACCGCACGTATGGAGCTCACTGTCACAAATCACGTAATCTTCAAAGGTCCCCTCAAGCCCCTGGGTAAGCCTATTCCAGACAATTTCCATAGTTTCATTTTCTTCTGATGTCATGGATTCAGAATCTTTTTGATTGCTTTCATCTCCATAACCGCATTTTCTAAAGCAATTCGTTATCGAAGTTTGAGAGACCTGACGCCACGCCGAAAAAACGAAATGCATTGCTTGCATAACAATTATCTGAAACATTGATGGTTCAATGATTGTGTCTGAATCCATTAGCGAGACAACTCGTTGCACTAGTTGCTTTCGTTAAGCTGTTTAAAGCATCGTATAATACCCATATCTAGAGGTTGTAGAACGCTGGTACAGCTCCCCACACAAAAATCGACCGGCTTAGTCGTATCTGCATAAGATTGAGGGGCTTTGAAATACAGGGCCGAGAGCTAAGATTGGCTGTTATCATGAGGTCCCAGGGAATGCTATACCAGCGAAATCTGGAACTATTTCGTTAAATAGTAGGGTATTATTTTTAATTTTTTTAAACAATTTTTCTTATTGTCTTTGTCCAATTTCATATAAACTCTGTTTTTGATTATTTTATTCATTCTCAACCTAAATGTATTCAATCGTTTTATTATTCTTGAAATATTCTTGCGTGTTTTATTTCTATTTTTTTATGCTACAATTCTTGAAATTTAAATTTAGTGTCATTTGTGAAGATATTTTATTTGATTTGATTGCTTGTAGTGGATTTGTATTTTTCACCGGTCTTTTTTGCATACTTTTTATCTATTCTCTACTTGTCTTTCATAATTCTTTTTATTCTTCTTCTTCACAACAAATAATTTTTATCTGTAGGTTTCGCAGGTTTTTCACTTTCCCTTTCCTCCGAGTGTTTTCCTGCAGTGGAACTTTTTTTCTGAGCCCTCAGTTTAGGGTTTTTAAAATCCTTATACTAGTTTTCTTCGTGCACTTTTGCTAACTATTTCTTTCTTTCTGTTTCGCATATGACGATGGGTTAGGTGTAAGAACCGACTTTCTAGTCTCAATCTCGCCCGAATAAAGGCCTTTATTATTATCATATTTTGAAAAGGGCAGTGGCTGTATGTTAAAAACAGATTCCTCTTTATTCGTTACGAGGAGACCCAACATTTACTACCTTCACATCATTTCCGGATCCCTTGGGTATTGACGACTGCAACACATTTATATAATTACATTTATTTTTAAATTTAAGTATAAATTACGTTAAATTAGTCAGAATGTAAACAGATAATAAAGGTTCATTTTGTAGGAAACCATAATTTTTAAAATGTCGTTCGACGCAATTAAAAGACTACGTCATATTTAAAAATGCACGAGGATTGTGAATTTACTCAAACCCTATTTCCATAGATAAACTAATGTAGTTTTATATTTACGATACGATTATCTGAAGAAAATCGCAATCACGCGGAGCATATCGATAACTCAACGCTCAGTATTTATCGCATTTACGTGTAGTAGTATTTTATAAGTGATTCGACTGCGGAGGTCATTTCGCACGTAGTGTCCCACCGGGAATCAAGCCCGGGCCCGCTTTCATCCAAGTCGATCGCGTTGTCCAAATGCCTATCCAGAGCCTCTCTCCATATTGGCATTAAAAGCCTTCGAGTGCTCTGTTCTGCATGGCCTATCATTACAATTACAATCAGGTTGGGTACTAGTTAATCGTTTTGGCGAACACTACACTGCCCGGGCTGCGGAGCTTATGAGGTAAATAGGATTTTTTAGGTTAGAACTTATTGTTAGACAGATTACGACAGCCCACATAGTTTTAGCGTTCGATTCTTGTGGTTTAAATGAGAGCGAGATTACGCAGACAAAAATGTGAGGGAAAAATTCAAATGCAAAGAGAATAACCGTTGCGGGAAATTACAGGAACTTTCTCTACCCCTTTCCTAACCACATCCCTACATAGACCCTAACAAACCCCTACCCTGACCCTCCCCTTAACAGACACTATCCCCAGCCCTTCCGTCACATGACTCAACCCTTCCATGCCTAGACACAACTTAATCCATCCCCTAATACTACCCCTCCACTGCAAGTTCCATACCATACCTCAACTGAACCTATACTTTTTAAAACCCTTCCCTTCCCTGACCCTGACCGTACCCTTAAGGGGGCGTCCATTAACTACGTGAGGCCTTTAGGGGGGCGGGGGTGTTAAGCCGAATCTCACTCTCTCACGTGGGGGAGAGGGGGGGTTCTCGCAAATACTACGTAATTTTTTATCAGAAACAGTGTAGAATTATGGGATAACTGGTTTAAATTGAGTAAAACGTGTTTCTCTACTAAAATATGACTAAATTTTACACAATAATATTTATCACGGTTATGCGAGTGCCACAAAGTAGCATAGTAGCCCGTCGATTGGTTAACCACCGGCTAGCCGAACACGCGATTTGACGAGCGCTGTGACGTTCGAGTTTTTTTGGATAAATCCAATACAATGAAACATAGATTGACATATTTACACTGAAAAAAACTCATTTTGAACAATCTCATGTAAGATTGGAGGAGGGGATCGAGCCAAATCTCACGATATCTCACTAGGGGGGGTCAAAAAATCAAAATGCCCCCTAACCTCCCCGGACACAACCCCTTCCCTCCCCTGAGCTTCCCCCTTTCCTCCCAAGACCTATACCTCCCAAGACCATACTCCTTCCCTCCCCTGACCATACCCATACCCCCCGCTTCCCTCTGCAGAACCTACGGTTTTCCTCCCCTAACCCTAACCTTCCCCTCCCATGACACTAACCTGCCCAGACACTAACCCTTCCCTCCCCTGACCCTTCCCCCAACCATCCCCTAAACCTGCTCTTTCTCTAGCCCTTCCCTCTCCAGACTCTACCCTACCCTCCCCAGACCCCAAACCTTCCATCCCCTGACCCTACACTTCCCTAACACTACCCCTACCCTACATTGATCCTAAACCTACCCTCCCCTTCATTCCCATGACACTAAATCTTCCATACCTTGACCCACATATACCCTACCACTACCTTCCCCTGACATTAACCCTTCCATTCCCTGACCCTACCCTATCCCTTCCTCTTCCCTCCGCTTTGCTCCAATGACCCTACCCTTACCCTCCCCTGACACTACCTCTTCCCTCCCCTGACCCAACCCCTTCCATTCCCTGCCCTACCCTATCCCTCCCCTGACCCAATCCTTTCCACTCCTTCCCTATCCTCCCTTATTCCATCTCTCCGTGCACCATCACCCTAAGGCCTTCTCCTCGACGTTCCCTCCCCCGAGGTTCTACCCTCGGATCCCCTTTCCCCGGACACCTACCTCCATACTACCTTTACGCCCTCAACTACTAACAACGCTTCTTCCCAGGACGACCTCCTCAGGCCCGTCATCTCATACCCCGTCCTCCTGGAGCCCCTCTAATCGACATTGCCTCCCTGAAAGACCTCACACTAGAAAGTCCCCCGACTCGTCCTTTATTTATTTATGCAGGCGGAAGGTGAGGCCTACTGCGCCACTCCTACCAGACACAAAGATATTTTTTTATTTACAGACATTTTACAGGTATACGTAAAAATACATAAGTAATATTGCCATTACATAGCAGTGATATAAATAGATAACATAGCATTTCGTAATGTCGTTAAAAATAGATTCTTGTTATACACAAACTACATACTATATAAAATATGCATAGATCACAAAATTAATATTATCCTTACAGATAGAATTAACACTTAATACATATACGAAAACATTAAAGCACAATAAACAGTTGTTATACATGCATCACCAAGTCACATGGAACATTAAAAGTTGAAAACTTTCAAATAGTATAAATAAATAAATGTTCACTGAATTGTTCAATAGGTGATTCAATAAACAGTTAAGAAAACACTCAGAGAACTGTGATAATCACTTCACGGATTCATTTCAATTCACTTCACAAAACATTTAAAAATGGTAAAAAATCAGATTTATGATATAGAAAATATTATTTACAATGTAAAGTATAAAAAATTAAATATAATCTTTACAGATAGGATGATCACTGAACAGAAAGAAATTGAATACATAGTTGTTAAACGTACATCTCAAGACGCATTCACTGAACTGTTCACTAGATGATTCAATAAATAGTTAAGAATAAAAATATTTAATTGAGATTTGCACTTCACAGATTAACTTCGATTCACTTTACTAGTTTGGTTTGGAAATTTTCCTTGGAGGGCATCCTTATGTACAACGTCCTTAAGTTATCACAATCCTTTTCTTACTCAAGGAGGTGTTAATTCTAATCTCTCCTGGAAAAAATCATCCAATCGCAATACTCCAACGTAGTCACACCACGCCGTCCGCCAATGCAGTTCTTCGAGAAAAATAACATGAGTATTATTCGACAAAAATCCGGGTTTGAAATATCTAGGTACGCTATGCTCAAATAATAATGAGCTATCTATTGCAGTAATCTTTGTAGTCTATGTATTCATTATCTAATCTAAGGATCGAATATCATTAACTTAGAGGAGAATTTCACGTAAAGTGGACTAACCCTTTGTCACTTCTTTTTTCTCTCTTTAACTTTATTTAAGAATATGATGTGACGAAATGGAAGTACAAGAGAAAGTTTAAAATATAATAAAAATTGTTTCATTCATAGTAATAATCGCAATAAATTACGAAAATCGCACTCTTAAACAGCAGCACTGACGATCCCAACATCCCAACCCAAACAAAAAACTAACACTCAAGCGATATTTTCTTAATTTCTGTGCTTTTGGCTAAATATCACTAAAATCATAGCAAACATTTTAAAAAGAATATTAAAAAAAAAACATTTGCGAAATTCGGGATGGATAATGAGCAATGACCCAAGATGTCTACGACAGCAATTTATTTATCCTAACTGAAAATACTAATTCACAAAAAAATACTACTGATCGTATGGTACATTGTTAAAGCTAAACAACTCTATTAAAAGGGCCTCAATCCCCTAAAAAACGTGAATACCACGCATTATCATTATTATTGTCCAGCTAAGTTACGAATTAACCACTTACGACACTCTCAATTGAATATAGGTCACTACAAAAAATAACTAAAATGCTAGTTCGAAAAACATTAACAAATATTTTTACTAAAAAAGGGTAGCGTTCTATCGTACTTGAAATGAAATAGTAAGAAAATTATATTCCCTTGTACTCACTATATTCGGTATTCAATCCTTGGACCATGCAGCCATCCTCATCATCGCCAAGCAAATACACTCGCACTTTCAATGTAGCTTAAGTTCCGATCAAAATTTTGAAGAATGAAAATAAAAACAGCAGCTTAAATATTGTTTAAAAAACAAAGAAAAAACACGAAATACTCGCTCTCATTATTTTACTTAAGAAATATACAGTATTAGCATCATATTCCATTTGTACTCATTTTATTCGGCGTTCCATCCGATGACCAAACGTAACCCATCAGCAGCGCCGCGCTACATCTCTCGCACATTCAAAGTGAAGAAGATACCGTTTGAGTTTCTAAAGAATGAAAATAAAAACAGCTTATTAAATATTGTATTAAAAATAAAGAAAAATCACAATATTCTGACAAAATACTCGCTCTGTATCTAACTTAAGAAATATACAGTAATAGCATTATATTCCATTTGTACTCATTTTTAATCGGTGTCGCAATCGTTGAACAAGCATCATCTCTCATCGCACCACGCTCCTACTTCCGCATCTTCTAGGTAGCATAAGTTCCGATGAAGTTTCTGAAGAATGAAAAGAACAAGTCAATTAAATATTGTTTTAAAATAAAAAAAATCACAAAATAATTCAAAGACACTCGCTTTCTATCTTTCTTAGAAATATATAGTAATAGCATTATTTCATTTGTACTTACATGTTTCGGTTTCTGTCGTTGGACCAAGTTTCCTCCTTCACCTCCTACTCTTAATTTTCATGTTAGCGTGAGTACCGATGGTGCTCTACGCCCCAGTTCATGCTCTTTCAAAGTAGATAGAGGTTCCTACAGTGTTTTTTAAGAAGTATAATAATACCAGTAAATTTAACATTGTTTTGAAAACAAAAAATATTAACTATTTATTCAAGGTTTCATTCTATTATTGATATTTTTTGCTACCAAACCTGGCTACACGTAATGCAGCATTTTCGCTTTCTTGTACATGCATCCATCCGCACACCCTTTTTTCAATTGACCTTTCTTCGCAATCCTTCTTAGGCTGAGGGATCATTTACGTCTTCTCCTTTGCCTAGTGACGATAGCATGGATGTATTTCCGAAAGAAAGACATGAATTCCACCTCATACCATAAATGTAACAATATAATCCAAACACATCGGTAAACTTATTAGATAAATCATTCAATGATTTTATGGTATTTCCCGCTTACCAAACCATATTGCTTTCAGTGCTATGCTAGGTTACCATGCGGTCCCCTTATTGCACACAGACATCTCCTCTTTCTCCTTGAGGTAATTATGGATCTGCGTCATCTTCACCTTTGCGTATTGACGAAAGGATTTGTATATTTCCGAAAGAATGTTAATGTATCAATATCCGTCTATAAGTTTATCAAAATCATTCCAAAGATACAGGTAAACTGATTTGATGAAGCATTAATTTTTTTATATATCTTGATGTTTCTTGCTCACCAAAGTAGGTTACGCTATTCAAGCAGATATCCTATTTTTCCAAGCCACCATCCTTTTTCCTATGGACTTTTTGTCTTTATTCTCGAATTTATTTGTTTAATTATCGATTAGCAAAAATCACAAAATAATTCCAAATATATTGGTAAAAAGATCACACGGATCACTCTATTTTTTGCTAATATTTTTATCTATTGATACTTAAGGCATACTATTCTATGTTACCAATATTGCAGCAGATGTATCTTAAGTGCCAGAAAATACGTATTTTTTTCAGTGGACCTATTGTCATAATCCTCCAAGTATTATAAGATCAAAATCATCCTCTCCCTCGAGTTTTCTTCCATCACCTAAAGAAAGTATCGTTTCAATATGAAAATATCATCGCAATATAATCCAATCATAAAGTTATTCAGATTATACAAATCTTTGGAATCCTATCTTGCTCCTTTGTCATGAACTACGACGAAACACTATAGCCATCGTTATAAGTTTTATGCTATCAGTAAACTCCAAAGTATTGTTTTCAAAAGCATGTACTACAAAAAGAAAGGTAAGGGAGTCTCAATTACAGACCAGGAAGGCAATCGGCGGCAACTTTAACACAGATTAAAATGGTACTTACATAATTCAAAGAAAGATATCGCGATATTGAAAAAAAATCCACATTACCGGAAACTCTTCACAATTATCTAAATAATAAACTTCACATTAAACCGATTTTCTACAAAAAACTCATAACAACATAAAAGAACTATTCTGTGATTTTACGTTATAATCTCTCGGCTCAAATATAGAATTAAAGGACCATTAGTATATTTTGAGATATGTTTGCTGGCATCAAAGTTAACTAAAAACTTAAAAAAAAACTAACACTAAAGCAATTACTATTATGTGCTACTTGCTTAAGTCTATCATAATACGAGGAAAGTCTATTCAATTACAAAAATGGAAGAGTATATTATTGGTGAATCCTATCTAATCTTAATTTATATTTCGTACAGAAAACAGCGACGGTTGCCTTCTTTTTAAAACCATAACTTGGATTTGTGATGCAGGAATGAGGAATTCTGAATTAAATTGTTAAGTTTCATTATATTTTTGTGATGAAAGGTTTTAAATTAGCAAAAACTCTTAGAAGACGAGACACTTCTGCTAGGAGGAAGATTATAAAAAAATCAATTGTTATTTATTTAGGATTGGATAATGGAGAAATTTTGATGACCACAAGAATGACCTTATAGCTCATTAAACCTTTAAATCCTACGGTATATAAGATACGCTCGAATCTGATCAGCTCTCGTTGAATTCTTAGAATATGAGTATTATGAAATTCCCTGTAGATATAGATGGCGTTTTCAGTTGCAAAGAGATAAAGTATTTCAAATAATTAATCTATCTGTATTGTAGAAATACCTATCCCTATTCTACCTACCTTTTTCTCTCAAACGTTAAAATACCATTCAACGGATGATCGTATTTTATAAACAAATATGCAATTCCATTTTTCTATTTCTGTACCTCAATTCAATAAAATTTGGGAAATGTGTTTTCGATTAGTGTAAAATTACGTGTACAATTAAAACATAATTTAGCGCGATCGATCGTTTATAAATATGGTGAAAACTAATGAGCCCCTCTCCATAATATATATTTATACATATGTCAATGTCTTATGAAAGCGAAAGATTACTATTCAAATATAACTAACACTGCATAAATATTATTTTACTATTCAAATTTTCTACCATGATAATGCAGAAATAGGTATTGCCCTTGAAAGCTACCCTCCTCTACTTTCAAAATCTCTTCATAGATGTTATCAGTGACCTCTAAATATCTGTAAACGAAAACAACGAGTCTAGGTGGAAGGGAAAGTGGAATTTAATGACAGAAAGGGAAAATATTTGGAACTACAGCTTATACTGAAGGCATGAAATGGAAAGTCTTTCTTTAATGACGGGGGAAGTGAAAATTATACCAATTGCTTCACGATATCCTACGAGAAAATAACTCGGTAACTTAAAAAATAAAGGAATGCATAGTTTATTATCTCAATATTAAGTGATTTATACAGCACAGCTAGTAAATAATTTAATTACGATGACCAAGAATAGTGCTTTTATTAATTTTTAAAGTATAGATGTATGTTCGTGAAGATCTGAACGCCGGTGCCGATCAAAGGCATACATCTAAACACGGGTAATTGCATCGAAATTTACCAATTTAAAAATTAATTCCACAAAATTTTCCGGAAATTGAAACACCTGCGTGACTTCTTCGTGATTGATTTTACTGTATTTTCTAAGTTTTAATTCCGAGATAGGGTAATAGGGAGTGACTCAGTTTAATCCTCCTACTGAAGAAGAAGAGTGTACGTATAAAATATCAAATACTATTCAGTAATGCACTTACGTAAGCAGATCATTTCACTCCAAGTATCCTCATCTCAGCGATGACCTTCGCCATTGACACATTCCTGGAGCTTCTTCATCTGTAAATATAGAAAATTCAAGTGAAAAATTCATCCAATTATTTGCGTATACGAAACGCTATTTAACCTTAACGCTTACATGAGTATCTCAAAGCTCTTTGGATCGAAGTTACGTATATAGTAACGAGTTAATAATATTAATGAATTATATTATTTACAATTATTTCCTAAGAAAGACTTAAGGTTTTCTAAGAAAATAATATAGACAAGTGAAGGATAAAATTAAGTAGTTACGGAGGATTTCCTTAGGATATAGCTCAGTCAAAATTCGAATTTCAACAGCTATTACAATAGTGGTTCAAATATATCATCATGTTGATTCAATATAACTAAAGAGATACTAAGTCATCCATTACTATCCCATTCAAACATTAGTTCACTAAATCAAATGACCCTAAATGCCACTGAAACATGAAAAATGTATAAAAGATATATAATCCGAGGAAATATACTAAAGAGTGTTACTTAGGAAACAAAGAATTCAAAGTCTTTGTTATATTAAAGATAAGGGAGCTAAAAGAGTCTTCACTGAGTATTAATTCCCATCACATTTAATTGTTAGACGGTTATTAGAATTAATCTAAACGGCAAATATAGAGTTTTCAAATATCACTGCCCACATAAAATAAGCATATTCTATAACTTCATAAATTAAAACAATTTTGAAGTTAATAATAAATTTAATTGACAGTCGACAACAATTAGAAAGATCCAATGCATATTAATCTATATAAAGTATATACCACATTCGCATGACACTACACCAGCGCTAAGTTGTAACTGAAGACCAAGACAGAATTTCGACAAAAATCTGAAAAATAAATTTTCTGCCATTCCGTATCATATACAACCTTCATAGAGGAAGCGAATAAGAATTTTGTTTTCAAATATATGGCGTCATAAAATAAACCTTATAAATATTCAACTTAAGCCCACGTCAAAAAATTTAAAGTTTAACCGTCGAAACGGTTTAACGAAAAATTCCATAGCTCGACTCTACCACGAAAAAACCCCTGAATTTAATAACGGTTATCCCTATTTACAACAGGATTATGAACCACTATTCGTAAATCACAGTATTAATTTACTATACTACGCAACTCAGTCACACATCTCGGACATGCATCAAGATCTAACTTATATGATAATGTATAAGGTATCTTCTTTATGTATAAGAAATCTTCGGCAATACATACTGTTAATCGTTAAGTTAACTATCCTTCAACTGAAAATCAATTATGAATGAAAGTACTTTCCAATCGTATCGTAAATTCAAATCTAACGATTCGTTAGTAGGTTGCAGAGAACACACATACAAAATAAAAGTAAATATAATGATCGGCAGAAAGGCAATGAATTCTCCGGCCTTAATATCCTTATTGACTATGAAATCAAAAAATAAGGAGCATTCAGAACGAGGTCATTAGTAATAACTCGCAATTAAATAAGATAAAAACCTAATGCTATGATGGAAATATTGGCCGACAATTCACATCAATATTAAATTATTTTCAAACAATTCGGAATAATTAATGCATTCTCCGAGATAATCATCTTCGGATCACTTATTCAAATATGTAATAGTCATTTGGTGTGTCATCGTGGATTCCGATCCAACAAATTTGGATCATAGGAATTTTTCATAATTGCAACGTAATGAAAAACCTTCAATTGAAATTTCAAAAATATGGTATGAATTGCCGCAACTAAACAGACTGATAAGATTCTATCCTAAGACAATCGCTATCTATAATTAAGTATGTCACAATTGAAATCTTTCAACGATTTAAGAAAGAAGTTCTTTCTCTCATTATAATTACCAAAAGACTTCGTTTTCTAATGCATCCTTTCATTGAAATGACGGAATGTGCGCAAGAAAAAGAGCTTATGCAAGTTCCAGATGTTAAATGGGAAACGACCGAGTTACTTTACTATGATGTATACCGTGAAAAACGTTATTTCTTAAAATACGTAGTAAGATATTCAATATTGACGACGCTAGAGTAATTAATTCTATCAAGCTTATAAATGATATAAACCTCGGATAGCTACAGCTCTGAGTGATAAGGAACGACGATTGGAAAATTTAAATTGTGAATATTTTTGGGAAAACGCACTAAATGGAGGATACGGAAGGTTAATTGAAGATGACATCCGAAATTAATGCCTTTGTTACATAAAACCAAGTGAAGGATAAGATTCGGTTAAAAGAAAAATTATATTTCACGATGTCAATGTTTCACGCAATTAGTACGAAATAAAAAGAAATTTCTAATAACGTAATCTACTGCATTTTGGAAAAACGCTATTTTCTTAAAACACATATATCGAAAATATTGAGTATAATTGAAACTCCTGTAATTATAACCGTTATACTTACCAAACCTTGAGACTCGCGGATGCTAACAGCAGAGATCTCTTCATTCTGGTACAGCTACTTCAAAAATTCAAAATTTAACGGTTTTGTCGAAAACATTTGCAGCAATTCCTTCCTCGATGAATTTTCGGCAGCAACTGAGTAACGGTCACCTTTGCTTTCCTTAGAAACACAGTGAATGATTCTGATTGGCTGACGACTGCCTGTTTAACTTTCTATCATTTATCAACCAATGAAAACCATAGATTCGAATTGAATTCCCTAATTTTATTGAAAAAATGGTATTTGAAATTAATTAATCATTAATAAAATATTTAATTAAATATTAATTTAAAATTTTTATTCAAGACTATGTACGGATGTAAGGTATAACCTTAATTAAATATTATGTTGACACTATCCGATTATGGCGCGTCTTTTAAAATTACAAACGATAGTTCGAGGTCGAAGTAGTATCTTTTGTAAAGTGAATACGTAACGGAAAATCGGCGATTCAATGATCGTATAATACCCACGCTTTAGAGAGGTGCAACATAAGAACCTCTGATGAGAAGAGGTCATTCTTCCTCAACGCATTTCTAAATTCCGTGCCCCAACTTTACAAATGTAAGAAGAACAAGGAGCTCCTCTACGAGGTATGTTTTCCCCGTTAGAATATTATGAAAGGAAAGCAAGTGTCAAAACTTAGCGATTCCTTGACTTTCGGAGTAATTGTAATTGATTTATGGATTGTAATTTTTTATTCTTCCTCTTCATTTTTCGTTTGTTTAATGAAAATGTGAGCCAAGCTTATTACGGTGGTATTCGGTAGAATATAAGTGACGACGTAGTGATAACTAAACCAAGAACGATGATGTAAGTTCCTTCGAAGGAATAGGAAATTTCTAGTGAAGACCACGTTATATTGTAAACATAAAGTAAGTATATCGAGGTGTATATGTATTAAAATGGAATATTTTTTATAAAAAATAATAACGCAACTAAATTTAGCTATTTCAAATTGCTCAATGAAGGTTATCTTCATGATAGTGCAATTAATTGGGAAGCTAATATTGAGTGTATATTTCGGCTCCAATTATTTCCATTCAGTTGTCCTTCGCAAGTTAGATTTGAATTCGTTTGGTTACTGCTTTCCGAATGATGGGTCGTATCTCCACGCATAATACTCGTTGACTTATATCAAGTCCATTTTAATTCGTCCGTATTCGCTTTATACTTTTATCCGAAATCAATTATCTGCTATAATCGCCTTAATGCTTGAGTAAGACGAAAAGATTGTGATATTTAAGAAAGTGTCGATAATTTAACAGATTATTTCTATGAAGTAAATACTCAGGAATTGATGATATATGTAATTAAATTACTATATATATTTCAGTTGGTACCACTCTATCCTCTTGTTTAATTTTAATAATAATTAGGATTATATCTCATCACAGAAGCATTGCCGTTAACTAGCGATACCATACTGTAATATAATGGTTAACCAGTAATTAAGTTAGTGTTCTATTAATTTACTTTGCTATGATATATACGAGCATGATATTTGTAGTCCCGCAGGAATTATAATTTTGGATTCGAGATATTTATGAAAGATATTATAGACATACGATGAACCTATTTACCCTTTTGGAAATTTTAGCTATTAGCATGAGGAGCCAGGGAAAATAATTAACATATTTTATCTAATATTTTTTTGGAATTTTAATACGATTTTGTTGTTTTTCTCAGCTTTTCGTAGAAAATACAGAATGTTGATCTCTTTTACTACTACTACTTCGACCTCGAACTATCGTTTGTAATTTTTAAAGACGCGCCGTAATCGGATACTGTCAGCATAATATTTAATTAAGGTTATACCTTACATCCGTACATAGTCTTGAATAAAAATTTTAAATTAATATTTTATTAAATATTTTATTAATGATTAATTAATTTCAAATACCATTTATTCAATAAAATTAGGGAATTCAATTCGAATCAATGGTTTTCATTGGTTGACAATTGATAGAAAGTTAAACAGGCAATCGTCAGCCAATCAAAATCATTCACTATGTTTCTAAGGAAAGCAAAGGTGACCGTTACTCAGTTGCTGCCGAAAATTCATCGAGGAAGGAATTGCTGCAAATGTTTCCGACAAAACCGTTGAATTTAAAATTGTTAAATAGTGGTTCCAGAATGAAGAGATCTCTGCTGTTAGCAACCGCAAGTCTTAATATTTGGTAAGTATAACGGTTTTAATTACAGGAGTTTCAATTATACTCAATATTTTCGACATAAGTGCTTTAATAAAATAGCGTTTTTCCAAAATGCAGTAGATTACGTTATTAGAAATTTCTTTTTATTTCGTACTAATTGCGTGAAACATTGACATCGTGAAATATCATTTTTCTTTTAACCGAATCTTATCCTTCACTTGGTTTTATGTATCTTAGGCATTAATTTCGGATGTCATCTTCAATTAACCTTCCGTATCCTCCATTTAGTGCGTTTTCCCAAAACTATATACAATTTAAATTTTCCAATCGTCGTTCCTTATCACTTTGAGCTGTAGCTATCTGAGGTATTTATCATTTATAAGCTTGATGGAATTAATTACTCTAGCGTCGTCAGTATTGAATATCTTCCTACGTATTTTAAGAAATAACGTTTTTCACGATATACATCATATTAATGTAACTCGGTCGTTTCCCATTTAACATCTGGAACTTGCATAAGCTCTCCTTCGTGCGCACGTTCCATCGGTACTTACGCTAACATGAAAGTAGGAGGAGAAGGAGGAAACTTGGTCCAACGATCGAAACCGAAAAATGTAAGTACAAATGGAATCTGATGCTATTACTATATATTTCTAAGAAAGATAGAGAGTCTCTATCTTTGAATTATTTTGTGATATTTTATTTTAAAACAATATTTAATTGACTTGTTATTTTCATTTTTCAGAAACTTCATCGGAACTTATGCTACCTTGAATGATGAGAGATGATGCTTTAAGTAAGATGGAGAGCGAGTATTTTGTGATAATTTTGTGATTTTTTTTTGTTTTTAAAGCAATATTTAATTAGCTGTTTTTATTTTCATTCTTCAGAATTTTGATCAAAACTTACGCTACATTCAAGGTGCAAGAGTGTAAGGTTGTGATGCTGAGGGATGATGATTAGTCAACGTATGGAGCGCCGAATAAAATGAGTACAAATGGGACATAATGCTATAACTATATATATTTTAAGTAAGATAGAAAGAAGGTATTTTTTATTCTTTAGAAATTTTTTTGTTTTTGAAACAATAATTAAATCACTGGTTTTATTTTCATCCTTCAGAAACTTCATCGGAACTTATGCTACCTAGAAGATGCGAAAGTAGGAGCGTGGTGCGATGAGAGATGATGCTTGCTCAACGATTGCAACACTCATTAAAAATGAGTACAAATGGAATATAATCCTATTACTGTATATTTTTTAAGTAAGATAGAGAGCGAGTATCTTTTGAAATTTTTTTGTTTTTGAAAATATAATCAAGTAACTCGTTTTATTTTCATTGTTTAGAAACTCAAACGGTATCTTCTTTACCTTGAATGTGCGAGAGATTGAGCGCGGCGCTGCCGATTGATGATGTTTGGTCATCGGATGGAACACTGAATAAAATGAGTACAAATGGAATATATTGCTAAAACTGTATAGTTCTTAAGTAAGGCTTCTTTGTTTTTTAAACAATATTTAAGTAGCTGTTTTTATTTTCATTCTTCAAAATTTTGATCGGAACTTAAGCTACATTGAAAGTGCTAGTGTATTTGCTTAGAGATGATGAGGATGGTCGCATGGTCCAAGGATTGTATACCGAATATAGTGAGTAAATATGAATCTAATTTTCTCACTATTTAATTTCAAGTACGATAGAACGCTACCGTTTTTTGTTTAATATATTTGTTAATGAATTTCGAACAAGTATTTTAGTTGTTTTTTGTAGAGACCTATATTCAATTGAGAGTGTTGTAAATGGTTATTTAATTGACTGCATAAGCGTCAGAATAAATCAATATCAATACATTTGCATAGAAATTATTCTTCAATTAGAATGCGAATGTCAATACTTCATCATTTTTCGAGCTTTAAAAATTATTCAACATCTCTTCCGTTAAGAGTATAGGATACTTCAATTTACATAGTGGTTTTCCCTTCTATTATAGTATTGGCGACACTATATTCTTATGTTCTTTATTTATTTTTAAAATTAAAAACTAAGTTTACAAGTTCATAGGAAATTGTATGATTTTTTTTCAAATTTTACTTTCCGTTTGATGTTTCTAGATTTTGATGCGACAATTGAATATATTATAAAATTTCATTATTACAAAGAAATTCGTAGCTTAGCTGGGCAATGATAATGGTAATAAGGGGTATTCACGTTTTTTAAGAGAATTTAGGCCCTTTTAATAGAGTTATTTATCTGCAACAATGTACCATACGATAAGTAGTAAATTTTCTGCGATTTAGTCTTTTTAGTCAAGATAAATGAATTGCTGTAGTAGACAAGCCATCTTGGGTCATTGCTCATTATCCATCATGAATTTCACAATTTTTGCTATGAATTAAGTGATATTTAGCCAAAAGCTCAGAAATTAAGAAAAAATCGCTTGAGTGTTAAGTGTTTTGTTTGGGTTGGGATGTTGGGATCGTCAGTGCTGCTGTTTAAGAGTGCGATGTCCTAATTTATTGCGATTGTTACCTTCAATGATACAATTTGGATTGTATTTTAAACTTTCTCTTGTACTTCGATTTCGTCATATCATATTCTTAAATAAAGTTAAAGAGAGAAAAAAGAACAGTGACAAAGGGTTAGTCCACTTTACGTGTAATTCTCCTCTAAGTTAATGATATTCGATCCTTAGATTAGATAATGAATACATAGACTACAAAGATTACTGCAATAGATAGCTCATTATTATTTGAGCATTGCGTACTTAGATATTTCAAACCCGGGTTTTTGCTGAATAATAATCATGTTATTTTTCTCGAAGGACTGCATTGGCGGACGGCGTGGTGTGACTACGTTGTAGGATTGCGATTGGATGAATTTTAGCCGGGAGAGAATAGAATTAACACCTCCTTGAGTAAGAAAAGGATTGTGATAACTTAAGGACGTTGTACATAAGGACGCGCACCAAGGAAAATTTCCAAACCGAACTAATAAAGTGAATCGAAGTTAATCCGTGAAGTGCAAATCTCAATCAAATAATTTTATTCTTAACTATTTATTGAATCATCTATTGAACAGTTCAGTGAATGCGTCTTGAGATGTACGTTTAACAACTATGTATTCAATTTCTTTCTGTTCAGTGATAATCCTATCTGTAAAGATTATATTTAATTTTTTATACTTTACACTGTAAATAATATTTCTATATCATAAATGTGATTTACCATTTTTAAATATGTTTTGTGAAGTGAATTGAAATGAATCCGTGAAGTGATTATCACAGTTCTCTCTGAGTGTTTTCTTAACTGTTTATTGAATCATCTATTGAACAATTCAGTGAACATTTATTTATTTATACTATTTGAAAATTTTTGAACTTTCAATGTTCCATGTGACTTGGTGATGCATGTTTAACAACTGTTTATTTTGCTTTTATGTTTTCGTATATGTATTTAGTGTTAATTCTATCTGTAAGGATAATATTAATTTTGTGATCTATGCATATTTTATATAGTATGTAGTTTGTGTATAACAGGAATCTATTTTTAACGGCATTACGAAATGCTATGTTATCTATTTATATCACTGCTATGTAATGGCAATATTACTTGTGTATTTTTTACGTATACTTGTGAAATGCCTGTAAATAAAAACTAATCTTTGTGGCTGGGAGGAGGGGCACAGTAGGCCTCACCTTCCGCCGGCATAAATAAATAAAGGACGAGTCGGGGGACTTTCTAGTGGGAGGTCTTTCAGGGAGGCAATGTCGATGAGAGGGGCTCCAGGAGGACGGGGTATGAGATGACGGGCCTGAGGAGGTCGTCCTGGGAAGAAGCGTTGTTAGTAGTTGAGGGCGTCAAGGTAGTATGGAGGTAGGTGTCCGGGGAAAGGGGATTCGAGGGTAGAACCTCGGGGGAGGGAACGTCGAGGAGAAGGCCTTAGGGTGATGGTGCACGGAGAGATGGAATAAGGGAGGGTAGGGTAGGAGTATTGAAAGGATTGGGTCAGGGGAAGAAGAGGTAGAGTCAGGTGAGGGTAAGGGTGGGGTCATTGGAGCGAAGGGGAGGGAAGAGCAAGAGAAAGGGTAGGGTCAGGGGATGGAAGGGTTAATGTCAAGGGAAGGTAGTGGTTCAGATAGATTTTTAGACGCCAAGTCTCAGGAAGTATGAAGAAATACTAGATTATTTTTAAGAAAGGAGGGTAAAAGATCCCAAAATGGTTGTGATATCATATGAAGATAGGGCAGTGACTGAGTAAATTGAGATATAATCTTATTCCTTATGCATTAGTGGCATCATCACACTTTTCTGTTGTCGGAACAAAAAGTTTAAGGATTGGATTATTCGTTACGGAGTTGAAATGTGTATCGCCGATTATAATGTTTACACGCTTAGCTCGAATCCAGCTTTCGAAACGAATGTTTGACCGTTGATTGCTATTCATTGTCCGCAGAACATCGAGCAAAAATCAAATTCCCTGTCGGACTTCCTTAAAGAAGTGGTCATCTCCAGGAATAGCTGGACGTGTTTTGATTCCGTTTGAGGACGACTACTTTACGCATTCATACTCCACTCATATTGAATATTTCCAAATCATGTTACGGCACGCGTATTTTTACGAAGTTTTTTTATTAATATTAAAAAGGATATTTGATGTTGTAAGTAAATGTTTTCAAACGTCCGGAGGTTCGTTAAACAAAATCGTAGACCGGAGATGAACCACAAACACCGGAATATCTGGGTGAAAACCGGAGATAAGGTTGTCCCATTCATATATTTGTCAAAGTGCTCAGCGGATGCTGCATTAAATATCGTAAGGCTTATTTCACTTTCTAATTTTCCCTTTGCTGCTCGCCAGTGTTGGATCTAAAAGTTCGCAAAAGGGATAATTTATTACATTAAAAGCGTAATTTTAGCGTTTTAATTCTCCACAACAGCCATAAAAATATCATGTTATCGTGAGCGAGGGATAAGATGTAAAGCAATAGAAGGAACTTTTTCAATTTTCAGTCTAAGCTTCTCAGATTTTCAGCAACCCTCACTAAATGGGGAGATCACCCTCCATGGAAATGACAATTCGATTCGTGAAAGGTATCAGTCACAAGACCTGATTTTGGTATTCTATTTTCCGTCGCACATTATAAAATGGAAATAATCCTAAATATTGTTCTTTCTGTTTGTTATTCTCGCTGATATAATATTTCGTGGATTATTTGAGAATCGAATGAAGTTTTAAAAATGTGCTAGAGACAAATTTAAAAATCGAATTTGCTTGGCGTTACCGAACCAAAGTGGAACTTCTCTGAAAAATGTAAACGTTTATCCTTACACTCATAATGGAATAGTAGAATTTAAAATCTACATATGCACATGTAGCAAAAGAGAATAAACAAATTTAGAGCTATCTCCGGTATTTATTCCTTATGTAAGAATAATATCTTTCTCCAACGTCTTTCTAATCGATAATCCACAACGAACGGCAAAAGAGATAATATTAGGCAGACTAATTCATCGTAAATTATATTTTAGAATATTTTTTTAAATAATTATATTCTACGAGAGATTTTGGCTCTTCCTCTCGCGAATGGTCAAGCACAATGATCTACTAACCCTTTGGATGATCGTTATAAAAACAGGAATATGATGATATCATTAAGATTTATTGACTTTTTGCGTTCAAGATAATGCCTTTGAACTTCTCCTTAAGGGCCATTAGATTGTTAAAGCTATGAGAAGTAATCAGTGGAATGAGGTGGTCGCAGTCCTTCCTCGGCAGCCAAATTGTCGGTTGCTAAGGTTTTTTCGGAGTAACTTAATTTTTTTCTAAGCCTTATTCCCATAGATTCTTTATGTGGTCGGCCGATGAATTGGGTGATGATGAGGATGAGGTTAGTTTTGGCGATGATATGACTTTTACAGCCGGATGCCCTTCCTGCCGACAACCCTGAACGGGAAAGTCAGACAAACACACGCAACCATTCCCTGATCAAAAAAATCCTGATCAGTCGGGATTCGAACCCGGGGCCTTGGGGTTGGAGCGATAGCGCTTCGCACGCTAACCACGAAGGCCGGTCCGGAGTAACTTAAATATCATACAGTTAAAAGGAATTTCGGGAGAGTAAAAGTATGCCGAAGAGTAAGATTCGAAATTCCTGTGCCTTAATACAATTCAGTTTTCTATTTGCATGTTGAAATATGCAAGGTGCAAATATCATTCTCTATGATAAAATACTTGTCGGAGAATGAAAATTTCGTTTTTCAAAATTAATCTTTGTTTGATCTAGTTTATAATGAATCCTTATTGGTTGGTTAAAGGTGCTTTTGTGCGAAATATGTAAATCGTTATCAAGCAAGGAGCATGTATGTACGGGGGATCTAAAAGTTACCAGAACCACACTTCATCACGTCTGGGATGATTTCAAAGTGTACTCGTCCAACAGCAAAATTTCAAAATTATTTTCTGTGGAAGTCAATGAGGGGCTTATTGGAGCGTTTTGAACGTCTACGGTAAAATATATGAAAAATAAGGAAGATACAACATCACCCCCAATTGTGAGAAAATTACATGATGAGCCAAATAGGATTCTATTTGGTTGAGTAAATTCGTCATCTGTGATTTATTCGCGGTCATCAAGTAGCCATTAGACTCATCGGTCAAGTCCGTCAAGTCGTTACTATGAAGTGAGAAATGAGAGTTGCGACTAATCCTCATTCGAGCAAATTCGTTGAGGGAAACAAACAACAAACCTCCTACCACCTTTTCCCACTCGTTCCCTACTCATCCTTTCCGCTACCGCATTCTCTTTGCCGATTCCTCTTATATAAACCCAAAAAAAATCTGCCCTTAGCGCAAAGTCACTCTACCGACTACTGACTGACTGGACTGGACCATTCTGCGAACTGACTACAATGATAGCCGACAGCACTCAAGTCCGCCTGAAATTATCAAGCAACTTAGCAGTTAAGGCTGGATATCCTGATTCAAGACTGAAAAGTATTATTTCGACTTCGACTTCTTGAATTCGACTTCAACTTCCGGATTGGCTGAATCCTCGGGAAGCCCATCTCGACCTCTTCCTCCGACATCAGCGCCATTAACGCAGAAATACTCTCCAGACCTTTGGGTACCATCTCCGTCTGCACCAATCCCTACCCCTCTCAGCAACAATAACTTCCCTATAAACAACCATCTCAACCATTACCAAACCCAATCCCAACACATTGCTAACCCCATCTACGCAAATCCATCATTACAAACACCCCAACAACCACACCTCTCCTTAACCTTTTTCCTGCCATTCCAACAACAACAATATTCACTCTAGACCACAAAAAGGCAAAAAATCAAAATATTAAATTTATCTATCGCAGTTTTCCAGATTAATTAAGATTTTAGAGCATATTTTATGCGAGTATCTCTTATTTATCTCTAGCTTTTTTACTTACAAATTAATTAGAATTTGTGAGAACGGAATAATTTAATAAATTTCCCAAAATTCTTGAAAAGTGGATATTAATTAAAGAATATGATCTGAATTCATCTTGTTTAATCAGTCGTGAAATGTTTTGTTCCCAACAAGAATTTGAGAGATTAATATTCTTACAGCAAATTTAACCTTGTGAGGAATAATTTTAATCATAGAATTGTATGTTCCATGAATTTGCCTCCAGAACCTTATGGTAAGATTTTTAGGAGAACCATTACTTGAGCCACTTTTAAGTTTCACTATTTTATTGCTATGATTTTGGTGTATTTATGTATGTTACAGATATAAACTTATCAAACCTGAATGAGTTTTTAATAATGGTGGTATATTTGAATGTTTTGGTTGTTTTAGATTCTTATTAACATTTTAAAATTAATGTTATGTTCATTCTATGTAATGGTTGCATACTACTACTATTATTTTGCACGTAAGATTTATAAATTGTGGACTGATAGGAATAGAATGAAGGAGAGAAAGATAGTTCATAATTTGAGAAGAATATTCAGGATGAGAGAGATCACAAAGATTATGGAGTAATAATAATAATAATAATAATAATAAATCATCTTTATTTGGGTGAGATTGAGACTTAAGAGAGTTAGGATGGAGTATCTTTTAATTGATGATAAGAAGATTTGAGAGAGTTATCAGAATCTTAAGACAGAAGATGAAAATTGCCTTATTAAATATAGCAATTTCTAATTACAATTGGTTATAATGATGAAAATGAGAATCTTATTTAATTTAAAATTCTCTACTGGATGAATAGCATGAATGTTATGAAAACAAAATTTGGGTTTGGTGATAGTTTCCTTGATGTATATTTTAAAATTACATATGAGAAACATTTGCTCTTCAGGTTTAGAGCACAAAAGCAATGATAATAATAGTAAATAGATGTAAATTAAGAGAAATTTAATAGCAATGAGTTGAAAAAGAACAAAAAAGAATGACAAATGACAAATAAAATTTTGTCCTCCATTAACCGGAATTCCAGAATTAAAGCATATTCATTTTCAGGCATTACAATTTCCTGAACATTACTTTTGGAAAAATCTATTTAATAGGTTTTAATAATCAATTTACAGAAAATTAAATCAGTAAAAGAATTATAATACAAAAATGTTGGCAATTTAACTATTTTGGGAGTATGTGTTTGCCATTAATTCTTCATTCTTTAACTTAAGAGGCAAAATAGCAAAATATTCAGAATTCTCTTTAACTTGCTTTATGTTTAAAGCAATGCATGCAAGATCAATTAATACTATCATAAGAATTAATTTTGATAAAATTAAATGTAATTTGATAAATAATAACGTTATTTAATATTAATCATTTTCTACTATAAGCATTTTAAATGAAATTCTGCTAAAAAACTACCAATCTTTTCTGTTAGAAGGCATTCAGTTATCTTAATGAATTTGAGCTTACAAAGTGTGTATCAGATCCCAACTTCAGTGTTTGTCTTCCTTAGTTCAGCAGAATGGTATCTCATTAAAATGAGAGGAAATTCAAAAAGAAGTTTGCTAGATCACTGAATGTTGATTTATTTTTCCTCCCTGTGAGTATGAAAAGACATACCGAGGATATTATAATATTGGCTCTTGACTTAATGGAATTCAGATTTGCTTCTCAATGGTAATAAATGCTTATGTAAATTTCAAGGTTAATGTATAAAATTAAACTAAATTAATTTTTCATAGTAGCACTCCATAACCTTAACCTTAACCCTTGTACTTATGATATGATCTTCACTTCCATGTGGTTGCCAGTTTCAGCAACTCCTTCTCTTGTTTTTCTTCCAAATATGCCATGTTTACACCATGGATTATTGACGAATATGAAAATTGAGAGAATTTGGCAACACTGCTGTGCATAGAAGAGACTCACTCTCTGTGAGTGGGGAGAAGGGATACCATAGGTTGGAGGTGTTCAGAGGTGGGGTAGGTTGTCGATGCTCCACCCACTGGTGCAGAAAAAGGCTTTTTACTACAGAGTGACACTCCTTATAATTGAACACCAGGCTAACAATAGTAAAGTTTCTTGCAAGAGAAAAAGATCTAAATCTATAATTGTACTGAATGATATATGCATATAAAAACTGTGTTTACTATAGCTTTGAGGGGAATCGTACTGCTAAAAATCTAATGGAATGTTGCTAAGAACTGCAAGAATTAGCGTACTGGGCATTATAATTTTATTGAAATGCAATTGATTTAAATATGTATTGTTTATGTTACCCAGATTTTAAGATAAATCTCATCATTTATAGAATCAAATAGTATAGGAAGTTTAGCTTTAACTTTGGATAAAATAAAATTTCAATGTACAAACTCAACTAAATTAGTTTGGCATGAATTTATTTTGGCTAAAAAGACATCACAAGGTGTGGTTTTAGGATAGGCAGGGACGGATCCAGGGGGGTGGTCCTGGGGGTCCGGACCCCCCCCGAAATATCACTTCTGCCTATTTTTCGAAGATGAAACTCAAATAACGCAAATAAACAAACAATTTAAGAAGCAATCACTAGTTAAAATATTCGAATTTGTCTAACACAATTCTAACGTCACGTTTTGTGAAAGCCGAAATGTTTTTTATTTTTAAATTTTTTGATCGGACCCCCCCCGAAATTTTTCTCTAGATCCGTTCCTGAGGATAGGATTTAATTAATAAAAATTGTAAACGTAGAATATGTCTGGATGAATGGGGAAGCTGACTGCTGACAATTAGGTCTAAGAAGAAAAGAATTGGTAAAGTATAGTGAGTTTGTAATTACTCAAAAAGCGGTGGACTATTTCTAACTGCTGCAATGTATGAATTATAGAACATTTAGGGTGTATACATAATAATTGTAACTAAAATTCCAAAGTATAGTTTTCTTCTAAAAGATCAAAATGGCATTCAAGGGAAAAGTCATGGAAATACAGTTTGTATTCATCATTTATTGTATTGCAGAATTTCAAATGTTTATCAATTCATTCTTTATCTATGAAATTTAGTCCTAATAATTAAATTACTAGGATTAAGCCAGTGCTACCCTTATAGTTTAAATTTAATATAGTAGGTTATGGATGGATGTATTTCGGGACTTACTATACTTTCCTTGATGCAGTCAGCATCAAAATAGCTAGTATTTTACTTAAGTAAGGCAATTAGGTAGCAAACAAATTCCCTCAAATTTGTAGTTACACAAATTTGAATCGTCTGAATTCAAAATGAATGGTTATTTTGAAACTTTGACTATAGTATAATATACTTTAAATCATTCTATAGTTGGGAGTTGTCGTTCTTAAAGATTTAATGAACTATTCATTATACTATAATGATCTCTTCCATCCTATCTTCCAAGCAGATTATATTGTTTAACAATGTCAAATTAATTGCCATTATTGTTCCGATGATTAATTATTAAGTTTAAAACAAAGCATGCACTTGTGAGAAACAAATTGGTAATAGTAGATATTTCATACATCAGCGAATACTACTTGAACGAATATGAATAAATGCGAAAAAATCAAGAGTGAATGTTATCTCAATCCAATGGCAAACTTTTAATTACCTTCCCCCGGAAAATAATTACCATACCCAAAATAATACGTTCACTTTCATAGATAGCCGAGGCAGGCAATAAGATGTTCTCGCAAGGTTTAGCAGATGCAAGAGTACTCATCTTAGATCATCACCTGGCAAAGAAAGGAAACGCAGTGAAAGGAGTTGTACTCTGTTTGTAAAGTTGTCACGTACCTTTTGGGATTGACTACTGAAGATCTCAAGTCCCAACTTTTCAACTGATAGAAGAGAGCCAAAAACTTTCGTCGCATTTGCCTGAGAGAGTCACCGGAGAAGTAGATCATAATGAAAATCAAAAGCTCTCTCCCTGTGGAGATGACATGAGGCAAGGGGTGCGTCTGGAACGTTCTTGTAATTAATTAGTGCGGATCCGTTCGGGTCAACGTTTATTCCTAGCGAAAACTGTAATTCGGTCGTTGGATGTGAGAGAAAATGGTTAACTAGGAATTAATGCGCAATTTAAAAATAATGAATGGAAAAATGGACGCCGAGAAAGATAAAATATATAGGTTACATAAGTAAATCCGCCTTCCGTTGAAAAATATTTTAACTCCCATTGCAATTCGGAGCACTTAAGACCAGCGAAGATATTCGCTTTCTGATAATGCACGATAAGATATATTAGATAATCATTCAGATGAATGCAAGTTATTAGCAAAACTATTATTTGATAAACGGTGAACTGATACCGGTTATGCTGCAAAAACTTCCAAGATCCCATCGCAATATCGAGAGGATATAACGCTTTCAGAAAATATCTTCGACTTTTTTTAATAAAAAATTCTAATTTTAAACATTTAAGGGCATATGATAGATAACGTTTTCAAACTGAATACTGGAAATGAGTGTTCTTGGAAAAGATTCTGCCCTTGAGATAACCTTCATTATTCAATACTTTCGTATTTCTTACCACTTAGTGTATAGGTATTGATAATTCTAATATTTCCATCAAGCAACACGGCTAATTGTTCTACTTTTATAAAATACTTGGTAGAATGCTCATAAAAAATTAGCTTGGATTTGTAAATGAGACGCGTAAAAATAAAAATTGAAGACAAAGATGATTACTAACTTAAATTGTTAACACTTTGACAATTTTACAAGGAAATTGTTACAATGCGATTAATCCATCACTTTTACTATGCCTTGTTTTTCCTTAGCTTTCAGCCGGAAAGCTGTTACATTTCATTGTAGAGAGGGGTAAATTTAACCAAATATTAAAGGATATCAATACGTAGCTTTATTCTCTATTGTCATATGAATCGACAGCAGAGCCTATTCTCCCTATTCAGTCCTTCTAGAAAACTTCTTTTTCTGAGAAATCCTGTATTTCGTACGAAATAAATTGTTTTTTGACTTGATTACATTGACTTGCGTGGGAACTAATGATGGAAAATATACCTATAGAGTAATGAGTCTGATTATCGAACGTATCCCAAGTCTGTACTTTGGGAAAAATTCTACGATCAATCCTAACGCAAGATATGTTTTTATCCTTTCCAATGATGTATTTATAGAATTATGTTCCGAGTGCTATATGTGTGATATGCCGAATTATCAATTAAACCGCGATGCTCCTACACTATGAACTATTTCCGTACATTACAGAGGATCTAAATAACATTGCCTTACAAGTCGATCAAGGTCAAGTAATTTTCTAGTGAAGAGTGTGAAAAATCTAAAACAGGTTAATGGAATTTTAATTAGAGAAGATCTTTTATTGCATTTGTATGGACTACTTCAACGCTCCAAACGATTTTCGGAATTGAAATAGAGGACGAGTGTGTTCAGAATGAGAACAGCCATAGTCTGGAATCGGTCGTTTGACTTCCTTCTTCGGAGGAAAATCAAAGAGTGAAAACATTAAGTGAAAAGAAGAGCTATCTCGATAAACCGGGTCTCGAGTGAAGCATTCTGCAGACGTACGAAGCGAAGCGTGTCCCGCGACTGAGGAGCAGAAAGCGGATGCTGATCTAATCGAGGAGAACAGGGAAGTGATCTTCGAACCACTCTCGGATGAGCTGCAACTCTGAAATAAGTCGAGACGTAGTCGCTTTTATTTTTAAGGTTTGCGTGTCTATTATTCGTGTCTTATGAAAGGTGGATGCATTTCGTGGCGAGGATGATCGCGGAATAGAAACAGCAGACGACCTTCTGACCTGCAATCCCAAGCCCCTGACACGGTTGCGCGTAACTGCATACCCTCAACCGCACTTGCTATTTCCTTCGCAGAGGCAACCGTAATGACCTATTACGACTACACCGTCGCTTAGAGGTGACATTCATTCGTTGACACTTTCTTTCGACGAAGAGAAAAGGATCGCTCTTCTCTTTTTCTCGAGCTAAGGAATGAAACGGAGACTTTTTCACGCTCGTGAATTCTCCTCATGCGTGCCAGTCGATCCCTTTTCCTCTCGCACAGAAGAGAAAGCGAATCTTTCTTTCACGCACGCCCTTTTAAGAAGCCCGCTCGCTCACCCTCTGCCTAAACGCATAATCTACGTCTTCTAAGGAATTCCGCTCTTCCGTTTAAAGAATAATTACGTACTCTGCAGAGCGGTAACCTTGAGCGATTCATTGGGTTTCAGAGAATCAAAGGCAGCCTTTCCCTTCCGAACGTGTTCAGTTTCAAGTTCAGTGAAACCCATACGGCTCTTCAATCGACCACAGAGGCGTGAAAATAATACATTCGCGGATTGGCGGCTCCTTTCGAGGCGCCATTAGCATTTTCGGCAATTATCCGTGCTCGACGATGCTGTTCATCACCCCTTAGAAAGCTGGAGGGAGAAATTTTTCCAGTATAGACTTCGTGGTATTTTGATCGTTCTGTAATTCAGGGTTAGAGAGACCGGGATTCACCTAAAACCGTATTTGGAAGAAAATCAAAGCCGCGAGGTATTAGAATCTGTGCCCTCATGGTCAAGATAGGTCATCCGTGAGAAGGACGCAGGTGTAAGGAGAGCGATTTGATCTAAATAATCATCCATCCCAATCGGCCGCTTCATCGAGGCACCTGTTCTGCGGAAGGAATGCTTAAATGAATGAAAAGGGAATAAGAGGGCCCCCGTGGCCCGAATGGGAATCGAACCCAGACCGGCTATCAGCGCGAAGCATCAGCGCCGTGGGGGAGATTCTGCGACGAATTTTCCACTCCACGAGGCTCAAATCTCGGAGATGCCACCAACTGGAAACTTTCGAGAACTCTTTGGAAAAAAAAGCGTGGGCTGGACGTGATCCATTTCTCTCCATTGGTTCGTTTCCATCTCCCCGAGAAGGAAATTAATGAAAACGGTGTGACACTTTCATCCAGATGCGCCTTTGTTTGTGACGCCAAGGGGGCAGCCCCTTTTGTTGTAGCCCTTCCCCTTTGCCTCCCCTCTTCCCGCAGATTCCTGATATTCACCCGCTTTCACGCACAGTATATAAAGCGGCTGCACCTGGAGAAGGGCGTTCCCAAGTTTCAATTCACCCCGTTGTACGAGCACTCCAAGACATGGGGTCCAAGACGCTTTTAGTGGTGAGTGATTTCAATGCCGTTTTTCAGCAGTTAGACATTGTTTCCGCAGCATCAGTGTTTTTTTCCTTCGTGTGAGTAATTCATTCAATATGATCGCGAACATATCTCTGAAAGGAATCTGAGATTTCCGTGCATTATTAGAGAACCGTTCTAATAGTTCGGTAATTTCTTGAAGATTTGCAGTGACACCAAGGAATATATTGAAAAATTTTAAGAGGAAAAAAATATTACGGGAAAAAATTTTAATTTTCACTCGATTTTAATGCTCTCTGGTTGAAATTCATTTCATCGCCATAAACCCTTCTCGTAAGTAGTTTGTACGTCAAAATTTCGTCGTTAAAATTAACGGTAACTGACACACTATTCGTCAGTGACATTACTTGGGCCGCATTCAAATTTGTTTCCGGTGTTTTTCCATCGGGTCTGCTTTATATTCCGTTGATTCTCCGATTAAATATTCAACGATGTATGTGATCTGCGTTTTTGGCTTCCATCTCCCTATGAGGGAAATGATCGAAGTGAGCTCGAGAGTGCCTCGAGAGAAAGTTGTTTCGGGAAAATGTAAGTGGCACAGTTTTCATTAACATCCTCTCACTTTTGTACACTTTCGAAGAAATTATCTAAAAAGAAATTGCTTTATGTAATATGTTCCTCATTCGATCACTTTCAGTTACGCACGTCTACACAACTTGTAATGCCACTTTGCTTGCCCGTGTCTTCCGATCTTTGGACTAAATCTTTGTAAACAAAATAAATCGTAGTAAACTCCAGGAATATGGAACTAATTCGTTATTTCGTCATCCAAACGATCTGCAGCGACTTGAAAAAAATGGGATTGAAAATTTTCATAACTCACACCCGTGAAAAGCAGCAAGTAACGGTTTTGCATGATTACCCTGGAGGCGAATCAAACGATGACTTGAGGTGTAGCCTTGACAAACTACTCCGACTTTCACTGAGCAAGAAGAAGGGGGAGATGGGTGGGCCTAAGCAGGAAAAGATCAAGAAAGTGGACCATATGGCACAAAGTAACTTTAAATATCAAATTCTCTACTCTCGACTCGTATAAGGTGTTTCCGTTTAGTCCTTCACGATTTGTTGAGAGCTAGTATTCAATACAGACTATATTTTAAACAAGACCGTCCCCTCATTCCATTTCATTTTAAACGATAGTTATAAATTAAATTCTTGAAGATATTTTGTGTTATTAACTTCATGGCACAAGAAAAATATGTAATTTTTTTCTAATATAATTGAAAACTCCTCTTCGAGCATATCCGGCGAATCATATCACTCAACAATACAGATTTCAGTTGTTTAAAGTGACTTTGATGAAGATCTATTTCTTCACAAATCTCAATAAATAATCAGTAAATCACAACATTTGAACTCTACCTTGATTATTCGATAAGTTAATCTTTCCGGTAAGCATACGTTTTGTGTGTCATCAAAAAATTAAAGGACGGGATTTTACTCACGCCACATTGTTATATAAATTCTTTGGCTTAAATCTTTACACAGTTATCAAATTGGAGATTAGTATCAGTATCTTTTTTTCCTTTGACACATTTCACCGTAGTTTCCCCTGCGGCTTTTTACTTTAATTTCAACACACGTAACTTCGACGCCGGAAGCGGAGAGGAATTTTGCTGAAAAGAAATAAAAATTAGATAAAAAGTGTTGTAATTCACGAAAACAAATGCCCTACTGGTTCGTTCTACTTTCTATCTTCTCTATTTCTAAATTCTTCCTTATTCAATAAATAATTAACCGGAAAAATTTATAGATTCCATTTTTAATGGTCGAATTAAAAATCCTATTTTCAATGCATTTTAAGCTCTTTTAAAACGATTCTTTTTTGGTTAATATTTTGATGTAAATTTTCGTATCCAGTCTATCCAGATTTACTGATCCAACGTTTTACTCAACCGATAAAGCATTAAGTCTCTATGCAAGAAATAAAAGTCGAATTATGGCAACCTTTGGACATAACTTTTACTTATTTAATGCAAGTACATGATTAATTCATTTACATATTCTTTTGTAAGTCAAGTAAACTAATTCTAATTTAAAAGTGGTTTCATTAACATAAAAGTCAATTTAATTTATAATTTGATCAGTATATTCTCATGTGCAATTTCTGTCGAATTGTTTCATTGTTTTCCGAAAATAAACACTTTTACGAGTGGCACAATAAGCTTTTTCAGATAATATGAGGTTGGACAGTATTATTTTTTGTATGATAACCAATATTATTATTAATAGAATCTAAATCCGAGCAGCCTCAATTAATTGATATTCGTTTAAAACAATGTAACGCAGTTTTCCAATGGCGATGTTACATAGAACAGAATAAATATCAACAGAAATTCTTTTTAACATTAATTACTAATGTGCATTAATAAATATATTTCGTACATCAGTAGTAATGCTGATTATGATAGCAGCTCCATGAATATCTCTCTCTTAACACTCATAATGAACAATATGCTTTGTTCATCGAAATCTTAGGTTTAAGGTCGACTTACACACATGTATTCGTGGTAAATTTGAATGAGCGGCAAATCGAATTATTTTTCATTTTCTTTCAACAATATCTGTTTTCTCCATCAGAAAAATAGGTCAAATAAATTAAATCTGTCTGAAAATACATTTTTGCAGATTTTAATTAAATATTTAATATTATTTCGTTAAAATTTTTGATAATAAATTTATATAGACTGGTACAGTGGGAAATATACAATTATAATCAATAATAAAGAAAACAATTTACTTATTGACAACGAGAGCTTAATAATAGCATCTAAATTTTATCTCGAGGAATGCGTTTCATGATTAATATCAAGTACAGTTTCCAAGTACAAACTCAAAGGTTTTATTTAATGTGAAATATTGTTTGCAAATCTGTTAGCTTTAATTCTCTCTTTTCATTATATAACAGATGGAAGTAGTCGAAGGATGAAGAAATGTCTCTATTCTGCGTGACACACAAAACTCCGCGTCGTCTGAATTACTGGTAGATCTGTCAAATCCGTGGCTCGTCACCGTCCATTGCACTGGAATTTATCGCAAGACTCAAAAGTGAAAACATTATGTTGAAGCAATTCCGCATCAGATACTATTCGCATGTATGATTGAAATCATAAATGGCACCCAATTTATCATCATCTAACGGAATTATTTAAACTATATCGATGAATATATCGTTCTTTCTTGCCGCGAATTTCTTGATTCCGTATCGTAGTGAAATTTCAAGTTTCAACAATAAATCGGATTCGATAAAAATCAACGAGCACGCTTACACATTCAGTGACATGGTCTCCTTTTGGGATCCATATTGTAGTGGTCGGAGAGGAAATATGGACCAGTGCATTGCGAGTAGATAATCACGTGTTCACCGCGTCAGTGGGGCGGTACAAGAAAAAGGTCGCCCTAGGCGTGTCTCTCGGATAGCGGGAATTCCTCGAATACCTGCTTGCGGTGCATCGAGCCCTTCTTTTTGGATTACGTCCCAGTATTTTATTTCGAAATAATCTCGCGTCGAAAAAGGTCTTCCTCTCCAAATCTCTCCCTCCCAAAGAATACTCCTGTACAAGGATGCTGGGAGATGGTCTGCCTTTCTTACAACGGGATCACCCTGCTACTTTAACGAGAGCGACCTTCGTTTCAATGACACTGGATCGCCTTCCTCCAAGTTGCTTCCTTATATATCGCCACTATCAATTGCAGTCCAGCAGTGGCTAGCAGGATGCACATTTACGTCCCACTTTCTTTCCTCTCTGCCTCTCTCTTTTTAGCCTTCACGGGCAGCCTAAAATCGCAGAAACTTAATAAACACAAAACATTTTTCCGAAGACGCACGAAATTTCAATTTCTATTTTTCCAGTTTTCTGAAGTCGATTTCTCCTTCCTTCCTCTCTGGAGAGTCTCCCCCGCCAAGTCGAAAGGCGAACGTGAAATAAATGAATACTCTAGATATGAATACATTAATCTGCGATCGGTTAGATAAGAGAGAAATTTCTAATGAATTGATGCATTAGATGATATTCTATTCCCTTCTTTGATACATCACAGAAAATTAAATGAAAAATATCAGCAGGAATTGGAGCACAAAGGCCAAATTTGACTCTACCTCAGACGGCATAAGATAGTTTTAATTCAAAATATTCGATTTTTATCTCGTAAAAAATAATGCTCCGCATTTATAAATTAGCACATGACAAAGAGTGGCACAATATCTGATTTTCGCGTCATTAACTATGATGTAAATGTGATCTCAATTTCTTCATTTTTTATTACCTAGGCAATTTTCCTTTTCGTCGCTGTTGATTGAGTTATTCACTTAAAAAGTGTCGTTTTGCCTTTTATTTTTTCATCGTGAATTTTAGATCTGAGAAACGCTGATGGTAAGAGTACTTATTTATTAGATGTATACAGTAAATTTCTGCAATAGTGTCCCTTGCGGGTACTGTAATCATCCATGAGGTCTCTCGTCACAAGAGAATTTTATTCCATTGCCGATCATTTTTCTTTCTCGGTCTAATTCTTCTAATTTAAGATCAGCAATAAGGTACCAGAAAAAATATTGATGTGGTGGATTTTTTTAAATTGTAGTTTTTATTTTATTTTTCACCTCCCTTAGGATTTGGCCTTAATTTCCATAAATGATTATTGGGGGTGGTGAAATGGAGCCAAGGATAGTATGAAAAAGTTTGGGAAACACTTAATTGGGCAATTTTCAGAATTTAGCGAAGCACAAACATTTTTCATACCCCAATGTATCTATTACATAGCTTTGAACCAATTTCCTCTAATTTAGTTGAAAAATTAACTAAGAATTATTTATAGAATAAAACGAAGGTATTGAATAATATTCAACCATCAGCGGCCTTCCTTTATTATAAAGAATCTTTTGGGTAATTTTTTGTTATCGATTTGCATTTTTACTTAATATGTTGAAATAGGAAAAACTAGTACTACGTTCGTTTTCCATAAGAAGAGTAAGCTATAGATGTCTGCTTCCTCTAACTGCCCTGAAGCGATTATTTTCTATGCCATAAGCAGCACTTCGGTTCGTTCCTTATTTTTCTCGATGCACCGTATTTTGCTATCTCCAAATAAGCTAAATGATTCTCGATGGCAGTTTTCGAAAGAAGTATAATTTTTCATGAGATATGATTAATCACAATCGATCATTCAAGTCACATCCGTTTCACTATTAAAGACTAAAGGTGACAAAAAAGAAAACAGTTGCAGAATTAAGCCAGGGTTGAGTGGATTGACCGGTAACGGAATCTAGGTCAGTTGACTACTGACCGGAGATCAAGCCTTATTTTTGACCACTTTAAATGTCACTTGCAACCCTTGAAAGATTATTCCAAATAAAGACAAATGGACATGAATATGAATGGAAGACTCATAGCTCTGAAGTGATTGTTTTCATCTTCTCCGTAAATACCATAGAGCAGTAGTAGCAAAACATTTTTCGTCTAAGTGACAAATTATGCTCATTTCTTACATTCTTATGCTCATTATGAGCTTAATGTCTTTTTTAATTAAGAACAAGGATTCACGAAAGGCAATCTCATTAATTTGTTAGATTGAATATTTTCATTGATTTATAACTGTTACAGTGACGTCACAGTTTCGTGCGCCAGAAAAAACGTTATCACGTGCCATAAGCTTGCCATCCTCGCACCCAAGAGAAGTATAAATATTGGTTCAAATAACACGAGGTTTTCGAGACATTGTTCATTACACACTTTCTATACTGTGGCACGCACTCACACGCAGGATGGCTTTGTGTTATGTTTCATGCATTGAGACGTAATTGGGATAGGACTTGATTTCGACTGATTTATGATAAAAATAGGGAAAAAACATATGAATGAGTGAAGAGTATTCTATAATCTGCAAACCCAGGATTCAGAAGGAGCTAAAAGTAAAGGGATCGTGATAAAAATTAACTGTAAAAATATCTTTTGGGATTAGGTTTCTCGATTTTAAACGAGAGCGAAACAAGATTAAAATACATACATACAAAGGACAAAGGCGAAATAGAATGTTAAGGTGCAAAAAATACGACTCCGTTCTACACATAAATGTGGCTTTTTTGTAACTTTCGTGAAGAATAAAAATTGAAGATTGTGTAAGGGCGAGCATGTAAATTAGCAAGAATTCAGGAAAATATCTCTTAATAGGTTGATGTTACTACTTTGAGTCACGTTTTTAGAACTTCATTTCAGTAAATTAGGGACCATATTTTCAATTAATCAACTTTTACTACTGCGATTTTGTTGCTAATAACCTTTTGATTTCAATCAAAGTAATTTTCCTTCCGTGAACCAAAGTTTCCATTATATTTCCCATCAATAGTGCACTATTAGATCCGCATAGTGTATTCATGATTTAAAAGTCATCGAGAAGTTATTCTCGTAAAAGCCGTTTGGTAACCTTGAGAAAGAATCTTGTTTTTTTGTAAGATTAACTAGCCGGAAAATAGTTGAATTCCAATGCAAAAATGGATGAATTTTAGTAAACGATACCAATCTGAAATGAGAATGCAAACCTTTACTTCCACATTATTTCTATTAATTAACCGTGTTTGTATTATAACTTAACTTTTCAGATTTATAATCATTTAATCAAGTGTTTAGAGAATAACATCATAACATCGATTAAATGTAAATTCTTTTCATAAAATAAAAAGAAGTTACCTTTATCGATTTAATAAAACATTAAATTACGCGGAAATTTTCCTCTTTCCTGTTACGTATCCCGATATGATACCGGAAGGTATTTGTGCCTTTTATGGGTGAAATCAAGAAATAGTCCAAATTAATTGGAAGGAAAAGTATATGAATTTCATTGAAGTATATCGATCAAAGCGGTCTCTCTCTCGAAGTGTGAAATTCAAACTTCTAATGCTATTCACCGTATCCGCTGACCTCAAAGATTGATAATTGCCACGCATTTTCATAATGAGATTTCCGAGTCTACGATTTCTGATACCGCCTTGATTATCAATAAACCAAATATTACTTCCGGTATTATATATTATACATCAATATTACGACGCTTACCTTATTTAAAAATATAAATTTGGTATGGATGATGAAAAACTTTATATATATAATATTTTTAATGGTATTCGATATGTAGTGGCCTTTAAGGCCACTTTAAACCCCCTCGGGTAAGACAGGGAATTTGGGAATTTTAGAATTAGTACTATAATTATAAACCCTTAAAAGACTCAATACAATATAATGAATAAGATTCCGTGAAACTTAGTGGAATATAAAACAGTCCACTTTGCAAAACTTAAAGAAAAATACACGCCGGTTAAGAAGTTTCGGCGCAAATCACGCCATCATCAGAACAGAACCTGCAAATACCCTAGTTAACTTGCGTGGTTTTTGTACAAGTTTTACAGTATGGACTGTTTTTTTAGAATAAATAGAATGTGGTAATACAGGGAGCGACGTTAAGAGTTGAGAATGCGGAATGAGTAATCGTTCTTCACGAGGGTTAATGGAATTGCAATTTTAAAAGTATACGAGTGTTGTTTTTCCTGAAATCGCTTCGCCATACGTCATTAAATTAGACTAAAATTGTTTTCCTCCTCTTTTGTCTCGAAAAACGTACTGTGACTTTTCAAACCTAAATTTGGTCTTCGCAAGGGGATTTTTTAAATAAATTAGCTCAAAATAATGGCACTGCTCCTTCATACCCCTAGTATGTTTTACACAAAATTTTATCAGATTTGTGTTGGTTTTGCGGGTATTCTATTTCAATTTCGTAAAAATAACTCGATAAAAATAAGAGGAAATTAATAACCAGAAAATCCAGCTGCATTAAGTCAACACCAATAACCCATAACAACTTATTTCAACAGATTGGAAGTGTAAATTGAGCAGTCCTGAAAGAAGTAATCTCTATTAATACCCGTTTAAGGGTAGGTAGTTGATTTGAGATGAAAATAAATTCAGAAGAGAATGACAATAATCACTCAAAAATTGTGTCGTTAATCTCCCTTAAATAACAAGATGTTTTATATAGCGTCTGCAGGTACACTACACCGTTCCCAATCCCATATCTCCTTTGTAGATATCTGATTCACTACTCACAACGAAATAGAGGAATATTTACTAACGATAAATTATTTAAATAAAGGTCAAAGATTTAATATAATTTCCAATTGAAGATTATAATTTAAAATTCTCATCCCCAATTTAAACGCCGAAAGATTCTCCGAAGGTGAGAACTGAATGAGTGCTAGGAGTTGACACTAGCCTGCAACTGATAATAGATTAGGAATGTATCGAAAAGCTTGATTTCAGGTATGCTGCCTTTTCGCGGCACATGCCTATGCACAGTACCAGCCGGATGAAGTTGAGCCAGGAAGACTGCAGCCTCGACCGCCCTCAAGGGTTCGTTTAGCGCCTCAATCTGGACCAAATGGAGAACTCGGGCGGCAAGGTCTTCCGGTTGCTCCCAGACGTCGACCCATTCCTGCCGGCGCCTTTCCCGTTCCTCTGCAAGGTCAGAGCAACAGAGGGCGACTGCAACTGCCTCCTCTGGCTTCACCACAACCATCGCCGATTCAACAATCGTATCCTTCAACCCTGAAGCCAACCCCTGTCAGAGAGGAGCCTCCAGCGCAGAATGCTATCCCTCAACCAACCTTCTCCGCATTAGCAGGGGAAGAGTTACTGGACGATGATGAAGATGATGTGATTACTCCAAGACCCTCGTCTCCTTCCACACAGCCCCAATATCTGCCTTCGCAAATACCTAGAACTACGGCGCAGCCTCCGCCACTGGCATACCGCCTCCAGCAGGTATCGAGGCCGAAGGCTCCTCCTGCATTCAGACCAGAGACAAGAAATACCCAGCTGTCACAAGATGTTCCAGTCAGACAGAGCAGGCCTCAGGTAAGCTAAACGGAACTACAGTATTCTGATTCTTAGGTGCTTACGTGAAAATCTATGTAATTTATACTAAACTCTGCTTCCAAATCTTTAATTTTACTTATATCCTACCTAATTATACCTAAATACTAACTTTTATAATTAAATTACTTAATTAAAGGAAAATTATTTTCTTTATATCACCTTTAATAAGAATGTGTCGCCTAGTTTCCGTCTAATTCCTATTTATGATCTTTGGTACCCAGTCAATTCTCGGCATTCATTCAATACGAACGTCATATATTTGCATGGATATATTTGTAACTATTAGTGCTAAAGTCGAAAAATTATGTCTACCAAATTAAGCAACATACATTTGTACGCCTTATATTTTTCATACATATTAGCATGAAAAGAGCAGAACCGTGGCTCATTAGACACTCTGGTGTACCGGATGTATTATTATTAAATATATTTTAATTTCTCTATGACCTCAAGTACCCCAGCTTCCGTAATTGATTTGGTAGTATGATTGTGGTATCTTAAGACGGAACAGTGGCGTGGCGTGCCTTGGCGGGGCCCAGTATAAAAATTTGTTTGGGGGCCCTTAGGAAGGGTAAAGATTTCTCACAAAAGAAAAAAAAAAACGTTTGCATAAAATTAAAAGAAATATTTATTCATCATAATTATCTATCTGTCACTTTTTCCAGAATTTTTACAAACAATTCAAATTAAATATACGCTCTCCTTGCCTTTTTTCGGGCAAACTGATTTATTAAATCATTTATAGCTGATAATGACTTTAGTTTTTCTAAAGTTTCTGCCTCTATAGACAAATTTGGGAAGTTTTTATTAATTTTTGCTTACGCACGTTGGGGGCCCCCGTGTAATTGATACGGCAGATACGGCGGTAGCTACGCCCCTGAGACGGAACTTTCGTCCTTTTCGTACCGGAATTGAGTTTCATTAATACACTCCCACATTATCTGTTATATTTTTAAATTTATTTTTAGTTCAAGGGTGTGAAACATATGTAGCCCTACTTAATAAAAATCAAAGAACGTTTTGTATTTGTTTCTCAAAATGAATCATAGCAAATAAAATTGCGTACTCTACCAAACTGTTTTTCAAAGAACTAGACAATTATTGTTTTGATATTAGTAGATATAGGTTTTATTTATGGGTAGATACATATAGCAAGTAAAACTAAGAATAAAAGGAGTTATTTCTTAAAATCTATCGGAATAAAGCATAGCATTCTTAACGTACGCTACTACTCAATTAGATCGTCATATTCTCTTTCAAACTTGTAGGAATTAGGTCACTTATGTAGACTTTACTTGAAATCACATTTTACTCTTCACATTCATATTTCAGTCGCGACCACAGGTGTCCGCTCCCACAGAGCAGAGAGAGCGAGGACCCGAACGAGAGAGGGCCCCAGTTTCTCAGTCCGTTCGACGTTACAGGGAGGATCGGCCCGATGGAAGTATTGTTTGGGGATTCGAAAACGATGATGGATCCTTCAAAGAAGAGATCATTGGAGCTGACTGCATAGTGCGAGGGAAGTATGGATACATAGACCCCGACGGTGTAAGGCGAGAATACGACTACACAAGTGGAAATCCATGCGAAAGAGACGAACAAGGTCGTTTGATTCCAGATGAATTTGCAGGTGATGGAGGCCAGTATTCACAGCCTGAGGTAGTGAACGACCTGCCCATCAACGTGAAACACAAAGCTAGACGACCGCATCAATAGTTAGTTAATCAGACTATCCAAATTTTGCCGTTTAATCAGTGTATTCCGTTATGGTTAAAATTATTTTGGCAATGATGAGTAAGAAAAAATCTTGTTGGTCAGCAGAGATAAATTTTCATCATACCTCATCCAAAGAAATTTGATCTTTCCTTATTTAATGCTGACTCGAAGTTAAAACTTCCTATTCATGCAAATCATCTCCGCCAGCTTTTAAAAGAACGTTTTTCTCCGTTACATTCATCGAACATCATCAAATTGTTACTTTTATTTACAAAAGTACATTTTTAATAAAGTAAAATATGTCTCTATTTTTTGTTTTTTATTATATAAAAGATTTCAGCAGTTAAGACCTGTTCGTATTGGCTTTGCTACATAAAGGAGCAATTATTCGAGAACCTGCGTACTTGTACCATAGACCTGTAACAGTACACTTGTCTGGAGAGTTTTCAGCCCAAGAGAATGTTTAAACCTCGACTGTCTCTCATGAGGTACTGTAATCCCTGGTGAGGTAGAAATGAGGCTTACTTTGCCAGATGAGAAGTGAATTAGCTGACTTGCTTTTTTCAGGAGACAGAATGCCATCAATGGAACACATCCAATTAAGTAAGTGTAGCACAATAATACTGTGAGGAACACTTTTTATAGTATTCATTCGGTATTAACTAGATTGAACACCATTGTTCAGCATTATCCATACCTTAGCTTACATTATTATCACAGCCATGAAAGTAAGTGAAAGATAAAATTGTCTCTATCTTGTACATACATACCAAAAGCCAAACCACCAATTTCCAACAATCAATATACAGCTGTAGGAAAAACAAGTTTTATATCGATTACGTGTAAGTACAGAATTTTTTTATTTAAATTTAGTATAATACTTTTGGAGCATTGATGTAGGGGCAAATTTTCCAGTGTGGAAAACCTAAGTATATTTTTCGAATTATACTGAAAGTCATTTATATGATTTCCTAGAATGCCTACAATAGCCAAGAGTATAGAATTAGAATGTATCTGAGCTTGCTGAATAATGCTGAGTCTTTTATACCAAATCAATATTTAGCAATAAATTGGCTAATCTTTTAATGTGAAAAACCAGTGTGGGAATGCTGCTCCTGCTACACTACACCACTTTTTTGAAGGATTTTAGCACTATTTTGGGCATTTATGCAAGATTTGGCACTAGAGCCCAAGCCTTTTAACACAGTATTTCCATAGGGCTCATTAGTTTTGATTGGACACCTCTTATGTATATGAAAAGATTTGTTAGACCATCTTACCAATTCCACCCATATAGGCTACGTTATTTTAAAAAAGGATTGCTTCTCAATTTTTCTTTTCTTGCATTTAATAATGAGCATTACTTGATGTAGGATGAATTACTTAGCAGTATGTTACTGTCAAGGTAATAGTCATCATAAGATAGTGACACAGCCAGGAATTGCCAATGGGGGGTGGGGGTTCCAAGGCTGCAGAGAAAACAAAAAATGTCTACCTTACAGAGCTGGTATATTTATGCCCGCTACTTACTACAATATATGTGAATTCTTTCAAAAACTAAATGCATTAAAAACTAGAGGAGTTTAACGCTTATGTGGCCAACTTATTACACTTCCCAAGATAGTAGTTTACATAAGCGAACAATTGGAAACTTATTATCATGAGTGTTGCTTGGATTTCTGGTTTGGATATGTCCAATATCAAATAAAAACTCATTTTATTTTCTATGCTAAAGTTTTTTAGTGTTGTTGATATGAGCTTCCCGAGTCTTTTTTTGGCAAGCGATATAAAACGTAACATTCACTCATTAGATCCCCCACATTGGCCCGCCTAAGCTAATTTGAATATCTTTTGTTATTTAACTATATCATCAGCAGATTTTGGAATTTAATTGAAAAAATACAGTATACTCTTGATTATAGGTGATATTATAATTGAATTTGCAGAATTAAAGTTGTATACCAAGGTGAAAGAATGAAGGCGTCAACTTACAATTATTTAGACTAAGTAATAGGTGGTTTAACCAGCAGAGAGCTGATGCAAACCCAGTCTTACACACTGAGTGATCAAAGAAAACAAAAATTTGAATGGGCATTGCATGACCACGTGGTTGACAGGATAAGTCATGAGATTCAATCACCAGAGATAGAATTGGCTGCATTGAAAAGGAAGCTGAAGAATTTTATTCCAAGTTTTAATAGTTCATAAAATTTACTTCAAGTCACAGTTCCAATAAATATGTGTGTAACTTACTTATTACTTACAATAACTTTCAGCTGACTGATTTGCTTCCAAAATGGTATATTATTAAGAATATCATCGCAAGTTAATTTTTACTGATATCTTGTATTGCTCCAATACTTTTTCAAATTTCCACAGAAATCCAGTAATCGAATTATTTTCGTAAGTATACATCAAGTTAACAGGCAATCATAAAATAAGGATCAGTATATTTTCCATAATCCCGAGTAATGAAGAGTCGACTGTGAAGACTTTTAATCGTCCAGAATGCTAAATAAAGGATTCGACTCTTCCAATCTCTCATTTCCAAGGCAGAGAGGCATATAAAGAGTTCAGTAGCATCAAAAGAAATAAATAATGTCCTCCTAAAACATTCATATCTACATGATCAGTGATAAATCTACACATATGAGATATTCGGTAGTTATACATATAACATGAGAGAGAACCAATTGATACCTAACTATTTTTCAGCACAATAAAGAATTTTATTTTGAAATTTTGGAGTGAAGCACAGGACATTTAAAAATACATCTCATGGCATTTGATACAGGCAGATAGTTAGGATTATGTTCACATTGAATGAGTCCTGAAAGATGTAGGTAATAAATGGTCCTGAGAAGAATTGCCATACCCATTATATGCTTTGATTCCAATCTGAACTTATGAATTATGAACAAATAATTAATTAAAATACTATGAAAGTTTTAGTGAAGCTTCACAACAATAGAAATAATTTGCCTATTTTAGATGAATTTACTTTTTGAGACCTTGTTCATACTTTGTGATAAAACATGAGAATGAAGTGTTTTATATAGAAATTATGAAGTTCATCTGAGTTAACCATTCAAAAAAACATTTAAGAATAAATAAGAATTGCAGGCCATGGTCATTTCTGTTTTACTTTTCAATACTTCATGCACCATTGCCTCCCCTGTGCTAGTGTCCTGTGTTTATTGAATGTCAAGAATAAATTGTGGCGAATAATTACTTAGATATCGAGGAGCTTGACTTAGTAGTCCCTATTATACCAGTGTTTCACATAGCACAAATTCACGAGACACAAAAAAGTCAAGGAACGTAACTTGGCGCAATGTGAGGGTTTATGGTTCAGCCATTCTGTTTTATTGAGGTTTTGGTTAAGATAAGGTCTACTGATGATTTTCTGAATTGGAGAAAATTTTAAAACCATTATAAGCTTTTTATTGCTGTTGTATTTATTTAATATTTGGTGGTGCTATTATGCAAAACATGTCTCTATTATAGCTTCCATTGCTTCAACTTGTTACCAATTGCATTCAGATAGTTCAAGAGCAAGCATATCTAATTTCAAACAATTATTATTACCTTTTCTGCCAAATTGGTTTTGTCAATTAAGTTTGATTTAATTTTATTTAAATAAAATTGAAATTAATAAGCTACACTGAATGTATAATTCAATATGGTTGTAACCTCAGGATGTATTAGCAGTCTTCTCTATGCTTATTGTTTCATTTAAACAGACTTTTGTATTTCACTTTACATTATGCTTCACCTAAATGCAGTCTCTGTATGTGGATGGTGACAATTAGCATCTATCCGACACCTATTTCCCCCTATTTTCCAAATGAAATTGAGCACATTTGATTGTAACAATTTTATATCAATAAAAATCCTACATCTTTATCTTATCACGATAGCTTTCACTAATCCCAATCAGAAATGCAGGCTTTTCTAGACTTTTAGCAGAAATTAAATTTGGTTTGGTCTTTCAATTATTTCCACTTTTTTATGTATTCTATTGACAACTGTCTTTTTCATATATTTTAGTTTTACAATGGATTGTTCACTTGGCCCATTTTTCAGTTGGGAATACTATTTCTTGAGAGGTTCATTTTTTAATTTTTCTCAACCAAGAAACTTTCAGTGGTCTCAATGTTTTACCTTTATTTTTTAGTACATTCTTCTTTATAATTTGTAAACTAGATAGAGTTGATCTAAGAGGGCACTTTATGGTGTCTATATCACCTACTTATAGACTTATTAACCACAGAATGTATTCATCCAAAGAAGTTAAAGAAATCAAAACAAGAAATCAATTCTAGTGATATATGGTGGAACTTCATTTTTCAAAAAACACCAAAAATGAAACACAACACACTTGTACTAATTCCACAAATTTAATATAGCTGTTTACCGGTTTCGGTGACACAGCACCATCCTCAGAACAAGAAGTTTAACTTCTTGTTCTGAGGATGGTGCTGTGTCACCGAAACCGGTAAACAGCTATATTAAATTTGTGGAATTAGTACAAGTGTGTTGTTTCATTTTTGGTGTTTTTTGAAAAATCAAAACAATTAAATATGGAATTGATAAATTAAATAAACAGATATAATTGTGGCTGAAGTTCACTCGGGTTGCAAGTCATGTGGTTTCTTCGATGTCTCTTGACGTTTCGGTCCCTGTCTCTGGAACCATCTTCAGGAACTTCGTTTCCTTTAAACTCTTCAACTTTGTTCCTGAAGATGGTTTTGGAGATAAGGACCGGAATGTCGAGAGACATCGAAGAAAGCACCCGGCTTGCAACCCAAGAGAACTTCATCCACAATATTCACCGGGAAAGCACCAGATCCTTTCAAACAGAAATAACTGTTTAAAGGTCTTCTACAACAGCAGTATAACTATTTGTTGGTTAAATAATAACAAAATTAATTACTAATAAAACTTAAATCACAAAATGTTGCTTTTTATGTAATATTTATCCATATTAAATTACGGTATGATAAGTCACTAAAGAGGGAGAATAGAAAGAAAATAAATACATTATAGCAAATAAAGAAAGCAAAAATTACCATTAAATTCAATTCAAAGAATGGAGGTAACACAATTCTCTTCCAAATGACATTTAATTCTTTTTCTTTTATTACATAAAAATGGAATACCTTTAATCAAACCTGCAACACAAAAACAAGTAATAAAATGGCAATGAAAAAAAAGATGAAAATACATTCAACAGTATATCACCACTCAACTATGTTCCATTCTTCAAAAACAACTGAAATGAAGTAGACAGCAATTTGGTGTTGGTCAGGTTAAAATTAAATAACGTAACAGCTGTCATGACTTTCAATTTCATTTCAGTTAAGTCACAAAATTATACATCAATAAGTTCATAGATTCGAGCATAGCACTTCACTATATAAAAAATCTAGAGGATAAGATGAAGAAAGAAAACTCAGTACGGCCTCCTGTTCCTTCGGAGGGGCATTGCTTGCTTTGGTGGAGTGATTGAGATATCCATATAATCTCCGATGCAAAATCTGGAAATTAAAATATGATAGAGAGGTTAAGTATGCTTGCAGTCTAAATTCTTACTTTCCAAAATATGAGAATTTTGAAATTTTGCTACAACTATTTAAGGACGTCTGCAAGGAAATAATCCATTAAGAAGAAATAATAACAAAACTTTCAATTGACAATAGCCTAATATACAGAAAAGTATCTAAGGGGTACCTATGCATATACTATGCTATACATGAGAGCTACCTAATTTAAGAGTATGTTGGCTACTCACTAACTAAAAGTGTACCATATCATCAACCAATGCACAAAAGAAAAGCAAATTTGGCAAGAAGAAATCTAAATCAAACATAAATGATTTCTGATAGAAATGAAATATTTATAAGGCACAATTTTAAAGTTGCATAGTATGTTCTTCAGCTGGAACAAAGCTAGTAAAATGTCATTTTGAGTATTACGAGAGTAATTCTGAATGTATGCAACTGAGGGAATAAGACAGATCTACCTATTGTACCAAATTAACAACCAGTAAATCTTAAGAAAAATAGCAAAAAGGAAATGAGGAAATCCATACTAAAAAGAAGAAAGGTCTTTCCAAGACAAATTGTAATGAAAGCATATAACCAAGTTGCTAAGTTGCAAAATCGGGCAGAACACAAAGTGCATTTTCTTTAAAAATTTATGAATTGAAATTTAAAAGTAGATAATTTTGAGCCATAAAATGATTTCTTATGTAGAGGACTCATCTCCATTCCTAAAAGACAATGTCATTGCAGAGTAAATTACTTTGAGTATAAAATTAAACAGCTTCAGAAACTATAACCAAGTTAGGTTATAGGTTTTCTTCTAATGCAAAGAAGAATTTAGGCAGAATTGTCATAATATGCATTATGATAATAAAATAATATAAGCAGCTTTTTGATTTTTCTTTGGTACATTTAAGTTGGATAAGAAAAAAACTCATTTAAGAAAGATATCAAATTTGGAAGGGCATTAATTTGCAACTGGTCAAGCTGAAAGTGATCAATTCCTATGACTGTCACAAGAGCACTCACCAATCTGAAAACACATAACAGAAGGCAAAAATATTTATCTTGTTTCATCCTATTACAGAAGTGAACCGTGAAAACTGATCCAATTCATAATGTGATCGAGATTGCCTGGGACGAGTGAAGCAAAACCAGTACTAAAGATGTTGGAATTACTATCCATCCATAATTGGAGAGCTAAGGTACAACAAGAAAGATCAACTCTTTGCACCAAATTTAACTCATGTAAAAGTAATTCTTAAAAATTTATAATAATACAATGTTACCAATGCTTCTTGGGAGCATACATTTCCTACACTTTAAAATGTATTATGGTAAAAATAATAACGAGATATAAGTCTTGACTACAGGAGATCAGCTGGTTGAGGAAATGGATATATTTGATTGAAATAATAAAAATGTAAACTCTATACAGAACAGATACACCTGTCAGGCTGTGAGTAAAGAAAGTCAAATTATATGGACACTCCGAGAAGAGAACAAATTATTAAATCTGGATAGTTTTAGGTAAAAATCAGTACAAAATTCACTAAAGTAATCACGGAATTACATCTAACAATAAACAATGATTTAAGACAGTTTCAGATCACTCATGTCTATCTACATGAACAGAGAATTTAGAAAATCTCAATTTAAGCCTACTGATTTTCTTACTTTGTTAATGATGAAAGTCTAACCTAATTACCTACTGAGTAACACAATGAATTCCTTGGGGATTACTTTAGCCTTCACTTCATGGAACTTTCTAATGTAATTCATGATGAATAAATACACTAGAATATTTTGGCTTTCACAGGAAAAGTTATGTAGATATAAGAGAAGTAATTTGTAATAAAACTTTTCCTGTGGAAACTAAAATATTTCGGTCTATTTATTAACCATGAAAAATACTAGAATTCCTTTTTGCTTGTACAATATAATACCTAGACCGTGAAAGATATAGTACGAAAAAATATTGTTAATGATTAAAACACCCTTATGAATATAGAAATCAATCAGCATGAGCAATCATTTTTTTTAAGCAAGCTAAGAAAAACCATAATGATGAAATTTAAAATACCTTTTTTCTCTACAGATTGATCCGTTACTTGATTATTTTCAAAACCTTATTGCAGACAGTTGGGTTTGTCGATAATTACTAAGATATTTTACTTCAACATGCAAACAAAAGTCAGATATACGAATAAAATTACAAAAGCTGGAAGAATTATCATTTACTAGGAATGAAATATATAATTAGCAGATATGAAATATTGCTTTCCAAGAATAGTTTATACTGCAACTACGATGCGAAAAAAAATAAAAATTTAAAAAAAGCTTATAATGACTGCAAGCTAACACTAAATTATGATCGCTATGACCCACCGGCATTGACTTAACGTTTTCCCATCATCTGCACCCTTTTGTCCAGAACATGTAGTTCCTATTTCTCGCATACGATATCCAGCATTCCTCATATCAGGAAAAACTAATGCAAAGTCAAAATAGGTTCCTTTCCGTTTAGCTTCAGGATTCACATCTTTAACGAGACTTGTAATTTCACGAAGAGTGGCGTCCATCCTGAAAAGGGAAAACACAAACCATCAGAAAATGATACTCTAAAACCCTAAATGCTATTCTTAGTTATGCTTTGTCAAATTTTTAACTAATTAGGCAGTTAACAATAATACAGTTTTCATACGCCGGCAATAAAAATATTTAATGTCTAAAATTCGTAAAAGCTACTTCTTTTCTTGGCTCTGCTAAGTTTTGACTTATTGCAAGCTGTTTATAGTTACATCAGAAAATAGGCAGAGGTATGAAATTAAATTGAAACTTTTTAAGTTATCGAGAAGCCTCGTAAGCCATACCAGGTGTATATTTGTAATTCATTAGCTGGGACGTTTCCTCGGCTATATTCCATTACATTATGATGACGCCCAGTACTGCAAAAAACTCGAAGGAGTAGTGGACAAGTCTGAAAGAAAGCAACAGCTATTAAAGCGTTCCTTAAAGTGTAGTCTATTATTACAAACACGAGTATACAATTTTCAAGCCAACCTTACCTTTTCTCGGTCAACAGGTTTCTCTGGTTCCGGCTTTTCCTCCACGATCATAGATTCCAAAGCTCCAGAAGCCATCGTCGGTCTCTCAATATAGTGTCAATCGCAAATATTTAAAGATAACGTAGGGTACCAAAAGAGCCTCTTGATTCCTTGTTATTATCAAATAAATGACGATCACAACAAGCGCATTGCGCGCAACAAACACAGATGGATAGCAGCGCCAAATATTGAGTTAAGGCCAACTTTAGAACCAAACTTCATAACATTTCCGCCGTAGTCGGTCAATTTTGGTGATCTCGGGATTTTCTTTGATTTTGTAATTTAATACTTGAACTGCTCGTAAATGATATAGAGATAACTAGTATTAGCTAGGAGGACACTGATACCAGATGTTATGAACTGATACGTAGTAATAAGGTAATTGTCAGAAGTTGGTTCTTTAAAATTTATGAGAAAAAGTTGTGGGACGAAGTTAACATTAGTAGTAGAAAAATTATCGTGATATTACGTTATTATTGTCAGTAATTTGACAGTAGCCATTACTAATGAGCTTATTTGACAATGTATGAAGTATAATTATTGGTCGGTGAATTCTAAAATTTCCTAAATTACTCGTTTTTGTTGATTGAAAATGGAAATATTTCTTTTTCCAGGTTCTCCTGCTCTTCGATTTATTTCAAACTGCTGGAGAAGAAATCCATACCTTGTTAACTGGAGTAAAACTTGTGGTGCAAAATTGTTAATGGAATGGCAACTAGTGAAGATCATGATTTAGACAAAACTGGAAGCGGAGATGGAGATAACCAGGAAACTAATGGAATCATCATAAATGCGGTAGATGGTCTACCAAATGTTCATCCTAACTACCAAGATCTACCAAATGCTGGTACTATTCGTATGCCAGATAATTGGGCTGAAAATGATATAACGCTTGCGGAAGAGAGAGGTATTGATAGCGGCGGCAGAAAACGATTGGAAGATTTGGTGTCTGACGAAGATCTTCCAACTTCCCTTATCGTAACTAACCTACATCCATCCGTTTTTAAACAAGAGGAACGTAGGGTAAGAAAAGTTTCAAATTGCCCATAGCTGTTTTATGAATGTATTACTGCAGCATAGTTAGGTACGTTCTGTAAATTTGTCTAGTAAATAATATTGAACTTCATTTGGTTTTTCCTATTTACCACCTTCAGAAAGAGCTGGAAGTTCTCTTTGCTCGTTTTGGTGAACCTGTGACGTTCCAATTTTTTCGAAGTTTTCGGCGCATGAGAGTAAATTACACCTGTCCTGCCGCTGCTGCATCAGCTCGACTGAATTTGCATCGGATGCAAGTGGGAGAAAGTCAAATCAACTGCTACTTTGCTCAGGTTTGTTGCTCGTAACAAACGCATTTGGCTTTATAGTGTACTCTTGCGATTTGTTAAAGTATATTGAAAGCACAAACTAACATTCCAGTTGTTTCTATTTTTTAGCCTGTCTCTCCTATCGATGGAGATGATCAACACCTACACCCTCCTGCACCGGTACGGCAGTTCCTTATATCACCTCCTGCGTCACCGCCAGTAGGTTGGGAACCAAGAGATGAAGCAGAGCCCTTGGTGAACTATGACCTTCTTGCTGCAATAGCAAACCTCACTCCAGGTATTTTGCACAAGAAATCAAGATGAGCTGCTCAATATCTGCTATGTAATTTTTGTAATGCTACCAACACTAGTATTGATCAGATTTGATAATAATTATTTGAAAATTGCATGTATATTCAAAGTGACCAGGACGTTTATTTTTTGGATTTGTGTTATTGGGTTTTATGATTGAACTGTTGTGATGCATTATACAAATCTCTTGGAATTTTTTGTATGAAGTTTTCTGTAATCTTTATTATTACATGATTACTTTCAGTTACTCTCTATCTTCTCAGAAAATTCAATTAATTATTAATTCTTAATCTGGAAAATTTTACCATTGTTTTTACTGGAGAAAAATATTTAAGTTAAACAGTGATTTTCTGGTAGATGTTGGTAAGGCTAGATTACAAACCTTCAATCTGAATGAATGCTAATTTTATGAGGTTTTATCTAGAAGACAAAGTGGTACAAACAAGCACACACACTAATGCCAACCAATTTTTGCCTTAAACATGTATGTTTTCTTTTATTTCTGGATTGCATTTGCTTATTATTTGTGTGTGCCTTATATTTTCTTATGTTGCATTATTTCAGATTTTTCTTGTCATCCAAGTTATTTCATTGTAGATTTTGAAAATTCCTCCATTTATGTTGTTGTAATCCTATTAATAATGCAGTTTGCCAAAAAATTCCTTTTATTGTTTTTTATAAAACAATTTTATCATAATTGTATTGTATTTAAATATTAGTTTAGAAACACATTTTTGTATATATTCTTAACACGTTTATGTGAATGAGAATGTATTTAGACATTACACCTAGTTTAATCCAGTTTCTAATAGGAAATGAGAGTCCATGTAATAAAATTTATTATAAGATTGAATTTGAATTAGCTTTAAAACATAATCTGAATGGTCTCAAATATTCTAAATTGTGAAATGATTTATTATTGAAATTATCAGATTTTGGAGTTATCTAATTTTAGATGTATCATATAGCTTTACACGTTCATTTATTTTTTCAGCTTAAAACATACTGAATACTATGTTTATAAAATATTAAATTTATCAGTTTAGTCAAAGTATAAATATTTGGGAAAACTCCGCATCAATTAAAATTACTTGCTGCTCAATTTCTAAGATTAATTTAAATTTCAAAATCTCTTCAGGAACTGTGTAAATGAATGCATTTTTTAATTTCAGGTGAGACCCGTGAATTACATCCACAATCGAGCGGACAGCCTGGTATTGTGGTTCATGTATGTGAAGAAGCTCCTCTCGGCAAAGTGCTGAGCACTAATGAATGCAAACCACGTATTGTGCAAACTCGGTGTCCAGAGCACTGAAATCAGATTCCTTATTGTCTTCAAATATCATATTGCTGTCAGTGTAAAGTGGTTGTGACAGTGTTGAAATCCTTGGTTAAATGTCTATTTTCTGTTAGCAAGCAACTCTTGACAGAAAATAAAATTTTAACAATTAGGGTCTGAATTGAAACGGGAGGATATTTTGGAACCTAATTAAAAACTAAAGGCATAGTTTGTTTTGATAATCTTTTAAGTTTCTGAGTTTTTATTGTTATGTTGTAGATTCTGTGAAAGTAACCGTTTATATGATTTAACTACTATGGAGGGTTTTTCTTTCAAGCCGTTTTTGTGTTAAATAGCTTATTAAATCCACGTCTTTGTTTCACTTTCACAACCACTCAACTTTTGTGTGGCAAAAATTATCAATTTTGGTGTAGAGCATGTTTTAACATATCTGATATTGTTGTAAATATGTCCTTATATTTGTTGTTTACAAATTTTGTCTATGTTTATATATTTATTTTGTGTGGGTATTTAAATAAGCCTCTACAGAAGAGGCTTGCTTGGATCACTTTTGAAATGAAAAACTTCCCTATTAATTTTGCTAAGTGTTCAAATATCAATCTATATATATATTTCTCTCAGGAAATCTTTTCTAAGCCATTCTGTTCGATTTGGACCATCATTTATGTATTATACATATTTTTTCTAATTAATTATTCTCATAATCAGGATTTTAAATAGAATCTTAAAAACAGTCACTGAAATTTTCCTATATTTTCAACTTTGTGGATTCAACTCTGAACTAAGTATTTTGCATTACCAGATGTTAATTGGTTTTTCTGTGCTGTTATAGCCTAAAATATAAAGTAACAATTAATCGTAATGTATAAGACCACTTAAATGGTTGAAGTTCTTCATTAAATGTCTTTCATGCGCTTAGCTTGTATGCGACGAAACAGTTACTCAAGGGTGCAACTGCTTAATATCAATGCATGGTGTTATTTTATTTTTAGGTTAAATTTGAGAATTCTAATGGACTGTTGTGCAACGAATCTCATTCCCATGTGTTGGTATTGTTTTGTAGCTTTTAACACGAAAAGTTAAATGCTAGGGTTGTTTTGATTTTATTGTATATTGAATACAATGATTAATATATGTTACTTGTTACTTATGAAAATGATTTTTTTTGCTTTCCTTTATCAGGGAAAGGGGATCCTGTTGTTAGTCAAGTGATATTTTGTTGGAGTTGGAAACAACATTAGGTAATTTTTTCATCGAGTCACGTCAAAGTGTTGAATCTGAGAAGAGGTGAACACTACTATTTTTCAGATAAATAATTGCTATTAATTTAGTTCAAGCACATTATTTGATAGAAAATCTCTATGCATGAAGTTGATTGACCTTGACTTGTGATTAAACGTTCACCAAATTAATATGTTCCCTTATAACCTACTCATGGCTAAGGATTTTATTAAGCTGTCAATCAACATGTTGGTGAACTCCTTAGCATAGGTTCCTATAATCCTGGTAAAAAGTGATTTTCGGACTTAATATTTACAGGCTATTTATTTTTTCTTGAGTTGCTTGAAATTTTCTGTCATTCTTCAGCACAATTACAGATGAGTGAATGTGCAGTATTATTTTATTGCATAACTTAAAGCAGTATTTTCCTTAAAAAAATTCTCACTTGCAACAAAATGTTCTGAGATGGAAAGGCAAAACAAAAGTGTTCCAAATGTCAGGAAATTAAATTTAGTCATCTCACAATGGCATTCATTCAAAATCATTGTCTCTTTGCAAGGATAGCAGTTTGCTATTACCCTCAATTTATGAATAGCTTTAGTAAATGTGAGAACAAAGAAACTGTCAGTTCCAAGGAAAAATAGAAGACTTAGAAGCTCCAATGAAATGATTAAAGAATTGCTTCATATTTGAGAATGTGATTAGTGTTTCAGTAAATTAAGAGACAACTCATTACAAAATATTGTTCACCTTTTTGAGGGCTACTAAACTCTTGAGTTTAAAGAATATTGTTCTTATAGATATCATTAAATATAATATGAATGCTTGGTGTTATTATCCTGAGTTAGCCGTTTTAAATTTGTTGCTACCATTTGATTGCTTTCATTGAATTATCAGAATAACATTTCTCTATTTCAGATACCCCTTTTATTCATTATCACATACTGGGAGTAAGATTTGAACATATGAATTATAAATGGATATTTACTTTGTAATTCAAAATAAAAGTTTTTAATCTAGAATTGATTAAAGTGAGAGAATGAGCTACTTCCACAATTAAGAAAAGATTAAATGATATGCGAATACAAGATTACTTCCTAAGTTTCATAATAAATTTAAATCAGAACCCTGCATTGTCCTTGAATTTAATTATTCTTACTCATTTTAAAGATGAATTTTAACTCAAGGTGGAAAGTGTTATTTATTTGGCATGGAGATGAACAAATGGTTGAGAGAACTGCAGGATATGTGGTACACCTGAAACTTTTTTGTGGATGACAATAAATGATAGGAGAAATTAGACAGAACTATTGACTTCGACTTATTGTCAGCATTTCTTTAATAATTACAGTACAGGAATAGGTAGGTCTTCAGAGACTCGAAAACTCTTTTCGAATAAGAAAAAATGGTTCTCTTGGCTTGTCATGCATTCCTAGTGAAAGTTATTTAGAGGTTAAAAACAAGAGCAGAATACCAGAAGTAATTGATGTAAGTGGAATGTTTCAGAAATATAGCTCTGTCTTCTGCAATTAACTCCTAGACAGAGTGAGACTTTTTCTAAATTTATGTATCTATTTATTAATTTCAAACAAAGAATGATTAAACTAATGAATTTTATTTACTAAATAATTGTATTACTCAAATTAGTATTCATTAAAAGTAATAATTTTTTCCTCAATGTTGTTTCTTTCCTTACTAGTAGGTATTGCAACTACATCTGGGCCCTCCTTCACCCACATGCATACTTTATGTGAAAGTGTTTAATATGAATTCATAGTTTTCACTGTCATTCATTGCCTATAAATGATAAGCAAAAATCTAGACAGTTCTGGACGTTTTACAACAAAAATATTTTATTAATGACAATAGGTATGTGAATTTTCAAAGCAAAAAAACAATACTTTCTCTATACTACGTATATGGAGAAAGTAAAAAGGGTTGAATTTATTCTTCATAAGTATATACTAAGGTAACATCTGGAAGCAAAGAGTTTGAAAGAAATGTATCTCTGAAACCAAATACTAAAATATTATTGTTCAGAAATGAATTCAGCATATGTTCACGTAGCCAATTTCTTCAGTATTTTGAGTTCTCAAAGTGGTGACCAGACATTGTCAGATATGACATTTTTAAAGACAAAATAGTAACTGATACAGGTATGAATTGTCCATTGTTTTTAAACTATGTAGGTATTATAAAACAGACACACAATATCAAAGTGGTTAATCAGGTGATGATGATTTAAAAATAAAGATATATAGCTAAATTCAATTAGCTTTTGCCATTTGCGAATCTAAAATTTATGCATAAGATCTCAAAAGATGAAACTTGATACAATAATAGACAGCATCTTCCATTAAAATTTTTATGACAAGTCCTGTACACTCTCAAATCAAAGCTCACAGCCATGGAAAACTTTACAACATACAGATAAATATCAAGTGATTTCATTGTTTTACTGTTGTTCACCATATGGACTTAACCTTGGGGTGCCTAAAAACCTTTCTCAAAAAGAATTCTAGCTTGAACATTCATTGACACACTGTTAATTTCTTTAGATATTACTTAAATTTCTTATAATCTACAAACCATCAAGATTATAAAGGGCTGTTTAAGAATATAGTGGTTTTACTTTTAAAAATTAATAATTTACTCCAGCGACATTAAATAACATTCTAAGGGAGATAATTTTATGTTCTTTCAAGTGTTACTTGCTCAGTTGTATTTCTGGAAAAACATAAATAGCATAAATTATAGCAACAGCTGTCTTATGTCATGAAAATAATCTTACTCAGAAAAGGGTATCTCAGAAAAAAAAATTTCAAAATAAAATTCTTTCAATCTATAAGCTGCTCATGAAAATTATTAAATATTTGAGTTAGAATAGAGAAAGAGTGATAGCTAAAAAACACAAAAAGCAATAAAATTTAAAGAATTGATTGAAAAAAAATGGAGAATTATATGAATAATCAACCTTGTATGGAACGACCAATTCATGAGCATAGTGTGATGATTATAGTGGCAAAATTGTTGCACAGGATACCATCATACGCAATTATTTTGCTGAGTTCATTTTGTTGTAAGTTGTAAGACTATAAAAAGGATATGTACTTGATAATCACAACAATGGTAATGTCAGGTTTTCCTAAATTTTGAAAGATTTATTCCTGAAAAAATTAATATTTTCACTGTTTTTGACAAAATGGCTTCAAATAATCAATCATCAACAGTTGTAAATTTGTAAAATTTTTACACCCCTGTTCATAAATTAATCAAAACTTCAAAGTAAGAGCAACATAGATTTCAAGCCTAATTAACAAGAACAAATGAACACTAAAGATTGAAGCAATCATCTAAACTAAGCAACCATACGAAAGAAATAATTTCTGTGGAAAATTTGGAGATAATGGTAATATTTTCCTGTAACAGTCATATAAATAAACACAAAAGGATGAAATTAAATATATGTGATTGCAATTTTACCACTTCCTGAAAATATTAACAATTCCTCAGATCTCAATTAATGGTTAAAATTCATTGTATCCAAAATTTCAGATCTGAAGGAAATATAAATGCTTAAGTAGCATCACATTAACAATTATACTTCATACATCAGCAGAGAGAAACAAAAAAAATATTTCAGAAATAATTTTACCCATACACACCTCTAATATATACAATTTCAAACAATTGTAAAATGAAAGTTCTAAATAACATTTCACAATTATCAAAGATAATATTGATATCATTAAATCAAACCTATTAGCAAAAATAAATAAAAGCTAATTTAAAGTTTCTGTACTGTTAAAAATTGCTCCCTTTTTATCAGAGCAATTCAGTACCCAAGCACTCACACTTAAAATAATGAATCATAAGGCAAATCCTCTCAATCTTTACTTAGCCAATCTAACATTCACTTGGCCACCATTGCACAATCTAAAAAGCATTCATTCACAGAAAATCTTCCTCAGAGGAAGCATAACAGAGGACTGGACTTTGTTAGAAAAATTTATCCTGATGTCTTCACCAAATTTATATACAAATATGTAAATCCCTCATGTACAGTAGTATAAGAAGACAAAAGCTATGTCCAAGTCTTCTTTTAAAACATTAGCAGCAACAAGGGTAACAACCATGACCAGATATGCACTAAGCAGTCACCATAATACCTGTGTCAAGGTCAACTTTGCGCTGCTTAATAGATGAGATTCAATAACAGGAAAGAATATAAAAATGAATGTACACAGTACATGATGGCAGAGAAAAAATAACTGGTTTGCAGGATGGACAAAGAGATAGAGATATAGAATGCAGAACACACTCTTCTCATCAGAATAAAATATATCACAAGAACAGAAAGGGTGAGCCACTGATCACGCCATGTACACAAATGTATTGATGTCATCCTCATCTCGACGCATGTACTTATGCTCTATGAGCCACTCTATTTGCTCCTTAATCATCTTCTTGGAAGGCAAAAACATATTTTTCAAAATGTCCACTAGTTCTGTCTGCAACTGGGCATTAGTTATCCTTTTCCTCATTTTCAATATTTTGATTATGGCTTCCTATATTTTGATTATCATGGAAGAAAAATAAATTTAAGAATCATGAGGTTGATAAAAAGAGAAACAGAATAAAAACCATTATCAAGAATTAAGAAGAATAAAATGTAATTCTCCTTCAGATTTCCAAACTAAATTTCTTATATTCGGTCAAGGTAGTTGATAAATGGTGGAACTTATCCATGATTATAATAAACACAATATATGACTTGTATAAACTGTGGACAAGTCATATATTGTATATATTATAATTATAATAACTAAATTTCTTAATTTAATATTACCTTATCTTGGAATAATAAAATAGCACAAAATGGAAAACAAGCTTATGCAGGCTTATGCCAATTATAAAAATTTAAACAATGGAATTTTACATGAAAAAGCCCCAAATATATAGAAGGCTATGAAATTATAAACAATTACCTGAACACGGAGTATTCTTAGCTGCACTATGCTTTCATTATCTTCTTCTTTACTCCTTTCAGTGGATAATTGTAACCTACCGACTAGATTAAGCTTTCCTCTTCTTTGAAGTTTACCATTTTTCCTGAAAAGAAAAATATAAAAACTGTGAAACAATACATTTAATCATTAATAACGCATTATTCAAAAGAATTATAAACACATTTGTGTTTATAAAATACCCTGATTTACAACCAAAGTAAATCAATAAAATCTACAAAAACTACAGATATATAAAAAGCACACTCTCTGATTTCCAGAAATGGAATACCATAAGGAATAAAAATATTACAAAATATTCAGTGTAATGTTTGGGTTTTGTTCAGCTTTATTCAAGATAATTTGATGAACAAGCAGCCATGAATAAGGTTCAAAGGTATATCAGATAAGGCTATTCAAATAATTACACTGATAATACCTATAACAGATTATTTGAAAAAAAAAAATCTCTAAGAATACCATCCCCAAGGTTGCTGCATAAATTATTAAGGGAATTGAGGGGAAAAAGAAGCAAGAAGATGCTATGCCCATGAGAATGCTATTCTGTAATGGATATTATTTCCTTTCATTGTTTTCTAATAATGGCTTCTGGAAACAAGAGAACTTTTTCACGTTGATTTAAACAAGATAGTAACAGTTTAGCCAATGCTGCATGATTTTAATTTCCATAATCATTCTGATTTGTTAAATTCTACCGTTACATACATGTTTAATATACAATATATCTGCAAGCACACAAAAAATTCAGAAAAAGGATGATACACAGTGTAATCCATAAGTTATAATACTTACACAAGAGCAAATTCCTGATTCACCCAAAATATTGTGTTTTCATCAAAGTCTTTGGGAGACTGAACTTCAGGAGATAACAGCAGAACTTGTCGTTTTAATTTTGGGAAGGCCACCAAAGACTAACAAAAATAAATAAAAAGTTAAGTAAATATGAATGTAATCCCCCTCAAAATATTCAATTTCAATATAACTGATAAAGTTACCCATAATGTCCTCCGTAGCTCTGGATCAGGAAGTTCAGTGGCAAGTCTTAGATTCTCGTAGGAAATACGATCATGAGGACGCTGATTCCAAGCAAACAGGACAGCCATTTGGAAAGTTGTTACATCAACATCAAATCGGCCAATAGCATTAGAGAAGGTGATCTGCAATTTTATTGTTTATGCATACAGTTGATGTCAATGTTAAAATGTACATAATATCTTATCTTAGATCATGTTATTAGCATTTTATTAAACAGTAAATTAGCAAAAAATTCCAAGTAGACATTAGAAATTTATAATTTTTAATTTTGTGCACAAATAAATAAATAGCAGAGGTAAGGTTAAGTTATTTATACCTTCATATAAATGACTTATAACATCAAAAGAAAGAATTAAATTAAAAAATATTTCTCTCGTTTACAATTAATAAATATCCTTAAGCTTCCACTATAAATAGATACACACATTCACAACAGAGAAGTTAAATCTAGTAATGTCTGATACAATTCAAAAGATTTTAGCATTACCTCTACTAAAGAAGTATCTGTTAAAGCAACACTAGAAAGAGAAACTACATCAGACAAATAACAAACAGAAATTCTAGAACAGAAGAAGTCAACTGGAAACTCAATAGTTGCAAATCAGGAAACAAAAATCAAATATAACGATATCTAACGAAACCAAAAATAACCAAAATAATGCAACACATTGATATATGTCAAAACCTATAACAGCAGATTTTAGAACCTAACCTTATGGAAAACAGAAATCCTACTCTTAGACACTGTTTTTGGGGTAGCCAACAAGAATCTTCATGATGTATGAATATACCATTTATGATTTTATTAAATTTTAAATAGAATAGGCTAAAAGATTAAAATGCAATCTATAAAAAAGCGTAATTCCAAGGATAATAAGGTGATTGCGAAAGGGATATGATAGAATTGCTTGTAGTAATCTGATCGTTTTTCTCCATTAAAGGTAAAACCTTTGAGGAAAAGTATGTCTTTCTTCAGACTGCATGATGAATTTCCATGATACCTCACCTATAAATGTTAATTTTATACAATGCATGGACTAAGGAGGCTACACATATCAATTACAAAAGCTATAATAAGAAAACTCCTTGATATCACAAACAAGCACATCAAGTACTTAGAAGAATAAATTTATCTGCAAAAGCTTTGCAAAGCTGTATGTCTGCAAGCCCCCTTTCAGCATGTGGCAGGAGGTGCAAGTACCTTGACTCCATTTTCCTAATCAATTGCTTTTGCGTATCTTTCTCATAAAAAATGAATTATTGACTCAATTCATGCCAGCATCCATTTCCCTGATCTTCCTTGCAATATTAGAATGGCCTATATAACAGGGAGGTCACATTATATTGATTAGATCTTCTGAGAGCACAATTTCTCTGAACTTATTTAGGAAGTTTATCCATTGAATTAGTCTTCTATTGATTCTCATCCCGCGTCCTCTATCATCTTAGTTACACACAACCATTTCTAAATCCCAAATATGACACTTGTTGTCAGGGTCCAATACATTCAATGGATTCTCAAGGTGATACCTAACTAACGCTTCGTAACATAACTCGCGAACATTTTCTTTGCTCCAACTATTCTTTTAACAAAAACAACTTTCTTTAGTACTTCTACACATGCATTACGGTTGTTGGTACTTCAAGGTAAATTATTCGTGAGAGTTACTCTGAGATACTTCACTGATTCTACTGTCATTGAGTTTATCCCACTTAGGCTGAACAAATAATCATTTATGGTAGATTTTCTTTTGAAGAAGTTAACTACTGAACACTTACCTACATTAAGCTCTATTTGCCAATCATCATCAAAACCTCTAAACTCTAATTCCCTATAAATGGCCATGTTGTCCACTAATAACATGCAGCAAAATTAGACTTGTCTTTCTAGATGAATGAGGACTTAATTAAGCTCAAATTCAACTTCTGTTCTGTGAAACGTGTATGGGCTTGGTAAGATGGGTGGAGAGAAGAAAGATAGAGATTATTAAATAACAGGAGGACTATCAAATATTAATATTGAGGAGTGTAATGGCAGACCCAGTATTCAGCCAAGCAACCTTTCAGAGCAAGGAAATATCAAACATGAAAATTGAGGATTAACTGTCCAACTGATAATTCCAATGAATCGTTTTAAACTTTAAAGATAGCATTAATCAGAACTGTGCCTTTTCCTCTAAATTATTAAAAAACTGTCTAGTAATCACAGTAAAAATTTTAAGCACCAAAAATTTACATCTATAAATAGGGATGCATACTTTGTGGGATTAGTTTCACAAGATCGAAAACATAGATCTTGAAGAAATACAAGAAATAATTTAAATATTGAAAAAAGCAACAGAAAAATAAAACATCAATAGATTCCAAAAAATAGTGTGGGAAATGGAAAAGAATAAATGAAAATGAATAAAACACAGCACATTTTTCTAGAGTGGAGAATAAATTCTAAAACTGATCTACAGAGAGAATGGACACTTTGAATGGAATATATATCCCTTCTGGCTCCCGGATAGTCATGTGGACAGCGCGTTTGCCATTGGTGAAAGCGGTCCCGGGTTCGATTCCCGGTGGGAGCCAATGTGCGAAATGACCTAAGCTGTCGAAGCACTTTTAACAATACTACTACTATATATCCCTTCTAATGATGGCAATGGGCAACTTACGGAATGACTAAGAAATGCATCACCCATAAAGAATACGGTGAGATGGAGTGCAAAGGGAAGCATAATTATTTAGCAGCAAAATCATGCTAAAAGAGGTCAAATAAGCTTGAAATCATACAGAGAAAATTCAATTAATATAAAATGTAACAAATACGTATTAATGGCGACATACCGTTCCGTTAGACATATGGTGATACCATTGGAGTTTCCGACCACTGTGCTTCTTTTTGTAAAAATCTTCTACTTCTGGAATATAATCTTCAAGTTCCATAGGAAGAGAGACAGTCACTCTTTCACTCCCTCTAGCCCATGCCCCAGCATTCAATATCTTTATGTTAATAGAGTCTGAAATATGAGATAATGATTTTTACATGAGACATTCTTATCAGATATTGTACTTAGCAAATGGTAATTAGCAAGGATATTAAGATGCAATGCAAGGCATGTAAATTTACTTTTTAGTTACTTCTAGTACTCAAGTACACATATTAGATGAAAACTTCATACGAAACATGGCAATTTAATGACTTCACTGTGCTCAAGAGAGTTTTATTTCAAAATTTTAAGAAGGAAAGGTTCATTGCCATAGTTGAAGTGACATAATACTACCTATAAAAATTTTTAATTTATAATGTAAGACTTCTTGGATTATGTGTTACCAAATTTACATTAAAAAATGTCAATAAAAATTAAGTACCTGCTATACTTCCTTTACTACTTCTGTACGTTTCTTTGAACTGCTGATTGAGATCTTCACTAACTTTAATATCTTGAAACATTCTTGCAAGTTTATTAACATAATCAGCAGGCATACCAACTTCCCTGAGCCTGGAAACATAAATAGAATGGATTAACTGAAATACAAGTATATCACTTAAGCATATCAATTTATATAATCGACTCGAATCGAATCGAAGGCACGTCAACCTACTTTGTAAGCTCATAAAGACTAATTAGGATTTATAAATTTAATTTCTTCCTTTGGGTTCAGATGAATAAGCACATTTCTGAATATTTTTATCCGTATTGTTTCAAATATGGTAATCCAAAGACGTTAAAAAGATATTTATTTACTTTTGCCTCTATATGCCATAATACGTTACTTTAAGATAATTAAATGTATACCCTTATATTCACAACCCTACATCCAATTTTATTCTTAAACTAGCAAAAATGCCTGTTGATTCCCAATGGATAATAAATATTCATAAATACCAGCATAACAGCCTTGATCGAAACATATCTTTCATAACTGTAAGTAGATAGCAAATACCATACTAAAATTCATTCCCAACCAATAAACCAAGAAATTAAAGTTATAATTGAGTCTACAAACCCAACCAGATTATTGGTTTGCTTTCAGTTGAATTGATTGAAAGAAAGCTATTTCAAATAATACACTACTTATCAAACCCTTTTATTTCACAGAGAAGTTGGTTAAAAATTACATTGATACAAGTATAACTTGGTTGCTACAGACGCTTAAACAAAATTTGAAAAACTTTCTTAAATATTAGTAAGTTTGTACGTGGGATTCTTCACAGTATATTATTCGTAACTGCAAATACTAATATCACCTTAAATTTCTTCCTCTTCATATAATCCATCACTTATTCTTAACATTAATTCTAAGTAGGCAAAAATCTCAATGGATTCTTCATCTTATGGTTAAACTCATAAGCTCAAATTCAACAATTTCCTAGATAGTCAGGGGGATTGGTTGTTAACAACCTCAAAACTTCAATAAAATATTAATATATTTTATCAAAATGTTCGCAATTTTGAATCATACACGTTATTCCTCAGAGAAAATAAGAATCTTTATTATACTTGGCTTCTTGTGGTGCTTTATTCGACTTTCTATGACTGTCTTTTCTAATTTAAAGTTTCAAATTAAATAAAGGCTGCAAGGATAAAAATTTACTTTACATGTATTTCTTATGCAAGCACTTTGACCCGTCTGGAGTCAAACCAAGGAGCCCTGGGTAAAAATTAAGTAGTCTAATATAGTCTCAGGGAAGGTATTTCACTATATTTACAGCTTGAAAACTCTGCGGAATCTAGTTCTCGAGATTACTTGTTATAAACATACATACACATTCATTTTTATATATAGATAAGATTACCATAATATAAGTAATTATTTTTTTATCTTTTCATTATAATCTTCCTTTCTATGTTTAAGGATTTTTGACAAAGAAATGGTACAATGATGATGAAGTGATGAAAACGCTAGTTGCTGACGTCATCGCTTACAGTAATGACACTTCTCTAACTGTAAAATTATAAGATTTATTCTGCACAAAGAATTTCCAAGACACCCATGTTCTTATGGTGAATTTTATTTAGCTTGAGGGTTGGTTGGTACCTCATTCTTTCTAACATTAGCTAGTAAAGGGGGTTTTCTTGGCATCCCATTAGGAGCAACCGTAATTAGTGCCACACAATAGAGAGTACTTCAGTATCTTTCATGTCACCACAGCTATGATTAGGACAGTGACACAAGTAAATGGAAGATACATTTTTCTCTATCCTGTACCAAGAGGAAAATGAAAAAAACTACAAGTAAGAATTAGTAAATTAGAAGCTCTCTAGGATTCAATCTCAACATAGCTAATTTTCTTATCAAGACATTGCAGAAGTTTAAAAAATTTATTAGATCTCGTAAATGCGAACAAGGAACACAGAAACTTACATTATCACTTCAGTCATTTTCGTTAATTTTCTAGCTATATTAGCTAACCTAACCTAATTGACACATGAAGAAACAGTCACCAAATTCATTTTAATCCATATTATGTGCATTTCACATTTAAAAACCAAAGATAGTATAAAAATTCACCTGTTCAGATAAAGTTATTAATTATGCTAGAGAGTATATAAAGAGATTAAGATACACAAAAATGGACAAATACATTTTCATTGAAGGGCTAACAATTGATTATATTTATCAGTCAATAACGAAATCCAAGCAAGGCAAATTTCATATCTTTCCATCTGAATCAGTATTTTTGTTTTAGTGTGGGCCCAGAGGTTCTTCAATGAATTTTTTAATTAATCAAAATATAAAATGAATGAAAATATAATTCATAAATTTCTCACCATTCCACCATATTCTCTTCCTTTTCAGAGTCAGCAGAAGTATCAAGAATAAGCCTTCTAGTTAGATGAGCTTTATGGTATCTCATAAAAACATCTTTGTTCTGCACATATTTAAGCACAAGTAACTGAAAGAAATAGGTTTAATGAAACTTCTGTGATTAATTAAAGTTTAAAAGATGAAAAACCAAAAATTATAAAATCTAAATGCAAATATAGTATTTAACTACAATATAGTATAAATTACTCGAAAATTATTCAACTCCAAATGTAATGAGCACCCCAAAATTTGAGGGTTGGGCATTGAAAAATAATTTTCCCCGAATCTAAAGTGCACCTTAAGGCATGCAGCAATGCCATTCATAGCACTGTATATGTTTTTACAATATACTTGTAGGCTGCTGTTTAGTATGTATATTTGTATATTTATTCGTGTTTACAATGCATACAAATTTCCGGCAGTACACCAAAAGTGCTACACTAGTTCGCACATTAACCTAGTCAAACTTGGTCAATTAAAAAGTTTGATGGGCTAGCTGATTCCCTTTTGATTAAAGATATTGGCTGACAGGTTAGCCAGTAGCCTTTGGTTGCTCTTGCAGTAAAAACATCGATAGTGCAAAGATGGATCTTTTGACGAGTTACTCGGAATCAAGGTGAGCCGAGGATGTGCACTGAGCAACTGGACATGTACATAAGTAGTAATGTGCATGAATCAAGTGCATTATCAATTCTAATGCGCACCCTGATATTTGAGCAAAAAAAAAGACCCAAAAGGGTCAGCATTTTTTTCGAGTAAATACGGCAGTTGAAAGCTTGTGTGTGATCAATTCTTGAAATCAAATAACAACATAAGCCAGATATAATGCAGCATGATAACTTACCACATCCCTAAGTTTGCTTTCAATTTCATCTGAGGTAAGTTTTTTGCTGAGAGGAGTTTTTCTAAGCAGCATATCACAGTAATTTGCCAGAAGTTCAGGACACTTTGACTCTGGTTGAGATTTAATACCAGCATTCTAGAAAAAAGCATTTGATCAGGAAAAGTCACCAATTTTAAACCTTGATAACCATTTTAAAGGAAACAGAGATAGAGTGAGGAGACAAAATCTGATTAGTAATTTATAACCGAGTCAAAACGCAACTACAAGAATAGGGATTAATAAAACTAAATGGTTCAAAATAGGAAAGGGAGTGAAACGGGTGTTGTTAATCACCAACCCTTTTCACTTTATACACAGAAGAAATGTCCTCAAATTATAGCAATGGGGTAAAGAAAGTGCGTACTGGATGGAGGATAGTAAAATGGTTAAAACAGATGAAATGATATTGATGGCAGAAAGAGATACATAATACACATTGGTGATTTTTAAATATTTATAGAATATTTCCAGATTAGCTAGAAACTCATTACCTGGATGGTGGATACTATTTCTGATAACATTTTACAAAGGATCTCAACTACTTGGAATAATACTGAAAATGGGTTAAGTGTTCTCCAATGAGGAATTATGGGCAAAATAGAACAATCATTACATATCGCATAAATATTAATAATAAATATGATTAGGTATTTATATCTGATGTAGAGAGTGGGTAAAAGTACCAAAAGCTTAATTTAGGAATACAGAAATTGGTATGAAAAATTGTACCATTTTTACAGAATACAAAATAAAACAGCAGCTTCATTTATATCCATCAAACATGGAAATTAAATCAGAAATTTTAAAGTTTAGAAATTATTGAAAACCCAAGTAAATATGAATTATGGATTATGGGAGGTGTAGCTATTGATGACATTTTTGTACTACTTATTATGTTTCTATTGTAATGATGATTTTATGGTTAGTGATTTCTGAGGACCGCATAAAGGCAGGAATTCGCCACACCCTGAACCTGTTTCCACCATCAAAGCATTTCCGGGGTGCGGATGGTTGACCATCTGCAGAAAGGGAACGGGAAGAGCGTTGGTCCTTAAAATTTGTACAAAACGTGGCGATTGGATGAGGGAAACCCAAGCTAAAGAAGACACGGGCTTCTGGGCATCCTTTCTTTGTGAAAAAGTCAGTCAAACAATACAGATAGACCAGAATGGTCCTCAAAAACCCTGACCTACTCCTGTTGTGTTTCAGTGTTCCCTCCCTTTGTGTGGATTCATCCCCCAATTATCGTGTTTTGTGTATTAATATGTGTTCTGTGTGTAAGAGTATTATAGTGCTGTGTAAGGTTTAGTGGTGGTGGTGTTTTACATTTCGTTTCTTCCTCTTTGTTAGGTTGGTGGTTCCTTGAGTTACAAAATGTGTCTTTCGGGGGTGTGGTTCTCATTAGTTTTGAGGTTTATTTGTCTTATATTTTCTTATTGGAATAGATTAATATCAATTCAGGGAAATTGTGGTTTTCGGAAACCAAGCGACCCTGAGTGTATGCATTTCATGGTAACTTTAATAAATTAGTTCTTTTGAATATTGGCGCCCAACTTTCGATCATTTGATCAGTTTTTTTTTAATCTTTATAACGTTTTATGCCCCACACAGCTTTTTCTTATTTTATTAAATTTAGTTTCGTTACAACTTGGCGCTCAACGTGTGGGGCCTTTTCATTATTTTTACCTTTTATTAATAATTTAATATCATTACAACTTATTATGTTTGGACTAATTGCTTTCTTTTCTTGTACAGGCAGAATAATGAATACATATCTGTTAATAATGTACTAAAAGTATCTGTGTTCAAAAACTAGAACAACTAGTATAACAATACCTGTTTGGAAGGAAGATCCAGCCTAAACACAGTAGTGTCATTCACAACTTGTTTATATGCCTTGTCTCTGGCTGTCAGAAATCTAGGATCATCTTTAAATGCTTCTTTCACTAGTAAGCTGAATCTGTTAAATAGTTCAAGAAGTCTTTCAACATATTTTTCTGAATCCTGAAATATCGAAGCAATATATTATTATAGAAAATCAACTTTACAAAGAATAGAAAAAGGAGTTATAAAATGGCATTTTACTTGTGTGATAAGATCAGCAGCTGCTACCATATCAGCTAAGCCAGCATTGATTATATGATCCTCTAAATCCTTCAACATTGGACTAATACCATCCGGCACATGATCCATAAGCTTGAACATCAGCTGCAACCCTATTTGAACAAAAGCATTTAAATACAGGCATTTGAAATAATTGATAAGCGACTAAATAAACATCTTTTCATCAAATATTAGGAATTCGTTGGAAACTGAAACTTACTCTCAGTTTCATTGGCTTTGATCATTGCAGCACATTCAGCACGGATGGTATATTTAAATGAGGAGACTAACACATTCACACAACATTCTTTCAGCTGAAAAGAAAAAAGCATCACAGATATCTCAAAAGTATAAACATGTACATACTTCAATGTGCAGAACATCTATTACATTACTACATACCAATTGAACTGAGCCACTACATGACTCAAGGTACTTCTGAGCTCTTTGCTCTTCTTCTCTCAATTTTGCATCTGCATACCTCATATAGTTCTGAACACCATTCGCTTGCAAGTACTGAGGTGCTTTCATTTTGTAAAATGCTTCAGTCGCATCAATGTATGCCTTTTCAAAATTGTCTCTATAAATTTGTAACTTATCTGAAGGACTTGAGCATAAATTCACTGAAAGATAAGTAAAACATTTTTCAGTAACAAATAAACTTGCCATAAAATACCCAGCATTAATAATTACAAAACCTCTCTGCAAAATCAATTGCAAAATAAACTCAGTTAAAAGCCAAAATAGAACAAATATGACTAAAAAAATCTGATTTCCAAACAGTAGTTCAAAATAGCAAATGGGAATCTGTATCTAGTGATCTCAGTTCTAACAAAAGAACTATCAAAACTAGTCTACAGTTTAAAGAATTCAATACACCAAATTTCTCTAAATTAATAGCAGAATGTATTATAAAGTAACCCATAGAGAAAGCTATGAGTAAATGAAGTTACACAGAAAACAAAAGATGTTTATAATGTTTATATATTTGCAACAAAAATTACTGTATATAAATTGCAGCACCATTAATCCTCTTTATGTATACATGTGAGAATCAACAAAAAGATTTTGGTTAAAAAAATTGAAAATAATAATATGAGGTAGAACAAGAAATGTAAATTAAGGACTTGACTGGGACTGGATTAAGTTACATGCTTTTCTATACTAAGTTAAATTTCAATTTTATCATTTAAATAGTGATACGACAAACTGAAACCCAAGTCTCTCAATTTCTGGCAGATAATATAAAATGCGAGTAAAAGAAATCCTAAAACTTTACCAATAAATAACAGTAACAATAATAAATTTTTCTTTGTAAAATTACATACATAACATGACATTTATTACCAGTCTTTTTGATAATGAAATATTCTGTAAATATTCAGAGCAAAGAAACACTATCCAAGACAAATTGTATAACCTACAATGAAAGGAAAAATCATAGATGATTATGGAGTTAAAGTTTAATAAAAAGCCTCGAAAGGTAAAGATATAATTATTAGACATTTACATCTAACATCAATGGTGTAAAGCATAACTAAAATTTACAAAATTTTAATTACCATATGATTCTCTAACACCGATGACTAGTTGAGAATCGAAGGCTTCACCATTTCTTTCTGCATGTACTAATTTCATAGCAGAATCTTGAAGTCTCTGCTTTATGTTGCAGAAAATACTCTGATTCCAGCTGTCAAGCATTAGCTATAGAAATAAAAAGAACTGCATTAGAGTGATATAATGAGCAGAATAATCATAAAACTCTAATAAGTTGACAAAGGCTGGCTAAGAATTTCATTAGATTAGTGGTAGTTACAGTTCTTTACTTTTAATACAGAGGAAGTCTGTCAGCTATATACATATAAAATTTTCAATTAAAGTTCAACTGAAGAAACATTACTTTGGTCAAAGCAAACAAAATTTCAGATTTTATGAAAGATTCGTAGTATTTTAAAGTATAGCAAACATAATGAGTATGTAGAGAATTCAATCAAAATTCCTAAGTAAAAATTGAAAAATTAAAATGATATTAATGCTACATAATATGTGATTATAAAAGCAGAGTAGTGTTTTTTATCAATAGTATTTAGAGTATGAAGAAATATAAATAAGAAATTTGAGCTCTTTACTGAAAAAGTGGGACTATGGATATTTTCACTCTGTACACTCAGCTCATAACACACTATATGGTGTGAGGCAGAGAAATGGGCAGAGAAGAAAATGTACTACTTTCTATTTGTTTAGCAATTGTGACTGTCACAAGAAAATTATAGACTAAAATTAAGTTTCATTATATAACAATAAAGCTGTTAATTAAGGAAAACAATAAACATTTGTGCCTCTACAGCTTCAAATTTGATATTAAATTTGAAGAGGAATAAGACATACCAGAAAAAGTAAATACCCATTAACTTACAAAGGAAACATCCTTGATGGAAAAGTAATAATAGAACATTAACAAAAACTTTTAAAAAGATTTAAGAGATTACAAATTGGTTACAATTCCTTAATTGGTTAAGGTCTGCATAAAGATGTGAATGGAATGCTTATAAAATGATTCATTAGCAAAAACAATCACAAAAAACAAAATTACTTATCAAATGGCATATTAAAGAGACAAATCAACTTGAAACAATAGTCTTTCTAAGTGTTCCTAATTGTACTAAACCACATTACACCGTAAATAATTTAATCAAGTTCCCATGAATTCTATGAGTAAAATTACTACTATAAAGTTATATTTATAAATAAAATCTTTATATTTTACTTGTATTAGAATACAAGTAAAATGAGGGCTGATTTTCACTAATTTTAATGATGCACATTACTCTTCTGGTTTATTAGAATAGCCTATGTACTTCTATAGATATTGAACTTCAATGCCTTTCCAGTGAAAACACTGTACACATTTTAGTATAAGGCAAAATTCAGATTTTCTCATTAATGCAGCCACAAATGATGACAGTAATACATTCACTAAAATTAGCAGTCCATAGATCTAAAACAATTTTAAAATATTTAGATAAAACAAAATGTGTCAAATTCAAATGTCTGGGTTCCATTAGTTTCGAATGAATAGACGAAAATAAATTTATCACACACCTTCCGAACGGTGCTCTCCTCACCCTGAGTCTTCTTCTGCACAGTGGTTGTCTTGCCAGCTAATGAGTTTTCTAATTGACGAAAGGGAGTTGGTAAATAATTACACTGCGTAAAAAACTTTCTCCATTCTGCGATGTACGCCTTCAGTAGTGCTTGATCTTCATGGTGTGCCAGTACTCTCTGCGAATAGCAGTCATAGAGACATTAACTTACATATTATGGTCTACGAAAAGTAAAACGACTAAATTCAAACGTTTGCTTCCTTGACACATAAATAAACTTCATGCTTTTCTAAACATAATGCTCTTTTGACCTTCAATTCTTTAAATTAATATATAAAACACAAATTTGTCTAAGTCAACTGGGTCCATTTTCACTTCCATGATTCACTTGAAAAATGTCGATGGGTGAATACTTCTAACTTCTTTGATGACGTTACATAATTGTTTCCAATCATTTGATAGGTAGATTGGAGCAGAATTACATTTATAGCATTTTACAAAAGAAAACAAATTTTGCTACTATCACAAAACACCTATTGATTTTATCTTCATATAACAACATGCAGAAAAACTTAAAATCCCAGGTATAATTGCTAATTTCTTTCCTTACTTGCTGTGCCCTTTTGATGAAATCCACTATATCTTTCTGTAGGGCTTCTTTGACTTTATGAGGGCCTTTCTCATCCCAAAGGCAAACCAGGTGAACAGAATAAAATAGGTCCTGCCATTCATTTTGAGTAACTGGTTCTTGTTGCAGTAATTTGAGTATTATTGGCCTCATAGACGGCCATTTGTCCTCAAACATAAGCTGTCCCTTGTCCTTTAAGAACAAAAAATATTGTATTTACTGCCCGTCATAATAGGTAAACATTCTCACTGACAACTGACAAAACATAAATTATCAATGACTGGGTCTATATTTCTCAGTTCAAGCTCTTGAAATTACTATTTCATATGGAATTATAGAGAAATTAAGATTGAGAAAACTATCATAAATTTCAACATTAAGTATTCACAGTAATTCCATGGATCATAGTAGACATGATATGATTGAGGAAAAGAAAAAAACAGAGGAATGACTCCTGATTATTGTTTTAAAAATACAAATTTCTCATCAAGTGAAACACAAAAGATCCATGCCACACACATGATTGTCATTTCAATGTCATTTGATTACACCGGCACCAACTGCTTACCTTTAACATCGCCGCCATGACACTTTGCTTTCCACTAAAGTCAAGTGTACATAGATTCTTGATTTAATATCGAACTTTAAACACAGTTATGAATATACGTTTTCCTTCGCATAAAAATTTAAAAGTATTTAAAATTCTCATTTTACTGGTAATTTGGAAAACAAAGGTTTTTCTTCCTTAACATTTATTTTCTTATTATCATGTCTTTGAATCACTAAAAGTCCGGGAAGAGGTTGGGAAGACAAAAGCATACACTTGTTTACTCCTATCTTAGTTAACTCAAGTACTCATCATTTCTGTTTTGTGAAATATAATTTAAATCAGAAATTACTTTTTTTTATTTGGCTAAGTTTTGATATTAGTCACCACGGACCTCAGCGACAGTGCCGCAAATTACCAAAGAAGGGTTCCTCAAAAGTCGCGGTTTATGATGTTATTACTGTATTAAATGCATTTCCTTAATGTTACCTAGTTGACTAATAATAGACAATAGGTTTTTGCATACGATATGGGCGGAAAGAGGAGAAGGGCTCTTCAGAGTCGCGGTTTTATCTCTAATCCCCTCTTAATGCCAAAATTTGATGCTGATCACCGTAGACCTTAGCGCTAGTGCCACAAATTCTAACTACTACTTGACGTATTGCGCATGTGGTATACTGTATTTAAGGATTATTAAATTAATTAATTAAAATGAAGTATTTTAATCTATTGACCTGTATTTTTAATTCAAAATAATTTTATTAGTATATTTTAATTGCTAAAAATAAACTTTACGTCCGATCAATTTTCCTTAAGTTATATACCCTCACCCACTCAATCCCTGCGAATACTGCGAGGGTTTCTTCTGAACCGATGAACCCAGTAGAGGTGAATGTTGTCCCGCGAAATTCCGTAACCAGATGGCTGCTCTTAACATTTTTAGGAATCTGAAATTTAAGGTTATCACCCCATTTCTGGAGTTATCTCTGAGTGTAGGGCGATCGTACTTTATTAGGAATAGGGGAAATCATGGACAAGATAGTGGGGTATCCCGATTAAAAAGACAACCTCAACACGCATTAGATTCTAATTCCTCGTCTCCTTAATAATTATGGTGTAGACTATTTCAAGATCTATCATCAGTCTTCAATCGCTATCTTTCTCGCTTAGGAAAAATATGAACATAAATTTAAAATAAATGTGCAGTAAGTAGGTCATTTTCTCATGTTTTATAATTTTTGAATAGTATTGAACTCTATAAATTAGTTACTGAAACATTAGATATCGCTTTGAGTTTATAATTCATCTCTGTAAATGATGGGGAGTTGACCATAATTAAGGTCCAAAAGAGGCTTATACATCATATTGATAAAGAATGCAGAGGAATTTAATGATTTCTGATTTGCTAGCCAGTGACATTTTTCAAATGTTCAAATTTTAAGAAGGGATACCACAATGATGCATATTCACTGTTCCTCTGTTATAATATTTTACTCATGATATGATTTGTTCTCAATTATATCATCAATATGCCATAATATAATCTATTTTTAAGGCATATGAATGGCTATTTCTCAAACTGAATGTTAAACTCCGCGCTTCATGATCATAATGCACTGCGAGTTTACCTTATTGTTTTGTTTTATATCACGATCCACGGTAATGTGACAGGTGCGCTAAGTCAGGTGAAGGGAAGAGCGCACTAGTGGCTAGTGAATAAATTTTGACAAAATATGTTTTAGACGTAATTTAAATACGTCATGAGTGCTGACGTGAATTCATTGAGAATTATTCGATTCAAATAAAATGGATACACAAGCTGTCCTTAATGACTTATGGACCAAGTATATTTCTTCGGTAAGGTTGCACTTGACAGTTAAACAAAATAAAGAAAAATTGATTTCGGAGATGCATTAATCTAATTTAAATTATACTTATGTATAAAAATGTTTAAATTGATTAAAGAAATTGAAAATTAAGCATAATTTAACTCCTCCTAGTAAATATTATTGTAGTAATTTGTCGTTATACTGATCTTGCATTGATTTAATAATACCGGAAAGATTTTTTAAAATAATGATTGTGTGATATATGTTAAAATTTTTCATACACTTCATCATTGTAACAATTTTTTTGTTGGCTTATTAAATTCTTACTCTAGAAATATTTCAACTTTTAAAATTTTATGTAAAAACTCATTTTTCGCTGAAATCTGCTGAAAATCTTTCGTGTATCTTATTACAGAATGATGAGAAGATATTCCAAAGTTACATTAAGGGTTTCGTATCTACTTGGGAACCACAATTAAGTGTCCATTGGAATGATCCTCAATTACTGTCGTATTCTTGGATGTGGAAAGTTTCATCGACAGATGTCAAGAATGATGCTGGGCCACATCTATCAACTCTTCCCGACGAGCTGCTTCCTGCTATTGCAAAGTTCATATTCGTAGCAAAGGATGAAACAGAAAAGGTTTATTTTGATTCGGATGACTACATTGTGATCTACTTTAGGAAATACAGTTATCTTATTAAGGCATTAATGTGATGTAAATCACTTAACTTTCTATTATTCTTCTGCTTCATATATTATCCCTTTCGATTCTGCTTGTGCTAGAAAATTTATTTAAAGTTAATTGAAGGGAAAGACAATGTTTTGGAATGAAAGATGAAGTACCTGTCAACACAGAGAATGTTTCTTTTCAGGGGTCATTGGATGTTGCTGGATTGAAAAAATTGGAAATGATAGTTAGGAGTCTGATTATAATCTGTCGAAATTTTGATAACATACCATTTGTGGCCTCGTGTGAATATGTAAGCTTAATGGTGGGAATTGCAGCAACCATAATTCATCAGGTATGCTTATGGCTAAAAAGTGTTTTTATTTTATTGTATTTTGCGTTCTGGTTTATGTCTGAGCCATATATGTACCTGATATACAATATCAGATACATCTTAGTGTGTTTGCGTGTTTTTATTTATTTATGTCGATTGCATGTAATATTTAAAATTTAATTCAAATTTACATCTGCACTAGACACATTGAATTAAAAATTTCTATAATTCTTAGTACTACTTGCCTTGATATGCATGTACTCCAATAATTTTGGTCGATAACATAAGAAAAAATGACACATCTCTTCAGGAATTGGCTGAGAAAGAAGACAATGAAAAAAAACTGGAGTTGGAATTACCTAGATCAGAATTTTTGTCATGTTTTTGCTGCTTCTTGGAATGTTTATATGATCCTTACCTAACATGGAGAGATTTTGTGAAAGGATGTCCTCAGGCTGATCCATGTGATCTCCCTCTTCATTCTGCTCTTCTTCACATGGAAGTCATTCCTTTTATTTATGGTACATTTAAGTTTCTTACCTTTTGATTGCTAAGCTCAAAGCATTCGTTTATGTTAATGATTCTATGAATGCTGTGTTTTCTTGAATTTTCAAATCAGCTGTCAGTTTTCTGTTATAGAAAATAGGCTTGATAATACAGTAACATAGTGTAAGCAGTAAGTCCATAGCTACATGAAAGTTAAAATAAATAGTTATTCAAATGAAACATATCAAATTATTGATTGAAGTTAATTAAAAGTTATAAGTAACTGCAGCTTTTTATCTGATTGTAAATTGAGAAAAAATACTTGTCATTGAAATATTTTACTATTCTATTACACCTATACTGTTAATAATAAATTTAAAATTCTGTATATATTTTTTCTTTCTAAAGACTGTTTCCAAACAACAATGATGATTAAAATGCCCTGGCTCTGCTCTAACCTTCTCCATATCCTTGGTGGTACAATATCTGCTGCTCAGGTAAATTCCGTTTTAGTGATGTTTTTATTCTATAATAGTACTTGATACTCCATATAAAGGTAACTAGATATGCTATAATTTGTCTTTGTAATAATATAGATACATATGACTTATAATAAATAATTATTTTCCCAAGTTATTGAAATTATTCTCTTAGTACTAAATATTTTTTGGAAACATCAAATCAACCTCAATATATGAATTAAATAAGATTCATAATTTCCATTGTAGTAAATGATTAATTTATTTCCCTTTGATTCTTCATGTAAATATGTATGAAATCTATCTAAAATACCAATTATTTCTGTTCATAATAAATGCCTTACATGTCTATGGAAATAAAACTTCTCATAGACTTCCACTGCAGATGTACTTCTCCTTCACTGTGGAATTGTACAAGAAGTTTTTTTTCCATTACTATGGCCTTCTAAGAGGCAACACATTCCAATATTGAGCTTGTCTTGTTGATTATACAATCTCTGTTTTCGGTGTTCAGTTAAAATTTTAAATATTCAAATGTGTTTGGTTTTCACTGATCACTTTTGGATTTGAGAAATCCTATGTACCATGTATGCCGAGTTTCTCAGTGCATTATTTATTTATGCTGAAAAAGTCCCTCTTGGCTTTTACTTGAGTGAGGGTTTCACTTGCATGTTCTCTGGTGGAAAAAGTCTGCCACAGTCGGAAATCAGCTTGTATTACCCTCACATCCTCAATTAATTATACTTGGTAATTTTTTCTGCAATCGTGTGCCATTTGCTAGGAGCTGTCAGATTGAAAACAATTATGTTTGATTGGGCGATGTCGGGTCTCGTCGGATTTGCCACCCTAAGCTTATACTCGAGTAAATTACTTTTCTCAGGTTTTTGTGATAAAATTAGGTGCCTTGGTATTACATTTGGGTCAACTTATACACAAGTATACATGGTAGTCTACTTAATTTCTTGATTTAACCCGAATATTTTTTTAAACCTGGCAATTTTTTATAAGACTATAAAATTAACCAATATTATCCTAATTGATAAATCAATAAAAGCTCGATATTGAAGTTGGGATGCATTTGTATCTAAGTAAAATGCTAAATGAATATATTCATTGTACCAGTATTTGGGAAGGTTTCATCAAATTCTATAAATTCATTCACCATCATCAAAAAGATTTTTGTTGAGAATTTGAAACAGGATTTTTAATAAGTAAATGTTCGAATGACCTGTGTAGGTATTTCTTTCAATACCTCAAAAGAAATTTTCAGATGTTGATACTTATGCTTAATTAACATTTCATTTGGAAGCAAGATGCTCATGGGATACATGAGATGCTTTTACTTATTGTATTAAAACTCTTGTTTATGTTCTAATTTATTTTTATCTCTAGGTATTATGAAAAAATTCAGAAGAGTTTACAGTTGGCTCTTGGTTTTCTGGGATTTAATTTCAGATTAACTCAAACAGTATTGTAATTTAGCATGTATTTAATGAAACATAAAACCTAATTGTTGCTTCAAGGAGGGGAATGATTGAATGGAATGCACCAAGTAACTTCAGTTAAGGAGAATTATTTTCAATCATGTAGGTAATCATTGTATAATCAAGTAGAGGTAGGCTCCTGGATAGTTGTGTGGACAGCGCGTTTGCCTTTGGTGAAAGCGGTCCCGGGTTCGATTCCCGGTGGGAGCCAATGTGCGAAATGACCTAAGCTGTCGAAGCACTTTTAACAATACTTCTACTACTACTCAAGTAGAGGTTTAAAAAAATAGAGGATTTGTCTTTTCATTATCATCATCATTAGTCATCAGTCAGGAGATTGCAATTCCTCAAACACTTGTCATGCTCTCCTACATTTACCTCTCCTTAATTGTGGAATTTTGTGGTAAGTGGAGTTGAAAGTATCCTAACTATTTTTTAGCCATTTGCATTAATGAAAGAAGGATATAAATCTTAATATAGGAGTGACTCCGTAAAAGGATCCCTTTCTGGATTGTGTGCTATCTAATTGACGTAATTTTTTCATTTTCTGGCATATAAACTAATTTATATGCTAGATAGATCTTAGTATATCTTATCTTGCTTCTTCCATTCCACCCCAGAAAATCAAGAGCATATTGCAGGTCTAGATCAGTGAGAACATTTAAAATGCTATTGAATTTGTTTCAGCTGAGTCCAGCCTGCCAATCTGGGGTATTTATTATGAAATAAAATTACCTTTCAATAAGTATGAAGGAAGGTGTATTCTGTAAATCAAAATATTTCCTTTGTAATTTTCAGAGTGCAATAGTATGTGTAGATCCCATAACCATTGAAAGAAGGCAAAGTTTAGAAAGTACAAGTCATTCCTTGTACTCGGGGGTGAGTGAAATTTTAGGAACGCTTGGGCTAATGCTTAATTAGATTAATTATAGCATGTCCTCTAGATTTGGTCATCCATGTGTTTTATGCATGTCTGTGAAGCAATTCATTGGGCATATTTTTTTGTTTACTCTGCAATTAAGTCCCAAGTAGTAAATAATCACCTTTATCTTTTAAATTTCTTTAAACTTTCTGTTTCAGCTATAAGTTGTATGTTTTAAATTAATAAGGCTAACTTTGTTACCACATTCTTCTGTTTATAATTGCCTAAGCTTATGTAGATGCACTGTAGAGTTTCGGTAAAAAAATCAAGTGCATGTATAGTGTCTACACATTACACTAAAATGCAGCAGAAGTTTGCTCTCAGTTTTGCTAATTGTTCAGCATTGCTTTAGTTGACGAGCTATGCATGGCGATCGTGCTCTTTAAAGATTTTATTCCCATAAATAACCGCTATTTTGACAAACATCGAGCTATTTACTGAAACATCAAGGTATTAACTGATACATTTCTGTGGATAACTGTTGTCTAGTGCTTTATTTATTTTAGTTAATTAAATTTTAGAAAGAGAATTATTTTGCTTTTGAGTGTCTAAATATTATGAGGTGTTGAGAAAAAAACATGTTTTCACAACTAAATGCCTTTTTGTTGCACTGTATGATCCATTTTCCTCATCTACCTTCTTGAACTCCGTTTAGATAGTTTATTACACTGATGAAAGTTTGATGTAATGGTTAATGCGTGGGCAATCAGAGCACATATGTGTATTTGATGATTAATTTGTGTAGCCTTAAAAATATATTCAGAGGAAATATTAAATTTTGGCTAACATTGCTTATTTCCTTATGAATGTCACATATGAAGGATAATGTATAAAGTTAATGAAATACACACAATTTTTTCTCACTTTTGTAAACTGGTCAGAATTTTTATTATCCAAATATTTATTCCTATTAATTTTAATTCTCTATCAGATAAATTTTTTGCACTTTTAAAAATTTATATTGAAATTGTTAATAAGATTGTCTCTTTCTGAGAATATGTGAACAAAGCCTTCAGCTGAGGTAGCTTTCTTCCACAAGTTTGGTTCAGGAAATCATAAAACACAAGCCAAGAATATTCCGTAGCATATCTTGATTCTATTGTTTGCTATAGTAGATTTTTCCATAGTTCTAACATCCATACTGCATTCTTGTAAAATTGCATAAAATTAGCTGCAAAATTAACTACTTGGATGAAATTTAGGGTTTTCTCCAAGTATTCTCTATAATTTTACAAATGGGGGAAGAAAAGATATTATAATAAATATTATTATTTTATTATAAATATAACTTTTCTTAAATAATCATCTGTACCTTATTTTGCTTTAAATTGATCTACCTACTTATTTGAATAAGTTATAGTTATGATATGTTCTCGTATTTGACACATCATCATAAATCAATTAGTAATTTATCATTCATCTTTAGCACCCAAATTTTATAACTGTCTTTTCTGAATCACTATTATTTAAAGTTATATTTTGCACTATTAAAGTTAATGTTATTGTATTAATGTACAGGTAAATGCTTTATATTATTCTTGGGATTGGGAGAGTATTTTTGTAGTAGGAGGGTTTTGAAATTTTGAAAATTTTCATCTCTGTGTTAATTTATTCATTTCTCATTGTTATTCCTCATTTAGCATAATGGATTACGTGCTATTTGTCCTGCAACCATCAATGTCTTAATGGAAGTTATGACCCATTCTCAAGCTGATGAATCTGTTTGCCTTGTGGGGTTAAAGTGCTTTACAATTATGGCCCATGTTCTGCAGAGATCATCCCCTGAAGAGGTAGGATATTTAAATAGATAGTTACTTTTATTAAAGATAAAAGTAACTTGGTAAAAGAAGTACATTGGATTTCAGTCTAAACTTAGGATTTGTTTAAGCTATGATATTTTTTTATTATTCTTCCACAGAGGCAGATAGAAGTGGCAATGATATTACAGCTCTTTTATGGTGCTATTAAAACCCTTATGTCTCAACTCAAGCATCATAAAGAAAACCAAGTTTTGCCACATTCAATTTATACCATAAGCTCATTGCTCAATGTGAGTCAACGTGTCCATGACCCTATACAGGAATCTCTGATAGAGATAGGTTTTCCTGAATTGATTGTTTCTGTATTAGAGGAATACAAAGTAAGTTATCTCATTCTTTGTTAAAACGTTTGAAAAACATTTTTTTTGATGATTTTATCTTTTTCATAGTATATGTGTATATTTTGAAAAATTTGATTGAAGTTATTTGAAACTAACAAATATTGTTTCTAATTTATCAGGAATTTCCTTCACCTGCTCAACAAAACATAGCTGTGATATGTGTTAATTCTTTTACAAAATTACTCTCAGGAAATCCAAGAGGAAAGGTAGGTTTTTTCTAATTTACTTGAATAATGATTGTTTCACAATCAATTAATTCACTTGTTATAATTTCTTGACAAATTAGTTTTCTCCTTCATGAAACCCATTTTATTAATGTCAGTGCTTCCTGAAATCATCAGGCTATTTCCTTATAAAAACTTTTTTTATGAATTATACTTATATTTGTTGAATATTACCCAAAGAAAGTAAATAAGAGCATTTTAAAACTGTATTGCATTGAAGAAAGGATTTTATCTCAATTTTTTATTTTTAGAATAAACAAAGAATGTTTTAATTGTTTTTGATAAAAATTACTTATATCCAGGTAAAATTAGCTTGTTTTCATAGCTTCCTTAACTACCTACTTATAATTTATGTGGACTGCAAAACTGCTAAGACTCTTGCAAAAGAATGGTCTTTATCTCTCTAAATCTGCTTTTTATGCATTTGATGTTTTGCGATTATTGAATTTGCAATTTATCTTATCCTTCAAAGTTTTGTCTTATGTGACAAATCCAGCAAGTAAAATTAAGTATTTCTTGGAAATAAGGAAGAAATAACGCTTGTAACTTTCCACAAGGTAACATCTAAATTTCATTAAGTATTTCTTATATGATTGCCTGTTGAATTGCTATTTCATTATATGGAGAGAGCTGATAAGCACAGTGATATTTCCTTCATTGGGATAAGGGATTGCACTTACAAGGGAACATTACCCCTTGTGCAAAAGGGTCCTTCTTTATACTTTTAGGGAAGGCTCTCGTGTAAATAATAAGAACAATTGTGAAACCGCATCGACTAACTTTCACTAGTTTTTAAGAAATAAGCGTTTAAAAATTAGCGTCGGATTTCACCGTTCACCAATTGGCAGCAAGTACCTATGCGTACGTCACAGGTGTTTAAGGTAGTCGTGTGTGTATTGGTAATGCGCCCGGCAGCAGAGTTGTCATTCACTGGCTTGATACGGATCGTGGTTAAATGTATTTTCAATTTCCCTTTTTGCTCGTAAAGTATTTTTCTTTTGTTTGTAATTTATCAATTTTCATGCCACATCCAAGAACAATTATTTATTGATTATTTTTGCTACCTTCAATAATTATTATATGAAGCTTACCTTACTATACTTACCTTAAATAAACTTACCTGGAGGAAACTATTCACCAAATTACATTCCCGCTCCAGATCACTTTCCCATGTTTCAACTGCCGTGGCTATAGCCCGTTATACCGTTATAACGGTATGCCTAGAGGAGGACAAAGGCAGGGTTTTCCCTATCCGAGAGAGAGTTTATAGCCCTTCCCTGATAATTCGAAATTGCTTGGCAGTTCTCAAAATTTTTCTACATTTATTTTCAATATCAATTTTTGATAATTTGCTTCTGGTATTTTTCATTCCTTTCAGAATATTAGAAAAAACTTTTATGATGAATTTTGAACCAGATTCAGCTGAAAAATTAAATTACGTTTTTGGCAGATAATTATATTATAATTTACTCAAATAGTACACTCCTGGCCAAAATTAACGCAGCACCTCCCTAGCGATCCTTACGGCCGTTGCTGCGTTAATTTTGGCCAGGACTGTACATTCCTTTTATAGCACCACTACATCAACGATACTCGGACCCATGTTGCTGAAATTAGGATAAAAGGATAGCTATGCATTTATACAATACAAAATATTTCATAAAATATTTATATAAAAAGGAAAATTGAAAACATTTGACCATGATCGGTATCAAACCAATGAACAACAACTCCGCTGCCAGGTGCGTTACCACTACACCATGACTACCTTAAACACCTGTGACGTACACATAGGTACTTGGCGCCAACGGTGAATGGTGAAATCCGACGCTGATTTTTAAATGCTTATTTCTTAAAAACTAGCGAAAGTTAGTTGATGCAGTTTCACAATTGTTATTATTATTTCCACAAGAGCCTTCCCTAAAAGTATAAAGAAGTTACACAAGGGGGAATGTTCCCTTGTTAGTGACAGTTTCTATGGTTAAATCTAAGATGAGTTAAAGTTTTCATGTGTCAGATTAAAATTTTTTTTTATTATCAAATATTTTTAAAATAATGGTATTATCATTTTATTTGCAGGAAAAACTTTCTAAAAGTGGTGTATATAAGCAATTATTTGATGCACTTCTATCTTTTCAACTTATCAGTGAGGAATTGCTAAAATCTTTAATCTTGATGGCCAAAGATGGAAAAACAGAGAACCTTTTGGAGGTGAGGATTTACTTAGAAAATTAGTTATGTTGATTTAACTATCAATAATATGAAGAAGGCTGAAGATGGTTCACATGGATACACATGCTTTATGAAATTCCGCGATGGAAATGAAAGAGAAAAAGTCTGCCATAGCTGGGGATTGAACCTGGGTCTCCCAATTTCCAGTCGGTTGCTCTAACCACGAAGCTTCCACTAAGTCGTGGTAGCTTAGTGGTTAGAGCAACCGACCGGCAATTGGGAGACCCAGGTTCGATATCCGGCTATGGCAGACTTTTTCTCTTTCATTTCCATCACGTAATATCAATAATGTATTTAATTTCAGGAAAAGATTTATTGTACTGTAAATTTACTGTTCCCATACTAATTTATCCACTTCTAAACTTGTAAAAATTTTAAACCAGGAGATGATTTTCTTTTTGAAATGTTTCAATTTTAGTTATATTTACTTTGCTATGATTCTCAACATAATTTGCCATTGATGGCTATCAATGGTGCTCTTGTAAATAAATGATAAATTGTTACTTAACGAACGTACGCAGCAGAAACTGAAAATAATTATTCGCATCACCTCTGGTTTTATTCCCTCAGAATGCACTTGTGGTGGTATTCCTGCTTAATTATGTGAACTTAATTGAGAGTAGCAGGCAGAAAAGCATTTGCTATATTCTACACCAGCTATGTACTTCCTGTTTTTTAAGGTAAGTTTCTTCTCTTTTTTGTTTTTCCTTGAATTTTTCCATTAATTCAGTAACATGCTTGTTGTTGTAGTCAAAGTATTTTCACAAATAATTTTATATATTCATTTAATTATTATAGTAAAGTGAAGGCATGCAGAGAAGGAGTCATTAGAGCTATTTGCCGAGCTCTATCATTTCATGACCAAGGTCTCACTCGTGATGCTGCAATTGAGCTGATTCATTACCTGGAGGATTTAATGCAGCATTCAGTCACGCCTCTTGAGCTCAAGGAGCTGTTTCATTTGCTGAGGACCAGTGAAGAGAATTTGCAACAGCAGGTGAAGAAAAATATACAAATAAAATGACATACTTTTTAACATTGAAATATTTGAAAATTTTAGGTTATAAGGAAGAAAAAAATTTCAAAAATGTACATAATCTTAATTTTTGCATTGATGATTGAGTTTTGGTTATATTATTTTAATTTATGGAGCAATTTAACTACTTATGTATTCTTTTGCTTCTAGCTTCCTTACAGGCCTCATGTCTTTCGAGCTCTGTCTTCAGCTGCAAGGAAAGGAGATCACATAGATTGTAGCTGTTATTTGGATATTCAAGCTGACACAGGTACTTGATTATGCATATCTGATGTATAAGAGCTGTGTATTACATGTGGCAATACAGATTTGATAGAGACTAGTTCTCATGTAACCTTAGGGAGATAATGACTGTCTCCAAGTTTACATATAAGTTGTTTAAATAAATTTAATTTCCATTCCAAAAGACTTCATTTCTCTTGCTCAACCTTTTAAGCCATTACAATAAATTTCATGAAATGTAGTATACAAATGCTACAGCCTTTCTAACCAACCAGAATTTCAATCTATGCTTGTCAAATAAGGCAATGAATTCCTTGACGGAATGAAGTTGTAGAGAATAGATAGGCAAGAGAATAAGTTATTTGATTTGAAAAATGAGAAATATTTTTCTAAATGGAAAATTTCTGAAAAAAGAGGGCAATTTGCATGTATAGTGTACTTGCCTAACTCCAATTTCCAAATTCAAATATGTATTACATAACAAAAGGTCTACTGGAGTCAATTTTTAAACACCTTTTTAATCATTTTAGAGTTAAGAGCATACCCTCTCATGCAGTCTCAAACAACTCCCATTTACACACCTTTGGTGTTCCCTTTCTTTAGAAATATTTTATCATTATGCATGCTTGTTCTTCTTTATGTTTTTTAATTTTTAATTCATTCTGGGTATATATCTGGGGATATCCTTCTGGGTACGCCTTGAAACAAAGCATATCAGATATCATATTACATTATTATCCCTTAAATGCATTTAAGAATTAATGTAGCATAAATATTAAATCTTTGTACTATGGCTTTCAGATGGGATTTCAGTTCCTGGGATCAAGAAATGGCCTGGCATTGGCAATTGTTTAGCATTTCATGCTTGGATTCGGTTGGATTCTACTGTAGAATCTCGTACCAGAGTAACCGCTAGTAGGCGCCAATTATTCAGGTAAGCATCTACATAAGTAATCTAATAAGTTTGGATTGACTTTTAAAATTAAATCAAGGAAAATGATGTCAGAAAACCTCTTTCAATTTTTATAGATAATTCCAGAGTTGTATATAATGTTAAATATGTACTTGTAAGTGACACTAAAATTGGTCAATCTATCTTACAGTTTTTACACCAGTGGAGGCTCAGGTTTTGAGATTTTCTTTGCTGGAAATGGTGACCTTACTGTTGCTGTTAGTTCAAACAAAGATTATTCAGCAGCGACTGTTTCAGACATACCTCTCACCGACGGCCATTGGCATTGTCTTTATATATGTCACATGGCTGCCAGGTAATTCAATATTTTATTTGTGTCATTGTTACTCATTTTACGCATTGTTTTGTGTATTTTACTGCTATTCATATGGTATTTAATATGAGACTTGTTATCCTTTCTTCAATTTTTATTCTAGAGGAATCAAATAAAAAGTAATATTAAAATTTTGCTTTGCCTAAAAAATAGAAAAATGTTTCTCAAGTGTAATTGCCTGCTAAAGTGAAGATTTATAAATCACGTCATTTTTTAAATTATACTATTCATCATTTGGATTATTTAACTTTCTTCTATCCAATTTTTTTAAAGAATTTTAAGTACAGTAGAAGTCCGTTATAACAGGAGCTGGCAAAAATTGGAAAAGTATAAAGCATGCTCATTATAGTTGATTTCTAGTACTAAATGTCTGTCCAAGGGCAGCGAGTACAGCAGAATGGAACTGTAGGGTTTTTAATCCTTACACAAATGCTTCAGAATGCATAAAGTAGTACGTTTGCATCAAAAATATTATTTCAGTGATTCATAAACCATAATCAAAGCACGTCCTCTAATTTAAAATGTGGAAAATGATTGCTCCGTAATCATTGAAAAGTAATGGTATAAAATTATATAATCCTAATTCATATCTAATTGCTTTCTGGAGATATTTTTCATTCACGTGCTTCGTAAGAAATGATTGTGTCATGAGGGAGGGGGAAAAGGTTACCCTGGGGATGTGAATCAGTACTGCTTTTATCTTTTATATTCCTCTTATATTGGATCAGACGATTTGCTGCCAAGTTTTGTGTGAAAACAAATCCCACGGGTAGATGCCAATATGATAGGAACTCGATTAAAAATTCCGGTGCTGAATAGAAGGGTTGTCACCAAAACATAATGAGAAGAGGGGATATGATTTACAGAGGGACTAAGAGGAGAGTAAAGCTTGTGAGATGTCTCTAACCAAAGCTCAATGAGGCATTTTTGCCGAGGAAAGGCAAGACGAATTTTTGGAAACAAATTCATGAATTAGGTGACGGTAATTTTTGAATTAAATTTTTTTCTGGTCTTCGAAGAGATAAGGTGCCTCAGATTACTTTTGCTTGTCAGACTTCATCTCTCATGTCAATTGATGGTACTGAGGAATGCCTCCTGCAAGACAAATATAGTAACGTGGTACTTGCTATAGCGATACTTCAGAAATAACCACTTGTTATAATGGACATAACTCCATATCCTTTTTGCTGTGAGACGGACAACAGCCTAACAATCTCTTGCTTTAACGAAACTCTCGGTATGTAAAAACGGACTTCTACTGTAAAAGATATAATGAATATTTTATAATTTTGTGAAGGCTACTATTATTGTAACTTGCTTTTGTCTTTTTCACAAGATCTTAAAATCAACTATAAAATATGTATGATTATGTAAATTTAAATGTTTAATTAATTGAAATAATTTACTGAAAATTATGAAATTGATGTATTAATTAGCATATTTTTCTTTCTATCACCTAGGAGACCATTTGGACAGAATCACTTGTCTGTATTCATTGATGGAACTCAGCGATTAAGCGCATGTCTTAAATTTCCTTCATTGACTGATGTAAGCATTGAATATGACTAGGATTAATTAAAACTATCAAGGTTGTACAAAAAGTGAACAATAATGATTTGGCCGGTACTCCATCCCAGGTCTCCCAATTTCTGGGCTGTCACAAACTTTTCTGTGCTACGCTTAACTTCATTTCCATCCTTTGTTAAATTATCAGGTTTGACAGTATAGTAGTTGATCCAATAATCTATAGGTTTAATCAGTAGAATTCTGTGATTAAATTGAGTTTTAGGCTAATGCTTTCCACTCAAGAAAACCCCCAAAAATAAGACCGTAATGACTTTGTTGTATTTTGTAGTGACATGTACGCAGTCAAACCATATTAAAAAATCAAGACACTATCCAGCTTAATGCTTTTACCTAATCCCTTGATCCTGGTCCATTCCATATGAAATGCATGGTAGAAATGCTGCTTAATATACTCTGCAAACTGCCTATAAGATGGATTTTTTCTGCTCCTAGTTGAACAGCTACCCATCTCAGCCTAATTTTCCTTTTAACATATCAACCAAAAGTTACTTCTTATGTATCTGTTGCCATATTTACAGCTTTGAGTTAATTAATTTTTCTATTTTTGTCTATCTATGTATATCTAAACAGAAGGATGAAGATTTTGAATATCTATAAATAAATTATCATTATATCTCAAATATTCCTCTTTGTTTTTGAATTACTTCGTTAAAATTGAAAGAGCCAAAAGACATATCTATTGTTATACAAGAAGAGAAAAATAGTGACTTGGCTGAGACTCAAACCCAGGTCCCCCATTTTCCAGGCAGGTGTTCTAACCACTGAACTACTGAGTCACAATAACAAAGTCACAATTTTTCTGTTCTTGTATAACCTTGGGTTAAGTTGCATGCTTTCCTGTGCTAAGTCAAACTTCATTTCTAACATTTCTATTGCTTTATAACAAGCAAGAAATTTAGCACTGTCATCTTGCTTGAAAACATATTCCTTTTCATAACATGGTTTTAAATCTCTCCTGAAAAGCACATAAAAAGAGTTTTCTGTATTTCATATAATCTCTTAGTTAACCCTCCGTTACTTGCACTTTTTGTTTGCTACATGATTACTCACGCAGGTTGTTCCTGACACCCCATGATACTTTTGTATGGTGGCCTGTTTTAATGACATTTAGCTTATCTGTGAAACAGATGCATTTTGGCTGCATGTTTATCGTTTTACAAATTAAAATTTTGTCTATTTATCAACAAATTTATAGGCCAAGTGGTGGAAAATTCATATTCATTTGAAAGATAAGCAACTTTTGGTGAAAGTATACCTTATAATATTTTATAATTATTTAGATTATATAATATTACATACAATATTCAGAAATTAAATTCTGCTTTGAGTTTCTCTTCCACTTAGTTTTCTTTTCTTTGTCCATTGTCATTACCAAAATCAACATCACTGAACTTCTTCTCACTATCAGTGCTATGCTCCAATGACTGAATGAAATTACTTGAGGAAACTTCTTCACCATCAAAAATATCATCATCAGATGTCTGCTCCTAAAGATAAATAATCTTCTCCTGTTCTATCAAAAACTTCTTTGCCATCTTTAGGAAAAATAATCAATTGTAGTTATGTTTTATTTTGAAATTAACTTTTAGTGTTAGAATACACAACATACTAAACATCATAAGGGAATATAGAACGTATCTTACAAAAATGTGAATGTTCAGAATTGTTGAATATGTATATAAATTGTGAGAACTGATTGAATATAATTAGAGTAATGCTCAAACATACAACAAAAACTTGTTAGCTGGAGCACTATCCAAGTAATCTTCACACTTATATAGAAAGGGCTAAAGACATTTCTATATATATTTATGCATTCATAGAGTATCAAAATTCTAACCATGTTCCACAAGTGACACTGACTTGAAGTTTTTATGACGTACTGATCATAACGTGTAAATGGCAGAAAAAGTGCGACTTTGAACATCAGTGTCATGAGTTTGATGCTAGATGGCCCCAAATACACGATTTTCTCCATAAAGATACATTGCTGGGATTTTCGAAAATTTTTTTGAGGCACTTCCCGGCAAAGTAGAGAGTTGAAATTCAAGGGATCACTAGAAGCCGTGCATATCTGTCGAAAAACACAAAGTTGTCTTCGAAGATTATCCTTGGTTCGATACTAGGTCAGGGCAAATATTCTCACATTTAAAATGCATTGCGATGATTTTTAAGATTTTTTTAGGTAAGATATCGACTTCAAAATTTGAATTAAATAAGTTTTATTTCTACCTGGGCGTTATTTGTATTCACATCTTCCAAAAGATCCTGGGTTCGAAACCAGGCATCTCTACTATTTGAAATGTATGGTGGGAATTTCAAATGACTTATATCACAGTTTCAAAATTATTTTCAGCTATATCCCTGTAGGATAGGGGATTCAGAATCATAGAGGTCCCAGAAAATGCACTCTTCTTTATTTATATCTATAAAACTGTCACCATATGTGCATGAGTTTGATGCCAGGTGCATGTAAATTATCCTGTTTAAAATAAATTGCGGCAATTTAAAGAAAAATTTCAATCCCTTTTTTTTCCTTTTGAGAACTTTCTCGACATGATTTCAACTTGAAATTTGTATCATTAATATGCTTGCAGATTAACTCTTTTGAAAGTCATGGGAAACTGCAGATTTTTTGAAAAAACTTAGAAAACATACCCCATCCCGATTATTGTTAAAGAGAAGTCTTAATTGGCAACCCTAAAAAAGTCATGCCTTAAGAAAGATGCTGGGTTATCCAGAACACCCTGCCTGAGTAATGGAGGGTTAAGTAGATCCTATGAACATAAGTGACCTCTTTAGTGGTAAAGGTTTACATTTTATACCATCTTGAAGTTGATCCCAGACGTTTATTTAAAGATTCTAGGCTTTAAAAGCCAACATTCATATGCCACCAAACATGGTTTGTTATTATTTTTCTTTCCATAAGATTGATTTGATAATTTTTTGAATTTTCTCAGTAACAGTATATTTCTAAACCTGCGTAGATATTAAATATGAGGGTTATGAAATATGTTTTTGCGTGTTTAAAAAATAGAAAGAAAAAATAATTTTGATTCTTCATCTTCTCACGTTCATTGCCTCTTCAATATTTACATTTATTTATAGTTCATGCTTGTTGATATTCTACCTATTTTGTATTTAAAGCTCACATTTGTAGGAGTGAATATCTTTTTCAGAGATGGAAAATGATCTATTACTAATATGATAGAAAACAATTGTGTGGAGTATGTTAAGGAATTTAAGTCAATGAATTAGAATTTATATCTTTTTGGACCCCAGGAATTGTAGGATTATTTTGGCTGTGTGGCCAAACCCATTGCTGCATTACAGGGGTACTGAACCACATTCCTGGTAGCTTATTCCTGCCACAAATACTTGTTCATGTTTTTATCTTAAAGCTTGATAATGAATGCAGGGGAAAGCATATTTAATTATAATCCATCCAAAAGTATTATGATCATTTTTAATACTGTAAAAGGAATCATTTTGTGAAAAGGGTCCTTGTGCCAAGCTGATATAGATTTTGTGCTGCACAGGTACAACTATGGGAGCCCTCCCAAAAACAGTGATTAATGTAACATGTTGAATATTTCTAAGGTAAATCTAAATGTGTGGCTCTATTGAATGTTATTGTTAGCATTATAATAGTTAAGCTTTGGATGGTCTGCCCCTAAATGTTTGTTGCCACCTTAATTCATTGCAGCTTGATTTGTGATCTTATTATAATTTTTAATGATGTAATTATTTTTTCCCCTTTGTATCTCAGCCATATATATACTGCCGTATTGGATCCATTGTGCAGAGGTCAGGCGTTGTTGGTGGTAAAAGAACTGCTGGAAAGTCGGCCGATAAAGATGAAAAGGAATCTGATGGTCTTATACTTCCCAAAGCACTCTACTCATCTCTCAATTATTTAGTAAGACACTTTTTAACTATTGCTGAAAATGTTTGTTATCATGTGCTATTAATTACAATTAGAATAATTAAAATTAGATAAAATCTATCTATTAATTAAAAATTTCTTGTAAATAAATTACATTCATTACCTACTAAATCTATATAAGATAATTGTAATTGTTGGGGAAAACCTTTTTCCAATTTTAAAGTTAGCTATACATTTTAATGTAAACCGTGCACTACTAATAAAATTCTTAGTACATTATTATGTTTAGTAATTTTAGGATTAAGAAAAACTCTCTTGATTGTGAGAGACTTAAAATAATGATATTCATATGATTAGGTTCCAAGCTACTTAGGCCTACCATCACTCGTACAATCATCATACCAATCACAGCAAGACCCTCATGTAAAAAGTATACCAGCTGGAGCTCAAGACACAATCTGGGGACCTGCAACAAGCTTAAGAGGCCATCTGGGTCAAGTTGCACTCTTCCATGATTGTCTGTCTGGTCATCAAATCAAGACATTACATTGTTCAGGTTTTCATTTAAACTTATTCTAGTATTATTAGTACTATATTGATATTCAAAAGTTAACTAATTTGTCAACACCTATATAGTTGTTATTTAATCTAACAAATACCATAAATCTACTGTTCTTTCAGAAGAATGGAAACTTTACCTTTGATAACACTCTTCTGAATTTGTTTAGTATAATTGCTGAATTTGATGTATTACATTATAGACAACATTTACATTGTTTTACCCCAGGTCCAGATTTTTGGGCTATCAATGCTGTCGATGATACTATGGAACTTACTGATCTGACAAACAAGCTTGTTTTGTGTTACTCTCCAAGTGCTTGTTGGAATCATTCTTGCCCTGATCTTGCTCCTGGTGGGAAGCACAATGGTCATGTTGAAGGAATTATATGTCGCACCCAGACTGTTAAGGTATTTTGTCTGGCTGTTCCTTGTTCCTGATGGACAGTTTTAATTTTTCTAGTTAGAAGATATCTGCAATACAATAAATCCTCCTTCTGCTACTGAGCTGTTTTTTAATTCAATGTATTTTGTATCATTCTCTTGCACATAATGTTCATATTAATTTATAGGATTCTTTAAATGGTATTGGAGGGATAGTGGCATTAATTCCTTTATTGGAAAATGCTGCCTTAGTGGTTGATTTTGGAAGTTCACCGGACATAAGTTCCTCCTTATCACCATTGGTGCAAGGCTCAGCAGAGAAATCAGCAGATGGGCCTGAGGAGCTTTCTGGCTGGGAAGTTCTGCCTCGTAGCTCATTCTCTGGTATGCTATGCTTTAGAATTCATCAATTAAGTTAAATTTTTTAATGTTGTTATTATTTTTAGATCCTTCCTTTTTAAAAGTAAATCTATAATGTTGTCTGGATTTCCAAGATTCACATTTAATGCTACTCTTTACTTTTCTCTAGTATTCTCTTAAATTGTCATAATTTCTTCAGTTAACATTTGTTTTCAGATGATTTCTACCCAAGATTTGAAGTATTAGTTGTATTTAATCTTGTTTGCCTGATAACTTCTCAAATTCTGTGACAATAGACATTGATAATTCAACTTGAAGGCTTCTTATTCACGTCTAAAAGAGAAATATTTATCACACTCACACACGCAATATTTGGGATTTGTTTTCATTTGAAACTTGTCACCAAGTTGTCCGATCCAGGATGGGTGAGAATAAAGGAGAGAATATTGGTGCTGATTCGAATTCGCTTGGTATCCTCTCCTCCTCCCTCACGACGCAATCTTTGTTAATGAAACGCGTGAATGAAAAATATCTGGAGAAAGCAATTAGATGTGAATTAGGATTATTTAATGATATACCATACTTTTCAACAATTATGGAGCAATCATTTTCCACATTTTATATTAGAGGACGTGCTTTGGTTATGGTTTATGAATCATTGAAATAACATTTTTGATACAAGCGTACTTTCTTATTCAATCTGAAGCACTTGTGTAAAGAATAAAAACCCTACAGTTCCATTCTGCAGCACTTGCTGCCCTTGGATGGACATTTAGTATTAGTATTAAATGACCTGATGAGGGACTTTTCTTGTAAATTTTCACATGGAGTGACCAAACTGTGTGTGATGATGACGACCAATGAGTGCCGAAACTCAGCATTGTCCATACCTAAGTAGTTTTAATGTTATCACAGCCATGAATAATACAGAGAGAAAAGTAAATGGAAGATACATTTATCTTCATCTTCTACCAAAAGATGAATGAAAAATGTTCCAGGAGGAATCATGTTGGTGCTTGTTGGTTGGTTGGTTCACTAACTATAAGATATTTTACCTAATCTACTACTTTTGATTTTTTTTCTAGAAGAAAAATAAAACAACATCCACATGATACTTTCTTTTTAAAATTTCATGCACATATATTTAATCTTAGTTCAACAAGTGTCTGTCCTATAACATAACAATGTGATAATAGTGTATCCATACAAAGCTAATTAAATATATTATCCAACTCGTTTGTAGTCCAAGAATGAATGAAACTATTTTCACATATGTGTAAGGCTTGTTAAATTTTAAATTATCAGTTACTTTTAATGCACGGATTCTAGAATTCTGTTCTGCCTATTTATTGGTCTATAAATACAAAAATTGAAGACATATTAGCTGAACCAATGTTGTAATATTTGCTACTTCCTTGTAATGCTTTTCATTCTTATGCTTTCATCATTATTCTCAGCATAAATAGCCATAATGTAAATGTCTATAAATGTGAGTTGTCCTTAAGTCTCCAAATTTATGTTCCAGTGCAAATAAAGATATTTCATAAATATCATTAATAATTGCTTTGATAGTCTTTCATCTATTTTGGACAAGAATATTCAAATACATAGCGAGTTTTATGTAAAAAATGTCAACTTCATTCTAGTTGTGACATAAATAAGAACTCTATCCTAAGAAAATTAATAAATAATATTTTACAGATTGGAAGCTTGAACAAAATCCTGTTTCTGGCTTTCTGACTCTTTTACGGAATATTATCACCAGAAGTGCTTTTAATCAAGAGAGCCTGCTGAAAAACAACACCATGGGAATCGTAGGTTCTTTATTAAGTCAGGTATGTTATTTTTCATACTCCTATGAAAAATTAATTGAATTCTATGAATCAAGAGGGTATTCGTTTTAAATCTGTACACCTTTTAGTGCAAACCAGAGCTTATTGATGTGAATGTACTTATGGCTGTGCAACTCCTAGTTGAAATGGCGCATGACTGTCAATCTGGCAGAGGAAATCCAAACAACCTTTTGCAGGCAATTCATCGTCATCTTTTATTTGATTTTCGAATATGGTCAAGGTCTCAGTTTCAGATACGAATTGGTGAGTATTTCAAGCTTAGTTGAATACATTTAAGTAAATAATAATGTATTAAGAAGATATAAAACAGTATTTGATAATTTATCATTAAAATTACTTAGCATTATCATCTATGTCCTCATACAAATACAAGGATGGTCTGAAAAGTTTCCGACCCCATATTTTTCAGAAATCTTCAGAAAATTTTTATATATCTTCAGAAAACATATTGAGAAATGACGAAATGTCGGAAACTTTACAGACCACCCATGCATATAAGATCCATATCTATCAGTTAGTCATTTTCAAAATTCAATTATTGCAGCATGATTCTTTATCCTACAGGACATCTTCAGTATTTGTCAACTGTGGTGAAAGAAGACAGAAGATACTTCCGTAAGAATTATGGTGTTCAGTTTACTTTGGATGTGATACGGCGGCACTATATGTCTGAAAGTATAGTCGAAACAAATGAGGATGGTGTAGTTCTCAGTGTGGAAGATCTCACCACTGTTAGGCGAGCACTCTTTGGCCTTATAAAATATTATATGCAAAAAGATGTTAATGTGAGGGAGGTTAATTCTCTACTCAGTTTTCTTGTATCTGTGCGAGATGAAAACTTGGTAAGTTTATTTTTGGATTCTCGTAATATATTTTCTTTTTAGGCTATATCAAACCTCGGCATTTGTAATTAATAATTATAATTTGATCACTATGGAAAAAAATATATCATGTGATATCTTTCTTCCATATCAACACCAGTTGTTCTGTCTCCAATTCCATTCGATTTACCAATCACAGAAACCAATTTAAATTCCAAATGCAAATTTCCTCCTAATGAAATTTGTCTTGAATGAAGAGATTATAGCTGATACAAACTCCTATGCAGCTTAACATAAATTTTTTAATTTTCCAAAACATTCTTCTGATTATTCTCATGATTGAACTCAAAACTTATCATTTATTAATTTTAATTTATTACAAAATAAAGTCAAAGCATCATGAATGAACTAATATTACGTTTACTCATATGTTGTGCTGAACTTCATCCCTCACTCCTTATCTCCACATTTCATGCTTATTAATTGTTTGCATTATATGATGACATTTTTTAATTGTATTAAATCTAAAGGTATCTGATGCTTTGGAAATGTTGATATCAATACTGGGAAACAAAAAATGCAGGGACCAAATATTCCTCCTCCTTTATGAAAAACATGCAGCTGACAATTTATATGGTCTTTTGGTCGATAAACTTTATTCGATGGAATTGAAGCAAAAAGTTTTACGAGTAAGTATGCTTTTGTTTAAATGTATTTTTATATAAAGATATTTCTGACCCATTTGTGGATTTTGAGGGAAATTATGTGATTGCTTTTTATAAGATGAAAGTCAAATTATATGTGCATTAAAATGCAGTATTATATAAATAACTTTTCTTGTGATGCATCTTACGAAATTATGATTATTTCTCTCCTTAAACTCTATATCTTGCTGATATATGAATAAAATTGTTCCTAAAGCAGTGTTTGTAGTGCTCTTAAAGTAATTTATAAGTTATAGGTAGAAAACCGTACATTATTTAAAGCTTTCCCATGTTCTCACCTTGCTCAAATATCTTTGTGAGTTAATTAACTAAAGAATCATAATAAAATAATGAATTTAGAAAGATTATAGGCATAATTTGCTTAACAGTTGTATGTTAAAATACTCTTAACATGTCAAATGGGTAGGACTGCTCGAGCAGTCATCCATGTTGTTTCTTCATTTGCTTCTAAAAAATCCCCATGGAGGGGTTTTCCTTTAGGAAAATGTTTTTTCCATCTTCACCTGCTCACTGAACCTTTTGGGAAGATGGCATCCCACCTAATGCTCCTCCAAACTATATCTTGTACTGCCTTGATGAGGCCTTTATATTCCTGGTTTTGACATTTAGAGAAAAGGGAATAAAGCTAACTTTAACGTATTTGTGATGATGAAAGCAAGAGTGAGTGGGGAGGAATTAGAAAGTGACTAAATTTAGAAGATTTTTGAGAGCAATAGGGCGGCAAACGACATGGCCCGAATGCTATTCTTCCTCTTTGCCTAACGAGGATAAGAGATCAGAGGATGGGGTGTGTTCATATCTGCTGCATCACAAATCCAACTCCTCTCATCTTAGCTCAGTTCAATGGTAATGGTAGGATATCGATAATAAACATTTTTAATCTGACCAAATTTTTCATAATTTGTGGTCAAAATTTATTTTTGGAGATAAGAATTTGAACATTTATAAAAGTTCTTTTTTAAGAAACATTTCTGAAGCTAACATGATGTTTCTCTTTTATTTAATTTTAATAAAGAAATAGAACCCAGAAACAATGAAAATAAAATTTACATCCATATCTTATGGGAATGATTTAACTCGTCAAGGATAGAACTGCCGACCAATAGATGAATGGAAAGAAGTAATATTTTTTGGGGAATTTAATGTTAATAATGCGCAAATTTGCCAGTTTTGTAACTTGTGGTTCTCAAGTGTTGGTGAGCTTCTGCCCCCACATTCAAAATTATAATATAGAATCACTGAGATACATGTGATATCCAAATGGGGAATTGGAAATTTATTATAATAATACTATTTGCGTCTTACTGAACTCTAAAGAAAAAACAGACAACTCTCAAAATTCTTCTGTACTTTATACTTCTGTTTTATAACTGGGGAACCACTTTATTCATAAAAATGTTCTTGCTGCGAGCTTTTGATGAAAATTCCTTTTTGTTTTAGTTGCTGTCCATTCTTCTAAGAACAGATAGAATAAGAGAGAGGAATAAGAGGCATCTTCGTTTACAAGACATAGGAAGCAACCATAGCCATCCTTCTTCTGTTGGCTTGTATCCAGGTTTGATATGCCATTGGCAAGATCAAGGATCATGCAGTCCGTCCATGGAGGTGGCCATGATGCTTCTGGACCAAATGCTATCAACTGGTGTGTTAGGTGTATTTCATGTTGATTTTGAAGCTAATTTTGCATTTTAACTATTCTAAATGCATTAAATTTTACTTTTGTTGCTGTTTCATCAACTTTCATAAAGTAAATTTTAGTTTCTCTGTGCAAATATTTCACAATAATAATAATTTCAATTTCAGTAAATATATGTCCTCATCTAAAAAAGATGAAAAACTTCATGTTTAAAGTAGAGTTTTTCTACATGTGAGACCACACATATTCTCAGTTAAAATCAAGCAAAATCAATTCTTTTTTATTAAGTATATATGAAACAAGGTGATATTTCTACTATTTACTGCTATAATAAATGATTGTAATCTGTTTTATTCAATCACTCAGTAAGATTCTTCTATTATAAACTATTATAAAAGTGAGTGAAATTAAATTGTAAGACATTACATATGTGTGTATTGAATTTAATGACATTTTTCTCACAGGGTACAATATGTTAATATTCATGTCAGGTATAAATATCTTGGTTTCTGTAAGGCCTGCTGCTATGTGTCAACGAAATCTGTTCTGCATCATTATTAATTTCTTTCTTTTTTCCGTATCATGTCAAACTTTCATTTTAATTACATCTTACCGATAAAATTTACTTACTCCAAAATATGTGTATAAAACTGGTTGGAACGTACTGAATTTCCAAGGGGATAATTTATTGATTATCTCAGTCTCCATTGATGTTTTTTTCCATTTTCACCTGAAATTTTAGCGTCCTCCATCTTTAATGACATCATAGATGGAAAATGTGCCAGGTGGTGGATGTCTACCCAAGTCCTTAATACATATAAAGACACCTACTAAAATTTCCTGAAGAAAAAATATCCCTACTTAAATTTTCCAACAGGACTACAGTCAGGTCCAGGACTATTAAGCATAATTTATCAAAATAAAGTTTGCTATATTGAGTGTTTTTCTTCTGAGTATTTTTTATTTTAGGATTAACTGTTTTTTACTTTTTTCGAAATGGTAAATGAACTTGTTAGACAAGCAAGCCCAGAGTAAATGCTTTTCAAAACAATACAATTTTGTTCTGCGTTTCACTGGTTCAAATACTTGTTCATAAGCAAAGTTGAAGGAAGTTTATAGGAATATCCATCTGCATGACTGCAAAACTTAGGTTCTGCGATACAGAGGGTTTCCTGTGAAAAATCCTTGTGTATGTGCAATAATATTATTAATGCCTCCAGCTAAAGCAGTTTTCTGCCTTAACCCATTGAGATCGGCTAGCAATTTTAGTACTTAGTCAGAGACGGAAACAATTTTTCTGTTTTCTAGTATATTTTGTTACTTTATAGTGAATAACAACAAAGAAAAAAAATAAAAAACAATTTGAACAATTAGATAATGATTTTAGATATTTTCTTACCTTTGTAAAATACACCTTGTTATAAGCTTCACTGTATCCGGTGAGGTGTGTGGTAATCTATGATGGAGAGAATCTTAGAAAGAATTGTCCTTATACCACAAATTTTATTTTTTACAAATAATAGTAACACGACCGGTTTCGACAAATAATTTCAACCAGAAGATGACGATCAATTGTCGAAACCAGTCGTGTTACTGTTATTTGCAAAAATAAAATTTAAAAGTACAATTCTTTCTTAGATTCTTTCCTTTACATCGTATTATCTTTATATTTTGGTTTCAGTTTGCAGTATTCCATAAAACAAAATTATTTTGAATTTTACTTCGAGTTATGAGAATAGTTATGTACATCAGAAGCTGGATTTGAGGAATACGGGTCCTAGAAATACTAAAGCACCTTTATTGGGTTAAAAATCATTACATAGTTCCTGAGGAACTCATATTGAGATAATTCAAAATCGCACTTCCAACTGCTACGCAAAGCAAAAGAAAAAAGTGAGGAAAACAGAAATGGCTTCACTCCTCAGCTGCACAAACCGTACTGAGAAGCTGAGCAAAATTTTAGCTCTCTCAAAGAAGTCCGCGACAGAGGAGGGAAGCAAATAATCCCTTCAAGTGGAGTCCGCCGATCGGTGGCCTCCGATCCCAATGGGTTAAACAGGTTCTGCATTAGACAGGTTTTACTGTAGTTTGAACAATCTGCAAATTCTGTTACTTACAGATTCTGCCGCTGGGTATGCTGGTACTCTCTCTCTACTTTCTTCTCTTCATATTAATGAAGACATAAACATAAGAATTGAAGCTGCCAGAAAAGTGCTCACAACAATATTCATGATACCTACTGCAGCAAAACAGTTTGCTAGTCAAGTAAGTTCTTCTATCATATTGTGCTGATATTAAAAAAATAATTTCTCTAAGCCTTAATTATTATATTTCATGTATTTGTCCAAAGGAAACAATACAAATTATTGAATCATAACATGTCATTAAATAAATACAAAGAATTACAAATAAATGCATAGAATTACAAATTGCAACATTATAGCCTATTCATGGCTACATATTAAGCCTTAATTATTATATTTCAATCAAGTTTTTAATGCATTATCATATTTTCCTCCTTAATATTATTATAATTTTAATGGATCAGGAATGAAACATACCAGATGTTGAACTTGTAAACTGTTGGATACTGCTTTGAAAATGTAGCAGTTTTCCTTTGTTTTATTGGATATTTTGTATTTGAATTTAGTATTCTAATCAATATATTTGAGATTTTGTATTTTATTTTTTTTATTGCTCTTCTTTTATGTTGAACCATTCCCTCCTATCATTACTCGAAGTAATAGAATTGCATATAAATATTTCTTTAGTATATTAAAATAAACTTTTCTCATATTTTATTTGGTAAGGATACTACATACAGCTCTCTTCAATTCATGGATAAGTTGCAATTCAGAAATGGAAACATTTATTGTAAGAGTATGGTTTTGATTAGTTAACTGTTTATTTATGTTTAGCGTGACTTGAGTTAACATTTCATTTTTTCTTGGTGTATAACACAAATATTTTTTTAACCTCAGGTAATTTTGGAAAAGATTTTAATATCTCTTAATAATTTGCTTCACTTTTGGTGCTAGTACATATTGTTAATGATGTTGTATTTATTTTATTAAGATTGGCTGGCAAGAGTGTATATGCCGCCTTTTGATTAGAAAACCCATAAATGCTGATGCAGAGGCTGGAGATGGTTTGAATGATTTAATTTCATTTGGTGAAGAAAGAGAGGAGGATTCTGCAGAAGGTACTGAGAAGGATGATATCATTACAGAAGAAATTGAAGATGAATATGAAGTGTCATTATCATCTCTTCCTCGACTTGCAACTTCAGTAACAGATGCTGCATGTTACTTAGAAAATGAAGTAAAAGGTATTTTAAATTCAAATAATAATATATTTATGCATCTCAGAAGTTAACTTTTTTGAATGAGGTTGTTTCCTCTAATTTTTGAAGACATTGGTTTTCTCTTCCATGTATGTAGAATATCACTCACTAATTTGCTTTACGTGGCTATGGATTTTCATTGAACGGGACCCATATTCTGCAATTCTTAAGGCTCATATTCTTAGAATCAGTTAATTCTTACTCTTATGTTTGAAAATGTTACTCTTTAATGAGATTTGTTTCTTTTAATACATGGTCATGAAAGTGAGTTACTTCGCACACTAATTTTATCCCATGTTTATATGGAATTGATTATGAATGGGAGAAAATTAAAAAAAAAATTACTTACTAATTGTTAAAATTTCTTATTGTTACTTATAAACAGACTTATTAGCAGATCTTTCAGTAATGTATGAGACTACATTAGGTCAGTCTAAGGGACAGCATGAAAGTCTGAGTCATCAGATTTAAATACATTCCACCTGAGAGGAATTTATTGAAATGAGTGGAGTCCACCTTTATGTGCCAATACCATGTATAAATTGGCTAATGATATTCTCACATTTAATGCATTATAGGGATTAAAATTTATGAGTAAATTTGAGGTTTTTCAATAATCCTATATTAAAATTTATCTTCAAAATGTTACTCTAGTGACTTAGAATAAAGAATTTCTTTCAAATTTTATACTTCTGAGAGTAGTACCTCTGTAATTATCATCTAATGTTACAGTATAAAAATTCATTTATGCATTTCTGTTATTATTTTATTTTTTAATTAATTATCATTGTTAATCACTGTGAAATTATAAGTAAAGCTGAAAACTCCAGGGCAGTTGATTCTTCTTCATCGCATCAGTAATATTCTTTATTCTGTGTATAGATTTTATATTTGTTTGGGAAATATTCATAATGAATATCTTCTCTTTAATCTAGAACATCCTAGGTCTTACTACCTTTTCAACCTGTAGGCCTAATTCTAAATTCTGCCAAACATACAGGCAAATGAGGTTCCCTTAATTTAGACTACCATTCTCTCCTAATTATTTCCTATTTTTACATGATTATTAATGCGCCAATAATTTACACCTTAAATCCTGCGTGAAGGGAATTTTATGTGAAAGGAAGTGACTTATAAATGGAAAATAAAATATTCTCTAAAAATCAATTTTTTTCCTCAACATAATCTATTTTTTGTTAATATACTTTGGTGAACATTTTTCTAGCTAATTCAAGCTCTCTAAAAAAAAACAATTCCTGAGCTCTGTAAAATAGGAGTTTCTTTCAGCCATTATCTCTTCATTCAGCCAAAATTTCATTATGAGGAAACTTTTTTAAATGTAAACCTGAGTGAATATAAAATTAAATGAGGTAAATTGAAGTGTGATTTGAGCTTGATCTTAGGTCAAAGTCGCTAACTTATCGAATGCCACTCATACCTGTGTTAGTCAAAACTTGGATAGTATTAAGGTGTATAATTATAGTAAGAATAGTAATATAAGATTGTTAGTTGATCATAGGTAGCAAGCTTTGAAATGGAAATTTATTTACTATTCTTTGAGAAGGGCCATTTTTAAACTTTCTGACGGCCACATTCTAATCAGTAGGGCATATATTGGATATCTATGTCTTAGATAATCTGTATATTTTGTAATTCAATGCAGGTTTATAAAAAGATAAAAATATGTTACTTCCTACAATATTCTGGTTTTTCAGAAGTTGCAGGAAATGTGACGAGTGCTGTTGCTGATAACATATATTCTGCTGCTGACAACATTTCTTCTGCAGTTGCTTCAGCATACTCTGTCATTCGCCAGAAAACATTGGACATGCAGGTATAGATTCAAAGAAAAAAAAGATGAATAATGATATATCATTTTTATCTCATTTATGGTTATTGAACTATGCTCTACTGATTCTTCCCATATTTGTTTATTTAATCTCTTTACCATGACCCTTGAGGGGTCATAAATCATGTCTGTAAATTTTTCATTGACTTAGATATTTCACTTTCTGTATGTAGATGGTGATACTGTATAAACTCAAAGATAAACGAAATTAAATCCACATTATGTTATTTATTTACTTGTATTGAAATTAATAATTAGTTTGACAAAGTTTTCAAAATAAAATCACCCATAAAGGATTAGGGAGAAGTTTCAGATCAATCTTTACATTAAGTTTCAGTAATTGTTCCTTAAATTTAATCTAAATTATATCATATAGGTTTTTCACCCAGTGACTTTCTCTTTACATTAAGACAAAACAGTTTGCCTTAATACTTGCTTTTGTTATGACCATCATCAAACAAACAAAACAAACAATCAAAATGACAAACACTGATTCAGTTTGAATTTTTTTCCCATCTCTAGTATTCACTCATGGACAACTGTTTTGCATTTTCAAGTCCCGTCAGTAAGTCAAGGGAAAAGTCTTAAGAACTGACCAACATGGCAACTTGAAAGACCACTGAGTTTACTCCTAAAATGTTTTAATCATTATAGCCTGCTAAATGTTCGAAATTAAATCAATTTGACATATTTTTCAGAGAGAGTTATGCTTTCTATATTTTTACTTCATGGTAAATTTGTCCTCATTTGGACTCTGATATCATCTTAAGTAAATTCATGACACTTCCTACATTATATCTTTTAAACTGTACAAAATTTACTCATCCTTATATTTTGTACACTTTCATTGATTTTACATTATTAATCTTAAATTAAATATACTTTTTTTAGATATACTAAATTATATAAAATAGAATTTAATTATGTTTATAATTTGACCAATTATTATAGCAATTGTTTTTCTCACCAGGAGTAGTTAAAGAATTTAATATTTGTAAAGAAATAATGATATGAGTAATTATTTATAGTTTATTGATAAATGTTTACTCTTATCTTCAGGGACCATCATCTCCACGAGCATCTTCTCCAAGATTCTTTTCGAGGAGTCCATTCAGTCTTGGCTCCTTGCGGGCGGAATCTGATAGTATCTGTGTCAATGAGAAAAGGTAATATAATTTAAAAAGGGAAAGGTCCAATTAAGACATTCCACAAAATGTGTGTAATATCTCTAGGCGTAAGGTGAACTTGAGTGAGTAGTAATAAGAGATTTGTTATTTTTTCAGAAAAAGAAAAATAATAAGTGGCAAATCTGAGCTTCACTCAGGACCTCAATCTTATTATGATAAAAATTAGGATTATTGTTACAAGAGTAGGTTTCAATGTAGCCTGTTTGATTATTCCTGTTTTAAAGTATGCTTTTAAATAAACCAATGGCATTAGGGCGAAAGACCAGAGTGGTGTAAAACATTTTCATGTAAAGAATATAACCTTGAAGGAGTCCATTTTATGGCATAAAATTCCTTTGATTATTTATAGGGATGAGAGTATCAAGAGGTTTATTGCATAACAAGGATTTTCTGCTTGTGAGGGTATTTCAGAAATAAATTATCTTTATTTAAGTATAGCAAATTCTTGTTATTATTTTACACATTAATTATGTAATTAATATGGATACAAGAAAATATCCATTTCCATCAGGACAGGTTATTTAATAAAAAAGGGAAAATAAATAACATATACACGTAAAACATGATTAAGGCAGAACTTCAGAAGAAACTCTTTATAGATAAATTTACTCTGTGTTAACCTTAGAGGTGGGCACAATCGATTAAAAACAATCGAATAATTTGATTGTTTGCTTCAATCGAATTATTCGAATAAATAAAGCGTTTTGATTTTTCTCTAAATCCTAACCGAGTGAATTTATTCGATTGTTTTTAGTGAGTGGAAAAAAATCGAATAAATCTATTCGATTGTTTCTAGTGAGTGGAAAAAAATCGAATAAATCTATTCGATTGTTTTTAGTGAGTGGAAAAAAATCGAATAAATCTATTCGATTGTTTTTAGTGAGTGGAAAAAAATCGAATAAATCTATTCGATTGTTTTTAGTGAGTGGAAAAAAATCGAATAAATCTATTCGATTGTTAGTGGTGAGTGGAAAAAAATCTAATAAATCTATTCGATTGTTTTTAGTGAGTGGAAAAAAATCGAATAAATCTATTCGATTGTTAGTGGTGATCGGAAAAAATCGAATAAATCTATTCGATTGTTAGTGGTGAGTGGAAAAAATCGAATAAATCTATTCGATTGTTTTTAGTGAGTGGAAAAAAATCGAATAAATCTATTCGATTGTTTTAAGTGAGTGGTTCACTCGTTCAAAGGAAGTGAGTGAAAAATCGAATAGATTTATTCGATTCTTTTCACTCGCTAAAAACAATCGAATTAACTCACTCAATTTATTCGATTTTTCACTCGTTTACTTGATACGCGTTTAAGAGGAGAGGATGGAAGTATCTCGTAACGTGATCCCATTTAGTGGAAGTAGGTACAGATATGTGATACTGTTGAAATATGAATAAAGATATCATATATATGAGTGTGTATGTATATCTGATCCGATATCCCTGCAGACAGGTATTACTGACCCTGACCAGCAATTGCATCCTGTCCAACCTACGAAAGCGAGTGAATTCATTCGAATGAAAACAATCGAATAAATGCCAAAGCAATCGAATAACAATTCGATTGTTTTTTTCAATTGATTGTCCCACATCTAGTTAACCTTCCTAAGTTGGAAAACCTGCATAAGCTGGAAATTTAATCCATCCCCTGGGTATAATTTTGCATGTTCTACCTTGTGGCAGAGGTAAATTTTTCTTGAATTTTCCTTAAAATTGGTCAGCTAGATACCCCTAACACTGAGATATATTTTTTATACTACTCTACTGCTAATAATAATAATAACAACATGTAAGCAACCCGCACAACATACATTTTCTATTTACATTATTTTCTCTCTGAGTTTTCTAAATACATAGTTTTTATTCTATAAAAATATTTCATTTACCATTATAGAAATATATTAAATAATTTTTTTTTTAATTAATACATATCCATGCTTATATACATTTTTAATATGCTTTTTTGTTAACTCCTCAATGCCCTCAGCAGTACTATAATTTTATTCTTAACTTATTCTCCGTATAAAATCTTTTTTTATGTATTAGATAATATTAAGGAAGGACTCTTCTTTCTCTTTAAGTAAGAGTTTTTCATTGCTAACATGCGTGTTTTTTGTTATGTATATTACGTCAACTTAAAAGTAACTAACATTTATCCCGAATTAATCACTCGTGATAATTTTAAAAACTAATAATGCTCTCTACAAATCTGATATAAAATTCTGGTACTTTCCTTCAATTATTTATTGTATCATTAGCACAAATATAAACTGCATGCTCTTGAGTTTAGAGAAACAAAAACTCAGTAAACAAATTGTTCAAGTGGAACATGATGTCAGAGAAATTTGGTTGTGAAGCCTAATTTCTGTTGCTTAAAATATTGAGTTTCTCTCATAACAAAGAACTTGTGGAGAGTGAAGTTGAGACAAATGTTGAGATAATCATTTAAATTTTTGGGCTGATATAGCAAATGGAACATTAGTTATTGCTTTTTTCTGAGAGCAGAGCTTGCAGTGGACGAAACAGTGGGGCAAATAAACCTCTTTGAGGTCTGAGAGGTAAAATCAAATTCTTCTTTCCACTTAAATGGGAAGTTGATTTGATCTCTTATAATAAAACATCCTAAAAACTATAAGCTAATTCAACTCTATTAATTAAGTGTGACATACAACTGGACAAACTGCTGTTTCTTTATTTTTTCTTGAAAAAGTAGAAATGCACGACAAAACCGAATGAAATCCAAGGAATAAGTTCTGCCTCATACTTTTGTTGAATTTTCACAAAGATCATACAAAAATTTCATATTTTATGGCAAAGTGTTATGTTTATGGATACTGTTTACATACTTTAAAATTAATTAAATATCATAATAAATTTATAAGATCAAATATGAACTACATCAACTTTATGAAATATAGAAATAGCAGATAAGAAACAACTTATGACAAAACACTACTTTTGACCGATGCTGTCGACAGAAACAACTAGCATCAACAAAATGGTTAAAAGAATATTTGCAACAAAACTAAAACCAAAAGCAAATAGGATTCTGTATAGTATTCATCGATGAGGTCTTCGAAACGAAGAGCATCATACAAACAAGCTTGATCGTAAACAAATGAGCGCTATTTCCTATAAAATACACCTTTTACAGATATTGTTTAAAAACTTATAATACTCCAGTCATCTGCATCCACCCATGATTTATACCTGCTTCGTCTATAGACGACATCATTCGTTTGTGTAGGAAAATCTCTATCATGCGTACACGACAACAGTTGTTAAGAGTAGGAAAATCTCCATCGTCTATAGATGACAACAGTCTCATAAAGGTTAAGTACTAGTATTCTAATTAATTCATCTAAGAATTCTAATACATTTTAATAAAATATATTAATAACCTCATAGCTACATAAAATTACAATTAAATGCTTTTCAGATATGCCATTGAAACAAATGCCTTTTATTCCAATCTTAACTTAAATTTTTTTAAGCAATACTTTCTGAGTAGGATATTATAGTATAGGCAATAGTGAATCTGATTGTAGATATATTTATTCATTTTTTAGAATATGTTTCATTTTGCAAAGTGTGGTATTAATTTGTTTTTACATTTTCAATAAAACAAACATTATCTAGGAATGCCCTTCTTCAATTTTGTTTCCCTAAGATTAATGATACAATACTCTTCATTTTGTTAAAAGTGGAACATTTGCTTTAACCAAAAATCATGTGCACTAATATTTTATGGTTAATAAAGCAAAAATTAAATGTTAAAATATTGTGATTGACCATGAACTCCTCCACAGATCTCAGTCATGCAGTAGTGAGGAAGAAGATGAGAATAGCACTGCATATGAACACCGTGAGAGTACTGCTGGTGATACTGTCAGCCTGACCTCTGCTCTCAGTATTTCTGCAGCTAGTGATGTAGATAAACCATCAGAAGATGAGAGAACTCTGGACGAGGGTGAACTGGTGGAGGAAGTTGACCAGAAAGCAATGGATTCAGAGGCAATAAGGTAATATAGTACTGTATGAAAAGAAAAATCTGCTCGAAGAGAAATTGAAGCCATTGGAAACCAAAAAGTGTGATAAACATTGTTCTTAACCATGAATCATTTGCTAAATCTTCTTTCATTATAGTATTCAATGAAAAGTACATATTTTGTCATTTTATTTGATTTAAAATTCTGAGAGAAGATCTCTGAATCCAATGCTCCCCTATCAATCGTATAATTTTGGTGAATGTGCCATAGGTTGGTCATCCTTGATCTAAGGGATTGATTTTGATAATATGGAAAGTTATAAATATCAAAAACATTCTTTCTTTCATGGTTTATGGATTGTGTTGCACCCCGGTTTTCAATAATTCATTTAATATTTTGCAGCAGGTAATTGTTACACAAGGAAATTTATTCATTGTATCAATTTAATTTCATTTATGTCTGTTCGAAATATTTCCAGCTCCCTGTCTCCAATGAGCCGTAAAAGGAAGATAATACTGCTATTAATACTTAATGATGCGAATGTGATTAAATGTCTTAAAGTTTACATTACATGAATATTTATTTAATGTTGCTTTATTTTTCAGAAAATTCATCACTTAGTGTTTAGAATCTTTCTTTTGGTTAAAAGGTACAACATTTAATATCCAAAATATCTTTTGTGAAAAATTTATTGTTGTATTTTTTTAGATACGTTAAGGAAATTAGGACATTTTGTACTGCAATAAAATAATAATGGGTTATTGTTTTGCAGGATGCTAAAAGCTCTGGATGAAGAGAAAATAGGGGACCAAGAAGAAGAACTCTGTTATTTGGTTGTAAATATTTTATTTACAATTCTCTGGAGAGGTATTGATGGTTCTGGAAAGGATGCATGGAAGGTTGGTGATGTTTAATTCTCAAAAATATGTTCTTTATTTTACTGATTCTAATACAATCTTAGAAGTGAAGTTCTAAAATGTAGCTTTTGCAATAGTAATGTTTCTTGAGTTTTGATCTCATTTGAATTTCATTTAACCTACATTATAAATTAATTTTAGTAGAGGCAATGTGTACTAAACTGTATTGTGTAGACAGTGCATATTGTAGAACAGTGTAGACTTACATAAAATATTTTGGATTTTAGGAGCGTGGACAAGTATTGTCATGTATAAACATGGTAGGGCTGAACAATGAACTTCTTTGCTCTCACCTGGAATTAAGAAGACAAGTTTTGGAATTAGCCCTTACAGCTTCATTGTCTGACCTAAGAGGAGGGCTTGTTGGTGGTGGACAAGCAGGAGGTGGTTCTTCTGGGGATTCAAGTGCTGGAGGACAGAGTGGCTCTTCCACCACTATGAGAAAGTCAGAAGCCACAGTTGAAAATGCTGTTTTCCTAATGCGATGGGTGTATGATCTGGTAGTGCTTGATCCACATGAAGATGGGGCCAAGAAAGCATCTACTAAGGTATACTCTTACAATATCATTGGCTAACCAAAATTTATCAATAAATATAAATGTTATTTGCAATTGCTTAATTTGTTTCCGTGGAGAAGTAAAAATTTTGGGCAATGGGCATTTTTGTAATATGAAAACTAAGTTGGGTTGGTGAGAGCCTGGGTATTATATTTCTTTCATTTACTATTCCCCATTCACACACAACCCAACCCAGCCGTAAAGGAGTTTATGATTTATGTTAGCTGCTCTGTATCTAGTGGGTGAGTAACTGTCCATTACCAAAAGTTCTTTTTTTTCGTAATTGCTGCTTAAGCTATTAAACACAAGTGGAATTTGCAATTTGTGAAAAGAGTGAAATGAAATACTCATTCTACCACTGAGGAATTTTGATTTACGCTGTAGCTGAAATTAAAGCTTCCTTTGAGTATTGCAAAATTGTAAGTACACATTTGTTCGAAATTTTTCGAAGGTATTTATTTCCATGTGTCTTGCGTTTAAGGGATGGATAAAATAAAACAGTAGTCAGTTTGCAATGTATGTATAGCAGAAAATGACGTCATTCAATTTCGAACAAAAGTGGTGCATTCCAAATTGTCCATTGTTTAAAATTTTTACTCACTCCATTGACTACTTAAAACACTGCTGAAAGTATGTATAAGTAATTTCAGGCAATCTCAAAATTCAGGAAGTGCACTTTTCCATGGCCTTAATGTATTTTGGTGAATCATGATTAAGAATACACTGAATAATATCTATGATATACTTGCATACATACATCTATTAACCATAGAAAAATACTAATTTAGTTTTAAAGTTTCCTTTTTATGTCTTAATCATTTTATTGTGTAATAATTCTCTGTAAATTTATTGCTGACAAATTCATATTCTATCAATGTTAATCGAAAAAACAACTGAAGGGTATTGCTTCTGATTTTTTATTAAATGGTATTTTGTTTACAGAAAATATTAATCTTAAAAACATTAAACTTTCTTGGATGATGAAGTTTGGATTTTAGATGGTGAAGCTTTTGGTTTTCTTATTTTATTAATAGTTGTTAAATGGAGTTCTAGGACATCTAGAAATACTGCTGGTGTTCAGAGAAGGGCATAATGATGAATGGATTGAAATGGCCAAGATTGCCTTTGGTAAGTTAATTGTGATTTTTCCCTAGAGATAGCTTTAATTTTTAGGTTTATTAATTTAAAGGTGTTTATGATATAGATTTTCAAGACTATTTCTCCTAAAAATTGTGATAATTAAAAGAGAAATAGGTAAATGAATATAAGAATATATATTTCAACTTATGTGAAAATTGTAAATACACATCTCAGCTGAATTAATTACTAGAATATAACCCTCAAACAATTTATGTCACAATGTTGAATTCATTGAATGTTTATTAAATTAAAAATAATTGCCACGACTAATTTTCTATAGTTTCCTGTGTTGAATGAGCCAGTTTATATAGGCTTCATGCCTTACCATTTTTGAGTTGTATTTTAATACTTATTTAAGCAGGGTATTATTCTGGGTAAGCAGAATTAATATTCTCGGCATAAGAATAATATTTAATGGTAGGAACTTCAGGCTTCATAATTTAACTTCCATGAAATGGGCTTTCTCTGATAACATGTTTGGTTAGTGAATAACTTTGAAAATAGTCACAGAATATAATACGTTTTATACATTTATTTACCTTTATAAAAGGCATTATTTCAATTCCAATGAAAATCTGTGGAAAATCACTAGTTAGTCACTGTGCAATGTAAGTGGGAATTATTATCTTTGAATGGATTATGTTTGTTACATGATTATATACAGTCCTTTTTTATTATTTATTAATTTCTCTAACTCTTCATTCATTTTTATTTTCAGGCATCTTAATTTCATGTGCTGCTAATGATAATCTTGAGTTATGTGCCATGGCCACTGCTAAATTGCATGCTCTAGTTCAGACCAGAGTTATGAGTGACCCAGCTGAAGGTGGCTTTTTACTCTATTCTATGAATAACATTCTTCAGAAAGACATTGAAAGTAAGCTTTTTATGTGAAATACATATGATTGAAAAATTCTGTTTATAAAAGCTGCGAATACTTGATTTCTTGCGTGTTTTCTTTTTTTTCATTCAAAATATATATTTTTTTATTCTAGGAAATAGTCAGGACCGCTATTCCTTCCTTATCCCTGTTATTAAGGCTCTCGTGGAAAAACTCTCTCCTCTCCTAGGTCTTGGGGCTCTTCTTCCCAATCTTCCATTGACTCAGTCTGGTCCAGTTTTCTTCGAGGAATTTCAACATTATTGCCAAACAGAAGAATGGACTATGTTTGTGAAGAGCACTGTGAGTACTCCTTTTCTCTGTAGTTTCATCTTTTATTATTTATAAGACATCAACACTTTTTTGAAAACTTCTGTGGTTTACATCTCAAAAAGTTTTGGTAGCTATTTAAACTAAATCTTGAATTTAACCTGTGGAATAATTTATGATTCATCATTAGGTCTCTATACAAAGTAACTCCTAAAAAGTTTAGGAAACTTGCAGAAAGTATATTTCTTGGGTTGTGCTTGCTTGAAAAGTCTCTAAAAATATGTGGTCAGATGATTTAAAATTCACCAAGAATTACAGTCATTAAAAACTACAAACAAAAGCAGTATCAAGGGCAGGGAAGTAAGTCAAGTTTCCATAAAGGGTCACATGTATTTTGCCTTTAGTTGTACTGTGAGATATTTTAGCTGCTCTCTTTGCTGAATTTAAAATACTGGTACAGAATGTGATTAGAAGAGTGTGAATAGAAGAATGCTTTCTTGTTGGTAGGTCTTAACTAATATTGAGTTTTTGCTTGCTGTATTTGGCTGATGTGAAGAGGGAGGAAATTTTGAAATCTTTGCTCTTGCAACTTTGTTTTCTTCATATGTTTTTTCAGGCTATTTTAAAGTATGTTGTAATTGTCTTCAGTGGTGTCGTGGCAAATTTTCCTATGTGGGAATGCTAAATACCTATATTTGTCAAATTATAAGGAAAGTCGTATCTACATAAATCAAGTTTTAAAATGTTTGTAAAGTATTGTTTTATTATTTAGATCAATCATTTTATACCAAATCAATATTTAGCAATAAATTGGCTATTTTTTTACTGTGGAAAACCAGTGTGGGAATGCTGTTCCCACGTGTTCCTGCTCCACTGATTGTCTTATATCAGTTTGAAAGCTTTTTAATCATACTGTCATGATTTAAAATTGTTAACAAAAGGGAAGAATTAGTTAACTCTTTCCTGGCATGCCTGGATATATCCGTAACCCATAAAGTTGCAAATATCAAGACAAGTTTTTAAAAGAAATTGTCAAAAATTCATTACAGAATTGGTTAATAAAGATATTTTTGCTATAAGATAAGCTTACTCTGTCTGCAGTCTTTGCTCACTCGTACAACAGTCAGCATAATGATGGCATATTCATATCCTAATCAGTATTATAAAGGGACTCAAACTGATACATATTTCTTGTAAATAAAAAAAGTTGTTAAGTTGTGATACATTTCTTTCTGTCTCAAAATATTGTTTCAAATATCATTAAATTTAAAAACAGTAAGATGATGTTGCTTTGCTTTATTATTCTATTTTATGCTTCTGAAATTTTCACATAGTTCTGAATTTGAATTAGGAAGTCATACTTTCTTCACCTATATTTAGATTGCTAAATTGATTATGCATAAAATCTACATTTTAAACAGTCTGTAAGTTTACGTACAATCATATTTATCCTTCAATGAGGTAGCTTTTACAGTCTTTTGAATATCTGGTTTTGTTACATTTTTTATGAAGTAGTTACTTCCATCATGTTCCCTCTTCAATCATATGCTCTTTAGTGTTTGAGAGAGAGAGAAGAAAACAATACTACAGTCTATATTTTATAATGAAATGAAAACATATACACGTTATTATAATAATTTATTGAATAGGCAAGGTGAAAATGTATCACAGGTAAAAATAAGATATGTACAAACAGGAGGTTAAGAAAACTATAACATTTAAATATATGTTAGTCTTTTCTATACAAGTCAGTCAAAATGTAGCATAATGTGAATGGGCTGAGACATCTCAGCAAGATGTTTCTCTTATTTATGAAATGGCGAAATACCACTTAATGTCTTTTCCAACAAAATTTTTGATGATATTATTAAATATAAATTAACTGAATTTTCTTAATAATAAATATTCAGTTATGGTTCGTACGATGATCTGTGATTTGATGGATATGAAACATGGGTATATCTCTCATCATGTGAACTTAAAACGTGGCTTCCAGAATCAAATGATGTGTGAGATTCAAAAGTAGGAATTGATGCAGAGACTGACACTGCTTTCGAAGATGATGGATCAAAGTAATTTGGAGATGGGGAGAGACTTTCTGCTGCAGTCTTCTGGGTTTTTCTTGTAGTGCGACCTGCTGTTGAAGGGAATTGGACTAACTCAGAAAGTCCTGCACTTTGTGATTGCCCGTTTTCTGAGTATGGAACAAATCCATATGATTGTGAGGCTGGTGCTTGGAATGCAAGGGGTGAACTTGTAGATACTCCATAGTTAGATGTTGGCTGCTTCACACTTCCTGAGTTGCCATGTTCTATGAATGAGTAAGAAACTGCAGGAGAGCCACTGGAAGCAGCAAATGCATTTGGTATTGTGGGAGAGTTCTGGAAAGAGCCTGCAGGTATACCATTTAGTACTTCTGCTGTTGGCTTTGAAATGAGTCCATAGTTGGTCGATTGCAAGCCTCCTGTTAGTGAGGAAGCCTGAATTGAGCCAGATCCTGGGGCTACTGCATGGAAGCTCGTTGATACTGGTGCAGCAAAGTAATCAGAATTGCTGTTTTGTTCAGTTGTTGGTATGTAACCATTGTAAGAGGGTTTTGGAAAGTTAGGTTGAGTTGAGTCTCTCGTTCCCTTAATTATTTGGGCATTGTCTGATAACGGAAAAGCAACTGAAGCTGGCTTGGGTGTATTTTGAGACGGTCTTACTAACTGAGGGTTGAATTTACTCTTACTTGGCAAAGATCCTCCAAAGCTGGGAATGGGCTTTGGTTGGGGCCTGAGATACTTGGGTGGTCCATGGCTACCTCCTGGAATGAACTTATATTGTGGTCTGCGACTTCCAAATTCTTGTTTTGGAAAAGGAGCGTAGTAATTTTTGTGTGAGGAATAAGCTGCATGAGGGTTTTGCTTTGGTGCCTGTCCAAACTGTGGTTGTGTTGGATGAGACTTTCTTGGTCTTTGTAGAGGTCGATAGTAAGGGTTGTAGTATTGCCTTCTGGGAGACGACGGCCTTGCTGCCATCATCATTGACTTGGGAGGTGGGTCCCTTCGCATACGCATTCCCATAGGAGATGGTCGGCCCGTTCTTTCCCATGCTGGCCTCATGCTGGCCGATTCTGCATGAAGCACACACAATGCAAGGAACACCAGTCCTGCAGTCAGAACCTAAGGGTTATAGTAAATACATATTAATGTCCGTTTTAGTATTTTTGAATATATTTTAAAGTAATTCTTAACAGTTAAAATTACTATTCTTATACTTCATTAATTTTCAGTATGTTTAGTAAATTTATATTCATAAAAGGAATTAATAACTTATCATAAATGAGAATTGGACAGTAAATTATCATTTCTCTTTTTCATTATTTTTGTCTTATTCATGAGTCATTCTCGTATAGTAATAATTTTAACTAAAATAATTTATTTAATTCCTCTATATTTATAAATATGGAATGTATTATTAAATGAATGAAAAAATGTGATGTTTATAACTAGTCAAGTTAGAATTAGATTTGCTATTTTTATCCTTTTTCATTTATTCATATGTTTTATACCATGCAAGGAGTTAATATAAGTCCATTGCTTGCATGATGAAAATACATTTTTAGGGGAAAATTGATAGAGAAACATGGAATTACTAATTAACATGATTCATTTTTTTCACACTAATGATAAATTTTATAGAAATGTTAGGAATTATCTTAGTCTCTCTTTTGATCAGTTTTGTATGGAATGAATCAAATCAACATTAAACAAAAGAATTTATCACTTTAGTTAAAGAGAAAAATATTTCTCTAATTTGCACTTGTTACTCCATAGTATGTAGTTTTTTAAGTGCTAAAATACATAGATACTTAGTTCACTTTTTGCATATTATCGACATGCTGTAGAATCGTTGGTATTGATATGTATATTTTACTTTATAACTTTCCATTAGAAAAGGTAAACCATATTATCGATTTCGAGACAAATATTGAATATTTTCTTCTGGTAAGACCAATGAAAAAATTTCGTTTCCTCTATTTTACGAAAGTTGTGTATAATTCGACGAAAATAACACATATCTTCAAATTGATTTCCATGTTAACTAAAACGATGTTTTCATTTGTCAGCAAAAAATCCTGTGATAAATAATTATCAAATAAAAATGATTCACGTTCCCGAGATTCAATTTTATTTGATGAATAAGTAATGAGAAGTGAACTCCCTCTTTTGCACTGCTATCTTCAGTAACATAAGGTATATTTTCTCATATTTTATCTGTTATTTTAAATTTATTTGATTGTTCGTTTGATAATATGGATTTTATTTTCTTTCTGTTATTTTTTTATTCTTTTTAGTAAATTTTACTATTTAATGGGATTAAGCACTTTTTTTAAGCATTATTAAGGGAGATAAAGTATATCTCTAGAGTATTTTCATTCATTTACAGGTATTTAGTAATGATTGTCAATTTGAATGACTAAATTCCGTCAAATCGCTGATTTGACAAATAGAGGAAATCTTGTCTCCTTCCTTGTAATGTTGCGCTTAATATCGATGCACTTAATATTTAGACGTTCATGCCGTTTTAGTCATCTTTTAACGTTGAAGTTAGAAACTGTGCGGTTAGAAAGTAAATAAAAGAATCCACTGGTGTCCGCCGACCAGTTTGATGAAACCCTAGATGAATATTTATCGGAGACACCGGGCTATGTGACCGTAAAATCATGCGAGGATAAACCGAGTCGATCACACGTGGTCTCGCACCGCATCACAGACGAAGCACGCAAATGCCCTAGATATGCGCCCAATATTTAGGAAGGAACTCGTCCATAACAGTTCTTAAGACACTCGAACGGAACTTCGCTGCACATTGCACTCGCGCTGTAGAAAGATTGCTTCACGATTAGTTTGCCTCCGTTAAAAATCCATTTCACTGCACCTCTCTATCACACCAACGTTTAGTGCCGTACGCACAGCACTCGGTAATCCTCATTCCGCCGTCACTTGTCGATCACAACTCACCTTAATCGCCGGTCTCGATGAGGATCCCATGATTGTGGAGTCTCAATCCAAGTGGGGCTCAGCCTCCGCGGTATACTGTAACACTGCTCGCCGCCCTAGACCTTGATCGGAGGAAAGCCTCCGTAGCACACTCTAAAACACCCACCACCACCTTCGGCTCCACTCAATGACCGTTTACCTCGACTCTTCCGCAGTCCACAAGCCTTAAAGGGTCGAGGCGCCCTCGATTCGCCCCTTCCCCTCCCCTCTCCTCCATCATACACATATATGTATACATATAAAACCCCTCGAAGGGGATGGGGATGCGCGATGGTACAGGTGGAAAGTGGAGGGGAGGAAGAAGGGCTGGATGGCATGTGGAGGCGGTTTTTTTTAAGGAGGTCTACTGGGAAGGTGGTGCCGTGGTATGAGAGCGAGAACGTTGCTGGTTCCGCCGGGAGGAGGGGTAAGGCAGAGCGGAAAACGGTCCATGCGTCCCACATTTTCACTGTTGGGTGACTGGGATGTCGGAGGTTGAGGAATGAATAAAAGCTCTCTCTTGCGAGGATGGCATCCTATTCGTGCGCTCGCCCCTCCTCCTCTACCTTTCTTTTCGACGCTCTTCGCCGAGGAAGCGACGATTGGAATGTTTTTCTCCGGAATATGCCAATAATCGCATTCCGATTTAAAATATGAAGTATGCGTCGACGCCGAGCAGGATTACGCATGTTTTCTCTCCAATATAATCCATTTATTTGGAAAGATCATTGAATGACTTGAATCTACTTCTGTAAAGCGAGTTTTGTTTATTGGGTAAACTAAAATATCAATAGATTATTTTGACGAATGAATATAGCATTTTACCTATTGTAATATGTCGAGCATTCGAACTTTTAGCAAAAGTATGGGGTTAGATATTGCATTATCTACGTCGATTTATTTGATGGTCACATCGAACTTATTTCAAATGGCTGCTTATCATTCCTGAAATTCGTTAACATTCGTATTTCCTGTCTTTAAATTGATTTCTGAATATTTATGTTCCTTTTTGAAAAATTTCGGTCATTCGATTTCCAACATTTAATGGAAATTATTGGTATATAAGTAGAGTAATGTACTGTAATCTTAGAGGCCATCTTCAAGGAAGATCTCAAGGTTATGTTGAAAATCCTCAAATTCATAGGTTGAATATGCTAGTTTTGTCTTATGATGTTTGTGGATGTCATAACTTATTTAAGTCATACACATCCTCTCGGTACAAAAAACTCAACCACATCCTGCAGTTTGTAGTGATAATCAATATCCCAGTATAACTGTTTGTGGATTCACTTGTTTATTCTTGTTACCAGATAATTTTTCTTTCTGTTGATCTGCTAGAAAATGATTCATCAGTGAAAATGTTCCCTTATTCATTTCTCATTAAGAAATCGAATGAATCTTCAGAAAACAAGGTCTTCCTAATTGAGAAAACACAATATTCTAAGTTGGAAAAAGTGATCGAGTCTTCATATGGTACTTAACGTAAGATTTGGAAATGTTTGGGTGTTAATCCTTGCTCGATAATTTTCCGGAGGAGTTAGTCGGTGAACTCTAATTCAGCTTTCTCATTGTAGATTTGCTAGCACGCATTTCCCGCCTCCAGTTGACTGCTCTGGCTTCTGTTTATCTCGTTTATGACACGGTTTAATTCTCATCGAAGACTTTCTCGCAGCAAAAATCGATATGTTCGAAATTAATGACTAAAACATTTCCCTCATCTTTAAATTTCTTGCCCGAATTCATTCCCTGTAGTATAATTTCTGTTTCGAAGAAGCTATTCTATCTAAAAAAAAATTTCTTGGGTAAGCGGTGTTACCTTTGAACTCTATGGTCTTTCATTGGGAGGTAGATGAAAAAGTTTAGTTGTTTTTCCAAATTCGAGTAAGATAAAAATTGGTATTTTTCATTGTATTTTAAAAGAATCTAAGAAGAAAGTTTAGCATAACTTTAAATAATAATAAAATAAATAGTAAATATATCGAAACGAAGAATTTCAATTTCATTCTGTAGACATGTGGATTTTACGAAGACCCACGGATTGGATCGTTTTTATATTGAGCTCCTTGTTATTGACGAAATATCCGAAAATTTATCTATCAAAGAAAACTTCTGGATTTTTTCCTGGCTATAAACCTTATCATGCTTATTCACGTATTTTGATTTGAATGATTTACTGTAAGTTATAAACAAACTTATTATGCCATAATATATATCATATGAGGCATTGCAAAAATGTTGAAATATATAAATTTGTCCAATGAGATGCATCACTGAATTTTGTGAGTCGCCATTTTAATCTCTGTCTCTCTTTAAGTATAGAATCGAAAGATATTCTTTCTTTTGTTTCATTCCTACTTTGTAACCCATACTTTTTACCCATAAAATATTCTGAACCAGAAATTCTGGCAATGAGAAACAAATTCGAGATAATCCAATTTTTATTTCGTCTATTGATGCATATAATTCTCAGTTTCAATCTTTTTTAGCCGCTTGACGTTAGCAAAATTAAAACGGCGATTATAGAATTACCACCAAGTTTATTATAAAATCGCATGTGGCTTAATGTATTCTAGGAGTTACATTCTTCGGTGCGGAGAGGCTGAGTGCTATAAATAAGCTTTTATTCAGACTCTTTGTTTCTGTTACCATATCTTGATTAACTGATTTCTTACATTTCGATTTTTGGTCCAGAGTAGGGAAAAATGGATCCATCATTTACTCTTGTTCACGGCTCAGGGAATATGAAAGTTGCTGAGTCATGAGCGATGCTGAGTGACGGAGTGCATCCTGGTTACTCCTTATTGAATATTATTCATAGTGTATCGCTTACGTGGATTTGTTCCAGTTAAAGTGCTCTGAATTTGCGAGGAAAGCGTACACTTCCTCATTCCTCATCATTTTTATAATACCTCATTCCTTATCTAAAGCTTTCTGAAACCAATGTTGGAAGAGTAGAGGATTCATATATCTTTCGGGCTGATGACTTCGTAGTAAACATTCAGCGAAAGTGTTAAATGAAATGAACTTTATAAAATAAAATGATTTAGAGAGAAATAATAAAAATTCAAGTATCTCTCATCGGCTTTATTCGAATATTTGAGTCAACAGAATCGTAAGAAGTGATCATTTTGATAAATTTCTAGAGACAATGCCTAGACGGATGTGCAAACCCCAGCATCGTCCTCTACGGTGACATATATTTTTAATGTAATGGACACTGATGGAAGTTTTGCGATTTTTAAGTAGGATTGCTTCTCTCATTTACAGGTACTCCCAATGCAGATAGTAAATACCTCCTCCCTGAGAATACCCTAAAGCGAACAGCAAGGTACTGTTATTAAATCAGACTTGTTATAATCAGATCAGTTAAATCAGACTTGTTTATAACGCCGCTGGAATAGCTGCTGGACTTAGTCGCAATTTACTGGGGATTTTGGCCGTGTAAGACTTTCAGAAGATGTTCCGAATGGTGGTCCAACCTGCTATGTTTTCGCTGCTCGCATTCCACTTTCCAAATGCCTCCGCCGAGGGGTGCTGGTTTGGAAAACCCCCTTTTTAACGAGGCCATTGCAACTCTCGCTTCCTCGACTTTTCGGCTCTCGTCGGGGATCTTCTCGAAGGAATGCTACAGCATTTCTTTTGAAAGTGACGTGGGAAAAGGCTTCTCCGCCATGGACGCCCTTCTCTTTTGATTTAATCTCTTCTTTCTTCTCATTTAGTCACGGCTAAAGCTAAATCTTCTTCTTTCCTACTCGACTGTCCATGTGAGCCAGCCAGTGATGTTATTTCATTCTCTTCTTAAGTCGGAACAATTTATACCTGAAAATATTGCGTCATTATATAATTTTTCAGATAATCCTCTCTATCACCTCCGTTCTAAATTTTATTTGAAGTACGGATTCAGCACCGGATTCTTAAAGTCTTCTTTGACCACAAAGGTTGAGGTTATATGGACGGAACCCCTTTCGGTTTGATATTTTATTTTACTCTTTTTCAAAGCTCGGAGAATGAGACCAACGTCGTGTTAACGGTATCTTTATTTATTTTACATTCAACTGGAATTAGCATCGACGTATTTTCGTAGAGGGGGTCTTGTTGGGTCGTATAAACACAAGGATAACTATAGGGCCATGATTTCGTTCCCGAATTTGTATAGAGTATATTTTTTTCGTCGTATTAGTCCAAATATTACTTTTCTGTCCTTTCATCTATATATATAAAGCAGAAATTCTGTTGGTTTGTTTGTGTGTTTGTTTGTGGGTTTGTTTGTTTGTCTTGGATTGGAGTCCACACCGTTTGCCCGATTTGTCTAAAACTTTGCATACGTGTCCTCTGATATCAGAAAAGAAGTACTGTCGCATTTTTATTCAACAATTTTGCTGGATTCGAACCAGGATCGCTCAGATAGATTTTCATAAGGAATACACATAAGCTTCACTTTTATCTGTTGCAGGCTTTATTTCTTTTGAAGAATTAAATTAGAAGGAATAGTCGTACAGAGTCGAGACAAACACCGAAAAAAAGAAAATTGAATAGAAATTCTTATTTTGGTCGTGGAATCTTACTTTCGATTAGAATTTGCGAGAATATTGGTAAAATATACAAAACTTTCGTGAAAATTCGAGGCTATAAACAACTCATCCCCCTGACGACCGATCCCATTGTTGAATCCGAGCTCATGTTTCATCCCGTAAAAATACTCGTGGACTTTAGGCCCATAAAGCTGATGATTGAAGAGGACGATATATTACATGGATAACGAGAAATTTTCTGTAAGAAGGTAACCAGCATTTGCAGGTACGTAATTACAGTCAGGAGATTGTGTGTCTTCGATTTTAGTACAAACCGTTTGCCAGATTCGCGTCAAACTTTGCGTACGTATTTTCTGGGACCAGGAAGGACGTACTGTCTCAATTTTATTCTATAATTTTGCTGGGTTCGAACCAAGATCGCTCAGATGGGTTTCCATAAAGAATAAATCTAATCTTCACTTTAATCGGTAGCAGGCTATATTTCTTTTGAAGAATTAAAATAGAAAAATAGTCGTGCGGAGTCGAAACAAGAAGCAATAGAACGGAAATTAAATGAATATTCTAATTTTGATCGTGGAATATTGTTTCCGAATCGAAATTTCGAGAATTTTGATAAAATACGCGTGAATTATCCAAAATTGTTGAGGTTGTAAACAGCCAATCCTCCTCACGATCAATGCGATCGTTGAGCCGAGCTCGTGAATTTTTCTGTGCAGTAAGAATAGCAACTTGAATTTAATCTACTTCTATATTCCATGTTGAGAATCAACGGGCGCTTCAGCTAGTTCATAATAAAACTGTAACTGAACAATTACTATACGTTGAAAGCATTTTCAAAAAAGTGGCAGGTTTGGTAATTAGAAGTGATAGTGAGGTCAAAAAATATTCTTTTTTTTTCGGTTTTATAAATAGTAGATAATCTTTTACAACATCACGCAAAAACGTAAAACGTATTGATAAAATTTTACGCAATGGTAGAGTATGATTTAGATTGACATTCAGGATACTACTTATTCCTGTTAGCTTCATCGTTTGATGGGTAAACAGACCTTTCAGTTCGTAATCCGCAGTAAGGGGATGGAAATTGAGGAAAGGTGGAGGAAGTAGCGATGGTGGTGAATGTATGTTCTCCTAAAATACTGCAACTGAACGTTGTCCAACTTTCAAGACTTGCATACTATTAATATATCATCCCCGCACAGATAATATGCACCTTTTCATTAAGGGTTTGTTTTCATTCTAGACGAGTAAAAATTTCCCATTGATGATACATGGCGTTAGCTGCTTTTATCGCTTGCAGGGCTTATCGTTTTACAAAAGTAAAATAGATTAAAAGAATGAACACTTACCTAAGACGAGGGTAGGCCTAAGTTGGCCCCTCTTCCACTAATCCTTAATTATTACTACGTATGTGAAATTTAATTAAGGAATGCAACACAAAAGGATTGGTTTGTGTTGAAACATGTACCGAAGTTAAGGTCGAAGAAGACGAAAAGTTAACTTTTATAGAGTTTATAATTTAAAAAGGAATTACTACCCGCTTCAGAATTTTATGTCCCAGACTATGGTTTGCCGAATTGGTTTGAATTCTTACCATCAGAATATGTTTTGCCGAGTCATAAAAAGATCATTAAGATTTATTTTTCGTCGATTATTCTTTTCTGGTCCATATATTACTGATAAGGATAAGTACTCTCAATTTCCGGTTGGTAAGCATATTTTGCATATCTGAAATGAAAAATTAACATGGCTATGTTAACAAATTTAAAAGCTCCAAAGAGTCGTAATTTGAGAGAAAACCAACTACTGGAAATCCCAGCATTTCGACAACTCATCTTCAGGGAATGGAGACAACTGAAAGTGATTTATTCGTTCCATAATATTTCAGATTTGCAGTATTTTTTTCTAAGGACCTTTTGAACTTGACTTATACCTCGAATGTTTCCTTTCTTTCCCGTAGCTTTAAATGTCTTCTAAATTATGTTTTATTTGAGTAATCCACCCCCCTAAGGATTTTATAATCATACACCACTGCTCGTTATGCCTCGCATACCCCATCCTTAGTTCTTGGTCATTGTTTTGTTACCCTCGGAGAAATCGAGCGCCCGTTCGTTAACCTACAATTGATTCCGTAAACCTTTTCGCAGGCCAAGGTTAAGATCCGTGAGTGGATAAACGATGAATAATTTCGGCTGAAGACTATCCTAACACACGCATTCATTTCCCCGTAACTTCACGGGCGATACTCTCGCATCCTCCAATTCCTTCGACACCAGAGCGCATGCCCAACGGCTTACCGGAGCCAATACTGTTAATGGAACAACTTTCTTGCATCCTGGTTATACCGACTCACACCAACGCAACGGGAATTCCGCGTGAATCACTCAGCATCCTACCGAGAAAGACGCCATCTGCGTCACGTTCGTGCCAAGGGACGAATTTCCCTCACCCTTGAAAATCCATTTTTGCTATACGTAATTTGTTTCGAAAAAATCCTCTACTATATTTATTATTTTCTCATTGTAAAATTTAGAGACCAAACTCTCCGAAATAAAAATGATAAAGATTACTCCTCGCATAAAACTAAACTAAATAAATTGTCTTAATAATAGTATAGACTGCTTTTCAAGAGGATATACTTATCAAATACTCAAACACATGGGCCATTGAATAAATATTTAATTTCTAAAATAATATACGATCTTCTCCAAGTTCTTTAGCATTTAGAAAGAATTCATCATCGGCTATGAAGGCATAGGCAGCTTTTAGAATCCTCAGATTGAGACAGTCTAAAACCTTTTGAGAATTAAGTCTCTTGGAGAGAAGATCGTTTACCAGAGAGTTTAACTCGCTTTAGGAAACGTATAAATGTCATAAATCGTCTCTCTGTTGTTTGCTTCTTACTACATCCTGGTTTATAATTAGTATTTATTTTCCTGTCATATTTTAAATATTTTATTAATTCTTTAAATTCTGAATCCTCTGATTTTTACCTTCATTTCATGTCATTCAATCTGTGCTCAAGTATGTTGATAGAATATGTTTTTTTTGTCATCGAATCGGAGATTTTACGCAACACATAGATATTTTTTTTACTTTTTGTCGACATTGGTATTTTCCTAAGTAGCCAAGTCCTTTGTTTTTGTTTATTTATAGTATAAGATTTGTAATTTCAGTCTTGTAGGGTAAGATCAATGATAGGCTTATAATAGCAGTTCAGTATTCATAGCTAGTAGGTTTTACTTGTTTGATTTTTACGGAGAGCCATTTAAATTAATTTCGTGGACACACCATGAACCACCGCTGTACGTAATGGACTCAAGCTCATCACAAAAATCGCTGAGTGTGTACTTATGTAGCTAATGGATTCCACTAATAAACATAAATCAAATTAATGCCTTTACTGTTCGCCACCTTATCCTCGTAGGAATTTCGCCCAGGGTGATTCCGTATTGACCAGTGGCACTCCTTCCATAACTCACTAAATTATCGCCCGCCGTTCGGAGGCAATCTCGAAAACGGTGTCCGAGAGCAAAAAAGCAACGATGCGCAATTTTTTATCTGTCTTCCTCCTTGACAGTGAAAACGAATACTTCCGCGGACTCATCCCCGCATGAATCCTCCGTTTTTCACGGGCGAAGCTTTTATTCCGCTATACCGTTTCAGGGGCCGTTGACTCGTTAGCCCACTCACAGCCTCTGAGGAACAGGTGACCTCTTCTTTCGGATGCCACGCGGGGCAAAGTGCGCCGAAGGTGGGCGCCGATACACTTCTGTGGGTGTCTTCCGGGTCGTCCGCAGATAGAGTCGTACGTCTGACGACATTTCTTCCAAGGTTATCTAGCGTCGTCTCTTCGAACAATTCATGTTTCGGAAGCTTAGAAAACGAATGCAGACAGTGGAGGAGCTGAATCATCGTGGCCATTTCCAGTTATGTCCGGCCTCAAGCAGACACATCGGTGGACTTTCCGTAGCTTTGAGGGTGTCCGCGACGCCAGTCATGCATTATTCCATCCGTATGAGTGTTTCATTAAAGAAGGAATAATGCAATTAAAAGTGTTTTTATACCGAATGAGAATTCGCCTTTTTCGGTAAGCATCATGTACCCTCAATCATTTTTGACGAACAGTACTTAAAGAATCGTTAGTAATCAGCCTTGGGAATGTTCATTTCTTTCTCTAAGTTTGCTTGAGTACTGAGAAAATATATTCGTAACCTAACGGAATTCAAAGTCCTCAGGTATGTAGGTCAATGTCGAATCAGGAGTAAATAATACGAATAGATAAGCAGTACTATCATAGGTTATTCTACATTATTGCTTTTATAATTTCCGCATCTTCATTTAATTTTTATCTCTCTAATTTGAATTTATCCCTCAGTAAAATAAAAAGAGCGCTATTGATTAAAAAATTCGTAATAGGTGAAATAAAAATAGCGGCAGATGTATAAAAATATTGAAGTAAATTTGTACCTGAAACCGAGATAATATGTGTATATTGACGAAGGGTAGCAATTTTGAATTTTATCGTTGAAGTTTTATGCAATTGTTTGTCGATAGTGTTAATAGTATTTTTTATCTCGTGTTGCATTCAGGAAATTATTAAAATTAAAAGTTTATCTAAGCGCTTATTACGATGCGTATGCAGTTATAAAGTACACCCCTTATTATCATGTATTCAATGAAAATAAGGAGAAAGGTTTAAGATTTCGTCATAATTTATTTAATTTGTTCTACTTTAGTTCTTTGAAATCAGGATAAAGATAGTCAATATCAAATACGTATTTGTACTTGTTGGTTTAAAAAGACAACTTTGGGAAGCAGCACGTTTCTGTTTCTTAAACCGCGTAAAATTGATGCCTCCTCAAGGATGTAAGTTATGTTGTGCGTAGATGATGTGGAAATGCGAGTTTCAGTTCGAACATTGGCATTCGGAATTGTGGTCACATGTGTAAAGGGCAAATCGGATGCTTACCGCGTGCTTCTACCGGGATTCGAACCTTTGACCTTTTCAATCTGGTGTCCAGGAACACCATAGCCATGCACGACGCAATTCAAGAAAGAGATTTAGTTTAGCCAGGAGAACTATAGTGTGTTAAGGATAAAATTGGAAAATAAATAAATTTGAGTTATTTTGAGCAACAAAAGTGTAGGTATCGGACAGTTTGAAATTTCTTGATAAACTGCCAGTCGAAAACTGAGATACATTTTGATGTGCATCGTTTCTCGCTCCACGCCTCATATTTATGGACTTATTTAAGTTAGCGTAATTTCAGCCGGTAATACCACGTTTATGTGGATTTGCGAGCTTACGAGAATGGGCACACTCGGCATTCTTAGCCGGTTTCCCACGGTACCTTACGGTCGACTTGGAGGGGCAACTAACAACGCATCGACCGTGACCTGACTTTGCCCATTGTCGTGCAGGTACACATTATCCTTTCCCGAATTTTCCTTGTTAGCTGAAATTATTTAAAACCAGCAGCCTCAGAAAATCGTTAAAGAGATCAATATGTTCATCTTCGCGGTAATATTAGAAAGGTATGTTTTTAGTGTTTTGCTTTCAAAATATAGGACGGAAGTCTCTTTCATTTGTGGTGATGGCGCACGTGCCCACAACTTATCGATGGCGAAGGTCAATTCCATAGGTTCTCCGAAGAGATCTTCTCCACAGCTTCATTTCTTCCATGAAAAGTAAGCCTCGTCATTGGTCATTTTCTTCAGCCGCTTGAGATCGTTATCGGCTGCCTATTTTTTCATATATTGGTGATCACATTTAGTAAGTTTGAATGATAAAAATTATAGCTGCTACAAAGTATACTCGTGTTATTATTCAGTGTGAATGATTTGATGAGTGACTATTACCCGATTTTAAACTAGTAACTTAGAAGTTTCCTTATGCCCAACTTGGAGGCTAGCCTACAAAAAATAATGTGTACAAAACTGGAGTTTTTAACAAAATTAAGGCGTAGAAAAGGTGAAAAGCCATCCTCTGTCATTTCTCGTAAAAACGAGATTACTCTAAGAAAGAAACCAGATATGTTTTAGAGGATGATCAGATTACGACACGAGAATTTTTAATTCGATGATTTACACTCCATGAAGAGGAAAGAGAGAGAGCTTCGGAGTTTTTCGTTAGAATATTTTGGAAACATTTACGAAGCAAGGATTCCAAATTTCTCCACAAAGAATTCGGATTTTTTAATGGATGCAGATAATAAGTGCGAACCCGAGGAATCTTAATCATCCACATTTTATCATATACAAAGAATTTCGGAAAATATTCGAAATGGAGGTATGCTGAAAATGCCAGTCATTTTAATTTTCCGAGTTTCCTCTGACCCAATATAACCAGTTCTGTGAATGGATGCTTTCCTAAATTGGTTTTCTAGTTTTTGGGCTAATGTTTTATTCTTTCAACGTATTTATTTTTGACCGATCAAAGTATCTCAATGCTTTCTAGCCATCACGTCCACCAGCAACGTTCAACATTCATCTAGAATCTGCACAATTCGAATCGAATTTTTCATAATGGATTTCCATCCCGTTTTATTCCCTCCACTAAGGAGCCGTTTTCCTCTCCGACGAAAAAATCTCAAGACTGCACATCTCACGATCAAGACCATTAGTATTATCTTAAGTCGTATCGTCATGTTCAGATCGACTTTTTGAAGAATCCCGTTAAAAGAAACGGATGATCTCGGAGATAATTAGCAAATGAACTTCTTATGGTATTAAGTGTTGCGGTAATTTGTTACAAAAGCTTCTTCTCATGGAAGTGACTTCCAAGCATATTTTCCCCTTGGCCCACTCTCCCTCCACTCTCTCCCTTCCTCTTCTCTAACGGTATACGGCGATGGGAACTTCAGAAGCGGTCGAAGGTGTCTTCCTGACCATCGGCAACAAGTTTAGGGGAAGAGTTGGCGGCATTCCTTAGTTCGCGATCATTCTTGAACATGACCGAAACATCGTCTAATGAGGAATTTAGTTCCTGTTGCTCTTTTTATCCCATTCTAACCACCATTAATCGAAATTTCCACGACGATGCGTAACTATTTCAGTATGAATCAATACACGCACCAACAAGGCTGGGGAAAAAGTAGGTTACGTTAAAGATTAAGGAAATATACCGTTTTTTTCCGCAATGAATGAAGCAATCGGTAATTTCATCAAATTCATTACACTATTCCGCATTTGATTACTTAAAGATGTTGCGCTCTTACTTTTGAAAGCAGTCGGTTTTTATGTTTGGTAGGTTGTTACCTGTTGATGCTTACATCATGGTAAGTGCATGCATACATACCGGAGATGAGTGATTTACTACGTTCACTTTCTCTCGACTGGACAATTGCCCGGAGCAAAGGATCAGTGGAACGCGTGTCGATAAGGCCAATCGGAAGGAGATTCCGATCACGAATCTTCCTAAGAATGTTAATTATTTCCTCCCGAGTCTGTTCTGGAAGAGATGATCTGTTTTCTAAGGCATTTCTAACGTAAAGATCTAATTTTACTGAAGGAAACGATATTCAACTGGTATGATATTGTACAATTACAAATTTCACGTTGCCTATAAAATACGATTATGTGGCAGATATGTAGTTTCAGAGATGGGCAACGCTGGGACGTAAGTTTTCATTCTGAATCTTCTAGTTTACATAATAATCACCGATGCGTATGTATTTATTCATCCGATAACTGTAACTCCTGGTAGAAAAACCATTTTGAAGCAAATCTTGAAAAACCATTTTGAAGCAAATCTTGATAATAAAATTCAGTCCCTTTCCTAGGAGATAGAAATTTGATATCTAGGGATTCATTAGGTAGCCAACCTTTTTGCTAAAGATATCGTGGGTTCGAATCGGGACTACTCGAAAATCCATAGGAAATACATGTAAAGTTATTTTTTACCGTTAGCAAGCCTGATATAATTTGCAACATTAAATTCGAAATAATGGCCTACGAAATCAAGACGAGACGAGAGAAAAAACTGGGAATTGTGTGAAGATTCTTATTTTGGTCGTAGCATATCGTTTTCTATTGGAAATAGCAAAAATTTTGATAAAATGGGCGAATATTTTGAGTTTGTAAACAACCTCCCTGACGACCAAGGCGATTGTTGGATCCGAGGCGATGATTTTTTTCTGTGGAAATACTGAGAGAATTTAAGCTCGCATAAAATTAACGTAAAGAATATGTGATAAACGATATGAAGAGGAAGATAATTTACGAGATTTTAGCTTTCGCAGTTACGAAGAATGTACTGCAAAGAATCGAACGAACAAACAAACATTTAAGGAAGTTATGTTCGATTTTGTTAACAAGTATGTAGCAACTAAGGTTTGTTTATCGTAACTTAATTTATTCTTGATGTTTTTGTGAAGTAAAAGGGTTTTGATAAAGCTGTGATAATTAACTGATTGCATATAAGAACCTGGTAAGTAAATAGATCGAATATGTCCTTTGCCTATTTTTTACCTGGCAAGTTGCTGATATTTTAACTATGATCTCCAATCTTAAACCAATCCAAAGTAATAATACCCATCTATTCTTGTAATCGTATATTTAGCGGATGTCGAAAATGAAGGAGTGAATGAAGAATGTGAAGATATCCTTTGACTCGTTGTTTGTTTTCTTTGAGAAGTTGAGCAGGAGGTTTTAAGTACTGGCGAATCTCTAACATAGTATTAATCCTGAATAAAAAGGTAAAGACATTTTGTTTTCTTATCTGCAGTATGAAAAAATCAAAAATGTTTCAGTTGAATTGGTAATATAATATTTTAGCCTGCCAAATTAGGGTCACTAAAATATACCATACTGAATCATTGAAATACTGTCCATAAACGTGTTTTCGTTTGATTATTATTATATTATATTATTATTATATTATATTATTATTATATTATAATTGAATACATTTTTGTCAGATTTTACTATCTTAACTATACTAACTTATCTATATATATATATATATATATATATATATATATAAAATAGAGTGTGGGTATGTATGTGTATATGTTCGATAAAAACTCGAGAACCGAGAGACGCAGTACTTTGAAACAAAGATTCTTATTTTGGTCGTGGAATATCGTTTGCAATTCGAAATTGCGGACATTTTGATAAAATACGCGAAGATTTTATCTAAATTTTGAGGTTGTAAACAACCCACCATTCCCATAGACGGTTGAGGCTATTGTTGAGTCCCCAGCTCATGCGTTTCTCCTTTAGAACACATTCAGAAAATATGCCAACTTCAAATTAATGTTAAGAATAAGTGATAGATCGTATGAAGAGGTAGAAATTTTAGGGGCTATTAGTAACTGCAGCTACGAACGATATACCTTGAAGAATCGAGCGTACCAACGGTACAAACATACGGATACCAGTATTTAAGAAAGATTTAAAATTTTATGGAAGCGTCTGTAGCAACCAAGTTTTATTTATATCAACATAATTGTTTACTGAATATTCCGTGGAATAAATGGGTTATAGTAGTATGCTACATGAAATTGCTTTCCCTCGATCATTTCAACTTTAAAAACCTAGTAAGTTGCGGATCTTTTTAAGCTAATCTTCTGAATTAAGTATTACATCTAATCAATCTACATCGATAAGTATTTAACGATCGACGAAAATGGATTTTGTAAATATCGTAAAGATTTCCCAGATTCATTGTTTGTAATCTTTAAGAAGTTGAACGGCTGGTTGTAAAGTTGTAGAAAATCTCCAACATCGTATTCCTTGATCATAAAGGTAAAGCAAGTTTATGCTTTGTAATATGCAGAATGCAAAAAGTTATTTATTGTGGTTTTTATTAAGTGCTTTCACTTCCTATACATTTACTATCTTTCCATTATTGATGTTTAATCATTAAGAGTTAAACATTAAGAGTTTGGTGTTTAATCTTTGTTTCTGCTTTGGGATTGTGATTGCCTTTGTGTTATTTAATTGAGCTACATGTTTATAATACGTATTTTAGCATTGGGGTACAAGTCAGCTCCATAATTCACTTACTTTCTGGAAAGAATATTCATCGATGGCTTTAGTGATGTATAATATACATTTCTGTTGTGTTTAATCATTGTTTTCTATATCCATTTGTGCCTTTTTAAAAACGTATCCTTAAATGTGGTGCTGCTTATCTTAATATGGCATTAGAATATATTTTTTATAATCTTTCAACGATTATTGTCTTCATCGAAGAAATTGTTCATTCAAAGGATATAAGATTGGATATGTAGTCGAGGTGACTTTGTAGACTTAATTATAACTTTATTTTCTTTGTTTATTGGTTTGGATATAATTATAGCCTGGTATTTGTCAATTTTATTTTTCCCGTTGAGATTCAACGGGCACTTCAGCTATAAGCTATATAGTTATACATAAAAGAGACTTGGGCGGCCTATTTGCGTGTGGGTTTTTATATTCTCAGACATTTTCATTCTGCATAGAATTTTCAGCCGTGGTTTTCGTTGGTAATTTCCACTTGATATAAATTTTCATTCTTCCTGTCATTAGTTTTAATCTTCGTTTCCGTTTAAACTTTGTGCTTTACGTTTGTGCTATTTGATTATGTTCAGTGTTTATTTCAGCATTTTAGTATCCGGGTTCCATTCAACTCTTTGATACGCTTACGCTCAGCAAATAATATTAATCGGTGGTTTTTAGAGGGACAATCTTTTATATATATATATATATATATACCTACATATATTTGCATACTTATATATCTTATTTGTGTGTGTTACTGTGTATTTAATCCTCGCTTTCTTGATTCCTTTTTGAAAATGTCTCCGTAAAGTGATTTAATATTATGTTAATATGCTTCGTTTATTGGTTTGGAAAGGAGAAAAGCCTGCCATTTGTTACCTACGGACATATATGAAACATGTTTTCCGACCAACGCTGTTACGACTGTTTTCATCAATTTTCATTTATCCGCTGAGAATTGACGACCATTTCAGCTAGTTAATATATAAGAGCAGTTGACCTAGAAATTAGTAGAAACATGTTATAGAGCTGTTTTAACAAGGGGAAGTCGCTGCAACGCTATTTAATAATGAATTTAATACTTCTCAATAAGTTGAAGGTGCTACTAAAACGGGTCAATCTCTAAGAGCTTAAACTACCATCTCTAAACTTGCTCTATCCATTCTATTTTTCACTATCTTTTGCCTTTTTGGAGAAAGTGCGAAATTGTATCAATAAAATGTACGAAAGAAAGGCTCTAACGAACGTAGTTCATTATTTACGCGATTCAAATTTTATTTGCTTCAACTTGTCGTCATTTCTTGTGTCTTAGAAATTCACGTAGACTTCGAGCTGAAATATAAATCTCTTTTTCATACCGATTCGATGATTTGTTCTTTTTCCACGATTCTTTAAATTGATAGGCAAAAACTGAGATTATTCCTCATTCCACATTTATTTTTTTTATCTTTCATAGGAATAAGTTGGCTTAGTATTATATTATCCATGTATCTGTAATGTTGTTACGGAGTTATGTTTTAGTCTAAGACATCGTTTCTACGCTCTATAAATGATTAATTATCCTTTATTATCGCATCTACTAAACTTATTATTATTTATAAAAATATTATCTGTTAAACTGCGGTGAGTCTTCGGCAGAAACGTATCTCTAAATATTTCCAGCGTTCATTTGGTAGCAATCAACATCTGTTTTACGTTTTTCATGAGGATCTTTAGTTATTATTTTCCTTAATGAGAATTTGAGAGCTCCGCTGTTGATAGCCGAACTATATTTGTGGCTCTCTCGATTAGATTCCCTGAGTATTACCTTTTTATAGGACACTTTGAAGAAAGAAAGTATCTTCTTTATAAGAATAGAATCTTCTATTATCCATAGGTAAGGATACTTTTGTGAAGTATGAGGCAGAGAAGTAGGTATGTTTTGGTAGCATCGCGTTGTTGATAATTCAGGGATACTTGTACCCATATACTTTCTAAGTTCGTGCTTGTATGTACAAGGAATAGACATAGACATAGAATTACATAGAAATGATACGACTCGCCAAAATATTGTGGATGGTTTCGGTTATGGATTTAGTTAATTTTTGGTAATTTTTGTTGCTTTATTTGTTTGAAATTTTTATTGGGGCATGATCTAGTCTCTAGGTTTTACATTACGTAATCCTCGAAAAATATGGTAATTTCGTCCGCTGTCCTGATTTTTCCTTCCATCAGGGAATTTTTTAGTAATTTTTGTTGTAAGAATACAGTTCTACTCGTTTCTAAACAATGAGAATAATGATAGTTAGATTCTCCTGAGTTAAACAGTGAGCATTTATTTGACTTAAGTTCCATGTTTATAAAATTTCGCAACTTTTCCGAAAGAAGATATTTCTCTCCCGATTGTAGAAATTAATTCTTCATATGTGAATAGCGTTAAATTTTTAAAATAATAGCTTAAATTCTCTGGTATCACAATTTCTTTTAAATCCAGCGTTGAATCGGAGAAACACCTAGAAACCTCTCGAAGATTCTTCTTTAGGGACCTGCTTTCTCTAAAAAGGGATGAGCTGTTCTATTAATAAAGTCCAATGAAAAGTTTCACTCTTTTAATTCTTGAGAAATTATTGTTAATGTTTCTTTGAGAAACACGTTCTGGTGAATCTCGTTGTGGAAGTTTTACTGCCAGTGAAATGAGAGAACTTGAAGACATTCAAGACTTCCTTTTGGATGGGCCTTTTTATGGAAATTTGCTCCCCCGTTGTCGTATTATTTGATAAAGTTTAACCACAGGCGAATTATTTTGTCTATAGGTTTTACTCTTAAATGTATTTATGAATGTTTAATTGACAGGTTGAATTATTATTAATGCGGCCGTATAGGATTGTAGGAGACATTTTTGACTTCTGTCATGAGTATCAGAGAGTTATGCCTTAATGTACACATAGGATCTAAGCTAATTTAATCTCAAAAGTAAATTACGTTCATATGCATATCTCGTTTTACAGCTATTAAGATATATTTAAAGCTTCAGGGATGCTTCTGGAGTATGAATACACATTTAAAGCTCACAAATTTCATAAACTACATACAATTCAACATTATCGCCTTTTCTATTGGAAATATCTGCACTATATCGGCAAGCATGTTTCGTCTCCAGAGGCTAATGTTCATATAATCAGCGGAAAATTTCAAAACAGGATTCATTAAATCCTTATAAGCTTTCCTGTTTACTCATTGTACTCCAAAGTTCTCCATTATTATTAATATTTGATGAGCTTCTTGATGCTGCTGCTTTTTTCGGAGGTTAAATAGTGTCAGAGTCAAGGGAACATTCGGAAAAAGGAACCGAGCGAACGAAGGAAAAGAAAGTTTTGTTTTTTTTTCGTTGGAATAAAAAAACCCATTTTTTCTAAGTATCGGAGAGGCGGCTCCAGCGGACCTGAACACCCTCAGGGGTTTCTCTCCCTCAGGGGCTGTGCTGCAGGTGTACATTCTTTCATTTGGTGTTCCTTTCCCCCCTACAGTTGATCCTCATCATTTTCCTTCTTACGAGGTTATTCGCCCACTTATTGTTTTTTAATAGTCATCGGTTTGTGAGAGGCGTGATTAATCGGGGTGGCGTAATTGAATTAGCATCGATCCTTCCTTTTGTATCTGCTTAACGTTTGCTTACATCCATTTCGCCTTTCCATTTCTTTTTGTCTCTTTTTTGTTGTTGTGATCCGTTTTAATGAGTACCATCCGTAATTGGGAGTGGTACTGGTTATCGTGGGAAGTGAACGCGATTTTCAATCCCATATCAATATGCAGCATGTTTCCTTTCTGATTGCTGCATCACGTTTAACGGTGTGCTTTCTTCCCTCTTTGGAGTCAGCGTGATGAATAGGTTATTCTCAAGATATCGCGTCAGCGTACAAGTTTAGCGAAGGACGATATTTTAGTGTTTAATTGGTTGCTTATTGATGATGATGCATCTGATTTCTATTTTGGCTGAGTGGTAGGAATCTATTAGGTGTATAAGGTCTTTATTATGGTCTGAACTGTAATATACTTTTAATTTTAGCTTTTTCGGCGAATCTAAAGAGTGGCGAAGAATTAGTGATTTAACGAAGTCGTATAACTTACTGTTTAATTGATAAAACACCCCGTCCATTTATTTTCCTTTTGTTCCTTTGTCAATCAATTCCCATTATTATTCGTATTCCATGACTATGAAGGCTAAAAAACACCGTAAATTAGTTAGCTTGGCTTTAACGACCCATTTAGGTATAAAATATTTGAAATATCCATAGAATTCTTTCAGAGTTTAAATGATGTTATAGAATGGACATGAGTGATAATTGGTTCATATTGTTTTAGTATTCAGAATGAAATCTAATAGATATAATGTATTATAGCAAATATCTAGTATGTATTATAATCTCAGATATACCGTGCACCTATTTTCACTTCGTATTTCAAACTTGTTATAAAGAGTTATGAAAAGGAGACAATTTACTGAGATTTCAACACATAAAAACTATGATATATAAATAGCAGGGACGAATTTATGGGTTAAGGATACATTGCGTGATTTTTCTTTTTGCACGGATATGCTTGCAACCTTCACTCGTAACATTTATATTGAGTGGGTTTCTAATAGACATAAGAACTACTTATAGGGTTTTATTTGCTAAATATTGTCTGAAGAACGGTACTCAGCTCATATGGAAGTATGTATATTCTTAATTCCACGTGTTTGAAGTCGTTTTTGTACTACCTAGAAATATTCTCTCAGATCCCACTCGTCGAAAAATGACGAGGAAAAACGAGGTGTGATAATTCGGATATATAGAGTTTTAGTCTCAATCTCGCCCGAATAGAGACGAATTATTATTATTATTTTTATATGGAATACATTTACGCATCCCTCACAATCTGCATCTTACCATTGTTAAAAGTTCGCGTTTATTCGTTATGGTAATTTCAAAGACCAATCCGTCCCTGTTATTCTGCTTTGTTCATCGTCACATTTTGTCAATAAGAGGAGAGAGATTTCATTACCGTTCCACAGCAGCCTCCTTTCGCCTTCACGAGCATCCCCGCAACACTTTTAATCTCCGCCGCCTCTTCCTCTCTCGCTGACCTCGTTTCCGCTCGCCTTTAACAACTTGTTATACCATTCTTCCGGCTGCTGTTTGACTTAACTCTATACTTTTTCTCTCTCTTCGGCCCAATTTTCGGAGCTATCCGATGTAAAATCGATGCCTTTTCCATTACACAGGATCCACTACCTCTTTATTTCGAAAACGGTACTTCCTTGATGTGGCTTGGAAAATCTTCTAATTCACCCCTTTGTTAATAATATAGCACATGAAAGAAGGGTGGAATCGAGGTGTCGGATTTATTTCAGTTCAGATCTTAATCTCAGTCCTTACATTCTCGTGTGATTTATTTTGGCACCTGCCAGGATTTACTCTGCGAAGGATCGTAGTTCATGATCAAGAGTGCACATCAAGAGTTGATACATTTTCAAGTTCGTCAGGCCCATATTTAAGTACCACTTCCTAAAACATATTTCACGTCTTACATTTCATGGAGTTCACTTTTCTTCAGCATTATTCCGGAAAGGCGACGATACCCAATGATAAATTGGGAAGATTTCTTAGAGAACTGGTCGTCTAAATCCGGGGCAGCTTTCATCCTAAAGTGGTGAGTTTTTCAGAAGGTACTTCGCAAATTGATGAAGAAACATTAATTAATCAACTTTTACTAATAATAACTTATATATTATCTTATACAATATACATTCATTGGTTAATTTTTAGAGTTAAAATGGTTTTTAATTATATTTATAACGACTTACTATCTTATTCATTAAAATTAAATATTCGGCTAAGAAAAGGTATTATGAGTTTAGTTAACGTTAGGAGAACCATTTGTCGAAACATCCGGTTTTCATATAATCCTTGAGGTGGAAAACTCGGATTCAAAGTGACAGAATAACAGTAGACGTGTTACGTATGAGACCCCTCGAGAGTGATAATTATTATTCATTTGCCTCGTCTCTCAATCACTTTTCCCGTCGATTCGTTCAGATTCCCGCCCAATTCTCTGTCCATTTTCAGTCACAAACCCCTCTGGAATTTCCGACCCCAATCTTTACCTTGCAATAGCCTTTTGCTCCGTTTCTCCTACGAGTGGGTTTTCTCTTCGTCGAACCGGATTGAAGTTGATGAACTTTGCAGTTTTGACCAATCGAATGGAAAAGCTATGACTGTAGTCGTATGACAGCAATTTGAGCGTAAAGAATTGGCCGCTTATTTTCAGCCTTTTATGTAAACAGTGAGATTATCATCCATAAGAAAGCAACGTTTCGACGGTGAATTAAAGAAAATCTATTTTAGGATAGAAATATATCTTTACATATGCATGATTTTTTGCGTCTAATAAGGATGGATCTATCGGTAATATTGCTCTTATTTTTTTTACTATTAATCGATTTTTCTCGTAAATGTCCGTGTGAAGGGATTCCTTGGGTTACTTTCTCGATTTTAACTATTCTAATTTCCATTAATTGTCTAAAATTAACGAATTTTTCTTTATTAAATTGAAGATATGAATGATAAAATATAAAAATTAACTTTTACGATAATTGTAGATGGATAAAACGAAACATTAATTGATTAATTATAGTATGTTATAGTTTGCAGTCATCATTAATGTTAGTGTCCCTTTGATTCAGTATCCATTAGTAATTTGCTGTATATTGGTGTTTATGGAATTGGTACTATTAATAAATAGAGATTTTACTAAAGGACTCCATGATTTTTTTGGGAAAGGCTGCTTTGTGCTTCATCAATTTGATAGTGATCAACCCTCAGTATGAATCATTCGGCATTTGCCATTTTCCAATTGACAAATACATACGTTTGTGTTTACTTGTGAATAGTTGTGTTTTTTCTGGAATTCCTATGAATAATTAAATTTTTTAAATCTTCATTTCTTTTATGTTATTAATAAACTCCTCCCTCTAACAGACGAGGTTATTGATGTTAAAATACGCTAGACTTTGTTATACATCATTTAGTTATTAATATTCTGACAGTATTTTGATGCTAAAATAACAATTTAGTTTTTGGTTTTAAATTATTAAAGTAAAAATGTATCTCTCAACCCTAGCAACTTTCTTCGAAGACGTTTTCCCCTGTGGAATCGTCAACTCTCTTTTGTGAATCCATTTTCTAAACTTTAATACAATTCATTGTAAATTACCCTAGACTCTATGCAGTTCTTGGATTTTACCACAATAGTGAGTGACAAGTTGCGGATAATATTCAGTATTTATGGTATTTTAGATCTGTATCGATATAACGATTATATATATAGCGATAAAGCGAGCAATGGCAACCGAAATGCATCGGTTTATGCATCTCTGTTTGAAAATGTTGTGAGCATAACATTCTATTTGAATTTCTTTGACTCAACCGTAAAGCTATAAATTTTGTAATAAATAAAGTTTTTATTTTTACAATGAATTTATGTCCTCTCTGTTTATACGTGGTTAAGATAGATTTAAAAATATATTATAGATTTATTTGTGCTTCTTTTTTTTTTTCGTTGAAGGGTTGATCTCATGTCGTGCTCACCCAACTTCTTGCAGGAACGTTCCTTTTTTTATTTTTTCCTAGCGATACTTCTAATCTAAGAATAATTCAGAATAGGATTGATCAAAAGAGCAAAACACCCTTTTATGCAACTGAACTTAATCTTACTGTTAGCTGGTATAGCTTGATGGACTCCTTAGAAAGAAAGAAAATTGGTGAAAATACATATGGATTTTTTGAGCGAATCATTGATAGTGAAATACTGAAATATATATCTCTGAAGGTGTTTTTGTTATTATTTTTTTTGCATTTCTTTAGCTGACATTCTTTTCCCTTTCTGACGTCATTCCCCCATCACCTAATGTCAGTTCATTGCGAGTGTGCTGCTTTAGACGATTATCTTATTGACTGTTTTGTCCATTGCGACTAATTTCTAAGTGTTCCCGCAACTAATCTACGGTGGGGAATGTGGAAATTCGAAAATGAATCGCGACCAAGATAGTAACAAGTGGTAAATCTGTACGAGTTTGAATGACACTAAGTACATTAACCCTTTTGGGCGTGGTTTTCCAATGTGTATAATGGTTTGAAAACAGCCTCATTCCAATCGTTGACACTGTGTTTCATTCGTCTTCGTGTGGAGGCAGTGCGAACAATGTCCATTGTGACCCAGAAAGACTGTTGACACCTGTGCCAAAATATAATATTTATAAGATCGGAATATTCCTAACCCACGCAGTAAGAAAGGATGGCTGTTCGTTTGCCTAAAAGGAGTCATTCGTGTGTATGTTAATGAAGAAAACTTGTAGTAGAGGAATTCGTGCGTGTGAGATCCACATATACCGTTGCCGGAGAAGCCCTCGTTCCTATCTCTTTCCCACGCAATCCCATTCTTCCCCGCCTTATTGCTGTTGTCAAAATCCTTGATGCCTCTTACTTAAATGCCTCAATACCAAATACTTATTGTGATACTGTTCGCACTAGCACAGCTTCCATTCTTCAGGATCTTATTTGACTTCATTGCTCGCAAATACTTCATTCTTCCGATCTGTTTTTATCCACTTTTCTCAATTTCGGTCCGAATGACTTCAGATTTGGGAAACTGTTATCGCGTATCTCCCGAGCAACTCGTCTCATGAAATCTGTGCATCTTCAGGACGAGGATGATAACGTGCTTGAGTGGTCTGCTCTGGTTTACTTATTTAATTCCAAGAGATTTCAGGACGATATGAATCGTTATTGCCTGCGCCATCTGTTTCGCTTCTTAATTAGTTTGCGTTTCCTGGATTCCCTTTTATTCCGGAAAATCCCGAGTGTCGATTTTCTTACAAAGGCTATTTCGAAAGTTATTGTGACTCATAAAGTTTCTATACTTTCAATTACTTTCTGTATACATGGTCGTGTAGTGTATATACAGCCTCTTCAATTACTTTATGAAATACTTATATGAGTTTCTTCCATTGTGATGACAATAATTCGGTGTATTCAGCGATGAAAAAAATTCGGTGCACGAACTTTACTGAATTACCTTCTGTATTCGATAATTGTATTATCCAAGGATTTTTTCCTGTAAGGCTGAGAAACTTATTGCTTGCATTCTGACAATAAAACATTCCTGATTACATTCATGGTGTTTTATTGTCTGTTATTTTATGCAACTTTTCTATAATTTTTGAATATGTACTCTGGCATTATTTGTGTAGTTGGATAGTATCTAATATTTACATCCGATACTAAAAAGCATTAATTTATTAGACCAAGACAGTTTATCCTCGATAGTAAATATTACAACGCTGAAAGTTTGTCAATTATGTTGAAAATGAAAACGAAATTACCGTTTAATTTGGATAATTGGTAAATTAATGTCATTTATTACTAATTAACTGTCGCTTTTAAGTTTTAATCAGGTTATAGGTTGTATAATTGTGTATATTTTTATTAGAAAAATTTGGAAGATCGCTCAATCTCAATCATACAAATTATTTTGGGTTGTTTATTTTACTTAATTTTTCAAATATTCTCACATTTCGAGAAATTTACTCACTCGAAAGAAGAGATGAAAGTATTCCTTACGATTTTAATTATTGCTGTGCCGAGCGCCTTTATGAGATTTGATATGTTTTGGTAAATTAACCACCTTTAAGTCCGTCCATGATGTAATTTATTTAAAGATTGTTACTAAGCATGTAAATTATCTTTATTTGCTTTATAGGTTAGATAAAGTCTTTCTAATCTAGTATATATGTTTTTATTGTTTTTTTTTCCTAGCGATAGCCCAATTAATCTATTAACGTGGTTTTTTGGTTCTATGAACTTTTCCTTAATCTTATACATCAACATTATTTTATCTAAGCTTGTTTTAAATCCCATTAAATCAAGTTTTACTTTTTATGCCTGATAGTTTTTTGACGCGTATTATTTCTTCGACACAAAATTCTTCAATGCCTCCACTTAATTTGCTAACTCACTTTTATAATTGATAGTAAATTTTTACTGATCGTTTATCACTTCGGAAAGATATTTTTCATAGTTCTCTATCTTCTTGATAGGTTTGCTTTATTCACTTTAAATATTTTTAATTGATATTTTCGTAAAGATTTATAGTTTGTGGCATTAATTATTCCTAAAATCACTTAGCTTCTCTGAAAAATATAGTATTATCGATTTTTGCACTCTGGATATCAATTATGATATCAAATATCAAGTTTATGTAATTTCTGCCTCTAAATTATTATGCTCATTAATAATTTTAATTTGTCATTTCTTATACTCTAGGTGTTCCTGCTATCATACTCTGATGAATGGAATATTTTCATTTCTCATGAGGTGCAGGATAGAGAATAATGTATCTTTCATTTTCTGTAGTCCCAGTCTTGATCATGGCTATGATGAAATGAAAGCTACCGAGGTATGAGTGTATAATTGCACTGATCAAGGTCTCTCCTCACGGAATGACAAGAAAAGTGTTACTCATAGAGTCAATGTGCTTCACTTGCGTGGACACGTACCGCTTATAGCATTCTGACTCAGTGAGGAAGGCAAAGGCAAACTACCTCACTCCTCATTCTGCCTAGTGAACCTCATTCCTCACTGAACGCTCTTAGTAGCTTATGCCGGAGGGGGTGAGGTACCAACCGGGCTTCGGGCTGAATACTTTACTGATAATCTAGGAGGAATTTCAGTTTTATTTCATGTAACATAGATAATTCAGTCATAAGACATTACTTTTTTTTCAGTTACTATTTTTGTTAGTGTCACTTCATAAAGTTAGGATCATTGGCTCTCAAAGAATGATATTTTGGTTTGTGTTCATTTTTTTGTGAAATTTATAAGTACTTTTTGGGTAAAGAAGGCATCTAATCATCTCTTTTAACACGTGCTTCGAAGTTGATTGAGATGATCCGTAATCCGGTTGCGATGTTGAAGATAGCATTGGAATCTACTTCAATTCTTAGAACTTTAGGATTCTATAGTAAAATTCGGATATCGGTAGCTTACTTAAGAAGAGCATTTGAGTAGATTTAGATAGATACCCTGCGAGCCGCCAGAGGCGTATGGCAGGGGGGGGGAGAGTAGCCGCTGACGACGGCTTGTTGCGGAAGCATTCTTAAAAGCAGTTTGGCCAGTTCTGCCAAATGCTCAGTGGACCGCACTAAAACTCGAGAAACCTCTGACTTACCAGGTCAAGCTTCATTTTCTAATGTATTCCTAAATCTTATTAAACGTGATGTTTTGTGAAAACGGTCCTGGAAGATTTTCTGGAAACGATTTTAACCATTCCCGAATTTTCTCAAAGAAAACTTTGGTCTTCTTTTGTAAATCTATTTTCGAAAGCAAATTTTTAATTTGTGTTTACGATATTTTTCGAATTCTATGAATGAAATGCCTTTGGACTTTTCCTACAACTTTATGAATAGAAAGATTTTAATTCTCTCGAACCCTATAGGGGTTGAGAAATACTGGTTCTCTTATCTTAAGTCATTTCTTTCTATAGCATTCAGATGAAGCATATAGGAATATTATCTTTAGTGCAAAAGTTAGAGATATAAATTAAACTAATCATCGACTATATGTGCACAAATATAGTCTAAGTCGTTGTTTTATTTGAGTTTGTCGGTAAAATTATTCGGCCTTGGATTCCCTCTTTTGTCTTCTTATATCTGAACCTACGTCTGTTATTGTCAAGAGCGCAAATGTTCGCGAACTTTCGTTTCTTTTAAACGGAATGCTGCAGTGAACAGTTTTATTACAATAAATTGATATTTTCCGATTCATTTTCTTATGTAAAAATTGCTTAAGTAATTACCTTATCGAGAAGCTTACCTATTCTATAGCTGAGAACTGTCAGTGAAAGGGAAGAATTTTTTAAATGGGCAGGCCTATTCACGAGCTATAATTACTTATACCTCATCAGTTTTATCTTCTGTAATTTTGAGTTTTACCTGATCTGTCACATATTCTTTAAAGTTTAGTTACTCTTTTCATAACGCCTTAAGGTGATAATTTAGGGAGAAGAGAGATAATTGGATTGCATTAGAGTGCATACTTTTGAAGCTACTTTAATTGAGGGAATAAAAAAAAAAAGAGAAAAATAAATTTCGATTGGTTGCGATCGATGACACAAGTGTTATTAGTGAATGAAAACAGGAACTATTTTTAAATCCGTGAAGCAATTTGAAATGAGTGATGCAGTATAGTTGAGCATATATTTCTTTTTTTCTAAAATAGGTGACACAACGAGTTAAACTAACTCTGAGGATGGTTTTACTATCATCCGTTAACGGTATTCTCCGTCTCTAATGTGAAATTAATTTATTATGATTGTCTCTAATAGTATTTACAAGGCTTATATTCATCGCATCAGTATTTAAAGTTAAGGAAATACTTTGAAATTTTCGTGACTTTGGTGTCTCATAAAATTCGGGTGGAAAAACTTTTGTTGTGAATGTTCAAATCTGCTGTGTCGTCTTTTTATTCACACCGTTCTGAAGGTAGATTGTCCTTCTGCATTCCATCGAGTGAGTGCATAAAAAGAGTGAGTTAGATCCCTAGTCACGCCTTGGTTCAGTACGTGTCGATCCTTATCGTACCTTTCCTTTTCCTATTAGACACTTAAGAAAGAAATATTGTGCACGTGATCTGACTGGTTCAAGATTTTTTACTCTATATTTTCGAATCATTTTGTAATTTTCTTTATGGTTATATCGTGACTTTAGACAATCATCTGCCACACTTACACCCGGACTTATATCAGTCATCACTTCAATCGCCAACACACCAGTTCAGATTCACGCGATAGAGTGTTTAGAATTGTTTATGTGATATCAATTTCTAAGTTTCATTTTTCAGACTGGTCTATCACTTTGATGTATTGCTCTATCATTGGCTCTTAGAAACGTATAATGTATAATTCATAAAATACATACCATATTCTGTGTTTTAATTGTACCGCTGCTTTTCATCTTATTGATGTTTAAAGTTTTAAAAGTTAGACTCTGTTTGTCTCTGTCTTACCTTTCACAATTTTATTTGGCTTCTATCATTTCATGCGGACAACTAAAGAACTCCTTCTATCATCAGTTCACTAAGCATCTCTTTCCTAAGATCACGTTTTCGTAGTTCTTGTTACAACCTCAGTATCATTCTTATCAAATGAAGGTGAATGTGGTATATATACCATTAATTCATCATCGTGAGCGGGTATATTTCATGTTAATATTAATTGATGTTTTCATATTAAATGAATTTTAAAAATTTTTCTATCATATTTTAACATTTAATCGTTGTTTCTCTTTTAAGAAAGCCGAAAGACTTGATGCTATATTTACATATGCATGTCCGGTACAGGTAAACATATCACAGGTTTATCTTAAATCGATTTTCGACCGACCGGCCCATTAATTCATGACTTTTGGGACTCAAGATTTGCCTAGGTTATAATGAAACTGAAGTGGTAAAATAACAGTGGAATGCTTCGAGGAATAGAATTCATATCTCTGTCTTTACGAGTCAAAACTCTCTGACTATGGTAGTTTAAAGATTAGTGTATTGAAACAGTCTTGGATCAACTCCTGCATGTCAAGTGAAGTTCTTGGGTCGCTATTACTCTGGGCTACTTCATTATACATTACTTTATTTCAGTCATTATTCCTTCATTAATCTACCATTGAGCTACTGATATCAACTTCGAAATATGTGAAAAATAAGTCCAACGGACTCTTTAAAGGAGGCCATTCGAAGCCGTATTTCGCTGCACTTCGATTTCAGCTTCGAAGCAATAACGTTTTTACCGTAGCTTTCACTGTAAGTCGTCCTTGCCCGGAAAGCGTGACCTTGATGCGGGACTGCTCTGCGGGTGGCCGACCTTCTTGGGTGGCGTTGTACCCTAACATCCCTTTTTCCTGAATCAGAAAAACAAAGCTTTCCTTTGCTCTACGACGGAAAAGAGGATATCTAACATCATATTAGTGATTTTTTATGGTCTTCTTCAGGATCGGTTGTTTTTGTCATTCCTTTCACATTTAGCTTCTTGTGAAGTTTGAACGCTGTTGAGCTGCTTTCAAATCTCTTTCGACGTTAACTATCAATTCTATTTTCTTTATCTCGTCCCAGTCCTAGTACCCGGGTTTTCTTACGATGCATTCACATATCTTTAGATACGCATGGTTGCGCCGGAGCGCCCCTCCAAATTACTCTATAAAGAGCATTAATTCAATATCCCGTTTTAACACATTTAATTGGCTATGACAAAAAAAATATTTACCATACATGAGATTTATGTTTCACTATTCTACACCGATCACAGTAATTGAGGATGGTAAGTATGTCACTAATTAGAGACAGAGTTGAACACCATTTATAGCTTTTTGCTCTCATTTATAAGTGGCGAAATTACTTCATGTTGATAATGATACATCTCAGTGTCGTGTTACGTCATCGTTTCCTTGGTTCAGCTTATAACATTTTTCGGTGAAAGTTGTATGAAACACACGTTTCGGATGCTTCTGAGGTTTCGATGTTGAGTTGTGGAAAATAATTGTCTGTTTAGACATTTTCGGAAATATTGAAGGAATCCCAAGGAAAGACGGACTTGAAAAAAGTCTGGGCCGGGAATCGAATTCGATTCCTCTATCCGGAAGGCTGCCTTAACCACTAGGCTACCGAGACAGAACATTTCAACAAGCCGTTTTGGGAACTTTGTGTGCAAATTAATATGGGTGCACGCCCTTATGTGCAATTTACCCTTTCCTTTTTAATATTGAAGAAGTTAACTTTCGGTGCTTTTAAACGGTAGTATAGTTGCGTTGAAATTACGAAAATAATTTATTTCTCAAAAACGACTCTTACTTAATTTTTTACCGATTTTTATCCATCAAATATTTGAAGAGAATATAATCGGCTAAGAATCGATTTATGACAATTATGTTTTGATACTCGATGTGGTTTTAATTAATTGCATTTTTTATTCAACAGCTGAATTATAACGCCATTTTTATCTCACTTCAGTGTTGCTCTTTCCACATTCATATCTTGATACTTATGACGCCATTGTCAGATTATAAAGACATTTACTTAATATTTACCTTTTCCTTCTTCCTACACTGTATTCATGAATGAAATTAAAAGGGTTACTTGATTTTGTTGTTTTTTTAATATTGTAACACTGGTGAATTTTGAAATCTAGTATGATTATTGTAAATTTTGTAATTATATGTATTACATACTGTCTTCGGGAGCTTTTGGGGGTTTTCCACCCGACTAGGGTGAATACCAGGCAGATTATGTAATTTCCTCCCCCCACAATATGACTACCACCTGGCCTGGTGCCTATTTGTAGTTTTTAATATTAAATAATTTTATTTGATTTTTATAATTCCTCAATTATTACATGATTCAGAAATCGTAATGAGCGTGAGAAGTGAAGTGACCTTAGTATTAATTGTTTTACGTGTAAACGAAAATATGTAAAGTTCTCAAATTCTTAGTGAACAATGGAAAACGAAGAGGTCGCAGAAATGACTCTATGTTCCGGAGATCTCTCAGCTCTGTAATGAGCATCCGTTTTCCTTAAGCCGCAGTTGAAATCACTTTAATGACCATAATGGTTGAGATGCTTTCTTCATAACGCTGAGAGAGAAATCCCGTGAACAGCTGCGTGGCCGAGTTACTCTTCTTGAAAATGTGGCACATGCGACAGACGCCGAATTCCGGGCCTCCTCATTTTTCCTCTCGGCGTTTCCGCCCGACGGCCACACGCGCCTTTTTATGACCCATTCACGTATCTCCAAGAGTACGTTGACAATAATAAGTCGCGGCACCCTTCGAAAAGAGAAGCTGGTTTCTTTTTTCCGCTGCAAAAGGCAAAGAAAGCCACCCTCGTTAATTGGCCGAGTCTCTAACTGCGTGCGCAAATTAATTGGTGCGAATACGCGATGCTTTCGCTTCGGTCGTTTATTTTTCTTTCTGTTAGCAGAAGTGACGGCATCGGACGACTCAGGAACGACTGTCTATTTCGCCGTCAGATTTAATTCTATCGAAACTCCAAAAGAACTATTTTTATTTAAAGAACGAGGATCTGACCATGAAATGCCAATTCTATATTCTAACGTGTGCTATCGGTATCTTTATTTATGCAACAGTGTTACCTTCTATATGGAGAATTACCGTGTTTTAAGAATAATGTGAATATAAGATTCGATTTATTCCAAGTTGCCAATGTCGATACCTGAATTGTTGCTGAGGTTGTTGAATAAGCTACCTTATCGTGTATTATCAAAAAGTAAGCTATGGTTTTTCTGAGATTCCTTCATGCTTTCGAATGCTAAATAATTACGATAATGTAATGTAAGTGAATTATGTGTATTATCGCTCGTTTGAAAAAAGCCACATTATATTTAAATTACATTTATATATATCAATACTCGATGTTTTGCTCGTGGTTTAATATGGTGGTGGTGGGGTATTTGAATGTGAATTAAATACTCTGGTTATTAATTTTTGAACAACATTGTTATTTCTTGTGACAATTGCGAAAAGAAATCATTATCGTGCCTCATATAAATTTAAACTGTCTCAAACAACGTTGCTGAGATTTAATGATGACGGTTTTATAATAATACGAGTAAAATGTTGCTTGCATACTGCAAGCAGATCGACAACACTAATTTCATATCGGCATCATATCGGGACGGACATCAAAAGAAAAAAAAAATTCAAAATATTCGTAGAATTCGCTGCAATTTAATCGCCTGGCAGCGATCCCCGGTCTTCCTGGTGTACTTACTATGCAGCAAAATAGAAGATTACCATATCAAACTATGTGTGAAAATTCAAGCAAAACTATTAGGTGCAACTACCTCAAACGACGTCCTACTATTCACATACACTCCTTATTTGAGAAATTATAATGTGCTCTGGCATCGAACCCAGGAACAGCATGGTCTTATCTATTTTTTTTCTTAAACAAAGTGTTAATATACATCTTCCATCTAAGCAAGAGCTCCCTTACATATCGATAAATGCATTAAAAAAATATGAAAAGATACCCCATAGTATTATATATGGGGGATATTTTTACCGCCCGGCATCGAACCCGGGTCTTTCAGGCAATACTTTCTATGCAGCACAAAAGAAAAACACCATCTCTAACCGCGTATGCAAATTCAAGCATAAATATTGGTTACAACTGCCTCAAATGACGTCCTACTTTTCCTTTATATTCCTTATGAGAGAAACGTTATTGTGCACTGGCTTCGAACCCAGGAACAGTACGGTCTTATGAAAATTGTTTTCTAAAACTTATTCGTACCATACATCTTCCAGCCAAGCACGAACATCCTATCATTTCAATAAGTGCATCTAAAAAAATAATGAAAAACGGCTCCCATGTATTTTAAAGGGCAGATCTTTGCATCGTCCTAGCATCGAACCCAGGATAACTTTTGTAAAAGTCATTGATGTTTTCGAAAGTCCAAGACCATAAATATAGGCACCTTGAGTTTTACTTCTCTACCTATCCGGAAAGTATTTTTTTTTAATTCCCGAAAATCACGGCAATGCATTCAAAGGGGAAAAATCGGGACTTTGGGGCCCTCTGGAATCGAACCTATGACACTGAGGATCAAAGTCTCTTTTTTCCTGGGGGTTTCACGTTATGGCCAATATGTCATAAAAATTTCAGATCAATGACGCTTGTAGTTTAGGCTGTGAATTTGTATCCTATCTATCTATATAGGTATATATATGAATGAATCCGGAGAAGCATCTATATCTATTACGAGTAAAATGTTGCTTGCATACTGCAAGCAGATCGACAACACTATTTTCATATCGGCATTATATCGGGACGGTCCTTAAAAGAAAAAAAAAAGATTGAAATTTTTCTTAAAATTCGGAGAAATATGATCGTCTGGCATCGAACCCGGGTCTTTCCAGTGTTACTTACTATGCAGCACAATAGAACATCACCATCTCTAACTAAGTGTGAAAATTTAAGCAGAAATATGGGCTACAATTGCCTCAAAAGACGTTCTAATTTTCACGAATTTAAATGGCTCTCTAGATTCGAACCAAGGACGATCTGGGAAATCTAGAAATTGTTTCTGAAAGTTATTTATGATCTTTATCTATATGCCGAATTTCAAGGTTCTATCTTATTGGCAAAGTTTTCAAAATAATCCCTAAAAATCAGATCAACTTCTGATTGCAGAGACACCTGGTGTCGAACCCAGGACACATTGTAAGCTGTGAATGCATAGTTTGATTTGTTAAGACTTGCTCTTCTATCATGCAAAGTTTGAAGTCGATAGCATATCGGGAAGTAGATAAAATTTGTTTCCGTTATCTCCGTAAGAAATGCATTGTGGAATTTAAATGTCCCTCTGGGATCGAACCAAGGACCATCAGCGAATTTGTAAAATTTGATTATTATATATTGTCATGATATCTAACCTCATACCGAATTTCAAGTTTCTATGCCATCGGATAAGGGTCCAAAAAAAATCTTAAAAATCGCCACAATGCATTTTAAACGGCCGATTTTTGCCCCGACCTAGACTCGAACCAAGGATAATATTCGTAAATGTCTTTATGGTTTACTTTAGATATGCACAGCATCTAGCGATCCCTTGAATTTCAACTCTCTCCTTTTCCGGGAAGTGCCTCAAAAAAATTTCGAAAATCCCCGCCATGTAATCTTATGGGGAAAATCGGGACTTTGGGGCCTTCTGGAATCGAACCCATGACACCGAGGTTCAAAGTCGGCTTTTTCCTGGAGGTTACACGTCATGGCCATAACGTGGTAAAAATTTCAAGTCGGTGGCACTTGTGGAACATGGTTAGAATTTTGATCCCCTATATATATATATATATATATAGGTATATCCGGAGAAACGTCTATATATAATAGATATGAATGAATCCGGAGAAGCATCTATATATAATAGATTAATGTAGTTTCAGTGCTTAACAGCACTAATCGTTTTTCGTTTGTAACAATTTGTATTTTTTTATTCGATAAGACTTAAAATGCCCGTCATATACCTACAGTTTTAATTCTAGTTATTTCTTTTTATATAATTGTATTCAAACTATTCATGAAATTATTTTTTGTTTCTTAGATTCTAATCATCAAAAATATTGTTTGTTCACGTAGAATTTTACTATTATACGAGCTTTTCGTTATACGTGAATACGTTTGTATTCCTTCCGCGTGAATTTTCCTCTTAGAATTGCCACGTCATTTTTTATTTGCTGACTAGATGATCCGGTGAACTTCGTACCACCTAAAATTGATTGGATGGTAACACTTTGTAAGCGATTTTAGAGTCACTCAAATATGTCGAACTTACCTTCAGAAGTTTACAATATTGAAATCCTCACAAGTCCTCGAGCAGAGAGAGAGTAAAACCGTTTCAAAACTCTAACTAAAAATTCAGTAAACAATTACGTTGCTGTAAATAAAACTTGGTTGTTACCGACGTTTAAACAAAATTGTAAAAAATTAAAATTTAAATGTTCGTACTTTTTATGTGCGATTCTTCACAGGATATTGTTAAATGTTAAAATCTCATACCATATTTTCGTCTTCATAAAGTGTAACACTTATTATCAGTATTTATTTTAACTTGGTTTATATTCTTAATGCATTTTGATGGATAAATACATGAACTTGGAATCAACGATCACCTTCATTGTCAAGGGGGATGGGTCGTTTACAACCTCGAAATTTTGATTATTCAAATCGGTCGAGCCGCTTTTGAGTTTTAGACGACGTCACAAACATTTCATTTATATACATATGATTAACGATTGTTTTTCTAATAATCTGGAAAATTTGTTTCTGTTGTTAGATATATTCTCGTCAGTTTCTTTCAGATTGGTTTCTCTGTAGAAATAGTAAAGTCTCGGAGGTCTTACATGAACTGGCAATTGGCGAAAAATAATTATCAGCCAAAGTAATTTGGCTAAAGCATACTCTGTTAATTGGAGCTTAGAGCATACAATTATTCAAATTTCTTGAAATTATATCAATACTTTGTCTTTTAATAAGAAGTTTATGCGCAGAGTCAATACAGTCAGGTAATGATTTTACACCGTTTTGCATTCATTCTTTCCTCCAATATCCGTCCTCTTCATACGTACTTTTTCTCTGCTCACTCCTGTTCTTTTTGTTGTTAACATAAGTTATTTCTTTTAGGGATACACCTTTCTTCTGAAAATGCCTCTCTGGAAGGAATATTTTGTGATTGAATCGCCTTAATCGTGCTATCATTGTTAAGTAAACGTGCTGCTGAAGATCACTGCGATTAAAAGTGAAAGTGGTATGGCCTTTTCTAAATTTTGAATTGGTATTTATTATGAAAATGAAATTATAGCGTAAAGCATGTTTTAAGCTGTGTTAGTTACTTACGAAAGTTGCGTACGACCTAGCAAGTTTAGTTTCGTAGCGCCAAGGAAAGTGGAACCGGAAAATATGCATATTTTATCTATCAATTTTTAAATTGCATCCGTATGAGATAGAAGTCAACAGTCTTTCAGTCGTCACTATTTTAGTTTTTCGAATCGATATACTCCAGTTAACTGTTCCTCGGGTGTCTTTCATTCAGTTTCTTTGCCTGCCAATCTGTTATTCCGCGTGACCATGGCGTATTTTCCTTGTTCGTCCGCACCGCAAACAGAAGTGTCATTCTCACTGTGAGATGCGATATTCTCTGCGGCTTCACGACATCCGCTCCTTTATGTTACCTTTTCGATCCTCGAAATGTGGTCGCTTCGAAAGTCTCATTTTTTAAATCGTGTCACCGTTTCTCGTTTATCTTCAATCGTTCTGGTTCTGTCCGACTGCTCTCCGATATTTCTTTCTGCTGGCCGAGTGATTTCTACGCATTGGGGCATTTAAGATTTTTGTTCTTGTGATGAATGATATTCTTGCTGCCAGTTCTCAATATTAAAGTTCAAAATTGGATGTCCTTGGCAATCGGTAGATTGATTTGAATACATGCTTTTGCACGATTTTTTGTTTCGTTTCATTAACATATGGAGGCTTTCTTTTCTGGGAATTTATTGGATGGCTCATTCGACAGCGAAAATAACAAATGGGGAGATAGTTAGCGACTGCGCCAGAAATTATGGCCGATAAAATTCTATGTATATTCACGTGTATATGGTCGTGTTATAGAAGCTTAACAACTTTGTAAACCTGGAGTTTGCAAATAGGTTGTCGCGCTACTATGTTGTCACTCAAAGGAAACGATTGTAAACTTGTAGGAGTAAAAGAGGCTTCCTGGAACTTTAAATGATGTAAATTTACTCCGTATTACTAGAGAATATGTAATTATGAAAGACCAAGAATGAAAAATTTCCAATAGAAATGGCTTATCAGTTTAATTAATAATTATGGAAGAACCTTTGTTCAACTTATAAACAAGGCATAAATTATGGATATTTTAGCACAAATTGGGGGTTTACCTGTACATGTATACACTCAAGACACTATTCTGTACGTAAATCAAATTGCGATTGTACGTATTTATGCTTCGGAATTTATTCTTATTAAACTAACGTATTTTAATATGTCGTTTCCTCAAATATGTGTCTCCATCACTCGGAAATTGTCTATGGTAATGTTGATTTGGATAACTACTCCCACTTCCTAAGAAATCCGAGGGAATATCTAGGGCTTCTAAGCCATTGAGTATTCACCCCTAACTATTTTCTCTCGATCGGTTTCAGTGGTCATGCACCTTGCCTCAATTAGTTAGCCCACATACGGCCTTGCAACTTTCCGTGCAAGGATGTGCAATTATGCACGGAGTACCTTTCCCTCCGATGTGTCCCTCAGCACCATTAAGACCGCCATTGCTAATTCTCGTTTGTCTGCTCATATCCGTATTCTTTCTCTTCCCGTCTTTCGTTTTCACCCCTCACTACTTCTTTTATTTCTTTCTCGAATTGAGGTCAAGGATAACTTGGATACAGGTTTCAATCAATTCTCTTTACAACCATATGGCCCTGAAATTTCATCAGAAGATGATAGTATCAACCGGGTTATTACCCTTTGAATTAAAATCGGTGATAATTTAATCACGCTGAATTAGAGATTTCATCTCAGTAATGCAAAATGTGAGGTTAGCGGCTCTTCTTCGCCGTATCCGCGTTATTGTCCTGATTTTTAACTGCGCAAAATATCAAGTTTTTCACGTTTTGCGTTTGGATTCAACTCTCTTATGCTCTCTGATGTGCACAATTTATTCACCGTTTTTTAATCATTCTTTTGATTCTGCGGAGTTTGTTTGATTCCCCGTTACTTCTGAAGTTCTTATGTTTTCTTGATTTTTTACTGGCGACATCATACATTGAGAATCCATTGAATGTTGTGTTGAGGCAAGATGTATCAAACGCATATGAAATTTATCTTTTCCTTCCTGCCTAGCGTCGACGCATATGTTTTGGGAACTATACTCATTCATTTTTGAGTTCATTAAGTTGATGAATTGAAAAATCTAGCTATTTTCATCCCACCCAGTACCACTTCCTTACTCCAGCTTTGTGACAGTATTTATTAGTAGAGCGTGACCTTAGCATGAATAATTTATCGATTTTCAAACATTAATGATACTAAATTAATTCTTCATTAATGAAGTTTATTCTTACATATGAGGCAGCTTAATTCCAATGTAAATGTGCCAATTGCTGACGCGTATGAGGGTTTTTTTATTACCTCAAAATTAATCTAGGGACCAATTAATTAAGAAGGCAGGGTTAACCCTTAGAGGATTTAGTGAAGGCTCGGATAAGTTGTGATTCGGCCTCGCATATTGCAGAACCACTGTTGAAATGTTGATATTTTTGTTTTAGAATTTCATAATTTTAGACTATTTTATATTAACTCTTCGTTTGGTGGATATCTTGAACTGTAACAGAACAACATCGTATTATGAAAGCTATTCATTTCGTTTCCATTACTGTGTAAATCGGCTTAAGCTATGGGTTTCTTGTTCGTGCTTGATCGCTTGGCTGCCGCTAGTTAATGAAATGTATATCCAAAGCAAACCGCTGATCCCGATTTCGCTTTTCCATTGTTTCCAGGCCAATGGCGTATTGCGCATATGGACATCCATCCGCAAAAGTGTTTCTTTTTCGTGAATATTTCGAAGAGCTCCTTCCTTATCAAGTGACCCACTTGCCGGCGGACACGTTTCAAAAACCATATTTGATGACGGACACTTAAAGCGATTGAGTGTGGATAAATAAGTCATCTCTCCGTGACTAAATCCGTTTCGGTGTGCGTTTCTTAATTTGGCTTCTGATCAAGAAATTAGTTCTCGAGATCGCCTTCAGAATGAAATCAGTCCAGAACTCGTCACGCCAACGGAATATTTTGCTTTATTTATTCTCTCATTGCTTGAATCTCAATTGTATAGTAGGATCTGTCTCAAAAGCTGCTCTCCAATAGCAGCTTTAATAATACGGCTTAATGCAAATTATTCTTGGTTTGGACCTCAATCCTTCCACCAACTTCCAGTGAAGCCCTGGAGGGGGAATTATACAAGATGAGGAGTGAGAATGTTTTGTCATCATTTTTCTCACCAATTCAGAAAGGCATAATCTAAAAAGTCCTCATAAGAACAAAGTCCCTTGAATATAATTCAATAAGGAGTAACCAAGATTAATTCTTTTATTCACATCTTTCGTACATTAATGTGTTTCGTTACACTTTTTAGGTATCATCGATTCGCTCAAGACTTAAGAGTTTATTCTTTGCTTTAAAATGATAGTATAATTTTCGGCCGTTGAACTCAATTGGTATTTGTTTATCGAAGTTAGGCAACTACTCAATACAAGAACTCCATATAGACACTGGAATTCGGATGTAACATGTTTCAGATTAATGTTAACGAAAAAGGCAAAGAACGCATGGAAGGCCTTTCAATCTAATTGGGAAATAATAACTTACTTGTTAATAAATGGGAGAAAATTTAGTTCCAGAACATTTCACTATTTACCCCGTAATTCACTATGTCATGGTTGTATAACTCCTACTTTAAATTGCCAGTTTTGCATAAACAAAGGCCTATTGAGTTTAACATCCGGACACTTGTATTATTTTGAACAAGGAATATGCTCGCATAGTCTCGGGGGAATCCGTGATACACAGTAAATGAACGGTTCATTTTTCTCCACCCTGTTCCAAAAGGCAAATTAAAATACTCCATCTGGGTACGGGTTGGTGAAGTGTTTATCGGTATATTGTTGCTATTACAAAGTTAAGAATGCACCCAAGAAACGTGGAGTTCTTTGTTATGTCGAGTCTCATTTATAACGACTTATGTCAAACATTCAGTAGTCATTGCTTTTGGTTACATTTGCGTTTATTTTCGCGGTTTATATTGGCTTTTTTAATATATTTTGTCATCAGTGCTTCGATGTTTTATTTTATAATTAATGTCTCAGTACAATAGCATTATTTCAGCTGTGTATTTATGAGAACTGTTTAGATTCTATCAGTGAGCTAGTCTTGCAAATGAATACATTGGCATATTAATCTATTCGTTGTTCCAATCGAAAGATTTCTTCTTGACTTTATGGCCTTTAATCAATTCCCTTTTAGGCAGCATTCGGCGTAAAAAATTACGAAATATCGTCTTAAGCACTACTTCTTATATCTGTTGTAAATGCATTTGAATCTTCAAACTTATTTAGCACCCCATGAGACCACTTTCTAGTTGGAGCTTCTCGTCATATCCTAGACATCACGCTGATAGTCATCAAGAAGAGGATGTTAGGCCACCCTTCTGCTTCCAATACTTATTGGCACATATCTCATTTACGTTGATAAATGACTATGGACGAATTATTCCGCTCGTTCTTTTTAATCATTTTCTATATTTTTGCACGTTTCCTTTCACTGTTCTGATGGGCATTCTATTCCGAACGTCTAATTATCTTGTTGGTTACTTAGCAGAGTCTATTCATCGACTAGCTTGTCGTTTAGACGAAAGAAGGCAATTGCGCGAGACTTCAAAATTGCTGAAGTTAAACAATAAACTTACGGAATAAAAGTAGGGGAGAAAATATAACATAATCGTGTTATATTAGAGTACTTTTTCACTCGTTTGAGAAGGCATTTTTCCGTAAAACTTTGCTTATAAAAAATTAAATGTAATTCTTACAATTCTCCAAGAAGGAAAGTAATTTGTAGATTTATTTATATTCAAAATTGCTCGAGTGTCGAACATCTAAATTTGTGTATTTAATAATCCTAAGCTCAGGGTAAGGAAGTTTCACTCGTTGATTATGGATGTAGATTGTTTGGCTTACATTTTGAACGAATCTTACACGAATAAGTACGAAGGGCTTCGTGTTTTCCTGGTGTGTACTATGAATGAATTCCTTGAATTTTTGTATTGGATTTTGGAACATCTTCATTTCTTATGATGTACCTTCTCTGAATAACTTGCTCTCCTCGACCTTTCCAAAACGACACATTATCATTTATTTAGCCGGCTCCATGTTTGAAATTTATCAGTTCTGCATTTTAGAGATAAAAAGCCTATCCTTCTCAAGTAAAAAATGTCTGTCTGAGAGAGCTATTTACATTTTAATTCTTCCAGGAAAGTCACGGGTCATCATTTACTCACCTATTCGACAGCCACATAATTATTTCTTCTCTCACTTTGCTGAAATCCTATTTGATTTATGTGATGTGTACACTTTTTTCTATAGGTTGATCATCTGACGCTTTCAAACTTTATTTTACCCATTAATCCTCGACTGAAGATTGAAAATTATTTTCCATTTCCGTGAAATTTCAGTCGAGTTGAAAAAAAGCAACCAATTTAACCCCTCCATCAAAAACTGACATTTATGTTCTAATCGGCAAAAAACTCTGTACTCAAAAACGGTGCGAACTTCTCGGATTAGCTTTTAACGAGCGCAGAGACCTTTTCTTGAGAGAATCAGGGGCAAATCAGAATAAGAGCAACGATCGCTCTCTGCATATTCAGAAAACTATTTTTCCAGCTAACACGATTTCTCTCAGCTTCATTAGCGCGGCTCTGCTAAAAGTAATGAGGATTGTTCTCGGTCATCTTTTTCATTTGTGTCTTCTATTAAACATGATCGAAAGAGGTGGATGTGTGAACACAGAATTTGTTTTAGCGGCTTGGGGAGAATTATACCCTGTTCCAATATTAATTGAATAGCTCTTAACTGCTCACATCAGTCCTTTTCTGGTTCGGTTATCATATTCCTGGTATCTCTCTATTAACACGTTCTACGTAGTGGAAGCTGTTGTACATTGGATCATTCTTTTTATTTTTAAATGCAAGTCCAATTTGTTAAAGGTAATGTTATTAAAACACACACCACTTAAATCTCTTACTTCTTCCCCACGTATTTATGCGAATGGTTGATATAAAAATTGCTGTTAAACGTAATAAAATAACTTTTTTCATGTGAGACAAAGTTGGTCTAAGGCTTGTGTACCTCGTGACACCTTAATAAAATTAAGTTTTAGGGAAAATACATTTCTCATTTATTTAACTCATCTGTTGTCTGGTGCAAAAATCACAATTTTTTTTCAAGTACTTCAACTCCAGCACACACAGAATGTGTTGATCAAATTTCATCTGAATGTCTTTGTTAAAAACCCTTCATCCTTTCTCACCCTGCAAGTTTCACGTTTCCCCCCCCAGTTTTGCTTCCAGGCATGGCGTACTAAGCCATAAACAAAGTAAAACAACGTTATTGCAAAATTTTGTACCTTTAACTACAGGTTCAAGGTACGGGATGCGACTTGGCTTCAATGTACACGACGTAGCAAATTTAAACAAACATGCTTACCGGATACATTACCTTTGCTTAAAACAATGAAACAATAATATCAATTTATTACACGAAATTGGTTCCATAATTTGGCGCAGTGTTCACCCGCGTTTTGAACAGCAAACATTTCATACTAAGTAACGCACGAAAAATTACTTTGACTTGCTAAAAATGAAAAACAGTTCCTACTGTCACACGAGTCCACCTACACCGCTTAAACTCACCACAGAGAAGGAGGATGAAGTAGTTGAATAACTGCGTGCTATGAAATATCACTATGCAGTTATTAACAGTGGTGCAAGGTACACCATGGTCAAGGTACAACACTCTCCCCTGCTAAAGAAATCGTGATTTCATACATTCATTTTTTCGTGGAAATCCACGTCCCGTGACGTGTTGGCCATCAATGTCTGGAATATCATAATCAGTCATAAGAAACTGATAGAAAATTTTATATATTCTAGTTTGGTGCGACCAAGTCACACAAAATGACCCTCATCCATTTGCTGGAATAGTATTAGTTACGCTAACTTTAATTCCATTCGTAGGACTACTCAGGTTTTCTTTGTAATTGTGTAATATATTCGATAATTAAATGAAAATTCATTTAATATATCTCATAAACATAGCATATGTGAATAATGCCAAGAACAATGAAGCTGAGGGATTTTGCGTACAACAATTTGCAGAGACCAGAAGTCAAGTCATTTTTATATCGAATATCCTAATTGTATCAATTAAGTTCTAACTAAACTTCGATTTTTCTCAAACTTCGTGTATAATGCGAGATTTCAGTGTTGTCGGATATTATTCACACAAAAAGTAAAAATTTAATGATGAAACATGTAATGACTAATTCCAAACAACTTTCATTGATAAGTATTAGGAAAGATAAGATTTCTAAATATTTTTCCATAGTTTTCTGATTTGCAATTAAAATTAGATTGTATTTAATATTGGAAAAATAAACTACAGATACATATCATTTATTTTTCTGAATAAAAAACTTGATTGCCGGAATGGAATGATCCTTTCGAAAAGTGAGGATGATTCTGCTCTTGGATGCTCTTTTGTCCGAATCTGAATTCATGTCCAGAAATAGTAAGTAGCGCAAGGCTCCAGTACAACTTTCTTAGTTCAAAGATCAAATAAAAGAAAGAATATGTTAAAATTACGGAAAGTGGAGTTGTAAAAAGTCGTTTTTCGGAGGGCACAGGTGCCTCCTCCGAGTTCAATTTCCATTACATTGGTTAACCGGGCGTGACGTCCACGCCTTTCCGGAACGAAGAGGCGCCGGGGCACTCGACCTACAATCGCCGAGGGGACCTCTGCATCCAGCAGATGTCTTTCCCCCGACCGTTTCTCTGCACCAGTCCCTTTCGTTCGAATTCGCCCCAGATTTTACTTCTCTCGATGACCCGGAGCGGATCCACCGAGAGAGTTAATGAAAAATTTCGATTTCTCGTTTTCGAGTTGCTGCCCTTCTCTTTCTCAGATGGCGTTGATTCCTCAAAAGCGATGGCAATCATATGCTGAATGAGCAGTCGAAGTTGACGTTTGCGTGGGACAATGTGAGGATCGAATGAACTGTAAAACGTAAACAAAATTACTGATCATGGATAATCTAATCTCTTCCTAATCTCCGTATCACTTATCTGTATTAGAATTAGTGGAACCACTTATGCACCTCACTCACTCGATACCAAAAACAATTTTCAGTTCCGAATAATCTAATTTTCCCATATTAATCTTGGAAAGATTTATTATCTGAAGAGAACGCATGCACCGTTGCCGAATATATAACATTTTCGAGGTAAAAAACTAACGATGGAGGAATTGAGCATCATTCACTCACACTTTGGCTGGTTTTGCTGTAAAATTGGCTTATGGAATTCGATGCGCTGAAATTTGAATTTAATTGTAAATTACGAAAAAAAATTAACAACAGTAATCTATATTATTCTTAATTTAAAATATCAGACAGCATTGATATTGCATGTAATTTGTTGCATATTTTCATTATTTCGATAAATTCCTACTCTATTTTAAGTTTTCGAACCGAATAAGCGGGGCTTATCCATGAAAACAGATTAAATCTGCTTCTTTTCTCTGATTCACAAAAAATTATGGCAATGAATTTTTTGTGTCGATATTTATCGATTTTGATAATCATATAGTTTCGATACCTTTATGTTTATCGGCATCGATGTTCGACATCTTCGACAGTTCATATATGGCTTTTGATCGAAATAAGCCCGCATGTTAGTAACTTGAAATATTTAATTCCCAGGAAAGTTTCATTTCTTAGCCTTTACGTCGTTTCCGCTGATCCTGGAAGCCCTTTTTTCTCGGAAAATCCCTCGACCTTGAATCCTGTGGCTCTTCACGATTTCACTTTTCGTCTCGTTCTACTTTATTCATCAGTGCTCGTGTTGTGCCCGAAAACCGTTCGATGTTATTGTCGGATTTCTTCCGAATTATATTGTTTACAATTCGGTCTGTTTGTGCTTCACGCTAAATGGCTTAAAACGATGCGGAATCAATCGGCGAAATTGGGGTGGTTTATCTCTTCTCTTCAGTTTCGTTTCTCGTTCATCTTAGAGAAACTTTCTCATCCAAGTAGGTTCGACGTTTCGACTACTAAAGAATAATGAGAAAATATATTTGTACTATACGAAAAATTGTCGGAGCATTCATTATTTTCTATGCCTTAGAAGAGAAGAAACGTGTTCTCTGTCTTACGAATGCAATCAAGCTCCGCGAACCCTAATTACTATTGTACTCATCATCTAAACCAATGACATTTTCATCTTCGGTGCTTCTCTTATATAGCTTATCTCTTTATAATAATTCAAATATTAGCTCATTACTGAGTCCTTAACTTTAAGCAAACTATCCTGAGATCAAGCAGAGAAAAAGTTTAAAAATAAGGAAAGTTAGTCTAAATCGAACCAGCTTTTAAAAAATAAACCAGATGCATACTAATATCGCAACTTTGGTTCTTAATGTTCTACCGTTTAAAGGAGTATGTTTTCTTTCCACAATTATACTGGAAATGATGTCCCATGTCTACAAAGTTACGGTATAAGGAAATGTTCTGGCCGGATAGCTTAGTTGGCTAAGGCAGCCTTCCGGATAGAGCAAGATTCAAGGCCCTGTCAGACCTTTTTCATGACGGTTTTTCCTTGGAATTTTCTGAATGCACGCCCTTACGTGCAAATATATTTTAACCCTTTTCGAAAGCTATGGAATGCAGATTAAATTTTAAAGCAGGGCAATAGTTTTTCCAAATAATTCCTCATGTATCCCAAACTAGTATCAGACTCATTTTAAAAATGTGTTAGGATTCAATTGTTTCTACGAAACATAGTAAACTTTTTCTGTAATGCTATTTATTTTGAATTATAATCATAATGAAATGGAGCGTTAAAATGCCTTGGCCTTAAAAGTATAAACATGTCAATGAAAAACCGTCATACGCAGAGTAAAATATCTCGCAAACGTATTTCTCTCCTAGCTTTTTTTCTCCATATTAATTGAAAGAAAAGAAAGAAAGAAAGTACAAAAATAATTCGGTAATCCAAGCCATGAAATTTTGCCATTAGGGAGAAACCGCCATTTTCAAATCAATGATTTCTGTAGATTAAACTAGCAAACTAACAATAATTTAAAAGAACTAAATAAAACCATAAGTAATTCATATATCTGAGGTGTACCTAAACTTGAATGTGATTAAAGTCAACTTCTATATTCTTATGAAAATCCCGAAATAACAGAAGATGATTCTAATTATTATGTAGCAGAGAAGTAGAGAATTGAGCTATTCCATCAGTAGCTCCTGCTTCAATTTCCTCTTTCCACAAACTGCCTTTACGCACTCTGTGACTTTCCTTACATCTTAGCTGCAAACGAAGTAGTCATTTTCGTTGTTCAACATTTGTAATGGGAAAGAACAACCATTAAGTTAGAGCTCTGACTCCCTGCATTACTCCCAAACAACAATTTGAGATTTCGAAATTGACGTTTTATGTGTACATACGTGTGGGAAGAGAGTTGGCAGGACATTCGGTGCCAAATGAATGGAGTGGAAAAACAGTTCTGAGTTACGGAAGGATGCTGATTAGGAGAAATCCAATTGCGGGGGCAGTACTTACTCCAATGAAAAATAGAAAGCTAGTCATTAGGAGAGAGGCGTCACCAAGGAGAGACAACTCAAGTCCTGCTAATTGGAATTCTCTCTACTCTTCTCATCACTGAAAGGGAAACAGAAAATATTTTCATGACACTGCTTCGTCTTTTTAAATATGTCAAGGCATTGTTTTTCAATGAGATATTTAATGGAAATTGTTTACGATGACAAGTGATTACGATGACAATTGTTTACGATGACGAAGAAACAAGTTGGTGTAGTAATTCTACGGTTTGACATCGTTACTCTGTTCTCTCTCCTGAATAAGACGGTCCTAATGAAAATTGCTTTCGGATTTTGTGATTAACTTTCAAATAAAGAGTGTAATTAATTTCTTATATATCTTAATTTTTAAGTACTATACTTAAGTTACTTACGTAATGCAAGTTTTTGTCGGTATCGTTCAAGTGTTTGATGAATCGAATTTCCTTTAAAAACGTCCTTGATTTTCTTTCAACTACGATTATCTTCTTTGAAAACTTTTGTTTCAAATAGTTCCGTAACATTAGTAACATCTATTTTTGAATAAATATCTCTGATTGAACAAATATGAATGAGATATGGTTTTGAACATATCTATGATATGGCTCACAAAACTTGATTAAATTAAATTATAAGACAAAGTATTTCGGTAGCTCGTGTATTTAGTGAGTTGCTGGTCATTCATCGATTCTTTAGAGTAATTTTTGTGAGAGAAACATGCCAATTTTGTGAGAGAAAAATCGGTTTGTTGATTTACAATGTGAAGAGTAGAAAAAGGATGTAATTCCTTGCTGAAAAATGTTAGGAAATTTCAAGTAAGAGGAAGTTTTCTTCTTACCCTACAAGTTTTAAATCGAAAGAGGAAGAAAACCGTGAATTACCACGTTTGACTTTATTACGACCTTTGACTTTTTGCACCTGTTATGGAGTGTAATGATACGTAGGTCTTGATAAGGTCTAAATGAGGAATTTCTCCAAGTGCCCTTTGCTCCCCAATATGAAATTACAATCGTTTCATTAATTAAGTTTCAGTCGATAAAAATGATTGACTACATACCGTTTTTGTCTGTAATGTATGGATACACTGTTAGACGTTTGGGAAATAACTTCTGCGTGATTGCTGCGTTTCAATTTTCGCTACTCCATTTATTTTCAGTAAGACAACATTAAATTTATGATCTAAATGGGTCTACGTTTTTTCATTGTGAGCATATTACGATAGTGAGGCTTAGTTTTGATAGATGGAGTCGGCAAGAAAGTTTTAATTTCCATATCTTAGCATTGTGTACGAGAAATACTGATTTTACCCCGTGCTCACTCGTGGTTTTTCTTCTTTCTTTCGTTAAATTTTTCTTTCTGCAGTGCTTTCCGTTCTTGCACTTGAAAATTCTGTATGGAACGCTTTCGATGGATCTTTGATTTTTTTAACCTACTTAATTCATCCGCAAAAAGTGGCCCTACTTTCTTCGGTTACAAAGCTTTCTGCGTTTTCGATTTCTCATTTGTCGCCTTTCGAACAGAGGCTGTTCATTTACCTCCTTTTCTTTCTCACTTTCTGTACCGTTACGTCTTTTTGTCGTATTTCCTTCGAAACACTTCAAATTTGTCAGGAGCGTCTGGTTAACATCTTTAAGTTAAAGCATCGAAAAAGGAGGCATTGTAAAGAAACTTGCTTAAATGAACACCGATATTGATGTTAAATTTTTTGTGCCTTTTAAAATGATATATTGAAGTGAGAACCCTGTTTTATTGGGTTTGTATCTTTCACCTAAATCTTCGTTAAAATTAAAATTCGTTAAAATCTTGTAAATCGAGTTACATGTGTGCATCATCATGTTTAACGTGATTCATATTCAACTTCTGATGTTACGGATGATTTTATGCTCGACGGAATATTGTATTTCGATAGAAAAAAATTAGGAGACCAAAAGTATAAAACCTACCTTTTTAGCTTTGCAAGTAACACCTAAAAGAATACTGTAACAAACTGTTTAATGTCGTTAGCGATATCATCTCCGACGGAATAATATTCTTAAAAATGTCTAACATTGTAAATGAAGGAAATATTTAGCTGTGGAGTTTAGTCATAGAATAAAATTTTTAATTGGTTAATCAGAATGTATTTAGTTGGATATTTATAGCTAACGCCATACTTAGCATGTTGCTTTATTTTTATTGAACTTAGAACCAGAGAAAGACTGTTACTTTTATCATAGTTCTCTTTGTTTAAGTCAACTTCATGAGCTCAATGTGGAAAGATTGTTGTGCTCTGGAGTTAGGCCGCAGCATATCATTCTGGATAGCAGCTGAGTTACAGGAGTCGGAGGGAGTCAACACCAGCTTAAATAAATCTCATCATAAGTTAATTAAAAAAAATATCGGTAAAGAATTTATTCTCTCGATAACAAAAGTCAAAGCCTCCTGATTATCTTTCTTTAATTCTGAAGAAACTCAAATAGACGATAGTGTTCGATTAAAATTGTAAAATATTTACGATTAACTTCAGTAACAAAGTAGTAATTAAAAGTAACTTCACGTAAATGTGCATTCTCTGAAAAGTAAAGCGTAATCGAGTTAAGGGTTTCCTGAATAAATTGGTGTTACAATTGGTAAGAAGTGTCCATTGCATGGTTTCGTATCGTACGTCTGCGTATCTGTATAGTATGTATATATATGTACATATATGTAATCATCCGGCTTTATACATATATTATTGAAGCACTCTCAATTATAAGCAGAAACAATTAATTATAAGGCGCGTAAAGAAAAGCATTTCGTTTTTTAATCAAAGTGATCATCTTACATTAAAAAGTTCCTATTAAGGATAACTCAAAGCGGCATTTACGATTTGTGATCCACGGTCTGTATATTAAGTCCCACTCCGCCGTATTCTAGCACTTTAAGGACCCAAGGTCACATTTTCCCCATGAATTTAAAATATTTTGGCTAGTTTATCTTTCGTCCTATTCTAATGATAGGCTGTCAACAGGCACACATTTGTCCCATATCGTATCTACGTCATTAGGCTTTACATTTTGATAAGAATTGTGTTGGTATGATAAGCTGGACCAAATAAATATATTTATAAGAAAAAAGGTATTTCAATTGTGCTTTTTTTACGGTCCTTAAAGGGTTAAAAGGCTTGGCCTCGCTTCCAATGAATTCAGGTAGCTTCCCAATGTTTTTGTCAACATCATATCCCGCACCAGAATCGAACCCAAGACCGGAGGTATTTTATTATTTCATTAATGTAAACATATATCAGATGCGAGCTCATCACTCATGCGACGTCCATTTTCTTCTGTTTTTGAGATTACTTCGTAAAATCTAGAAATAGGGCATCCCCCACACGTCGATATTATTTACGCTTGACATTTTGTGAGAGAAAGGATGTTTTTAGCTTCGGTAGAGTAGTTTCCGAAATTATTTCTTATTCCAAAGCTAATTTGCCGCTCGAACGAAATGTTTCGATTTTTTTCCACCATTCGTCGCTCTCAACATCCGTAGTTGTTTTGTAATGATTGAATAACAACAGGAAATTTTCCTTTCGTGCTTTCTTTTTCTTTTGACAAAAACTCTTTCCTGTAATCCTCTTTTACCGTATCTTTTCCTCTTCGTCACTTATGCGCTCAGTGTTTAAATTTAGGTACACAAAAATAATTCTCTTATGAGTTGGTATGGTTAAATTGGAAAATATTATTGGGACACTCTACAAGTAGTGTTTGTCGCTTCTAAGTGCTTAAAATGCGTGAATGGCAATTTTACTCTATTATATTCCAAGTGGTGAACTCGAAGACCATCTAAATAATTATTTCAATTGTCTATAATTTATTACAGTTTCACAAGTACTGTTATTACATTCATACATTGTTATAGACTAGTATTTAGAGAGCATACGACCTGCATCCGTATCATATTCAGGGTGGTGTTAAATGGAGTCGGACATTTCAAAGAGGAAAAATAAACCAACAAAACAAAGTATAGAATAATGCATTATTTTTTTTCAAATAACTTACTCTCTGTAATTAATCAAACTTATTTTTTAAATGATATAATTCAAATTGGGGCTGACATCGGCGATGCTCTGACGAAGCCGTTTTCTCCTTTGGTCGTCTTTGGAGGAATGGCAACACCTTCCTCAGAAATGACGTCGTTAAGAGCTAGGATGATTTCAAACCGATGACGCTCTTTTCCCCTCGTATTCTATACATTTTATTTTGGCAGAAATCCGCTCCACTGTTAAGGGTGCGATATAAACCGATTTCATTATTTTGTGAATTTACTCCTACCAAAATATCCTATACTTGAAAATTATTGTTTTTTTTTTAATTTTCAATATTTTTAAAGAGTTGTATGCTTTATAAAATGTTTAACTGATTGTTAGAATATTTATATGGCAAAGGACGTATGCCTCAACATTTTAGAGATATTCAAAGTTGCGTAAATTGAAAACGGATAAGTATTTTTCGTGATTATTTTGGTGCCATTTTCTTTTTGGTGTTCCTTTACTTCTCCCTTCCATTCCCCTTCTTAAAATTTGCTGATTTTGATTCAATTGCACTGCGAATTTAGATTTCTGTTCAAGTTTGAGAATCTTAATTTTTCAAACGGGGCTCTGTTTTTACTCCGGTAAAAATAACGGTTTTTATCGGTTTTCGGTTCATTTCCGGTTCAATGCTCTTGGCTGATGCGTCTTCCTCCAGATGCCTAATCCGTTTCTCAGAAGGCTTTGTTTTCCTGTTTTGGCGGAGTTTAACAGGAAATCCTTGCGACCATCCGAATAGGTCTATCTAGAAGTATCTCATCCCGTCTCGATAATGCATCATCCCGGAAAAAATGCATTTCAGTTTACAGCAATTAAGCCTGCTTGAGGGTATGGACGTGGGAAGAGGGAGGTGTGGGTGGAAGTGCAGTTTGAGCCTCTCACGCTCCTCGTGGGATGGCAGTATAATAGGGCAGTAGGCAGGAACTTTCATACGCCCGTGCGTGCATGCGTGTGCCCAGCTATTGCGTCGCATTTGTTCGATTTTTATTCCTTCAATAGCTTTCTTCCTTCTCTACCTGTAACGGTACATCTCTTCGAGTTTTTTAGTTTATTTTTTGTGCTGATGTTTGTGATCGTTTTTACCGTCGATATCCCAGTTTCCGGTTGGAAAAGGTCACTTTTGAGTCGAGAGATTCCACGTGGAAAATTAGAAACAAAATCACGGAATCACCGCTCGTCTATTTTTTGTGAAAATTTAGAGATCAAGCCGTGTTATTCATTTAGAGCTTGGGTTCGATGTTGAGGATCTGCTTTATTGTACTGTACCCTAATAATTATTTTATGTACTCATTAACGAGCCTCTATATGGTTATGTGAAACTATGAAATGTCTCTGAACTATATTTATGTACTGAAGTAAATTGTATTTATGTTGTATTATCGTATAGCATATCATCTTTGAAATATTGACCTATGGTTTTGAAGCTTTGACTTTTATGGACAAATTTCATTAATCCTATCAGTTCGTCGTGACGATTCTGGTTAGACCATTGAACTACCCATTTATTCTATTTTGAATTTAGTTTTGGTATTTACTTTTTATTTTTGTTATTTTTATTTTAACTTAATTACTTGCTTTCCATTACGTTCTTAACTGTTATGCAAACATTTGTTTTGATATATCTATGTGAATATGTATCTGTATTGCTTTATTTGCCTTTCAGATTTTCTCAATCTGCCTTTTCCGTAAGAATTTACTTCACTATCCGTAGGTTTCATAGGTTTTTCACATTCCCATTCTAGCGGGTGCATACATTTCTTCAAATATATCCTTTGTTTTTTAACCCGCAAGGTAGTTTGTTTCTGAGTACCTTTTTATGCTTACCTCTTTCCTTAAAACTTATATATCCTTAAAAAAAGAGGAAGTGTTTAAGAAGAGACTTAATTGTTAGTAGTCTCAATCTCGTCTCAATAAAAGACGCTTTCTTATTATTAGTTATCTGAAAAATATTGACTTGGAGTGAAAATTTTTAAAAATTTCGATCAGTTTATGTCGATTAAGGTTTTTGATTCTTAACCGTAAATTTGACATTTATAAACATGCGATTAAACGACGATTGGAATCATCGGAGGTAAATAGATTTTCAAATGTGTTGCGTTATTTTCTTCGAATTTTCGGCTAAAGCTGTCGAGAATAGGAAATTATCGCTTGACGGCGTATTTTATGAAAAAATAATGCTCTAAAATGCGAATGATCATTCACACTATATGCTAAATTCTTGATTTGTTAGTGAGAAAGTTCTCGCAGGAGCGTTAATTGGAAGGTAAAGATATATATAAAGATAGAAATATGAATATCTAATATTAAGGTCATCTTCGGAAAACTAGAAACTTCGATGATCTGACATCCTTATCACGATTTTAAATACGTTTCTGCTAAAACTGCTATTTTAAAGAATTCTTTAACTTACCCTGCAGTCTTATCGTGTGTTTCTAACTTTGGCTAAATTTTCCTTGACCAAGTTTTCATTCAAATTTCATTGTTCCACAAAATAAGGGACTTCTTATTATTTCTCTCAGTAGACTACGGCTAGAAAGAGGGTGAGACTTCAATTACCCAATTGTCTTGGTTCTCAGATATTTAGTGGTATACTTCTTAAATAGCCCTCTCTTGATTGCCTTATTGAAGAAGTTTTCTTCGAGAATTGAATTAAGGTTAAATGCAGCTTTCAAATATCTTTTCAGCTCAGAGTATGAATTCATTTTTAATTAGAATTGTTTTTATTTCAGTGCAATACACAATTTTACAAGAATGCGGGAGCTGCACTGCCAATGAATTCATCATTAATTCTAATCTTACTACATCTTTTCAATAATACCCCAGTACGGGGTATTCCAAATATATCACAGTACGGTGTCTCCTTTTCTATGCTTTTATTTCCTACAAGGAGAAGAAGAACCCAATTTACACGAGAAAATCATAGAGAACATTAACATTTCACTGATCATGTTAGATGTTTCAGACGGAGCTCGACAATTAGTCCACAAGTAATCTTCAGTCTTTATTTATTTATCTATTGAAAAGATTCACGTACAGTAATGTCATCATTTTAGAGTGAATACAAAAACTTACTTACTTGACTTACAATCAATATCATCATAATTTTAAGAAGTAAATTAAATTATAAATTCTTAATTTTTTAGGGAAATAATAAGCTTTATAAATCTCTCCGGTCATAAAATCTTCCATATCGGTCTGGAAAGAACTGATTTGAGAGAGAATCGGTGTGAAGACTGAGAGTGCTGCTTCGAGAAAATTTCGCCTCGTTGAAGATGAAGTTAATAGGGGAAATGTGACTTTGTTCAAGTGCAAATGACATAATTCAAGTATGGTTGATAAATAACACACATTTTGAATTTCTTGACTAAAAATTTATACCATTTACTGTAGAAAAAGTAAATATAAAAAGACGCCTTGTTTATATGTAATCCTCCGTTATTAAAACCTAGGAAAATTTGGAAGTTGTCAAAAAGTAGAACGTATTCACTGTTTAAATATTTTTTTCATGGTAAAAGTTATCTATTCTATTTTTATTCAGTTCAAAATTACCAATCAAAATTCTCGATTATTCGTAGTTTTCGTCTTCTATCTTTAATATTGCTTCTTTTATTAGAAAAAATCTCTGATAAATACCAGTGAATATTTCATTAGTCAATGCACGTATTTCTATTAATTTAACATTTAACATAAAAATATCTCCGCATTAGCGCACGAATCTTAACCGCAATTGCCTTACACGAATACATGTTTCGTTATACATTTATAGCCAATATATCAGCAATGCAAATGAGAAGATTTCCCTATTAATTACACTTTTCTATACAAGGAGAGGCAAGAAGGAATTCAGTATCACTCGTACCTCGGTAGCTTTCATATTATTACATCCATGAATGAAACTGAGAAAATAGGCGAAGAAAGATCCATTTTTCTCTATCCTTTAACTTAAGACGTGAAAAATATTGCATTTATCTTGTAAGTAGGTAATAGAGCACCATTATTTCCCATACATATTTTACTTCGAGTTCTTTCTGGTTCTATTTCTCACTTTTACAATAGCATAACACGGATCCTATTCCTTATCTTTTCCTTTAATAAACATTATTTTCGGATAGAAATTTTCTCACCTTGCGATCAATGCTACGCTGAAACACAATCATAAGTTCGCCCCTTGTTTTCCCTATGCAACTGCAAGTTTCATCAATGAGGAAATCACTGCGTGCAAATGACCTACATATTATCTCTCTGCGTTTGAACCTTCTAATCTTGATCTACGTTTAGAAAGGTTCATCGGATGACATTCTCGTTAGAGCTACCCTCTTTTCATGTTATCACGCCATTAGCCCGTCGCATGCCTTCGGAAGCACGCCCCACGATACTAAAATCACGCGTTAATTTCCGAGTGTTTGGATAGCAGTTGTTGGGATGCGTCGGTCGATGCACGCCCATGTCTCCTCTGCTCATTTCGATCTCTTGAATGGATCACGGCGACGTGGCCATGGGTGCGTTTTCATTTACGAGCGCTCGATCATCGACGTTCCAAGAAGAAGAAGTGAGGGAATGCGGGTGGAATGTGGAGAAAAGTCGAAGATTGGGTGTCTTCTCGCAAAACGTTTAGAAGAACGAGAAAAAAGATGTATGAGAGTGCTGAGGAATGTTGGGGCTAGCTCGCCACCTACTTTCGTTTCCGTCCCCTTCCCCTCTTCCGCGCGGGCATGTTGTTCTAAGGGCACCATCTTCGACCAGTGGACACGTCCTCAGGTGTGCTTAAACATGTCCGAGGTGACCGAAAGAAAGGACCAAACAAAAGTGGTCAAGATCTCGTCACTATAGGAAAAAAGTGGCGTTTGATTGCTACGCTGTAACGAATGTGCCGTCAGTCTGTACGCCATCCAAATATTGAAACCAGAAGGGTTAGTTGGAGTTGGCTCCATGCTCAACATAAAAGTTAGTTTGCGATCAGATTGAGTATCCTCGATGAAGATGTCATCTTTTCCTCATTTCTATTTTGTAATGTGTTCTCTTGGTTCAGCCCTTTTTGTTATTGCGCTTGTTGCTAAATGTTAATTATCATGACAAAAAAAACATTCACGATGCGAGAAGGTCTTTCGGATGTAAGGCAAAGATTTAAGTTTCCAAACAATCTGAAATTCTCAAAGAATGTTTGCTACTCTGTGTGTTTTAAAGATTAATTTTATGGTTTGGTCTCAAGTTATCAAGAATGTCGTACCGTATAGATGAATGATTCGGAGCATGATGACTGGGAACAGAAAGAAGCACTCAAATTGTGGTGCTACAGACAAAATGTTAAGCAAAGATGGTCGAAAGAATAAAAATTTAAATGAGGAGATGAGGAGAACGTGTAAATGGATGCATTTAGTAAAGAAGGATTATGGGCATACTAAGATACGAAGGACAACTCTATGTTAATAATATGTAAAATATACGGATGTTAGAAAGATTATCATTGCAAGTCCTCGCACATTTTACTGCTAATGGGGGACAATGGGAGTACGAGAAGGAGCTATGAATTAGGTGAACAGGAGTGCTGTGACATTCTGTGTCAAACCGAACTTAGAGCTCTGTATTTGAATATGATTAAGCTATTAATATAACAGTAACTTCTCTAAATATATAGAGTTTTTGTTATTTCCTTCGTTGAGTAATGGCTTGCCACCGAAATATATCTACGTAAAATTTGATGCATGGTGGTGGTGGTGGAAAAGGTGGTTCATGTCTCGAATAAAGTCTTCTTATTAAATTGTTGGAATTGAAAAATTAGACCAGAGTTAAGTGATGAGGATAGTGATGAATTGATTTTGTTTCATCGATATTTTGTATACTATTTTCCCTTGAGATATATATTATTAATCCTAGATTTAGAAGATATATATATATATATAAATCAATGGTCATCTTACTGTTCATATAAACATCTTATCAAAACCATATTATGTAGAGAACGCACAAAAGATGGTTTATCATTTTCTTCCTCGTAATAACTTACTTTAACTCGTAAACACGAATCAGATCTAAAACGGAGTAGAAATGGAAATTTACCAGAAGAAATCACACATTGGGGAACTTCGGGCATTACAGAGGTCGAGGGAAATATGAAATACTAAAGTTTCTCTTTGGTAAAAAGCACCTTCGAAACAGCATTATCCCAAACTACTTCAAATAATGTTAGAGTGCCCCTAAACATGTTTGTCTATTGGCATTAGTGCTTATTTAAAGGAATATTTGTTTTCTTGTTTAGAAAATTTCGGAGTGTGAGTTTTCAATATAGTTTATTCATTATTAGTTGTGATATTTTTACATTTGAACCAAGCGTAATGTACACCCAAATATTATTATTATTATTATTATTAGGGGTCGTTATTATAGGCGAGATTGAGACTAAAAAGTCTCCTCTTCCATCTAACCTGTCGTTAAGTTTTTACATTATTATAAGTATATTACATGTATCAATGAAACTTAGAGGAAAATAGAAGAAAATGTAAGAAGGGATCGCGGATGTAAAAAAAATCTAAGAAAAGCTTAGGAAAAAATATCCGCTGCAGGAAAACACCTACAAAGAAGGGGGTGTGAAAAACCTGCGCAAACCTACCGATAGCAAAACTAAAATACATTAAAGAAAACAATGTACATATAACCTGGAAAATTACAAGAAGTGTTAGAGATTATCTATATATCTATATAGATACTATCCATTTATCACATTATGCTTGTTTTTAAGTTAGAAACTCATACCATTGAACAGTGAGTAACATTTTCCCTGGATGGCAGGTCTGGTAATATGGAAAACTAGTATTTTATGAAATCACACACGAAGTCATACTTTCCAAACCCACGGAAGTATTCACCACCGCTTTTAATGGGCATTTAATCAAAACTGACAGAAATAGCGTTTCACATATGCCAGAGGGGATAAATCTATGAAAAATTGATTGCGCTGGCGTAGAGCCAGATCCTTCTAATTGTAATATGTACAAATGAACAGTAGCGTGTTGATCGACTGCCAGAATACCTGCTTTTGATAATGAATTCTTAATTTTTAACTCCCTCTTTCACATTACCCTACTATCTCAAAATACCCTGCATATGAGTTTCTGTGTGATTTTTTTCCTGGTTATAATATTTCGTAAAATAATTTTCGACCGTATTATACCTATGCATAACTAAACACAGATGTTTGAAAATTGTGATTGTATTCGGTTGTAGATTTTAACCATATCGGGATTCCATATCTACAAATTTCTTCAATTCTGAATGGTATTACACCCTCTACTGTTTAACTGATTTTATCTATTGTCGACAAATAAACGCAACCATCTGATTTTTTTATTATCATAAATGGTAGATTTCCGAAAAATAGGTGGCTTTTGGGAATATATTACAGAGGTTTTTTTATTGTGTTTCGGTCAAAGTGAAACTAAGTCCATCGATATAATCTTCCAGCGATTTCTTTTCTTTGTTAGAATTTCAATTCAGCCTTTCTTTACGCCCAAAGTATTTGAAAGCGTGCTCAATCGATCCTTCTTTTAAATTTATTCTCGGCGCATGTTTCAAATGAATTTTGTAATGGGCTGCCCAAGGGTCTAAGGGAACTACGAAGCACGATTTGGCGTTTAATCAGGTTATTGTTGCCGTGTACATTAATTTAAATTTTATGGTTGTAAGTGAATTAAAGGCCCGTGTTAGAGGAGTTTTTTTCCCTTTAGGGCCGACCCTTTTTCTCTCAAGATCATCCGAAAAGCCGTTTAAATTAACGAAGCATTCCATAATTCGAGAGAGAACGGTCATGTTTTATGGGTCGATTTATTTAATATTTTGATCCTTCGAAATTCTCCGTAAGTAGAAAATCATTGAGTTCAACGGTATCATTAATTACGTCGGAATGAATGCCGCTTTTGTATGAGAAGCGATTTAAGATGCCATCAAAGGCGCATTTATGGGAATTAGTTCTTGCTTATTTTCATGGACGTGAGCGTGTTTTTATCTCTTTTACAGCATTTGATGATAAAGGGAACTTAACGGAATATTTTTCCCATAGATTTGAGCTATTTAGAGGTCTTTCAGTTCTTATTTTCTCGTTTATTGCCGATTCCTTAATAATACATGTATGGTCCTTATAAATCGCCTTACTTGTTTGCGTAACTCGCAATATAAAAATTTTAACTTAATATTATCGTAATAACTTTATTTTTCGTCATTTAGCGAATAATTTTAATAGTCTATAATTAGAATATTACATTTTTAATACTTATACCTTTCCTCGTTTATTGTTTTTTTATAGAAAAACATGTGTGTGTGCATGTGTGTGCTACATGTAAACTTACGTTGAACGGAATTAATTCAAAATGAAAGCGCTGAAGAATAGATATTCTCGCTTAGATACCGTGTGATCTCAATGTCCACGGGATCGATTTTTAATCGCGTTGTTAAGAAGTACTGGTGATGAAAGTTTCCGTTGTTTGGATATTTTTTCCATTGGAATAACTATAGTAATTTCATCATTTAGTTATTTAAAAAAACTATATGTAATTTCATAACCATTCGCAATGTATATGTACAAGGGTTAAATGGAAGATGGGACTTTTTAGTCCCTATTTTTCCCAATAAAGTCGTCAATAAATAAATAAATAATAAATATTTGATGATATTCTATCTTTGTCACTTTGCTGACGTAATAATCAGTTTATAACACATTTACAACACTTAACACATTTTTTAGAAGCAGAAGATGAGTTTAAAGATAGTATTTCATTTTTAAACCATCATTCCTTCAGTTAATCTTACAGAGTGACAATAGAAAGCAATTTCCTTCTGTAACTCGTTAGTTTCTTCTTTCTTTAAGCATTATCGTGATTAATTTTTATTATGGTTGTTTGTTTGGTTTATAATTTTTGTTGCAAGAATTACCACATTGACCTTATTTAAAATAATGCGGAATTACTAATTTATATTAGCGTTTTATGACATGTACATCCATGAAATTACTACCATGCAGCGTTATCAATAGTATTGGCGAATATATCCGTATGTATGTTCTTTATTGCATCGTTTATGGGAGTATTTTGCCTTTTTAGAAATTATCATTTAGCTCATGAGTTTGTGATGAAAAGTTTAGCTTTTCTAAAATCATAATAAAATTGTTATAGGTATCAGTGGAAGTCATTCACGTTGAGGAGAAATAATGGATTCACAAAAATGTTGTATTATCTGTTGCAAGTAGAAAGGGTTTCTTGCCCCCGAGGTGTCGAACTTCAACTTCTGGTTCTTATTTTAATTTGCGCTGCGTTTCCAGTGTCGAGTTCTCATGTTCGCCCGAATTCGCCTTATATTTCTCTTATTTGATGCGAATTCCGAGCCTCTCTCCTTTGTCGAGCGTATTTTGGCTTTCGTGCATTTGGGTGCAGAGGAGGGGGAGGACAAGGTCGATGTGGTGCATCGAAAAGCGGAACTTATGGTTTAAAGTCACGTTTGCGTGCTTCCATAATTAGAAGAGGGTGACCGCTATGGGCACCGGACTGAGACGGTGGATGAGTGCCTTTATTCCTATTAACAACTTCATGCACGAATTATGTCGCCAAAGAAAGTCTTATCCGTAGGCCTTTATGTGGCGGAGGCTGTTCATTTTCTTCAGCAGTTCGTGCAGATATTTTTTTAAATGTAAAGATGATAATATATCGAGGAAAGTTTTTATTCTAGGTTACAGGTATCGTGCATAAAACATTGCTCTTGAGTTTGTTCGATTTGTTTTTTTGTATTTAATTTTTACCCTATAATTGTTGATTAATGGAGCTAAAGTTGCTCAATGATGTGTTTCTGATGAAAATGAACTTTTTATCAACATTAGTAGGACGCCTGTTGACTGTTTCCAGAAAGGGAAAGAAACAGTGATTCATTTACGATTCAGTCAGAGCATCCAGAAATCCTGTAAAACTGCTTTTAGGTCAGCACGGCGAAGTGACTGACCAACCGGTAAACTGTAAAAAATATTTCCCTCAAGTGAAACAAAAAGGTTTCTCATTGCATGGGATACTGATTAGCACTTCTGCTGTACATTATCTCACTTACTGATATCTTATGCCAACGGAACGATAGTATACTGTCGTTCTATTATAGTCGTATATTATAGTCCACTATAGTGCCGCTACTGTGCAACATCAAAATTTCTAGCGAAGATGCATTCCAGAAAATAGAAACAAAGAAGTGGGAGAAAAGTTTTATTGAAAAATTAACTCCCAAAACAATTTTACCTATTATAAATATTGTAGTTTTGTTTTAATATGAAGTTGCATCTATTATGAACTACGAGTTCATACTTATGTAATGCATAATGCTGATACATTTCCAGTCTCGGGCAATTGAACACCTGCAATTAAATGTTTCCGTTCTGCACAACCCAAAATTTCAATTTTCGGAAGTTTTAGCTCATATCCATTAAAAAAATCAATTTCACTTCCTCGTGTTCCATTGCATGACGTCAGCGTAAGATTCATGCTTATCAACTCTTGGTATGCTTCTTTTGTTATTTAGTGGAGAAAGTTGTTCGTTTTTTCTAGTTTATAGTTGAAGAAAAGTTTTTAAAGAATGTTATTTAAACTTTAGCACTATTTTTTTATTTAAACATAAACTGGAAAACCTAGGCACATTTCCTGTCGCTTATTTGCAAGAATTTGATATTAAAGAACTACTGACCGTTTGGATAGAATAGAAAATTGAAAGCTTGTTTATTCCTTGTGAGGTATTTCTCCTGTCTGAATGGGGTTCCTTTTGAAAAATATCATCGAAAGCTACGAAATAATTATCATAAATATAAAATATAAAAATTGCAATTTTTTATTTGTAACGTATATAGCTTTAGATAAAAATGTATTTATTTTTCTTCAACTCTAATTTTTCATCAAAAATGTAAATTTTCAGCAGTTTATTTCACTTAGAGGATAAATGCTCATGTTATACCTTTTTCGGTTTTTAAGCGACCTTTGGTACATTAATTATGGACTTAAATCTCTTATTATCCTATTGTGTTGATAATCAAAGAAGAAACTATTCTAAGTATTGCAATCTAAATCATTACAAAATATGACTGCGCAAATCGCAAAAGGCATTTGTTAATAAGCTATTTATCATATACATCTACCATCTTCTATTATTAGAAGTAGAACATTATCTCCAGAATTTCCTTGATTAATTTTGATAAGTTCTTTAAAGTGTTATTCGTTACTTTACAAACACTATCGTCCTCTAAAAGTCTATTTATCTTCTAGCAATCTTGCAATGGGTATAATAGCATACTCTCTTGAGGGTGTCATTATGCCAATTAAAATGTGTCCCCGTTAAGAACAGATTACTTTTAGGGTCAACAGATCATTATTCACAGCGCGCTCGGCGACTTTTTTATCGGTGTGCATTAACCTTTGTTTGCATTCTAGTTCAGTGATCAATCGCTCAGCGATTGTAGTCTGTTAGTTCAGCTAATTGTTACTTTGGTCATCGATTAATTATACATGCTCTTCCTTCCTCAGATTCGTGGTCTGCGAGATGCTTATCAAGAGACCCTCACTGGCGACCTCACGGATGCAATGAACACTTTCTGGGCAGAATGTTACGAGGCTTCGAAAATCGCCAGCAACAAAAGAATCAAGGAGGTCGCTGAAAGCAGAATACGATTCGAGGTAAGATTAAAAGCATTTCAAAACTTCGTCTGTTCACTTATCTCTGCTTCAGTATTTGAGCGATCGCGATCGAATATTTTAATAAAGCCTGTCTTAAAATATACTCCATTTCATGGGGCTGGATGTTCCACTGTCGATTCAATTATGTTGACAACTTTATAATTTAAGTTTGTTTTGGATCTTCTAAGGAAGTGATGTTCGCGATATACACTTATCTACTCACAGTATAAAATATGATTGATAAATCAAGATATGAGAAACTAATGCACCATTCAATGCACCAACATTTGTCGCAACAAAAGAAAAAATCAAGTCTCCGTGATAGATTTAAGAAAACAAAAGCAGCGCAGGCGTTTTATGACCCTTCTGCTGAAAACAAAATTTTCGATACATAAACGCCGTTAATTAAACCGTATTTAATAAGATATTACATTGGAAATAGCTTTCAGAATCTACGGGCATCATAACACCTCTATCTGTAATATTCTATGAGGCTACTTTTCATTGGAATAATGTTTATGCCGAGGAGAAAATGATTTGTCTTAATTTTGAATAGTAGTGAACTTTGAAGAGTTTTTTTGGTGCTTCCTATCTTACATTTAGGTCGATGTTTTAAAAGAAATTGAAAGGCGCGGATTCTGTCGAAGTTTAAACCTGTTTAATGTGTGCTCGCTAGAGAGCGCTAGTGTTAAATGAGGCAAGTGCTGCTGCGGCGAAATCCTCAACTCCCCTGAGAACGTTCACCTTATTCAAATTCCTGTTACGAGAGATTTTCCAAAGACGGATTATTGCTGCTTTTACGGATAATCGAATTATTAAGATAACGAGTAAGTTGAGTATTTGTCTGTAAGCTGTATTTACAAAATATAATTCAACACATTTCTGTAGCGCTCTTGATTTCCCATGCAGAGAATGGACACCAGCATATGTCTAAACATCGTTCTTGGTGTTGGTGAATCACCGGATTAATGCATGAAATCGAAAGGAAAAGATGTTTAAAATTTACCTTTTATCTCCTCTAAGAGTTTGTTTTGTTTAGCATACTTAATAACATATAGATCAGAGGTTATTTAGTGTATTGTATTTATTTGGGTCTCCTCCCTAAGTTTGTTTGTTCTTACATAAACCGACTTTTATGGGGTGACACGAGTTTTTAAACCATAATATTTTTTGAAAAACTCTCTTAACCTGTAGGTGCTGCTGACGAGGGGGCCTAAAACTCTCGAAAATAGTAGCCAAAAATGCAGTTTTCTCATTTTATCAGTCAATAATTTTGTCAATTTTACTACCGTTTTCATGTTACGTCAAACTAATTCGAGGAAGAAATCAATATTGTTCCTTGCAGATATCAGTAGTTTTTTAACCCTTTGATGAGTGCACAGTAAAATTAATTTTTCCATGCTCATCAAAGATATTGAAACAGTGATTTCAAAGCCAAATCACCTTTCAGGCTTTGCTCTGAGTATTGCCTATTGTGAAAAAGGTGAAATTAAAGTATACAGGTGTTTTGGTAGGATTCTGTTCTTCATTTTTCTCTTTTGGAAGACTTCTCTGCTTTCTGCAAAGGTTTTAAATGAATGCAAACTAGATGAAAACATGAAACAATAAAATATCCTTGTAGTAACAACATGGTTTAAATATAATTAACTACCAAAATTAATTGGAGTGATGATTTTTGTTGTTCATATTTGAACGTCCCATCGTATGAATCCCAAATGAACCTTTTGGATAATATACGAGATATGTAATTCTATATTGACATACAGTTCCATCTCAAAATATATTTCAATATCGAAATGTAGAATAACGTAGGCCAGTTGCTCTTTTCTTATTTGAAAAAAGCCAAATTGGTAACTTGTTCGTACGATGGAAATAAAAGCTAATGGCGTCTTTTAATCGAATGGATAGTTTTCTATTAATTTCTTATAAAAAGAAATCTATATAATTTTTAAGAAGTACACTTAATGGGTCTTAACATGTCAGAGGTCACTGAGGCATCTTTGACATTTCTGGAACCCATCTTGCATATGAGAAAAATCCATTATAAGATGGACTGCATGTGATATTTTTCTAAGTAGATAAGAAGTATTATTAAAATTTGTTGAACTACATTTAGGAATCTGTATGTAACTTATTTAATTTCAAAATTCATTTTTTATTAATTACATCGTAAGACCATACTTGCTAAACGAACAAAAAATCTCGGAAGTAGTTAAAAAGAGAATTTTACTCGCGTAAAATGATACCTAAATTTCATTTCTCTATAATTATAATATGAAGTTGAAATCATGAATATCATTTAATATATCCTTAGTTTTTTAAGCTTTCTTTTTAACAAAAAACCACCGAGGGTTATTTTTTGCTCTTGCGTTTGTATGGTGAGAGTTTTCAATTTTAAGTTGCTGCTATACTCAACATAATAACAAAGTTCTTATTTACTCAAAATTTTTATACTGAATTTCATTAAGATTTCTTGACTATTTTGTTCTTGGGTCATAATTTATCGTATATCTTTAATTTGTATTAAATTAATCAATATTTTAAAAACAAATAGCGGATCGAAATATTTGAATTTACGGAAACAAAGTTGTACATTTTAAATAAAAAATAAATCTATGTTTAGCAAATAAATTCAATGAGACTCTTAAATCTCAGTGGTATTTTTAAAAGTGCATCGACAGCTGAGGTCATTTCACACGTATAGTCCCTCACCTGGAGTCGAACCCCAGAACGCTTATCTGGGTGCCAAGTGAGTTGCGCGGAAGTAAAGAACGATATTTTCTTTTATGAAGTATTATAACAAAAATATATGTAACGTATCATTACGTGGCAAAGCAAATTGGAATTCTTATAAGCCTTATAGAATTCACTAGTCAACGTCACGGTATCTACTGCTTTAGCAAGTCAATCAAATTCTATTTTCGTTTTCATTGTGAAAATTTGTCAATGGTGTTGTTTTATTTATCTGGACAGGCGCAGATAATGGATTACTACAGATCCAGGCAAATCGAAGACATCGCGAGGTACAGCAATTTATTGAACCAGGAGAAGAACTACGATCTTCTCGTGAAAAGAATTTGGCATCACTTGAAGCAGAACCTAATCAGTCCTCGAGGGGCGTGGCGAGAAAGGTAGGAATCCTCTTTATAACACTTTGGACATCGGAGCGTAAACTGGAAACAGGTGTTAATTACAAGATTCCCAAATGAGACAAAATTTATCGCGTTAAACTAGGGTTGTAATCCAAAGGTGTTAATTGGTTTAAAATGGTAATCTAGAAATTAAACTGCAAAAGACGAAACAATATTGTGATTCGTCAATATGGGCTGACTCCGTGGAAGTTGGTAGCGAATTTGACATTTTTAAATTTTCATCTGATTTATACGGAAGGCTCGTATGACAATGTTTCTCTTATAAGACACTCTTATGAGATAAAGAAGTTTCGTTTCGATGTTCAAAGTACGTTTCTCTTTGCATGTGTAGTTTTTGCATGTTTTGGTATTCTCCATTACAGCAGACAACGTGGGAATTTAGTCTTTCATCCAATGAACGAATAAAATATTTTTTGTTTCCGGAAAGGCATATTAGGTCACGTTTCACGAGTTTTTGTTAATTATTCATTAGAATAATGTGTTACAGATGAAACGATTTATAAATTTCAGTAGTCGATAATTTTCGATAATTCTTAATTACATTTGTCGAGTAAACTTCGATCGAAATGAAAGTTCCCCTCAAATTTGGGCAATTCTTATGTCGTTTGAGATTTGCCTATTGGAATAAAATTATGAACGAAGTGAATGTGTAGATTTTTTCTTTTTAAGAAAAGTTGTTATCTCTACTTTGACTCAAATCCAGTGTAATTCTAACTTGATTCAGTACGAATCTGAATTTCGCCATTTAGGAGTCGTCATTCATTTTGAAACGCGTTCAATTTCATTTAAACGAATTTAACATCATGGAATCGTTATTCGTGAATGAAAAATTCTTAAGCATATAGAACACTCATATGTAAAAAACCACTCGTGTTAATAATGTAAAATCAAACTAATATGAACCTAAATTGTTTCAGTTAATCAATTGAATCAAACTGCTATGAACCTAAATTGTTTCAGTTTATCAATGGGCTCATGCGTCAAATCAGTTCAATCAAAGGATTTATTTCCAATGTTCAGTAAAAGGCACATTGAGTTAAATCTAAATTATCAGCACTATGCGGTTGTTAATTCATTTCATGCAGTATTGATATCATGCGTAACATCGACTCTTTTGATTTGATCGCGTCGCATTATTTCTCAGTTATATTTGCGGTAGTGCTATTTATTTTCTCGGAATAATTACGTCTGCGACATAGTTCCTATGTCTTTCCATTTTGAAAATAGAGTAATTATCTACGGAGGTGTCTCTCACAACCAAAGGTAAGTGTTGCTAATACGTCTCTGTATTTGTTGACTACATTAATGGGTTTAAATAATCGACCTAAACCAATTTTGTCAAACTCCTTTCACCTTTATTGTATGCAAATTCGCTCTATGAGTTATGGTATCAATTGGCGTTAATTCGCCCAGAGCATCCGTGCGGCTGGATTCATTACCTTATGCTTCGACACTTGTTGCGAAATGAATCGTGATGGATGTAAAAGATTCACCCTTTCTCTCATCCCCAACTTTATATTGTTCTTCCATACCATTGCTCTTTAGTTCCTCTCGAGACTCGAAAGAACTCCCTCGCGAGTCGAAGATTTATTTTATCATTCGGTCTCATAACTTCGTCCATCTTCTTATTACGGTAAGTTTCCCCATCTTTTGCTTATATCTTAAAAAAATTCGAGAAATAAAATACAGTACTTATTCCTCTTATTATTTTCTTAATATTCTTGAATATTTGGTGGGTGGTATCCGTAAAATTGGCAACTTATCATTGATTATGATTGATTATCGATAAGTTGATTATTTTTAAGTGTTTATATTCATCTTTGGAGACATTCACGGCAGTTTCAGTATGTATCATTGATCCGATCTTTGGTTATCTTAAGGATCTCTTCGTTCGATTCTGTTATTTTACTCCCTCGATAGACGCTAGTTTCCTTTCGTTAAATATCTTCTATCATTTGACCGCTAATGGTTTCCTTGTTACTTTAATTCATTGTGTCATTTGATTAACAATGGAATATTTTTCGCTTTTATAATACTTTGTATACTATTAAAAGTTTATATCAGGCAGTTCATTGATTTTGCTTTCCAGCTAGGATCCGTCAGTTTCTCTTAGACGAAAAAATTTAAAAAATAACAGAAAAGTTGTCTCTGTTCCTTACTTCTTGGAGAGTTATTGCTATTGCCCATGTTTTGTATCGTTAATCTTTGTTGCGATCAAATATGGAGGAATATTATGTGAAGATTACACAGGCCGACAAATTTTAACCTTTTTTCAGTGACATGAATAGTGATAGCTGTTCTTAACTAATTTTGGGTTGCTAATTTTAGAAATGAGCCCTAAGAGTCCTACCACGTAAGGTTCTTTTGGTTATTGTAACTTTTACTCTTTTTATTTTTCGTAGTTCCACACATATTTACCTATATCGCAAAAATATTGTTTTTCCGGTTACATGAATTACAGATTTGAACTCGAAATAGCTGAAACACGTATATATTTTTTGTTAAGGTGACTTTTTCAAATTCGTGATTCCACATGTGTGCCCCCACCAAAAATACCATGTTAGAGTATATATTTTTGTTTCATCAATGTTATATGAAGTAAAAAGACGCTAAAATATAGCCAAGGTCGAACTAAGATTTCCCTTTCATAAAGAATAAGCTTTCATCTCCGTTGTTTTGTCATCATCTATGACACTTCTCATCTCCTTCCTTCTATCCACTTCTACACCATCATCATTAACTATATTAGGTAGAAGGGTGTCCTGGACTTAAGAGTAAGTAATACCGATTCTTCATTGCTTACCAAAAATCTAGAGGACACTGAAAAAATGTTTACAGCTGGAAATGGGACCGATACTAGGGCCGTCTAATTGGAATAGAATAAAATTGTATAATCAAGTAAAGATCTTTTTTAGAACTTTATGATGAGTGTATGTGATGCTCTGTATGTTTCAAACTCTTTGATAAATGAGCGTGAGCTTGTGGGAAACGAAATCCACTTTTTTTTTGGGGACATAGTCAACTCAACATTTTGCTACTCCTCGAATTCGGTCTAGGAATATAAATTAAATGAAAATATAGTGAAGTAATGAACTGATAAATAGTTAAGATATACATTTAGAGTGTTACCAAATAAACAATTTAAAGGTAAAATGGACGAAAAAATTACTTTGTGTTTTTAAATTATTATGCAAAAATCTCATAAACTGTAGGTAGTGGACAATTATCACAAAAAGAGCTGATTTATCGCAAAAAATACAATCAGAAACAAGTAATTACGTCAGTGTTAATGAAGCCTTGTCGGCCTGTGTTATCTTTAGCTTTTAAAACATTCTAAAATTGAATGAATTGCGGCTTTTTATTTAAGTATCGTATGATGCCCTCAGATCTATCAAACGCCGCTGATGAAGTAAGATTCGCGGGATTGGCGTGGTATGTGGACAGTTTCTTTAAACACGTTGTTTCGTGCGCATATCTTGGTTTGAAATCTCGAGCAATTGATTTATTTGCGGAGGATTTGTTTTTTCCGGATACCAGTTTCTTTATGGCCGAAGAGTCATAATCGCTTCTGCCCGTCGAACTTTCTCCGTTAAACTCGTGATCTCCCCCAGCACCTTATTTTCTCCTTCATCGAGCGCTGCCATCAAGTGCGAACATGTTTGGGTCTCCATCTTTATTCGCATCTTGCGGCCATTCCAAGGCGCTTTTTCACTTCGGGAATAGAGTTTTTGATAATTCACTACGACGCTTTCAGGAAGCGAGTTCATAGTCTGCTGTTGCCATCCTTGTAGCCTTTAATCAAATTTGAAGATCGGAGATTTCAACGCCTGTTACAGCACAACTGGTTTGGTTTCCGTTATAGAAAACCCGCAACATTTGCTCTTCCTTTAGGCGATCACGTATTTTTATACTCACGAAATTATTACAGCATCGATGTCTCGAGTTTTCTAGATACAAATAAAAATATTCTCCTTTTGCACGATACTTTTTTCTTTCGGTGTCAGTTATACTCAGATATCGCAACATCGCGAAAAATGTGTATAACTTTTCAGTATAGTTTTAATAATTTTTGCACGTTGTGCCGATTTTCTACTGAGTTTTTTCACTCTGTTCAACAGCTGTAAAGCTGTTTTTTCTCTTCGCGTCTTAATTAATACGGAATCGTTTATTACTCTATCGACGCTCCGTTTTTATTTGTAACCCAATAAATTCTTGTCTCGCGTAGTTCCCTCATTTAGGTCCACCCTGTCATTGTCCTCGTCCCTCCTTTTCAGCCCCATCACAGGTTAGTTGCCATTTCGGAGTTGCGCAAGTCTCTTTCCCGCCACGCCCTTGGTGTCCCGCCCGCGAACCCATTCTTTTCGCCTCTCCCTCCGCAAGCACCCTCCCCAGCAAGGTGCCCTCCTACGTATGCAGACTGGAGAGATTTTACCGCCTACATTCCCTTCTGCTCCCTAGAGATCCTAGAAGTCACCCATTCTCTATTCATGCATAGTCGCGCGTCTTCCCCAGCGGCCTAAATGTGAGTGCGCGCCAATGGGTGTTTCACGGAAATCTCTTTTCGTTTCTTCCCTTGCGCAACTCGAATCTTATAGACGCAATCCTCTGTGGAACAGCTGCTCCCCACCTCTTTCCGTGCCAACGTGGCTCCGCCTACCCGTAATGTGAGGCCGAAATTCTCCTCTCTTATTTTTTGTACCAAGAAATTAGTCTTTCGGCGATTCAATACGCTCTGCTTGTTGTCAGTGTCCGTTGTGGTTTGAAATTGTTTCTGAAGATTTTAGATTTTAATTAATTCGCGTATCGTTATCGTGCTAATTTTAGTTATCTTTTCACATTGTTTCTTCTTTCTGGAGAAATCAGTTGTAACTCCTTAGTGTAATGTTAAATTCCTTTTTAAGACAGCTGTAGTCTGATATTTGTGAGATTTTGCAGAGTTTTTCGTGTATCTTCGAGTACTCTTGCTTACGTTGTATATATGTACATTAAATTTTAAGCAGCTAGGCAACGTAAAACAGTCTACTTTCAGTGCAAAACTGCGCTGATTGTATTACTCTAATTTTCTCATCTATGGAGAAGTAAGATTACTCTGTGACGATTCCAAAATTACTTTTGAGCTGCGAGAAATGAGCGTATAAGGTTGAAATCTATGAACGGTATTAATGAAGAAAACATGATCACTGTTCATGTACACGTCTCGCAGAAAACCTTCTGGACATGGCTTTTGTCTATGTTAAAAATCGTCCTTGATTCAAATTTTATTGGGAGGAATTACCTGTAAAAGTGTTGGTAACGCTTGGAAGCTGAGGGCCCATCAGTCTAAAAGAAGCTATCGAAGACGGAGTAGGATTCTCTACGCTGATCACGTGACTTTAAATTGCTTCTTTGCTCTTCTTTGGTCATACGTGAGATATTTCACTATTATTTTAATTACTACGATATTTTTAAGAGCCTATATTATATACATACATTTTATTCGTTAAAATTATTCTACATATTTTCGTTGTCGGCTTTCATCCTTGGTTTTCCCGCCTGTTTGCTCTCACTTTTTAAGGGTTCTCGCACTCCCATTCTCCTCTGCTTTCGAGGACGACCTTTTCCTTTGCTCCACCCAGTTTCATCTCAGCATCGGTCCTCTCTCTCTCTCATCCCTTCTCCGCACGCCTATGTTTTATCTTATTAGGCATTCGAATATTGAAGTTATCTGTGTTAATATCTTTCAATTAAAATTTACTGTAATTTCATCCTCTACTCTCTTTATCCATAGTTCGCGCTTTTTCTTCGTTCACTATCCCATTCTTTCTTCTCGCTCCTCTCGGTGGCAATTCCTTTCTCCTTTTCACCGCTATTCTTGCTCTCTATCACTTATCCCATTTTTCTTGCTCTCATCACTTCGTGAAAGCGCTCCTTGTAAGGCTTTCGCAGTTGAGGGGAAGCAATCAGGGTCACGGCCTCCCCTCTCTTGTCATCTATGAACGATGTCCCATTCTAGTTGCGCGCACCTTTTTTGCTTACCGAGTGGACTGAATTCTTTTGTCGTCTTTACTGGAGGGCGTTGCGAACGATTTCAAGAAAACGACCTTAATTTGTACTTTTCCTCAGGTTGAAGCATAATATCGAAGTACGCAATACGGTTTTTTGTATCGGAATGTCCTTTAGCGCCGATGAATTGATATATGGAGAAGAAACGGGTAGGATTAAATTTATACGTACACCTTTATAACGGCGTATCTCGTCTTATCTACTTCTTAGAATTACTCGGTTATTAATGTTTTATTTACCCGGGTGTCTTATGAGAATGAATTTATTTCTAGAGGTGATTCGGTTTCATTCGAATGATATTTGATAAATATCTACATTTTCTGAAAAGATCAGACAGCTTCCTAGATTTCATTAATTTTCTTTCGGTCACTCTTTGTGCTCTTTGATCTCAAGTAATTTCGAAATTCTATTTGGTAATTAAACCACACGATTATATTGCCAGTAACTCACTTAATGGCAGACAAGCCGCACTGAAATTGAGCAATTTTTATATTACTGCGACAGGTGGAGCCCATTACAGAAGTGCTACTCTAGATTCTGTTTATAGGATGAAAGTGAAGACCTGCAAAAAAAACGAAGTGAAAAATCATACGGATTGATGATCCGAGTATTCATGTAGAAGTGTTCATGAAAATCTACTTATACTTATGAACGCGATTCAAATAAAATAAATCTTTTATAGGCTATTTCAGTGTGTGATAATATATTTAAATACCGTCTGTTATGACCCTCCGTAGCAAATACTAAGCTGCAGTTACTCATAATTTCCAATGTTTTAGAATTTTTCATTTTTCGATGTGTTCATCCTATGAGTCTCAAGGCGATCGCTAATTAGCTTAGCGAGATGTAATTTCAGTTCTCTTGAAAGCCGCAAGCTCGTCCTTCATCCCTCTCTCTCTTCGTGAAAGGTTTCTTTCTGCAATGGAAGAAGTTAGTGGAGAAGGGCGCGGTAGGGCGTTGGTTCCAAAGGTTATTGAAGTCATGTACCGTATGCGGTAGAGTGCAGTTGCAGCGGTCGTTGGCCTCGTGATGATGTTAGTTACGACTTTAATCTGAAATCGATTAGTACCCCTTAATTCCTTGCAGTAGAAGCACAGGCGCTAATCATTGGAATAATTAAGGAGAAACAGCGATGTACTGTTTAATCTTATAAGTCATTGATTGGTTTTTTGATTGGTGGTTTCTGAAAATTTCATTTAAAATTAAGTATTGATTAAAACGGAAGAGATGCATTTTTATTGTCTTCCCTGCTTACTGTATGTTACATAACTTTACTCTCTGTTGTATTTACGTTTATTAAGTTGCAGAAAAGGAGTGCAGATAGTGTGAAGCTACTTCTAAATCAGATATTTAGAATGATATGCTAATTAATATATTTATCTTTCTTCTACTCTGCATTTATTAAAGCTTATAGTGAAGTTTAGTAAATTGGTCAGTAAAAACGGTGAAAAAAGAAATTAATTATTAAAAGAAAATTATTGGAGTGGTGAGGATATGTGTAATACTAACTTAATTTTCTCATAGTTTTAACAGAATAAGAATATTTATAACCTTTAGTTGAATTTATACATTTTTTAACCTTTCTGTTATTCAGATAAATAATGTCTTTGTATTTTTCTTGATTAGCTATTTTTCATTTTATTTATATAAATGATTTTGACGTCATATCCAAAAGCAAGCTTGACGAATTATAATTGCATCATGAAAGTATTCGTACTTTACTTTTTTCTTCCGAGCATATTAACGAGAGCAAATAAACTTAAGCCGAACAGTCCAAATTCCGCATAATTGCACGACAGCGAGTTAACAGATTGCTTTGAGCGCGGACCATTAATTACCCCGGTAGAAAGTAAGTGTAAACTTACTTTCCTCTGAAGTTATCCTCACTTCATTATGCTTGGTATTATCAGAATCTCGATGGTTACATCTGAAATGGAAAGGAATGCCAAGGCGTTGCAACATTGGTCCATACCGAAGATGGTAGAACACTAATTTCGAATTGTTTGGAAGAGGCCTCAGCGGAGATTCCAACGGCCGAAGGAATTGGTAAGGCGCGATTGAGGCGGTGGTCGTTGGCGAGGGAGGAGATTGATGGAAAACTGGTCTTGCAACCGATTGCTTGCACAACTGTGTGCTTTTTGATTGCCCCGAAGTAGGTAGATCGGGGCCACGGCGATTTTTTCTTTACCTTCCATATCCTCTCTCTCGTTCACGTTTTGTCTACGGAAAAAGGCTCCTCAATTTACTATCTCCCTCTGGGGGCGCGGCGTGCTGCCCCCGGGCTGAAGGTCTTCGCTGAAGAGCCATCTCCGATTTGGCGCGTGGGAAAAAATGGAAGCCTTTTTACAAGTTTCTTTTTCTCTCTCCTGCCTCCTCTTGAGCGTTACTTTAGATTCGGATGTAATATTCGGCACAGCCATAGAGTTCCTTTTATTACGAGCTTAAAGGCTGAAAGGTTGGTAGTTTTATGAATGCCTAACCACATTCCCAGCTGTACTTCGTTCCAAATTTCTAGGTAGTGTAGAAGCTGTCTATATATTAAAAAAATACCAATGTAAGCTTGCAAGTCGTAATATTATCTATTAGAAATTCCGTAAGTATACAAAATTTGCGATCATTTTTGAAGCACAGAGAAAAATACTTGGGATTTGATTTCCTCACAAGTCATCTAGAAAAACTTGAAGGCATTTTAGAAAAAAATTAATTCTGCAAAGGCGCTAAAATTCATCAAGTTTACGTGTGTGTAGAAAAATGAAAACCGCCGTAAACTATCGGTAATGAGATATTCGTACAGTTTTAGAAAATACTACTGCAAATCTCCGAAACGATTCATTTACCATTACTTTTTATAGAATTTAATTTTAAAATTTGGATATAAATTATTTGTCTCTCGTCATGCACATTTAGTTTCAGTCGATGGAAATTTTCCGTTAGCCGGCAGAATAGAAGAACTAAATCGATTATACGGAAATATATATCGCAATTTTAAAATCGGAGTGAAAAGGATTTCGTAAGGAAGATCAAAATGGGGAGGTCTTCCTGAAGGAGTGAGAAGCGAATAAACGTCCATGCGGTGAATGAATAACAAGACTTTCACCGGCCAAGCAATCGCTCTCCTTTTATTTCCATCTGCTCCTCTTTCCTGCTTTTTTCCTTTGATGGCCAGCGTGCAGATCTGCCACCTGGCGAGCAGAGGGAGAAATTGAAAGTGTTTGGGCGCCGCAAGAAGGCCAATTATCAACGGGAGGTCCTTTTGCGCGAATGTTGATCGCTATCGACGGATGTGATGTAAGAACAGTTCGCATTTTGTTCCGACTCCTATATTTTTCTCCTTCAGAGTTCGAGGTAATGATTTGATTATACTACCCAAAGGAATTTGAGATATTTCCGTTTGTCGCCATTGAATTATTGCAGTCCCAGTACTTAAATGTTCATTGATTCCTGCGTTGGTTCTTAAATACTCAAGAGTGTATCAGAATATTCTTCTTCTCAAATTCGAAGCTGGATCTCACTTATGGTCAGATTCCCCGTAGAGGGGTTTCCTAATCTAGTGACTCTTTCTCTCTCAAATTTACAACAAAAGAGATACAAGATTACATGATCTAATCAGAAACTGAATTAAATTTATATAATTTTAAACCACTCAAGATGAAAAGGTATATCTGAATACTTACCGTTTATTTGACAAATCTTCTATAAAATGTATTAATTAAATCGCGATATTCCAGCGATAGAAAGGTATCTCAGAAAAGTTAGAAATAACTTTTCCATTTCACCTTCCACCGTATTCGGCTACGACATTTTAGCCATTTTCGTGTCTGCATCAACAATTTTAGCCCTGGTTATATGCACGTTTTAACATGAAAAAGCAACGTATGAATCCATATTTGGTACTTGTTGATAGGAAAGGAATAATAAGAGTTTAATCTTATGAGGTTCATCCTCACATTTATTTATTTACAAAGACAATGAAAGAGGAATGAGGAGTGATATCTCTGGATCGGCTTCTCCGTTAGTGCAACAGTTTTCCGTAGGAAGCTCCGAAGCTGATGGGAGCAGCGGCGAATTTGGCTACGGGAGCGGCGAAGCTGATCGGAGCTGCGGCGAATTTGGCTACGGGAGCGGCGAAGCTGATGGGAGCTGCGGCGATCTTAGCAACGGGGGCAGCAAAAGCCAAGGGTGCGGCGGCAACAGCCACTCGACCGGCTGCTGGCTCACGGTGGACGACGGCGTTGAATCCGTTGATATGGTCAGCGGTGTATTCAACGGTGCGCCTGGTGCCATCGGGTTCTACGAGGCTGTAGCTACCGTGAACGACGTTTCCGTTACGGGACTCTTGGGCGCTCTTCTGGTCTCCGGTGTGGTGGTCGGATACTCCATATGAGAATTCGTACTGTGGGTTGGCATGGTAGTCCACGACGGCTGCCTTGGCGGCGACGGCAACTGGTGCGGCGACAGCGACGGGTGCGGAGAGGGAAATGGCGGGGGCTCCGAGGCCTCCGAGGTAACCAGCGTTGGCGACGGCCACGAGGGCGGCGAGGGCGAGGACCTACGGAACAGGATTTGGATATTTTATGTCAAAAGACTTGAAGGAGAAAATTTTGGGGAGGCTTCAACGGACGTAAAGCAGTGTTTGAGCGATAGGCCGCGTTGGGTCGGTTCGATCGTCGATTCGTTTGGCCTAACCCCTCCTATGGAAAATCATCTAATCTGCCTATCGAAGATGATAGAATCACCTTCTTTCATGGTACTTTCCTCCTATACGCTAATTAATTTTTCCGTATCGTAGGATTACTTTGCTCTACCACATGGAATGGAAGATTACTCTTTTTTTTTTACTTATATCCTACGCCAGAATGTAATTCTTTGTAGCACTGTGTATTCATTTATGCTTATTTTTCCTCATTTAAGATAATCCGTTCCATTGATTATACTGATGCATTTTATGGAGTCAAGTATTATGTAGTAAGAAATTGGCCTGAACCCGGTAATGATGCCATCCTAACATTATATTTGAACAAGTAACGAGCTACTGTTGAATCGGACGTTTGGAAAGTTAGAAAGTATTTTATTATATTGTCTCTTTTCATCGCTTGAAATTTTTAAACATCTATGATATTTATTGCTAACGCCAGTGATTTTCGACCGAGAAAAACTAGTACCCTATTCATAATATCAGAATAAATTTTATATTAGTTTCCAATTAAATTTCCAAAGAAAAATATCCGAGTAAAATGTGTAAATGAAAGGTTTCTGTACTCTTAAATTAATCCATCATTATGACTTAATACTCTTGATACATGGAAAACATTACATTGCTATGAACAACTTATTATTGCATATTCTGTTCGGAAACTAATTTCTCAATGGTGAATGAAGATCTAGTATTTCGTTATATTTAATAATATAAATAAGGATATTTAAGAAATACATACAATGCATTCCATAAAAACGCCGTGTTTAGAGCGAAATAGCATCTTCATCAATTAGATTATCTAAGATGATGTTTTGTCGCTTATTTTGAACTATAGCTTGGTATAAAATCGTTGGTGTCAAATTTCTTGCTGCATTTTATTCTACTCCTTTCAGTTAGGCTGATTAATAAGATAAACTAATATATACATTTACAACTCGAGATTTCTTTCGCATTAACATCCTTCAAATGGTTTATCGTCACTCATCTTCTCCAAATCGCGCTAGAAATTAATTTCACCCGAAGGTGGAAAGTTTAAACCACTGGGAAACCTATTGAGCTTTCCTTGCCGCAAGTACATCGATGGTTCGATTTCAGAAGCGTGTAAGCCATTTTCCGGGCCCTTCTTGGTCCCTAATCAATCGTATACGCATCGTGTAAGTATCGAACTTTCACTGTCTTCTTCGCTACGACGTCGTCCCCTGGGACTCACCTTGAGTAGTGCCATTGCGGAAGTGTCCAGCTGCTGGAGTAGTGCGCTCTGATGTTGGTGCACTCCTCTGCAGCTCCTTTATATATAATTCCTCACTTTGGAGTGTTGGCCTCGATGACCGAAGGAGTACGCTATGGTCCTCTTAAGGTGTCTATACATGGAATCCTAGTTTCACCCTAACGACAGGTCCCATTCCAGAAGTCCTTTCCTACTTCACGATAACCCCATCCACCGTCTCTCTTTTTTATTCGTAGCACCTTTGAAAGGCACATGTACCGCCTGGTGCCGTATGCTAATGACTGAAGGGATTTTTTCATCTTCCCTGTTTCTGTGGGCTATTAGTTGTGAGACGTTAGTTTTATGACGGAAATGTATGCTGTTGATAACCGGCGAAAATTTATTAAAATTTTCGACCGTGGTTGAGATTCCAATGAATTTATTCTTACTTAATTCTCTCTGCTCATTAATTCTTAACATTGCTAGGTTATGAATATGTTCAGTGACAGACCGAGACACTGGTATTGTGTCTTTATATTCATTTTTAATCGCTGTCTTCTTAATAAAATTTCAAATAAGAATGTGTCTTTATTAAGTTAATTTGAAATTATCATGTCAGACAGCCTAGGAGATCATTCTCGTATCAGATGAGTCTTATCTCCATTCAAGTATATGCATCTATTTCGTGTCAAATGTCAGGAAAACAATGCTGCTCATTGATTTTGTGAAAGTCCATTTGTAAATATTACCTCTGCATTCACTTTTGACTTCATAAAAATATTTTTGCTGATGATGTGCTGATGTAGAACTTGAAATTCGAGAAATCAATTACATGATTTATCGTTGATAACCTTGGTTTATTATAGTTTAGGTATAATTTTGATTTCTCTTCGGATGTCTGTGTGTATCTGATGACTTTTTCCTCACAAAATCGCTAGAAAGTTGCATTTTGTTCATATTTATGATTAATATCGAAAAAATATCGCATTCTTGATTTCTTAAATGTCATCCCTATTTATGATTGTGGCCTTTCCTATTTTTCCACTCAGAGAAATATTTTTATTACAGTGGCACCTCTACGTATGTCTCATTGCTGCTATTTTTCATTTAAATTTTATCTTCCAATGGTCAGAAATTACATTTCTCTTGAAAATTCTCTCTAATTTGATATATTATGTTTCATCGAGAATTTACTCTTTAGGTTTTCCGTTTTCTGAGTTTATCATCTCATTTGATAATCACCGTTGTGTACATATTTATGTATTTATAAAGTTATATATTTATCTATCCGATGTCAGTAACTCCCCTAGACGTACATGGGAGAAATTCTCAAGTATTAATTTCATACACTTTCCGACGTGATAAGATTATAAATTTTTGGGAGTCATTAAAGGTCATATGGAGTATATCATATTTAAATTTTTTTGTCCAAGTATCCTTAGTTCGACTCTGGACGACTCGAATCGCCTCTCATAAGATATTCACATAAATTTCATTTGATTGATTGCAGAGATTTGTTTCTTTTGCGAAATTAAATTAGAAATAATGGTCGCACGAAATTGAGATATGTACCAAAAGAAAAGAAATTGACAAAAAAATCTTATTTTGGTCTTATGATATGCTTTTTTGGATTTAAATTAGGAGAACTATGACAAATTAACTAATCAATTTACTAAAATTATCTAATTAATTTACTAATTAACTAATTAATTTACTACAATTAACTAATTTACTTCAATTAATTAATTAAAATCTCTTTGTGGTAAATAAAACAGTCCTGGCGCCCAAGGAGATTGTTATTAGAATACACGAGGATTTTAAGTCCATACCGAATTAACGGTTAAAACGAATGCCAGAATTTATGAAAAGGAGGCAATTCACTGAAATCTCAACATATGCAAACTCTAATACATAAATTGCACGGAAAAAATTGTGGCCATCTTAGAGTTTTTTTCGAAGAGAATCTTAAGTAACTTTCCGGTAGGTTACAGAACCCAAAATCAAGGAGGTTCTATAAGACTCAGGCACCCTCTATATTAATAACCATAGAAATTTCACCAAATCTACATGAGTTCAACGCCAGTTGGATGCAAAATTCTTCTATTTGGGTAGAATTTCGCACACACCCATTACTTCCTCCCCAAATGTGGGAGAATTTTGCACTCATGTAGTTTGCTGGTTTAATTGTTGGTTTAAAATTTAGCCTCTTGAATGCAATTTTAAATGATTTACTTTTTCATTCCCAAAACATGGAAAATATTTGCCGTCAAAATCAATCGAAAGGCATCGAAAGGAAGGAATCGAATCGAATCGAAGAATGTATACAAACGCGATATTGCTCTAGCAACAAAAAATACTATATTATAATAGTTAATAAGCACTATTCGTGTCAAAGCGGCTGATCATAGAAACCTGCTCTATAATTAGTTAGGAAATTTTATTAATATTTTTGCTACAATACGCAACTATTAATTATCAAATAGGTGGAGGTTTCCTAATTAGAACCATTTTTTATTTTCTCGTATGCTTTCATTATTAATTATTCAACCAGAAACTTTAATGCTGTAAAATATACGTCTTGGTTTTACCTTTCATCTGGTAGTTTAAAATTTGCATCATATCACTCTTGAGATAAATTGAGTGAAAAAAACCGAAATAATGGTAATGGTCCAAATTGGGAAACCGGTTGCCGAATTTGGACTCACAGTTTCCTAGGTTGGACCGGGTTGCCCCTAAACCATCCTGCCCTTATTAACTATTTGGGAAGCGTTTGCAGTGAGGTAAGTTACATTGCGTGAGTCCAAACTGCCGAAAAACAATGTAACTGACCACACTACGTACTCTTCCCTAGCCATTAAGGAGATGAATCACCCTCGCACCACTCTTCCCAGAATGCACCTAATTCCTCCCTCGCCATACCACAACCCTTCCCTGATCCTGACTGAAACTGAGTCCCAAATTTTGTACCTGATGATGATGCCTATGCCTCGAAACTATTCGTACCATTACTAATTCTGTGGACTAAAACAAGGTTAATTTATTCTTACACTCCATACACACGAGCACAGCCATCAGAAAATCTTTTTCGTCCCATTTCCCGTATGTGCCCCTTTTTCCATCATGAAAACCTATACAAATATTCACCCAAATATATTAGATATTTATTGTTGAAGTAAAATTTTTATTATTAAAAAGCAATTAATTTCCTAACTACGCCATTCAATAGTCTCCTAAAATGTACACACGTTTGTCCAACTTAGGCAACATGTTCCCGTCAAAGTAATTTTGTTTTGTTGCCAGACAAACATACGGGGTTTCATACACATATGCAGTATGTCGTAAGTAGCTAACATAATTCGAGTTAAAATTGTTCCACACAAAGAGCGATTACTTACTTTTACTTGAGACAGGTAATGAAGAAAAGAACTTAGTAAATTTTCCACAGTACATTATACAGTAGCTTATGTACTGAGGGTAAATAATTATAGCACAACCAAACTTCTACTGCTAGCGCCCATCCACACCTGAAAAATGACCACAACTCCCTGACCGTCTAGTCACGTGTCCTAAATGGTATCACCACCTAGTAATACCAACTCAAATGTTTGATATATTCTTAGGGGGGAAATACTAATGCGGTCCAATTTAGACAACGGTCTAATATTTCCCTACATACGCAACGCATTACTATGTTAATGCTTGATTTCTTCTAAACAAATGTGATGACAAGGCAAGAGAATTACTTTATGCACATATTCTCTACTATTGTGTTTTTATCAAGAGAGAACCGTTTGGAAACCACGTCAGAGAGGAGCAGATAATGCTATATCCTGGTTATGTACAGTGAGTCCAAATGATAAAATGCTTTACTTGCGATTACTACTTTTGTTTGAGAAAGGTACTCTAGCTTCAAAGTACGGAACGATTTCCAAACTTCCCTTTTTGATTCTTGTGTAGTATTGTCTTTGTAAGGTTTATCATATTCTACTTATCCAAAATATGTTAACAGTAAATAATAAAAACATTGCTATGGGTGGCGTTACATGTAGGAGCTTTTGAAAAATTCTACGAAATGAGGATTTGGTACTACTTATTCTCCTTCCGTTTTATTCAAGTTGTTTACGTCATCCTTTTACGTTTTATCTATTTATAATGGAGGAATTGTGAATTCATACGGATAGTTCTCATTCGGGGTTTCAACTCTTTATTCTCAAGCATCTCTAATTCAAGCTACTTGATTTAGGCATGATAGGTTTAAAGCCAGGGGTTGATCTAGATAAAAACCTCTTAGCTAAAACATATTCAGTAAGAATTTTAGAAATCGCCAAGTGTGTTACGGTCCATGGATTGGCATTCCCCGTGCATCCTCATGACCTTCGTATATCTCACCACCTGCCGCTTTCTTTATCGACACCCACGCCATCGCCGCTGGCGTTGGAAAGTGCCGGTCCAGGGTCTCCATCACTCTAAGTGCACACTCTCTCTTCTGCATTCCTAGAGTCCGAAATCAGCCGTTATAAGTTGCGAATTTTTATCAGACAATGCAGGCGTCGATATCTCCGTACCTTTTCTGGGTCATGTCCAAACAACTATGTCAATCATTCGCACACCTTTGCTCGGGTCTGTATTATTATCGTTGAAACCCTATTTTATTAATCGGAGTATTTATTCTTAGCGATTTCCCTTTTGTTTATTAGTATGATTTACTCGTAAATTGTTAAATCCGTGCCGCGGCATTCCATTGAGGGATAAGACCGACCTCTTCTCTGGCATCCTCCGTGGGTGACATGGGGTCGGCGCATCTCACTTCGACGTATTAGGCTTTTCTAGATTGTTCGGACCCCTGTTAATTCAGATGGCTTTTTAGGGTCACCGAGAATCGAACGTCGAACCACATTTGCCGTAAGCGATGGCACAACCCACTTGCCTATTCTGAGGCATAGCAGTTTGATGCATGCCTCCTTTTAATTCTGTTAATATAGGATTGTTTTTAGATTTACTTTGGAAAAAGAGTATTTTTCTTTCAGATTGCGTGTAGAATCTTCTTTTATTTTCATTGATCGTTGACAGAAATCTAAGTAAGATTACTTGGATAGAAATCTTACGTAGATAGAAATCTAAGTAAGATTTAATACATGCTTTTAATATTTTGTTGGTATTTTAATGACTTATTTTCTTGAAAATCGAATTATCTAATGATGTTATTTGATTTTCACGCTAGGAAAGCTAAAAATTATTTAGCGTATTCTTTGAAAAAAATGGGATTTCTTGCAGCAGTATTGAAGTCTCCCTGATCGTAATCAGGATTAACATTATTCCTCCTATTTTAATGCTGCTCTTTAGGAAATTCCACTATAGCGATGTTTAGAATACTGTTAGCCTGTGATTATTTTCAATGAAACTTTGAATTGAACTCTATTTTTCTAGGATATAAATTTCCGCTTTAGAAAACTTTTACTAATGTTTTCTCAGTTTTAAGTATTAAAAATATTCGGTTTTCGGCAGAATAAATCACAACGTCGAGTGTAGAAGTTAGTTCAAGATATCTTTAAGACATCCTTAGATGTATTAAAAAATCGTTGTTTGGAAGCAGAAATGTTTCCGCATGTGCGGAATTCTAAATTTTTACCCTAAATAATGTTTAAAATTTTAGTTGAGGTATATGAAAAAAATCTTTTAACACTTCTTTTACAAATATATCATTACTCTATACGAATTAGGTGAATCATTTTATGTATAAGTAGCTTGTGATAACCAAATATTTATTAAAACTATCAAATGGCGTGATGAAGTAATAAATACATTGGTGTAGACCACGTTTTAATTTACCGTCATTGGTACCTATTAACCTCTTAAGACTTCAGAGACTGCAGATATATAACTTATATCTGCAGATAAATTTAAATAAATTAAATTCAATCTGAAAATAGTTTTTCCTTTATTAGAATAGATTTAGATAAAAATTTGAAATTTATTCCTCAATCGTCTAAGTTTTGTAATGTATCTTATACGAAATGATTCGAAACTTTCAAGATACAATGAGCTATTGGTCAGAATGTGGGCTGGAGCCCCGAGGCTGTGCTGTTTTCTTCTGGTATATATAGTTTCGCAATTTTTATAGCGGGCAAATTGATGTAAATGATACATACCTGGTTGAGCCGCCTAAGCATCATTTTGATGTTTTTTAAATTATTCAAATATTACATCTTTATGTTGTCTATTGGCTTGTAATTTGCTACTTGTGGTCTAAACTGTCTTATTTATGGGTTATAAATTCTATTGATTGTTACCGGGTCTATAGGCCCAATTATAATATATATTTTGTGATATCATAAATTTTAATAAATCTACAAGGCTTATGATTTTTTCCTCTCATTTTTTGTAGTTTTCCATTCATTTATCCTTAAAATTTAAAATTCGGCTGCCAAGAAACAAAATTTTCAGTGTAGTGTACAGTTTCAGTGCATGACGTACCTCATTAAATGGCACGCAAATATCTTGTTTAAAATGGAGAGCTTTCAAGCATCACGATTTGATTTCGGAAGTCTGCTGAAAACTTCCCCTAACAAAGTTCTTTCATTTATTGTGATATGAAATTGAGTATTTATTATTCTCTAAAATCTCAATAGAATAGGAATCAAAATAAATGCTTTTTTTCATTTCCCTGCAAAATATGTATAATCAAGTAGGATTTGCAGTTAATGTTAATCTCGCACTTGTACGCCAATAGAACCAATAGCTTTCTCCGCGAAATATAAAGGGATTAGTCGAGAGATTTTCTATTCCCATTTCTCATCATAACTCGTCTACCTGCGCGATTTCTTCCCTCGTAATCTTCGTGAGGTGCACTTTCATCCGTCTGTTGCCCTTAGGCAGTGACGACAAACGGTCGCAATTCTCAGCTCCGCCGTCTTAGATTAAAGCAGACGATTAAGACTCCATGTTTTCACCCATTGCGAAATGCATTCCTAAGGGCACGCTCGTGATTTTTCCAATCCGTGTATCCGGACAGTTGGAAGATCGAGGCAGACTAAAGAGGCGACTGCTGGAATACAAGGTGTGGTTAATGCACGTCCTAGGAATGAGGCGTCTATGGCGCACTCACTTGGGCGTGGCCTTCTCTTAAGTAAGCTTCGCTTAACCCACTTGCGTCCTGAAAAAATGAACCGGGTCCCATTAATATATTCCGACCAACGCCTTATTCCGATTTTTTATCATCCTTTCCCCCTCTTATCCCTTCCACACAATTCCCCTCAAGAACTTTACGTCATCCAATTTTCGCCCGGGAAACTCCCCCTCGGTTTTCAGCTGAGAAATGTTTTCTCCGTTAGTTTCGCTTGCGTAACAATTGAGATCGCGTCACTACTCGGTGCGACCTTAGTTCGTGAGAGACGCCCCCAGACCACTGGCTTATTCGACCGTTGATCTTTCCAAGCGCATTGATGTTTCCTCCGATGAAATATTCATCCCGTGAAATATCTACCTTAACCAATAAAACGTGACTATTGCTATTCCCCTCTAGAATGCGGTACTTTTATCTATTCTCTGAGTGTCAGTCAGAAAATGCCTCTGAAGTCATGGCTCTCAACTCCCTTTACTTAGAATTATTTTCCTTACGAAATATTTTTCGCCTAGTTTAGCATTTTCGCCATGTCTCGACCTATTGAAGAATATGCTGACGGTTTTGGGCCAGGCTAATTTTTTTTGTAAAGGCAAAGCAAATGAAGTATTTTGTCTCTTTCTTGAGGTTGATGAGGGAGAAATCTTCTTAGGGACCGGTCTTGCCCTGCGTGTCCATCGGTCGTCGGACCAACTTTGTCTACTTCCGCACCGCTCCACTGACCTGAAATCGAAAGGGAAAAGCGAACATTCGATGTGGCGGTCGTCGTTCTCTTGGTGGTGTGTGGGATTAAACCGCTCCCCGAATCACCTTAACTGCATTATGTTAGCGCCAATGCTGATGTCATCAGCATTTCGGATTTGGCGTTTCCATTCGTTTTCTATGATGTTATTTCGTTGACATTTGTTACCGGGTTTTAGGAAAGAATGTGTCAATCATCCTCTAATTCATGAAAATAGACTTCAAATACTAGCTCGATAGATTCCCAAATACTTTGTAGCCATAATGTCATCACCTAAATTTAATAGACATTTTACTTGAATAAAGAGCAGGCAAGTAATGATGAACGATACGTTTTATTTAAGGTATAAGTAGAGTTCACAACATGTGAACAAAGAGTACATTAAATATTTATGGAAGCACATACTATACATGCAAGAGTGAGCAGTTACCCATTTTACACAGGCTTAATGGATATAATTTAGTGGATGAGAGCCTTGCCGTATGCTGGAGCGGCGTAAGCGGGAGCGGCGTAAGCGGGGGCGGCGTAGGCAACGGGGGAGGCGTAAGCCTTGGCGATGGGGGCGGCGTAGGCGACGGGGGCAGCGACCTTAGCGACGGCGGCCTTGACTACGGCACCCTCACGGTGGACGACGGCGTTGAATCCGTTGACGGGGTCAGCGGTGTATTCGACGACACGGCGGGTGCCGTCGGGTTCGACAAGGCTGTACTGTCCCTGGACAACATCTCCATTGCGGGTCTCAGACTGTCCCTTGGAGTCTCCGGTGAGGGCGTCCTGGATATCGTAAGAGTAGGAGTACTGGGGGTTGGGGTCGTAGTCGGTGTCGACGGCGACTTTAGCGACGGCGGGTGCGGCTACAACGGCCTTAGCGTAGGCGGGGGCGGCGGCGTAAGCGGGGGCGGCGGCGTAGGCAACGGGGCGAGCGGCGTAGGCAACGGGGCGGGCGGCGTAGGCAACAGGAGCGGCATGGGCGGCGTATGCGGGTGCTGCATAGGCTGCGGGTGCTGCATAGGCTGCGGGTGCGGCATAGGCGGCAGGAGCAGCGTAGGCCTGGGTGGCGTATGCGGGTGCGGCATAAGCTGCGGGTGCCGCAGCGTAACGGGCTACGGTAGCTCCAACAACGGCTGGGCTGCTGACGACTCCAGCACGGGCAACGGCCACGAGGGCGGCGAAGACAACAAACTGTGCCAAAGGAGGAGAGCGTTCGGTTAGATCGTAATCATCTTACAGCATCCGGGAAAAAAATTCCCCGTCTAGAATAGCTGGCGGACTTACCTTGAATGCCATTTTTTTGTGACTTTTCTCCCGATGGATGTCGAGTTGAATGTGCTGGATCTGAACCCTTCCTCAGCTTATATACGCGCTCCTCTTCTCCGGTGATGAAACCGGATCGGGTCATTTGGATACCCTGTCGGACGTACGGATGGACTTCCCTTTCACTCTCTCCATCCTCTCTCCTCTCTTTCCTTGCGGCCTCCCCCCCGTGGGAAGGGCATCTCACTGTATTTGCGAGCCTTTCCTTCCTCATCCCATCGCATCTCCTCCCCGCGATCCTTTCTTTAAGGAGGCTTTCTTTGCGGTGTCTGACGAAAAGCCTTTAGCGATCCGAAAGTGGAGCAAGGCGTCATAACTAAGTATCGGTTAGGAAGCAAAATGCCTAGTTTAGGACCACACCCTCTTGAATTAACCTTTTGGTACCCCCTTTTGTGATTTTCTATCAATACTTCCTCGAATTCTGTTTTCTAAATAAAAAAATAGCGCTGGATAGATATTTTTCGATGTCATATGTTGGATAGTTTAGCTGGAGTGACGTATGTAACATACTCATGATTTTAAAACCTTCTTCAAAATAATTCCTTTTACATGAGAAGATATTTTTGCTGTGTATCCGCAGTGATAAATTTTATGTGCCTCTTATAAAAAGAGAAGACATTTATTAGTAAGAAATTCAGCAAAATTATCATCGATATATTTGGAACGCCTTCCTTGAAAATAATTCTAATTTTAAATTGCAAAGGCACCTTTAAAACACTATGGAATTTTCTATGGAAATTTATTTTTGTTGCTTTTGGAAATAGGAAACGTTCTTCATAAATTAACGTTTTTGTAATGAGCATGTTTATCTGTAAATTTCAAGAAAAGTCGCTAATTTGCAAACATTTGATATGATTCTGCCATGTCGTCCATCTTCGTCGGTTTTTATTCATACTTATAACTTGACTTAGGTTCACTTTTTATATTCATAAGCCAATGATTTATATTCTTGATTCTATAAATATTTCCGTCAATTCATAATATTCACAATTAGTGTCATTCGAATCTTTTCTTTTGCTGTAAAATTAATTAATGGTGACTTCGGTATTCGGAGCATCCTACAAGAGTTTTGATAAAAGGATGCTCAGTATTTTCACTCAAAAGTTACGAATTGCTATTTTTTTTAATTTGTAAGAAAATAATGATATTTAAACAAATAACGAATCCTTAGTATTAATGGTACAAACTATCGAAAAACTAAAAAGAAACCCTTTACGATACTTCTACGTGTGAGTTGATGTATTTTATCCAAATATCAAATCTAAAATGTCTGAGAATTTCACGTAGTTGTTTAAAGTTTCATCCGCTGATTCTGATATTATCAGTGTATGGAATATCTCAATTAGGAGACATGAATGTCAGGTTTAGGTATCACTTGAAAGAGTCGTTTAGTTTAGTAGAGCCGAATATATATATATGTACATAGTAATTGATTTTTAGAAGGATTTGTAGAGACATTTTTCATCGCAATGTTTCTTTTTACCAAGATATGTTTTTTTAAGTGATGGATTTAGAATTTTACTTTATATCAGACGATTGTGATTAACCTTAAAAGGCGACTCGATTATATCGAAATAATGGTGTTTTAATGTTCCCCCAAATCTAGTGGCAATCCTCTCGAGTGATTACTTTTCCGACCTTTCTTTTAAAACCGTGCTTTGAAACAGGGCGGTGTAGCTACTTCGTATCCGGTTCACTTTCACCAAATTCTTCATAAGATTTTTATGTATAGATGCACGCCTAAGAGAAAATCTTTTCATAAACTATGACAGTAATATTTCTCTGTTGTCATCATGAATAGTTAATGTTAATCAGGGTGTAAAATTTCGTTTGGTTTTATTTCAATAATCTCTAAATCTAATCTCTAATCTCTCTCGTATTCTTCAGCGATAATAGGAGATGGATACGAACGAAGGTTTTAAGAATCAAGTTCATTGTGTTTTCCGTAAGTATCTCGAAAGGATGAGAAAATTCATTATTCATCGGAACATTCAATAAATTTATACTAAGATTTCTCCCGGAGTTTCTCTCGTATATTTCGAATTCCTTGACGTCATCGGCATCTATGAGTGCAACCTCACGCAGTGACTATTGCCCTAGAATTTCATTCCTTTGAGGTGCTTCTATGATTTTATATGAATTCAATTCTATTTAAGTTAGGCAAGGGTTCTTCATACCTTTGGCTTTCCTCGTCGCTTCATCTCTTTCGTTTTGTTCGATTTTGATGTCTCCCCAATTTAATAAGTCCACCTCAAGCCTTGCTGTCCTTCGAACACCATTTAATCCGCGTGAGCAAATGTCAAATCATCTCTTACGCTAAAAACTTGAAACACAGAATTGTTGACCCAATTAAAGGGAATCCTGTTTTAATTTTAACAAAAAATATTCGACTATAAAAATGACTACCTTGAAATTTCATGTTAATAGTCCTCGAGAGTACCTCTATTTACTTCTCATCCGCTTACGCTAGATGTTTTGCAAATTTTTAAAATAACACTTTTCTATTTATTTTAATATATAAATGTTTCTATTAATGATCTCCACAAAATTGCACCGTAGTTTCAGTAGGCGAATCCTCCTAAATAACAAATAATGCCAGGTGAACACTAGATATATATCCAAAATCTCTTACTGTAGAACTTTCCAGCCAAGCATAGTTATTAATGCTCGTTATAAGGTCTAATGAATATTGGCTCTAAAGAAATAAAAGCAGGAGTGGTAATGAAAAAGTTGGTAATTAAATCTTATTAAAATATACGAAGTTATTCACGACTATTAATCACTTAATGTGAGGAATATTTATTTTCGATATCAATATAAAAATTGTCACTTTTAGTATCTTTTTGTCTTAAGTTATGTATACCAACACTCTTTACGTAATTACGTGTCCTAATATATAATTTACGTTCATATTTTTCTGTGAGAATCTAATTGGAGCAGCTGTTACTTTTTAGTTGAAAATAATTTTATTTACATAAGTAAAGCGGAGATTACGAATTATTTTCGTTTCATCTTTCGATATTTCAGAGCGAAATTATTTTTTAATTTCAGTGGAAGAAAAGATGTTATTCCCAGTTGACTTAATCTTTGTGATTTAATCTTTCTCTTTTTTTTCTTCACGATACTGTTAACTTCCAGTTTCACGCAACATTTGGACTCGCGGTGCTACTTTCGTCCCCGCCTTGAATACCTTAATTTATTGCGAAGAGGCTCTTCGGCCACTTTCCCCATCTTAACTGAGATGAAGGAGAGAGAGAGAGAGGCAGATGGAGGAAAGAGAAAGTGTTTCGCACCAATTCACTTCTTACTTATTGCATTTTATTTCAACTCATTATGAGTGACGTCAAGGGATGCAATTCAATTTTGTTGTGCCCATAATCAGATCGTAGCTGCTACGATCATTAGTTTTTAGCGATTGGGTTCTCATCTTTCAATTTTGTCTCAGATATGTCAATCAAGAAATCTCGCAATATCAAATCCTCAATTTGAAATATGATAAGGCGAATTTTCGGAACCAGTTTGTCGCGGGAAAGTAGGTAAATATTGTAAATAAAGTAGAGTAATAATTTATTGAAATACGAAACGGTTTGATATTTTTGTTTTCTTAAGGTATAGAATTATCACTACTATTTATAGGAATTAAAATTGTTACGTAATTGGTTTTCCGTTATTTTTTGTTGCTCTCCATTTAATAACATTGGAAGGGTTGCAATTAGTTGTTTAAGTATTGAAGCCCAATTTTGATTACTATGGAATTAATGGAAATTTTTCTTACATACTGATATCATTACATGAATAGTACATAATTGTCTTACAATTCCAACGCATACATTTTTCACTATCTTGACAGAAAACGAGATGCTGAGTATGATACGGAAATCGCTTGCCGAATATTTTTTTTTTAAGTTCCCGTCTTCCAGTGATTTTCTTACGCGGAAACGTATAAAATATGAATGCATTACGAAATCTTTGGAAATGTAATCCTTGTCTTGAAAAACTGCCAACGTAATCTGTTCTCTCTGCGGTAAGATTTTAGAGCAGTCTCCAAGTCAAAATCTTGAATATCTCCTGGCAAACAAAAGCAATTTGCCATTCGTTAAATTACCCAGCGTTTTATTGATTGGCCTACGTTAAAAGGGGAATGGCATTTGCGATTGATCTGAATTTATTTGATCCTCGATTCGCAAAGAACAAAAAACAGTCATTTTGTTGCTATTCTTTACGGGATTATGTAATAAAAATCTCAAGTTTTAATCTTATATCTTAATCTTAAAGTTTTAAAGTATTTAAATGAAATTACGTATGTTTGGATTATTTTCACATCCAAGCTTATGCATTAATAGCGTAGAGAAACTCTGGCTTGATTATATAATTTTAAATCTTTCTTGGTCAAAGGCAAACGCAACCTAAAACCTAAACTTCAAGGTACTCTAGTGCATAATTATGAAGAATAGTAAACTATTATATCACTCATAATTAATTTTTCCAATCCAATCAACCGATCATTCATCATGTTATGTAAAACTCCTAAAATTACGTCAATGTTTATGGAGGAAATGATATCATGCAAGCGAACTGAATGAAAAACATACAATTACGAGCATAATTTATGTTAAGCTTCGATTACTCCGTAATTGCTGCATGTACCTGATGTTTAAAACGGTTTTAGGTGCAATATATCGTTAGTTGCACTGCTCCATTGAGATTTCTGAACGGATTGATCCTCTCGGCTGATTGCGTTAACATTTAGATATAACTCTCTTTAATCGGATGACTGGCCAATTTTAAACTTACATTCCGAACTCATGGAAAATATATGAAGTTTGACTGATTGGAAGTTTTTTGTATTTAGCAGTAACAATATTGTCTCCTCAAATTTAACGTCTAGAACTGTTAAAATTGACATTACTTCATATACAAGAGATGTTACTCTTAAATCATCATTGATAGAGTGTGTTGTTTATAGCGATATGCTAAGAAGAGCAATATAACGAATGAATGAACTAAGGCGTATTTAAACAAATGCAGTTTTAAAGACGGCGTCAACATTAATAGCTATCTTTTTAAAATTATAATGTTGCCAAAGTGCTAATAGCTTTCTGGAGAATCCTGCAGTGAGGAGAAACTTCGTATTGTGGACTTTTCAACATTTCTTTCTTTTATTTTTTGTGCGTGTATGTAACTTAAATTTGAATTTTAAGCGTTAATTATGCAAGCAGATTTAATATCGACTATTGTATTAGATTTGACTATTAAATATTTATTTGTCTGTGTTTTTATCTCTTCTTATTTTGTCTACGATTTACAAGAATCAGAGGACAATTAAACTGGAATCTCGTTGAAAAGTTATCTAAAAGATGACAATTAATCAGTTAAGATCTATATATATGTATAGTTATAACCTTATAGTTACAACTTTATAATTATAGTGATATACCTTAATAAAATCTGCACGAAGTAGTATTCATGGATATATTATGATTTTCAGTAAAAGATGGAATAAAGTAGAGGAGTGGTACGTCTAACTTTCTCATGTAAAATTTCATATGATTCATCAAATAAAAAATTTCTCCCAGTATTTAACAAATGAAAAATTTCTCCCAGAAATTTCGGTCGTTAGTTAGTTTTGCGTTACCCTTTTTTGAGAAGTATTCTGTGAACATCTTTTAGATGATGACGATTGCATTAATAAATACTGCGCTACCCCATTTATATACTTACTATAACGAAAAAACATGCTGACGATAATTTCGCTCTAAATTATAAACATGCATATGTTTACGCAGAAAGGAAAAAAAATCCTTGGAGATACAATTTTTTCGATTGTGAAATCTAATGAAATGTTAAATATCGCCTACATTTAAATGTGCAACACCGCTGTTTCAATCAGAAAATTATGAATGTAAATAAAAAATGGGCAATGAACATTTTGAAAATGCTCTTCACCAATTTATTGTGTTCATTACAATAGTTACTTGCTGAAAGCAGCATTCTCTATCCATGATGCACTTTCATTTATAATTGTCCTCTCATTTGTAATTAGATTTAACTAGATATGACACTACTTTCCCTATTTCCTATCTATCACGGGGTGTACCTTGTATCGGAATATCAAGGTACAGAATTTTTGCGGAACGATTGCACTATTTTTTGCGAAAATACCGAGCTAATGATTTGGTCCATTGAGGAGGCTGCAGGCGATCGGAAAGAAGGTCATGCTTCGCTTTTGGAAAGGTTTAATTCGGAAATCCTTGGCCTGCCATCTGACGGCGGCGTTCCATTCTTCTTGGCCGATTCCGCGCCACAACCCAAGAAAATCTTGCTCGATGTTTGCAGGCGAAAATCTCAGATGTCACTAAATTCGCCCTTCGAAGCAGCCATGGGCTCCTCATCTGAAACGATAGATTTGAGGCCATAGGAATCCTTGTCTTTGCAGTTGTCATTACTGTGCTCGTGTTTGTAATATATGTACTGAATTAGATATTTTTTCTTGGATAATCATATTTTTTGTTAATTAGGAAAAATTGATATATAGGCTCAAAAGATACCTATTCTTGAAAGATACCTGTACATTTTTCTGTGAAGTGTGGCATAATTTGAGAGCTAGACTTTCAGGATTAACAGTGAAGAGATAATGGGAGTGTATTTTTATAGAAGTGTCATATCAAAATGGCTCTGGGTCAGGTGATCCTAATTGAAAACTAAGGGGTGGAGAAGATGATTAGAGGTTAGAGATCGTATTGGCTGAAAGAGTGAGAGGCTGATAGGAATCAATTAAGCTGTTGAATGGAGTCTGGGAGAAATTAATGGAGTTTGTTAAAATTGGTGGTGGTTGGCCTTGTTATGATTATTTTAAACACATGGGTTTAAACATTGGACACTGCTACTTTGAGATAGGTTGTCGTAGCATAGTTAGATTTGGATAATTTGTTTATTGTTTGGTGAATTAAACGGCATCAATTGCATTCACGCAAAATAAACTTTGGAAAGAGCTAGGAATACATGATAGTAACTCCACTTATTTATTAACAAATTTCGCCGCAGTTAGACGAAAGATCTCCGAATTTACATTATACATATTAATTCATCATTCAACAATAGAATCAGTTAATAACTACAAAAAAAGCAAAAGTTAAATTCATCGCAGGTCATCCAAGATTTTTCAGGGTTCCTGGTATGCCTTCACAATAATGTTTTCTTTCCTTCAATGCATAATGCCCGTGTTATAATTTCCTAGATGTCTTTACTGATATACTTGACTAATGTAATTAACGTGTGGTATCGTTCGTATTTTAAATTGCGTGTGATTACTTGATCAGTACACATAAAATCTAAAGCAAAAATTTGGATATGATTGAAAAATCAACTACTTTCAAGATACAAGTAGGAATGTAATATGTGACTTGCTGACAAGTTCAGGAGAGCTTAGGGGGACTTCACTAGATAGTGGCAATAACAGATTAGCAGGGAAATATAATATTCGTACTTCTATCTTGAAATTCACGTTGTGTACATCAAATCAGCGTTCTTTTGCTGCACTTTTTGTTCTCTCCTAAAAAGAAAAATTAGTTTTTTGATGTTTTCGCCCAATATCAAAACTTTTCCGTCCTTTCGTTTTCTTATCCTAAATCCTTTGCTCTTCTGAGAAATTTCTCGTCATTACTAAACCATATTTCTTTACCTCGTTTATGGTAACATTTTCCTGTTGGCTGGAGGGAGAGATTGCTCTTTGGACGAGAAGTTCGCCATTGACCCTGAGCTTATTGAGAGTTGAAAGTACTTCCCTGAGTAGAGGCAGTTAACCCACTCTCTGTGAAAGAGACTCCCTTGTTTTTTCCTTACTTATATTTATATGAGTACCGGGACCGCTGAATTCCTGCGACAAGTTTTTCTTCTCATCGATTTGATGCTTTGAGAAAGATCTGGTAGCCGAAGTTTTTATTTAAAAGTACGTTATTTTTAACCAAATTATGTTTGTAAGCCACTAAAGAACGGAGAAGTATGTCATTAGAAATAGTTATTTTGCAGAACGAGCATGCTCTATGAATCTTAGGAAATTCCATCCAGTGTGGACAGTGTGAAAAATATTTTTCAAAGACCTGAAATATCATTAATTTTCGGGATTTCTTGGTGGAGCAATTTGACACAAGTATTTAAAAAATTAAATTGTACTTTATTCCACATGGTTAAAAAAACATACTTACTACTAAAGTTGACCTAAATGAGTTGAAACCTTTTGTTGAATTTGCTATTTCTATGGAATAAAGTAGTACATTTATCTGGTCGAAGCCTCATGACAACCGAATAGTTGAACCTCTGTACAATTTTCTGGGGAAAAAACCTTCTTTTCTCTTCAAAGTGATAGAAAATTTTCCAAAATTTAAAATTTTCTTTTTTATTTTAAATAAGTTTTTTCGAAACCTGTGCCCAAAGAATGATTCCTTACAATAAGAGGGTGTGATGAGGTTCTTTCATAGGAATTATTAAAAAAACTATGTTGCAGTTTCAAATGTCGTTGATCATGTGCGTTAATTTATGTCTATTTCATTCCTTCTATGAGTAAAGCTGTATTTTACTAGGAATAATGCGATTTGTAAAAGACATTTTAATCTTCTAGTATAATACGTATATTTCTATTTTGTTAGTTTCCGAAAATTAATTAATCCTGAAGTTGATTCCTTTTATAGATAGTACCATATATATGTACACCTCTTTTGTTTAAAATTTATCCTTCACATGGATTCTTTGCTGTTTCATTCCGTGTTGAAAGGTTGTGAACCCTGAGGCGCCATAATTTCCTGCGATAGACATTCAATGCCGCGTAAACAGTTGGGGGCAATTTTCTTCGAAGGATTCTGATAGAAGCTTCCAACGATGAGCCAACAACCCATTCCTCTCAAGGGCGTTTGCTTTCGCTTATTATCTGATTTGAGTTGTTTTGAGATGAAAAATTCATCATCTGTTGTCGACACCTCATTTCCAATATTTCGCAAACAATTTTCATAGATAGTGTTTTCTCAGTAATTTTCTCACGCCTAGCTCCACCGGAGCGCATTGAAAAAAAATCGATGACCTCTTTTGAATTGAAGCCAAGGGAGCGATTGTATTATAAATCACAATAATTTATTATTAAGTTGTATCTACCGAAAAAATAACTGTTATGTTGTAGGAGAATGTATGGTCTCTTTCTTTCTGTTCTCACATGACAAAGGGTTAGGTGTAAGAAGAGACTTGATAGTCTCAATCTCGCCCTGAGTAAAGTCCTTTATTACAATTATTATTTCTCAGATTTTTAATTTTCATCCAACCACCATTACATATTTAATCATATCTATCGTTAAATTAATTAAAATTTAGCCAAAATTCATAGTTACAGGTTAATCTTGTTACATTTTTGTTTTTGTCGGATTATCTTAAATATACTGGTTTAGATTTTACCAGTCGTAAACACACAATTTCTATAAGAAATTAATGATAATTATTTAAACTATGAAGATCAACTTTTACTAGGTTTTCGGAGTGTTTCCACGACTCTTCCTAAATCTGTGTTTTTTTTTTAAACAGAGCTGTACAACTTCTTAGAGAATTTATGCGAACACAAGAATTTTCACCCTTACTGAATAAAACTGTTTTTTTTTAACGGCTTTTATTTGGTTAACATTCTCAGATGTTTTTGTTCTTCATATTTGTGGGAAATGGAATAATGAAGAGATTTTAAAGTTCACAAGCATTTCCGCATCCTCATTGCTTAGTTTCGTCTGAAATCTTTTGGACTTGTCATTTTTCTCAGGGAGATGCGAAACAACGCTTCCGTCTTTTTTCTTTAAAATTTGCAGAAAGTTTTTTCAGCTTAACTCAGCGAATTATTCTGACGAAGTACAATTTGCGTGGAGAGAATGAAATAAGGGTGCTGATGAATACTACGCTGTGATAGATTTCCAGTCCATAAAATTGATCTTCCTCAAGATCATTTTCCTCCCTTTTAATTTCCTCTACCTTTGCTGTAATTTAGGTGTATTTAGTATTTCTGTAGAAGACAATTTTGTATATTTGATTAGAATCTGATATATTTTTCTTTGATAAGAGCGAAAAAGGAATTAAAAATGTATCCACATTTAAAAATTTATTAAAAAATGTATTATCCAAAACTAACACAATTCTGTGCAGCCGTCTGACCTGTTTAGTGGGCGTCTCTTTTGACTGAAATTTGCGAAAGTGTATTCGTTGTGAAATTGCTTGGCAAAAAGTATTGAGGCCGGCTTATGGAAATCAAAAAATTTTGCGGAAACAACTTTGTATCAAAAAAGTTTAAACATGAATTATGTCATGTATAGAAAAACATTAATATTTGATTTAGTGTGAGCCGATTGCAAAGTGACTGTAAAGCTTAATGTTGGTTTTTCCCTCATTACTCATCATTTTTCTTAATTTTCGTGATAAATATCGCGTTTTAATACTGCTTCTCTCTCGCAATCGTACTGTGAGGATTTCAGAATTTGGTAAAGCTGAAGATTTCTACGGTATAATATTTGCTGTTGCTGTACTTCTATGTGACGGTATCTTAGTCTATTCGACCGGAAGAAATGAGTCAGGGGTTTACCTTATAAGCAGTCATAATGATAGTTAAATGAAAGTGTTTTTAGTGAAATGAGTATTTATTGATAAATAATATGCAAGAGCGATGGGGAGAAATACACAGATGAGATAGCTATATACATTTAACCATAGATAGCCTTTCCGTAGCCACCGTAGGCTCCGTAGTGTCCGTATGCAGCGGGTGCGGCGTAGGCCAAAGGTGCGGCGACCTTAGCGACGACGGGAGCGGCCTTAACGACAGCTGCTCCGCGGTGGACGACGGCGTTGAATCCGTTGACGGGGTCGGCGGTGTAGTCGACGGTGCGGTGGGTGCCATCGGGTTCAACGAGACTGTAAGATCCCTGGACGACGTCTCCACTGCGGGTTTCGTGCTGGGCCTTGTTGTCTCCGGTCACGGCGTCGGCGACGCTGTAGGAGTAGGAGTACTGGGGGTTGGGGTCGTAGTAGTCGGGGGCGGCGACGACGGCCTTAGCGACGGGGGCGGCGTATCCATGGGTGGCATAGGCGGGGGCGGCGTAAGCAACGGGACGAGCGGCATATCCGTAAGGACGTGCAGCAGCATAAGCCAGAGGACGTGCATATCCATGTGCGCCGTAGGCGATGGGACGAGCATATGCGCGGGCGTAGGCAGGGGCGCCATAGGCTGGAGCCACGACGGCTGGAGCGCCGAGGTATCCGGCGTTGACGACAGCCACGAGGGCAGCGAAGACGATGAACTGGCGAAAAAAATTATCCGAATTTTATTTTTTGGAAAAAAGAAATCATTTCGTAGCCAAATATTTTGACCCAGATTTTAAGCAGAAAGAACTCTGGTCGTTCCTAGAGTAATGCCTAACTTAAGGTTACTCTACTTAATCCATAGTTTACAATAATTTAATTTTAACCGCTAAAATCAGAATTCTGTTTTAAATCTTGCTTTTCTGAATTCTCACGTTATTCTAAGTACAAGTTTTGCTGAGGTCTTCGTGACTTACCTTGTATGCCATTTCGACTTGGAATGTGTCTCACCGACGGTCGAGAACTCTTATATACTATAGTGGGTGGACATTCGCAGAGTGGGCAACCATTTTTTCCGTATTCTTGCAACAGGCGCTCAGCGATCCGCATAGCTTCGTAAATTCCGAACTCGACCCCCTCCTTCGTTTACGCTTTCCGTATCTACGCCTTCGATTCGATACTCGTAATTTTGCTCAGCCCCACCTCTGGTCTCTCAAACGAGCCACTATCAGCTTTCATTTTATAACACGTTCTGCTAATTATGCAGCTTTTCGTCAGTCTCCTTGGAAAACTGTACTTTATAAGTATATACATTTTAAAAATTAATTTCATTTTAGTATCATGCTATAATTGCAATGAAAGATTATTCTCTAGGAGTGATTTTTTTCTTTTGCGAGTCGCTTTGTCTTTCAAAAATCAATATTTAAGTTTCAATTGACATTTTTTAAGAAATACTGCCTAAATAAAGAAAAAAATGATATTTTTGAAAAATGTGAAGTTCGGTTTTTACATGTATTTAATTCCGTTCCACGAAGTCAGGTCAGGTCATATTGATTATCTCCTGCATACATGTTAGTGCTTTAGAGACGAGTAGTTACAGAGAAGAGGTCGATTAGTATTTTCTGTTTTGAATAGAGCGCCGATATTAAGCACTAAAAGTCTCTAGTGCCCAAACTTTCAACTCGAAGGACCAAATGACAACTGAGTGAGTATGTGCCTCTGTTATGGATTTCCTCCATGTACAGCCATCGCTCATATTTTACTCATAGCACTTGTCTTAATGGAAGGCGAAACAAAGTTGTTGTCAAGTGTTTATCAATAATAAACTTTATTTATTCAGAGTTCTTTAGAATTCACTATCCCTAATCCATTTAACTAAAAAATCTAGATTTGCCTTAACATACGACTATATTTATTTACATGCAATAGTTAACCCGTCGACGACTATATTTTTACGACGACTGTAATTTTTCGTGCACTGTGCCTCATTCAAGAAGTATAAGACGAAATTTAAGATCTGTCAGTTTTATGCTGGAATAGTGCTATAGAGGAATCAAGATACTTACACATTCTAGTAACACATAACAATGATGATGTTGAGAGTGCTTCGACAGCTTAGACAATTTCTCCCAGATGGACTTCCACCGGGACACAAACCAGAGACAGCTTTCACTAGAGGCGAATGCTCTAACCTCTTTACTATCTGTGATCCCGAAATATATACCCATGTAAATTAAAATCCTTCCGTCTTTGAAGAAATTTTTAAGACTTCATATTATGATCTCAAATCATCTTGGTTTAATGAATTGTCAAGTATGATTTATAAAGTTTCTATAATTTAATAAGTATTAATTATTAAGGCCAGAGACATCTCCACTGGCCGAATAAACCAATGGGGTGGATTGTAGCTCAGACACCTCGGCCTTTCTGTATAACCTCCTAAGACAAAATTGGGATTCAGTAAGTCCCTTTGAATGTTGCCTTCGTCCAATAAAACAAGCTCAAAGTTTCGAAAAATTTCGCCAGAAATTTGATGAACTATAATACATGCACCAGTTATGAAGAAAAAGGACGTGATTTAGGTAAAGTACGCCTAGTTTATTTCTCAAATTGACCCTGGATTCTACTTCAAGTGGATGTAAATGTTCTCTCCTTAGGAATGATTTGTAAATGGAGAACACTCGTTCTAAAATAAGGGATATTATGGTAAGAGTATATCTATAAACGTTTGGTTCGGACATGTTTGGTACTTGGTAAATACTCATTGGATCTGTATTGGACCCATCATATGGTGTATGTTGAGTTATGAAGACTATGTTATTAAGTGTGAATCAAGGAAAAGCATGCGAAATCTTAATGGCTGTCGGATTATTTTGAACGAGATTCTAGTGGCTCCCTAGACGCTCAGTCAATTCCCCTAATGGTCTATTCCCAAGGCCCCAAAGTTGATACAGCATGGATTTTAAGATGGATAAATGATTGATGCCCTACTGAGGGTCGCCAATGAGACTCGTGTAAGTTCATATCCAGAAACAATTTCGGGTGGTTAGATGACATTCATCAACCAAATGCTAGCGGCTAGTAAGATGCTTTACTCATAAAAATCATTACTATTGCGTAGTACTGAGATTTAAAAAAAAAATGATTTATGCAAAATACTAAAAGGAAAATCATCTTATAGTATTAAAAAAATTCTAACTGTATTCATCGAAAATTTTAATAAAATTCCTCAAAAATTTAACATTCTTAAGTTTAACATATTAAGTGCACTTCCTCAATTACTAAGCAATTTATTCACAGTTAACTTGCAATTGTTTAGTAATATTTTATAGCTACTTAATTATTACTATAATCTATTTACCTTCCTGCTAAATTTAGCTTGGTTAGCTATTCCGCCCGGCAGATCAGCCTTTCTATTAGGCCACCAAATTCATTTTAACTACTTCTTACAAATTTTTTCATTTTTTTTGTTATAAACATTTCGAGTAGATTTCTTACGCCGATCTGTTGGTTAAATATCTATTATTTTCAGCTCCGCAATTCATTCTTCTACTTAATAATTCCTCGTGATATCGTGAATGCTACTCTTTTATTTCCTTACCCCTTTTTTTGAGTTTTAATGAAATCCGAATCCTTATAACTATAAAAATCATATTCGATGTTCATGTGTTTTCTTTTCTTTTTGGAAATGCTTCAAACCAGGATGAATTGTTCGCACGGCTTGGATATTGAAGAGATTGGGGAGAAATATTTAAGGGTATTAAGAAATTAACTCATTTTTAATCAGTGTCATTTTTTCTTTAAGTACAAGTGTCAGTTTAGGGGTGAAACTTATACTTAAGGATAATTAATTACCCTTAGAATAAATTTGCTTTTTATTTGGAAATAAATGGCCAGTTGGGGGCAGTTCTGAAAATTTTCGGAAAAAATGCATAAAATTTTAGAATTACAAACGAAAGACAATTGGTTGACCGTGCATTATAAGTCGTGCGCCCAGAAAAAGGCAAAGGAAATCGGACTTGAAGAAAGTCTAACGCCATCGTGACTCGAACCCGGAAGTTTTGTGAAATAATTTTAAGCGAAATATAGAAGTGATTTGAATGACACCCTAGCAAATAGGATATCATAATTTATGTGCAAGTTTAATATTATAAACAAATTGCTGTAGTAAGAGTCTAGATTTTCCTTGAAAACTTTGCTACGAAAATTCAGTGTATTGTGAAAAAATTAATGGAGAAACAGGCGACATATATGATTCATAAGAACGTCTGTATTTTATCCAAGTAAACCTGGAGAGATATACTGAGATATACAATGAACTAGAGAAATACAACTCAATTATTAAAGTTGTGCCGATAGAACGCAACATCGACAAGCTTTGTTCGATCTACGTCTACGCCCTGCAGTAGACGTAAAAGTAGAGTAAAATAGCAGAGGTTTAGAAGTTTTGATCGGATCTTACAGGGATTTGGAATCGTCATTTTAAACAAAATTGTGTTTTTGCATTTTTTTATTTTAAGGTAATTTGTACAATATGAAATTTACACTTTTAGCCATAGATAGCCTTTCCGTAGCCACCGTAGGCTCCGTAGTGTCCGTATGCAGCGGGTGCGGCGTAGGCCAAAGGTGCGGCGACCTTAGCGACGACGGGAGCGGCTTTAACGACAGCTGCTCCGCGGTGGACGACGGCGTTGAATCCGTTGACGGGGTCGGCGGTGTAGTCGACGGTGCGGTGGGTGCCATCGGGTTCAACGAGACTGTAAGATCCCTGGACGACGTCTCCACTGCGGGTTTCGTGCTGGGCCTTGTTGTCTCCGGTCACGGCGTCGGCGACGCTGTAGGAGTAGGAGTACTGGGGGTTGGGGTCGTAGTAGTCGGGGGCGGCGACGACGGCCTTAGCGACGGGGGCGGCATACCCATGGGCGGCATAGCCAAGAGGCCTTGCATAGGCAGCGTGTCCAAAGCGTGCCACTGAGGGAGCCACTACGGCTGGGGCGCCGAGGTATCCGGCGTTGGCGAAAGCCACGAGGGCAGCAAAGACCAAAAACTGTTGAAAATGGAAGATGCATCTTTTATAAAATTGAGCTTGATATCAGTAATTTAATTTTTAACGGAGTTGTGATGGCAGTTTCTCTATTTACCGTTGATAATATTTATAATATGATACGATAAACAGTCCGATTAGTAAATTCAATACGGGAACACCCTACTTCAAGGATGTCCGTAAGAATGAGAATAATACATTTTCTACACTTCCAACGTATTTCTTCCCCTTAATCCTCCATTTTCGTCTTTATAATTCTGAAAATTGGAAGCAACTAGCGTTTAAGTAATCAATTTTAGATATCTCATTCTTTAGTTATACTATTAACATATTAAGGCTGTCTACATTTTGTCCCACGTATAATGATAAAAATGATCTTATTTTCGTGCAAATTCGTCAGTATTATCTTATAACTCGTCAATATAGTCGTGTTTTCTCTAGTCGCTCTGAATTCGCCCAAATCGCACAACTACGCACCATGTATCTATAACGGACACATAAGCTGTGACTTACCTTGAATGCCATGTCGAACTAACTTGATCACTTCGGTCGGAGGTTGCTTCTTATATAGCGACACAGGTGGATTGAGTAGAGTGGGTGGACGATTTTCCTCGGTGATGCAACTTACTCTATGCATTAAATGTAGTTCTGTGCTCCATTCTCTTTAGGAAACCCCTTCCATCGGCAAAATGTCTGGAATTTTGCCTTACTTTCACCAATGTATACGCCTAGAGTTGCCCAAAACCCCTCCCCCCTCGCACATACCTTTCTTTCCACTTTTCCATGAAACCATTTTTTCACCTCTTATTCATCTTTATATCGGAATTTTTATTTTATAATTTTGCTGCTACTATTTTTACTTACATGTCCTGTAATTAGTCCAACTTCCTACCCTTGACCTTTATCTAATGCAGGAGCTGTATTTTACATTCAAGTTGATCTCTCACTGAAGATGTGAGTGACTCTTCTCCAGTAATATACGTCGAATTTCAAGAAGCATTCACTGTTACTATAAATAAATTATATTTTCAAGTGTTAAATGGAAGAAGTGGTTGATGATACTAGATTTCCTGTATTCACAGTTTTGTGAGATGTCATCTATGCTTTTAAGATGAAGTCACTTATTATTCATGTTTATGGAGGTGCTAATCTCACGTCATTCCTTGTTTTAAATTTGTATTTTTGAGTGGACATTTGATAATTGCGTTGTTTTCTCTCCAAATTTATTTGTTATAGAAGTATTTAATAGAAAATTTAAATGATTCGATTTAGAAAAAGCAGTAAGACTTTTCTCTTTTACAAAAATTGTCATCCCTATTTCATAAATAGTTCATTTGAATCATTGAATTTAACTCAATGATCACAGCCATTTTTAAGGTATTCGATATTTTTTGTAGTTTACGACGATATACTATAATTATTGACGTTCGAACCCTTTTTTTGATGTATTGAATTGTAGTCTAGAATGTGCTCAATTAAAGAAATCAAAGAAATCAATTCGAGTGTTACTTGGTGGAACTTCATTTTTAAAGAAACCAAAAAATAAAAACACAAACACACTTGTACTAATTCCACAAATTTTTATTGTAACTGTTTACCGGTTTCGGTGTCACAGCACCATCCTCAGAACAAGAAGTTAAATCAAATAGCAAGAACATATATACGAGAACCAAAGAAAGGGAAGGGGTAAGGGGAGGGGTATAAAGAATACAATGTTGCATTTTTACATAGAATAATTACATCATCCTTTGAATTTAACCAAGTACATAGATGTAAATTGAATAGTTTCCAATTTATTTGGGAGTGGATGATTGGATGCTACATCTATAATGTGACTGAGACCCAAATATTCTCTGGAAAGAACTTTTGTCTGTCTTGTATGTCTTGAGAATATCTGAAGATATCCGAGAGTGTGCTCTCTCCAGACAGTTTTACATGTTTATCAGCAGAAGTAATGTCGATAGTGCAAGGGCAGTCTTGCAAAAAATCTTCCTGGATATTCGATGTCTATTAATGTTGCACTAACTTCGAAGCGCTTCATTTGAGAATTATACGTGACCCATAGAAGTACTGGAATGTAACAATCTTTTTGATTGTATTTGTTAGTTGAGGAATGAATTTTGGCGTTAGCCCGTAACCTTGTAATGCTTAAAATGTGAACTGCAAGCCGAAAAGTTTGAGCATCCATTGTTTGTGTGATAAGTTAATGATCAGTTTCTTAAAATGATTGAGATAAGTGCTCATTATGTCTTAAGAGTATTTTCACTGTCGTCTCATTATTAAATTTTGCCATTGATCAATATTCTAAATGTAAAAGAAAATTATTTCCAACTACTCATCTGTCTAAGAGAAATGGAAAAGATTGGTATACCTTATTGAAAGAAAGGGAATGGATCAAACTAGGGACATTTCTATCGCTTGTTTTCTATCGTTGAATGTTTCACCTTGAAATTGAAACATGTTGTCGTTGTAGTTTTCCTTTTGCTTTAGCGTACTTTTAATTGTTAATGATTTTCAATAGAGGATTAGCAAATTATCGTAAGCACCTAAAGTTAGAAGTATTTTGCAAGTGTAGGCGTTCGTTGTAAATCTAAAAAATAAATAGACTTGAAAAAGTTTGACTTGGGCTTGAACCTTCCAATTTCCGGAGAAACAAAAATATCGTTTGATTATTTTTAATTCTCCCTTTTTAAGTTTTCGCTTCAGAATCTACCAAAAACTGCACCGAAAAACGCAATTTTTGTAAGCTTTCTGTTGTTGTAGTGAATAGTGAATTATACGTTGTGTGATGGATTTCTCTGAGGAGTGATTCAGCATTTCCCGTATTTGACGATCAACGATTAAATAAGAGGCCAGTCGTAATTTTTCTTGATTTTACACCAGGAAATGTGAGCCGAGCCTTTATAACATTTTTTCTTTCCTCAGCAGTGTAATTTTGATTTTTGATGTGTTAACTCGTTCCTGAAAAGCTATGCGTAAAATCGTTCGCATTATATGTTAATCAAAAAAGATAAATCGTGGTTTAAAGAGGGTTTTGTGAATATTTATCTCTAACCCGTCCTTACTACTTAATTAACGTTACTAAAATTTTTCAACGAAGACTTCTAATTATGTGAATCATTTGGAATTACTCTTTGTAGCGAAATCTTCCATAATTATTTACTATGCTGCTTGATATTATATTGCTAATTTATGTTGATATAATGCTTTATATAGATAATTTTACTTTGATATAGATAATTTTACCTGTACGAGCTGATTCTTGTCAGAATCGGTGTTACTTTTATAATAACGAAGCAAAATATGTATTACCAATTAGCTTTCAAAATTGAAAAGCTTGCTGCATCTTAGATTGTTAAAAGGAAGGGAAACATATTAAAGCAAGCATTCCTTCATGACCTCTACTTGTTTTATTGTTTGTTTCCGGAAAAATTTTATGCGTTCCATTTTGTATTTATACACTCTCTACATCTTACTCATCTAATTGTGTATTACTTCTCTAGTTAGCATTATAGAATGTATTGTAAGTTTCTCTCACTTAATTATTACAGCCACAATCAACAGTCAGTTCTAAGATATAGAACCAATATGGTGAGTCAGTTTTACTACGAATATTATAGTCTCTTATCGTTATTACCTAATGTTTAAATTATTTTAAATCATAAATAGCGGTTGGCTCAGAAGGCGAACACCCTCCACCACACCTAGTTTTCTCTTTCAAATAGTAAATTAACTCTTTCATATCGAAATCTCGAAAACTGTGCATTTTATTATGAATTCATGCAGTAATTTTGAACCTGTTAATTAATTTCGGATGAATCTCAAGACTTGCGTCAACTTCGCTTATTTGAAGTTGATAGCACCTAATTTGAGAATTTTGTAACACATGTTATTTTATGCTACCATACAATTACATGCCGGCCGTGGTGGAGTGGTTAACGTGCTAACGCGTTAACGCTTCAACCTCACGGTCCCGGGTTCGAATCCCGGCTAATCGGATTTTTCCGGGAATGGTCGTCTGTGTATGTTGTGTGTGTGTGTGATATTAATAAATAAAAATGCAAAAAAAGGGAATAAAATTAAGAAAATGGGTTAAGTGGAGGAATAGCCTTTCCAGACTAAAATTCGCCCAAAAAAAAGACGGCAAGACAAGAAAAAAGAAAGACGGCATTATTATTATTGTTATTACTATAAGCGATCAATCAAAGATAATATTTTTTCCCCCCTGCCAGTCGTAGCGTCGTTATTCTGAACGGTGAAATGGACACGATCATTTGACTTCTGATGTGATAATGATATTAATTAAATAATACATTAATATCTGACTTTGATATCTTTTGGGAATGATTTCACTCGATCTAGTTAGAGTTTTTCAGATTAACTAAAACCAGGTATTATATTCAAGTCAGAGAAACTATGTAGTTAGATTTTTATAAATGTAGTTTTGCATGAAGTATACAAATATAAAATTAAGATATTCTTTATACATATGTTGATGAATGAATAACGGTTTCTCATGGTAGCATTTAAGCATCATCAGGAGACTGCCGGTTTTGGGTTGTAATACCAAATGATAGGAATTAAAAGTGTGAGAAATAATTTAACTAAAATATGTTTATTTTGAGCATGAAATACATTTTTACAGCTAATGAAAATTAAGAATGTGTGATGATGAGTTAACCGTAGATAGCCTTTCCGTAGCCACCGTAGGCTCCGTAGTGTCCGTATGCAGCGGGTGCGGCGTAGGCCAAAGGTGCGGCGACCTTAGCGACGACGGGAGCGGCCTTCACGACGGCAGGTCCGTCGCGGTGGACGACGGCGTTGAATCCGTTGACGGGGTCGGCGGTGTATTCGACGGTGCGGTGGGTGCCATCGGGTTCAACGAGACTGTAAGATCCCTGGACGACGTCTCCACTGCGGGTCTCGTGCTGGGCCTTGTTGTCTCCGGTCACGGCGTCGGCGACGCTGTAGGCGTAGGAGTACTGGGGGTTGGGGTCGTAGTAGTCGGGGGCGGCGACGACGGCCTTAGCGACGGGGGCGGCGTATCCATGGGCGGCATAGGCGGGAGCGGCATAGCCAAGAGGTCTAGCATAAGCGCCATGGGCGTATGCGGGTGCGGCATACCGCGCTACAGTGGGTGCAACGACGGCTGGGGCGCCGAGGTATCCAGCGTTGGCGACGGCCACGAGGGCGGCGAGGAGGAAGAACTATAAATTGAGGGAAATAATTGTAAAATTAAGTTCAACTACATTCTTTAGGTGGTAAAAAAACATCTTCAAAGGAGAATACTTGTTTGAGCGGTTTGATAACGATTTCGTTTGAAATATCTTTAAACTCGGACTTTTATATCAAAAACGCGCTCTGTGTAATCACAATGAAGTACAAAAGGTCTTGCAGGACTACTGGTATCAGTTTTGATTGGGCAGCAAAATATTGTATTAGAAATAACAGCTCTCATTTTGCGTAAAGAATTTCAAAAATATTAAATCTACTGATTGTATTAGTGGTATTATTATTATATAGACTTCCCTTCCGATTCTCGTAATACCTTGAAAATTTACAGCTTAATGAAGTTGACCTAAGAGTCAACCAGTGAGCCAATGCCGGTTGAAAACTTGATTATAAGCTGGAAATTACGCAAATATTTCAACAAATCTTCAATTGTAAGTAAGGATACTTAAAAAAATATTTAACCAGGCCAAATTTTAGAATGCTAATAATAATCTAAGTTTGGATTCCTCAAGCGGTATGTTACTGTTGAAGCCGATTTTCGAATCTCAGATGCGCCTTTAGTTTAAAAATATTGGAGCTGTAATATCAAACTGTTTCTCTTAGTCCGTATTTCGTAACAGATCCATGAGATACTGAAGAATCACCTATGTGATATCACTTATGCTCGCCTGAACGATGCCTGTCTATTGAACGCGTATCCATGGGAAGCGAATCGTTCCTAATCACTACTCTTCTCCGACCTACCTTGAATGCCATTTCGAGATGTGTTTGCGACCTGCTCCGTTTGGCGAGTTCCTTTTATACGATTCCCTGGCGAATGTTGTCCGTTTTTCCGCTCTGTTGTAAGCCTCCGTGGTCCGGGAAAATACTCCCCTTCCCTTTCCTCGGAAGGACTTTATCTCGCGTGCAACGCCCAATGTTTTGTGCTCACGCCTTCCTTTCACCTCTGTCCAGGCTGGCCATTGAACTCGTGAATTGCATCCCCATGTGACCTTTTCGATTGGAATTCCTCGCAAAATAAGAAACTTCGTTTTGATGAAATGCCGCAGCAATATTATCGCTCGAAATAAGTCTGTTGCAGTTTTTTGTCGAAACGTGTTTTGAAATGTGCATCAGTTTAAAATTGTAAAGTCTGCCTGCTTGCTCTTTACCTTATAAATTCTAAAATCGCTCATACATGACGAAATGTGGACTTGATACTATAACCCTGGCTGTGGGAGTTAATCACCTCTGCACCTTATAATTTGAAGCTTTCTTTACTTGGAGTTCATCCAATATCATCCACTGCATCGTACGGCATAGAGAAGTTTGTGATTATCGAAATGAAAGAGAATCCCGTGAATAGTTCAAGTATACGTAATATCTCGAATAATTCGAATTAAAGGTAATTTTTTAACGTATGGAAATACGTATGCATACTTTATCCAAGAGCATTCGGTATGACTGTAATTATTTTTCTTTTGTTCATTACCGATAGCCTTCATTGCTCTCAATTGGGTTACGTCTCAATCTATATCTCTCATACGTAGATTTCCTTGACTCTCTTTTAACTAATTCTCACACCTCAACTATAAATTACTGCTGTACATTGGTAGAGTGATTTAGTGAGATGGACTTATTTAAGTTTGCTCTCTTTTTCAGATTGTGATGGTAACTAGACTTAATTTACAAAACAGGTCAGGATGTGTCTATTACATTGCACCTGTCGAATTACATTTAATTTGCGATTTGAAATGCGCATTGGTATTCACTTCACACATTTGTAATTTTTAGAAGAAGATATTTTTACTTGCCCTCATTTGAAATTCAGATCAAAGGGATTTGATTTATTTAAGTGCACTGCTTGCATTGCGTAAGATATCTCATTTACTATATGATTCATCTCGGAACCCATCATTCAACATGATGATGGGCCATATCTCACTGAAATACTTCACTCGATCCTTGATAGAAAATTTGATTTAAATATCTCAAGTCGCTCTTATTTTTTATTAACTCTTCTAATTATTCTTATTTGGTAGAATATCTACTGAGGCCCTTGGGTTCTCTTCAGGTCCAAGTTTACATATTGTTTAGTTTTAACTCATACACTGCTCAAGTGTCTGTTTACGTAAAATTAAATTCCAATTTAGAGCTAGATTTGTGAGAAGACTATGATTCTCCGATGTATTTAATTTATGAAAACTCATTCAACTCCCTGAGTGCGCAGAAAGTTGAGAAACCGAAATAAATATCTAGTAGTTTGATTTCGGCCATGATGGGTTGCAGGAGAAATATTTCGCATAGCGACATAAAGGAGTACAAATCAAAATCCCCGCATGTGCTCTAGTTGATCGGTAATGAGGCTTATTCGTGCGTCTCACTCTGTTCTACTTCAGCTAATAATTCAGTCTAGTACTATCGATTATCGTGTTTGGAGTCTAGCATGTCTTCTATTTTTTTAATCGAACGTGGATTCAACGCAAAGATATGATACCGTCCGAAACCATCTTGGAATTTTTAAGAATATTTTGACTCGAAAACTCGCTACTGTAAGTAGGCTACCGTACGACATATATACATTCGGTTGCCTAACTCCACAGGATACGGCTTGAACTGAAGAATATACCGGAATATCTTGCCGTTAAGTAATTGGTGATTATTTCGGAATTCTTTTTGTGATATAATTTTTTTCAATACCAACCTCTGAAATTTAGGAATAGATATTTTTATGGATTCATGTGTTAATGTCATTAATTAATGAAATATCTGAACTCATGAAATTGTTATACGACTAGTAAACCACGGTAAAGCTGACAGAAAGTAGTTAATTGAATTGGAAGTCTATAATAATTGAATGTATCTCTTATTTATGCTGTAATACTTACATACAAGTTATGCCTCTTTAATAGCATCAACATTATAAGGTATAAAGTAAAAGTAACTTCGATTGAATACATTTTTATATTCATTTTAGAAAATTTCTGTGAATATCATATATTAAGATGAACAATAAGTCAGCGAAGTATTCTTTATTCACAATCTGTATTTTAAAAAGCTAATCATCTTTCAAAAGCTTTTCGGATTATTATTTCAGCTGAAAATACCTACCTTTGTCAACATTGTAATCATAACCAGCATGCCTGAATTTTAAGATTCTGATTACTTTGACTTATTGCACTTCAGACGTTCCGATTGTTAGCTTAATATAAATGGAGTCATACCAAAACCATCAAAACTTGTAGACACGCCTTATACATAATTTTCTTTCAATAAAATCATTCTTGGGGGGAGGGGGGGGATGAGTCCTTCAGGGATGACAACATGAAAGTTATTCATATTTTCTTCCAATGATGCTTTCATTGAAAGCGAAATGCGCATAAGATATTTTTACTGGTTTTATGTTTTTGAGGTGAATACACTTACATTAATTTACACCATCAATGGCCTTACTAGTCGTAGTAATAGATTGTTTCCTGCAATCCGCATAGTAGATATTGGTTGAGCCAGCTCTCTCTTTTCATGAAAATAGATCATCATATTTAGGAAATAATTTTTCCCTAATCCCATCATTATACAAACACTTCAATGGATGATCTGATAATTCTGGTCGAAGTCATGTTTTATTTACATGTTCCACATTTTTATCCCTCTTGATACTGCTGATTCTCGTTGTGTTCTTCTTTCATGTCGCGAGAAATTTCAGTAGACATTAGGAACATGAAGTGACGGCCGTATGTGTACCTCTTGCCACTCAACCAAAGGCTGCTTGTAGGATATTTTTGTTGATGTATTTCCGATGATCCTTTAATGAAAGACTGATGTGATATAGGCAAAATTACTGTTGTTCTCCATAGATTTCGACTGTGAATAGACAGTCACCTTGTCATTTTTGAATCTATCTCTTAAAACATGCAGCTTTATAGGGTAGTGTAGAGAATGATAAGAGCATTGGTGGTATCTGGAATTTCTCCACTTTCTCAATTCACCTTTGCACATCTATGTCTTTATCTTACGCTGACTTCGTAGGATAAGAAGTGCCTAATATTTCTGTCTATCTGAGAATTGCAGTGAATGCAATAAATAGTAAAGTAACAGTAGTAAATAAACAGATAAGTAGATTTAAATCGCCCAGAAGTTGCCTTAATGTTTTGTATTGATACCTCAGATGACTAAGGCGGTATGAATTGACACGTTATTCGCTGCCGTTATCTGTTTGTTCACAGTAATTTTCTTCACCTGCCCAATTTATGTTTCTTGCTTTAATCTGTTGGTATGGATCGAAAATTCTCTGCAGTGCCATTAAGTGTCCATCTCTGATCGCTATCAATGATGACTTGCAGTGTATTTGTAAAACTTTTCGTGCTGAAACTTTCACCATCTAATGAAACACTCAGCCACTGACTACTGCACTGTGAAGCATATACATTCTCGTCTGTCTCTCTCCCTAAAACTTCATAAAAAGATAAAATACATATCTGTCCCTTTGATTTTCTTTTACCAATTTCCTTTATCCTAAGAAATGTCCTTTCATATTTAAAGCGCCGAAATAATGAAGCTGTTTTCATTCTGTTCAAAACTGATACATTATTCCCTAAAATACCGACCTACCCTTTGCTCATACACTCCCTCCACAGCACAGTCTCACAGCTCATATATGATATTTGTTGTGTCCCTTTTTCTTCTGTTATGCAGATTTAGCATCCAAAATTGCCTCTGCATCCTCTATAGTTTAGTTTCATCTTCTTCGCTTGTATAGAGAAACACCGACGCATATCTTTGCTCAGGCTCAATCGGTTATTTAGTTTTATCTCCTCTCTTTGTTTTGGTGATACATATTTGCTCTATTCCTCTCATTCGCTTCCTCTTCAGTTTTATTTTGTTTTGTCTGTTCTGAAACCTTTTCATCTCTTTCAATTTTCATCCCCTACTGTAGAATATTACACTCTTCTCTCTTCTGTTGTTTCCATAAATTGGCAGCCACCCTTATACTCTGTAGTTTCTCTTTTTTGTGTTACATTTGAGACTGAGAGCAATCAATGGGATCAAAGTAAATACAAAATAATAAAACAGCAGCTATAAAATAAAGTATGGATAAAAGAAAGGAGTTCAATCAGGAAAAAAATCAATGTCAACACATAGTTTAAGAAACGCGACTCGTCCCACCTGAAGCAAAGTTAATTAGTGGAAAGCCCAAAAAATCAACGAACAGTTGAACACAAGTGTACTGGAATCCAGAACGAGTTAGAGGTTATTATTAGTTGTTGAGGTTTCAATTAAGACCAAAAGAAACTGAAGAAAAAGTGGTAGTGGTAGTTCTTGCGACTACCAGCCGTAAAAATTTTAATTTTGATAAAATTTTCTTGGAAAATTAGTTATTTTAGGTTCAATTATTATTTAACCATAGGAAAATTGGAATATTGCAAGTGGAGTTTTCCCAGCTAAATGTACTCAATTAACAGAAATAAGTTAAATCACCTTGCCAAAACATAAAATATGTCACTTATTTTCCTTTTCTAATATTTAAGGTTAAAGTTGACTCTATATAAACACAGCATTTATAAGTATTTGGAAAAACACGTTACTTTTTCGTATGAATTGGGTCGAATAACTCTCCCAGTATTACCTTTAGCAGGTGTAACGACATCGTGAATAAGAAAATTGATGACTTAATTACTATTTTATTGAAAGCTTTATGGTAGTTCAACCAGTTTTATATGTTATGCAAGGCCTGAGATTTTATTAGCGTTGTGTTGTATGTTCTATTTTTTTCAAAAATTTTCAAGCCTGTCTACCTTAAATTAATTTTATCTTCAAAGGGATTTTTCAGTGTTTGGTGAATATCACTTTGTAGGTTTTTCCAAGAAAATAGTTCCAAGAGAACTACAAGTAGTACAACATTATTTCAAATAAATTAAAAGTTGTTTAATATTAGTAATTTTGTCCTTAATTGCAATGAAGCATTCGTTTAAATTATTCTTTAGTACACTTATTCGAGAATGATGGAGGATTCAGCTTATGTATACTTTTTATTCTCTAATCAGTTTTTAATGCTGTATTTGAATTAAATATGTAATTGGTAAACACTTATTATTATTCAATTACTGCGTGAAGATACTAAAATGAAGGATGACCGTAGATTTTAAACAAAATTTTCTTAAAATAATGCATTTATTATATCTACTGTCTTAAATAGTTCTTCTGAAATCACTTGTTAGATACGATTTCTTCACTCGTGCACGCTGTTACTTCAAACGCCGTCACGCCCAACGTCAGCTTTTCACTTAAATGGAAGCTGGCCATATTTTGTTTTGATACGGAGAAATAAGAAATATTTTCAGAGGATTTGGAATTTTATTAGTTAAACTTTTCACTATTGAATGTTTATCTTTCAAATATTTGGTTTTCAGGTGTTCCAACCAACTAAAATACCGAGACACTTCTCACTTACTGTATAACCTTGGTTTAAGTCGCACGCTTTCCTGTGCGAAGATAAATCAGTACCATCATTTGTATAATTACTTGGCTTAAATATTGTCGCAACTCATTTTTCACCTGCATTTTCTAAAGAAAAAAAAGTGCTTTAAATTGATTAGCTGCTATTACTTGATCTTCTCTCAGTCCGAGCCGTGCGTTGAAGTCTCTCTCTCCATGGTCAAGGATGGCATAATAAACACGAAGCGCGGCTTCTTATTGCGCTAAATTGACAGTGAGGAGGTCGGTGGTGGGTCAAGGCGAATCCTCCTGTGAATGGGGCGATGATCTACCGGTTTCCTCTTTTAATTCGGGAAGAGGACCGGTTTAACAGGCTGACCGCGGTGATCTCCTCTTTGTACCTTTCATTACTCCCAAGTTCTTTCGTCTTTGAAACCTTCGCCTTGCTCCTCGTCTGTTTTCCGGGTCACGCTTTTTACTAGCAACTGGGAGATGGCTGAATTTTATCTCAACCTTGACGTAATCGATTTTAGCATTTTTAAGCGGGATCCACATCAAGATCTGGCTCTCTGAATATTTATTTCGTTAGATCTTACTGCAGAAATGCCGTTTCAACAAATATTCTGCACTACTACAGGTTGTTTTGTATACAATAGCTTCTATCTCCTTGGGTTTGTTTATTTATAGTGAATTCTTTTTTGCCTACAGGGAATCGATTCTGTTATATATGTTAACTAGCTTAAAGTTATATTGCAATATACTGTAGAATATGTTAACTAGCTTAAAGTTAAAATATTTTGAATTCCAAAGATAAATATGAATAAATTCCACCAAATATCGCTTGAATAATGGAGTTAAATTTTATAATTGGAATCAAAGAAACGCGTTTATCAGGAGCTTATCGGCATACTTATCGGTAATATCCATACAAAGGATTGATTTTATTTCACAGATTTGAAAAACCTTTTATCATAGCCTCCACTTTGCATGTGTCAGAAGAGTTTCAATTGTATATGGTACAGCGATATCGGCGCTTTAGCATTTGATGAAAAACCTTTTACTGTTCTTTTCTTCTCTGTTCATCAAACAACAGCCGCCAAAATTTCATTTTGTCTTTAAGTTTTTCAGTTCAATCTTAATTTTAAGTTACCGTTAATCTTAATATAATACGTTATTAATTTAGATCTAAATTTAAATTTTATTATTGTTCTCTACTGAAGTTTCATATGTATTGGTTTTGCATTCACTTTAATATGTGTCTAATTTTTTACAGTCGATTCATCTCGCCGCGAGTACCGTTTGGAAAGGGAAAAATGTTAGTTTACGTTTTGCAGATTATATACTAAACTTGATATATATATTCATTCTATTGTCTAATGTTTCTACATTTGAAGTCGTTTAAACGGGATGTTGCAGTCATCTGGCCGTTTAAATGATTTTAGCGCTAAGGTTACCAAGATAGTGTGCGTAAATTGTGAGTCTCCAATAATTATAATAAGTCATATTTGACGTGTACTTGTGTTTTGGTAGGTATTGCATATTTGTATACATCGCATCTTTAAGTTTGTAATTCATTTTCCGAATTATCCGCGAAATGGAAGAAGAATTTTATTCCTCCTCCAAATTTGCTTTGTTTCGTATGCATTTAAAAAAAGTGCCTTGCCAAATTCAGTAGCCGAGCACGCTTTGGCGAGGTTATTAGCTGGTGGCCACGATTATTAATTTATGCGTTTCTGGTAAAAAAGTAGATGATTGATTATGAAGCTGTCCAAACGAGGAACCATCAAAATGAATTCGGAGTTTTTTATTGTAATCCAGTTAATCGTAACGAGGCATTATAGTTTAAAAAATTGGAAATTGATTGGATTGTCCGAATTGATTGCCACACCACGGCCACCGATAAGGAAGCGATTGTTCTTCTGTTTATTGGACAGATAGGTATCTTTGCTGCCGTAGGGCGAACAGGTTCTAATGTGAAAACACATTCTACCAGCGGTCAGTTGCGTCATTGCAGTCGAATTGAGGCGTGGTTCATTTCCTGGGTCCTCAGACTCCTGTAATTGCATCGTGATAAGATTTGCGCAATTTGATAATGTTTTTACCTGTTTCATCTCGATCTAAAGTTTCAGCGAATTTTCAGACTTTAGTTGATTGACAGGAAAAACCTGTTATTTAATCTGTGCCTCTTACAGATTTTGAAATTTGGTCGTCTGGCAATAAATGCTGTATGATGGTCGTGTCGTTTTCACTGAGATTGGTCATAACAATAAAAAAAGAAATCTCTCAAATTTAAAATCCCCGTAGCCTCTAATTTCGAATGTCATTATTAATATTTTTAATTCTTATAAGTTAACTTGTCAATTAATTTATTAAAAAGAAATACTACTCCACAAAAGTTTTCTGTGGATAGTACTAATTATTTCATTTTAATAACGTATATCCACCAAGTGACGCCTTCAACCATCGATATCATTGCCAATTAATGTTCCGGAAACATTTAATTGAAATTTAATTGTGCACCAACCGGTATATCTTTATATTTTTGGTTCACTTTTGCTCTGCAAATTCTCTTTCGATATCTCCTCAAACGATTCTGGACCAAATAAAGAAGAAATAACTACAAAAATGAGATTTTTAAAATTACCATTTGTATAAAATTGAGTTTACTATTTCATATCGTTTTTATTCTAGCCAAATGAATCCAGTTTCTTTGCAACGTTTCGGTAGATATTAATTTTTACTTGAAAATAAGATATCTTTCATTATTATTAATAAAATTTTACTGACGATAAGTTGAGATCCTTGAGCCTTGAACTTGTTGTGAATTAAGAATATAACTCGTCCACTATGGCACCAAACATATTTTATATTTATGACAATATTCGAAGAAAGAATTCTAAATCATCCATTCAATGAAAATATCTTTCTGTCGATAATAAAAATATACTATTGCCCTTTCGAAGCCTTTCACAAAACTTGATTGGAATTATAAATTGAAAGCTTTAACCAATCTCCATATTCTTTAGTTTTTATTTCTTGCATAGTTTAAATTCTTTCGTTTAACCAGAAATTAATCTTTGAGTTTATGGGGTTACTCCCTAGATGTTGGAGTGTTTTGCTTACATCTTGAAAACATGTGATAAAGTAATGTATTTAATTACAGTCTGATTTATTCGGTTCATTAAGGTTCGTTCATTCATTTAGGTTTTATCTAATTGTCACGCGTAAATTGAGAAATTTGTGTTCAGTGAATGAATGATAACGAACTAAATATCGTATCTCAAACCAAAACATCGACTTTAGCACTGGTTAAATAATTAATATTTTAGAGTGGAGTTAAATTTGTTAGTGATAGATTTTATACTCGGGGAAGAGACTTTTATTAAATTTTTAGTTTTTATTACTCTGCTTTTTAAGTTGTTTCGGTTTCGTCAATATTCATTCCTGACAAATTGCGGTATTTTGCTTTTTTGAAAATTTCATAACTATTATTGTGCTGATATAGGATAAATTAAAGATAACATGCAAAAATAGGTGCAAATATAAAACTGTTTGGCGTAAATTAAAGTCTTACTTCGCCACTTTTTTATACTAGTTCATAAAGTAACCATTCATAAAATACATCTTTACGGTATCAAGTTTTAAGTTGGTCTAATATGAAAAAAAAGTCTTTCAGTAAAACACTATTTGAATGATATACATTTTATTTCGGTATCATATCCAATAAATAATTATAAATAAGTATTTTTCTATTTTGTAGTATTGCGCTTCTAAATAAGCTACGATGCAGACTATATATACAATAAAACTGTAAATAAATAAATCACTGAACGGTCCAATTGCGGGGAAACATTCAAATTAATGAATGATGGCTTTTCGAATGGTCGGGGCTGCAAACTCTACCGGTGTCGCGAACGCTTTAGCGATCGGATACGCAACGGGCGACGCGATCGTCTTGACAACGGGAGCAGCCGAGAAGGTGGGAATCCCTGCAGTAGCGACCTTTGCCACCAACGGACCGGTCACGGTAACCGGCTGGCCCACCCTAGTGATCCCCGGAGAAGTCACAGCTACCGGAGACCCGACCTTGGCTACCGCGGGAGCGGCTACCGTAGGCCCATCTCGGTGAACTACCGCGTTGAATCCGTTGACGGGGTCTGAGGTGTAGTCGACGGTGCGGCGGGTGCCGTCAGGTTCGACGAGGCTATACTGTCCCTGAACGATATCTCCGTTACGTGTCTCTGTCTGCGCCTTGTTGTCTCCCGTGACGGCGTCTTGGATGTCGTAGGAAAAGGTGTACTGCGGGTTGGAGTCGAAGTTAACGTCCACGGCCACTGCTTTTGCGGGTGCGGCGATGATCGGTGGGCCCACAATGGTCTTTGCGACCGGTGCGGCGTACGCGATGCGGGTCACTGTCGGGTCGATTCCCAGCGCTGGAGTTCCGATAATTCCTCCGTGAGCCACGGCCATTAAGGCAGCGACTATGGTGAGCTGTGGACATTAACGATTATGGAGTGATTTTGCCGCACTTCCTTTACCTCTTACCGCTTCCTCATTACCTTAAAGCTCCTCACCACGGAAGCCATTGTGCCACTGAGCTTGCTGTTAGATCTGCGTCCGGTTATGCCCGCCTATCCTTTATATAGCCCTATGAATGCATATACTTATGCAATGACTTATTCGGTGGAGTGTCATTACAGAAAGCGTCCCAAAAATACGATCGCCGAGTGTAAGTCGAGATTGCTCCGTTTCACTCCCGATCCGAAGTATTTTCGACGCCTTCTCATGGAGGTTATTGTGTCACTTGGAGCTCTGATTTCATGTTTTGTTCTATTTGTCTCTTTCTTTTTCTCTCGGGAGACTATTTGTCTGATATTTCATCTGGGGAACGATTACTGATGTATGTTTTTCGATGATTAAATGTTTTTAATGTTTTCGTTTTATGTTTTATTTAATCAGTTTAGGAAACAAAAAGAAGTCTCAGAAATCTCATTGACTCGAAACCGTATATTTTAATACTTTTTGATGACTTATTGTGAATGATAATTAGATTGTAAACACGAAAAACAACAGAAATCGCGGTTATGTCGATAAATCGGTTTCTATTTCTATTTTATTTCGCCCAAATGCTATAATTTTAGGTTTATTCATCGTGGAAATTTTCAGGCAAAAATTATTATTCACTTTACTGTGTTATTCTACAAAAGTTTGGTTTGCTCAAAATTACTCAGTTAATACTTATTTCTCTGATTCGTTAAAATAACGTGATACTTCAGCGTTTCTTGTTTCTCTACGATTCCACCGCTCATTTCGTAACTTACATTGGTTTATGCGATGGACTTACATGAGTGAAGTTATGAAACGCAGTTACGAAAATCTTTTGGTTGTATTTTAATCTTCGGCGTGGATTTCCACGATATCCGGCCAAAGCATATGATTACGTTGGTACTGCTAAACTCAATTATTTACTTTTCGTTTCCTTTATCGATTTAACCCTCGAGTACTCGCGTTTGGTCTAATCGACCCATGTGAATTTTAAAATTCAATAACTTTTTATTAGTGCTTTTTTACATCTTCTTTCTCGTAGTAGCTGAGTTTTAGAATGTTCTGAACCAGTCATGCATTTTTGCCAGGTCGGAAATGAAAGTTTAATTATTTAAACAAATTTATTTAGCGGTAGTGCCAGGTAGATGAAAGACCTTTACGTAAAATATTGCATTTTTGACCTTGTTTCCGCCTTAATAGTAGAGATGTTATATAAATTTCATATGATTAATAATTATCATTAGTATATTTAATCTTGAAGTGGCAAGATTTTATAATCAATATGGTGCAAATAGATTAAATGTTGTAGTTCCAAAAATTTTTAACAATCTGCCTGACTATATGCATGGGATAAAAAATATTTCTGAAGTAAAAATGAATATGAAACAACTAGTTAACAATAAATAGGTGAACACATTTATACATATGGAGCACCCCCTGATGAGCTAGAATTAGCTGAGGGGGATTTGAATGTACCAATACATTGTTTTATTTTATTTGGTTTTTTGTAACCCATTTATCGGCAGTTGCGGTATTGGATTATAATTTATCTACTTTGTAATACTTGATCTTCTTTTTATTTATGTAAATTTATGTCAATAAAAAATATGATCGAAAAAAAAATGTTACTTTATTTTTGAACAGTTTACTTTTTATACGCAATATTCCAAATTCATCAGCCATATACTCGGCATCAGGGATATCGAATTTTACTGAATATTAAAATTATTTGAAAATATTTATTTGATTTTATTTTAGTAACCAGGTTAACCATTTATTAATAAGACGTCATTACTAATTAATTAAAAATTTATTCACTACATTTTGAGACAATTTACCCCTTTGGAAGATGTCGGATCGATTCCACCCAACGCGAGTACTGAAGTGACGATTTGGGACGCGAGTACTCGAGGGTTAAAGTGTACTTTTACTCAAACATAACATCATATAGACCAAGAGATTTGATTTCGATTTTGTTATCTTGACTAAGAAAAATTTACGGCTTATAGCTAATAAATATTCTTTTTTGGAAAAAAGGCAGTAAGGGCATGGGAAGTGTTTCTAATCCGAAGAGGGATGTTTCCCTATTTTTACGCAGAACGCCCGTAGAAAGGAATAAACAAAGGATTTCCATGTTTTAATAATGCTAAAACATCGAAACGAATTGCGAATATAGGTCTCGTCGTGAGTTATAGCTGTATATATTGTAGAAAGCATTCGATGGTGGCAATAAAATTTTTCGTGGACAAAGGATTAATCAACAATATCGTTATTTCATATGATGAAAATCGATACGAGTGATACAGGAAAATTGGTAATGGAGGAATCCCCTTTGAAATGGAGAAATCTCCATATTGGAATGTAGATGAGCTTGGAATAGAAAAATATATACATTTTTTAATTCCACGTGAATATTTGCAAGAAAGGGAAGGGTGGAGTGAGAGAGAGAGAGAGAGTTGTTTCAAAGTAGAGTACGCGATCATTTAAAACACATCTCCCACTCCCCCGTAATGCGCCTCGGGCTTATAAATGACACTTCGAGTTTGAAGCATTGCATTTGCTTTTGTTATGCATTGGCGTAGGTGTAGTTTTTTGTGTTCTAAATGGTCCCTCATTTAGCAATCATTCTTTTTTCTGCTGTGCTACTGACTAATTTTCCCTCCATTTTAAAACTGAACTTTCCTTTTAAGGTTAGAAATCTCGAATTATCATGCTCTCATTTGGTCTTTGTCCTTCACCAAACGGTAGTTGGTGTGATTTTCATCTCCGCATATTCTACTGTGGTGGAAATTTAACTCCCCTTATTTTAATATTTTCGAACACCCTCATAGAAACATAATGATCTTTTATTAAGATAACTAATTGAGAAGTTAACCCTAGATCTACTAAGTAGATTTAGAGATTGTATGTATTGAAACAGTTTAATTACCGCTTGTAAGAGGTTTTCCCAGATATCTCCCTATAGGCTTTTCAATTTGATGAATGCATGTATTTCATTAATATCTTATTTCAAGACGCATTAAAAATCCCTCTGTAGTGTGTATTTTTACTTTTAAGATACATTTTCTGATTTTAATATACTTTAAACTTGTTACAATTTTAAGCCTCGAACACATCAATGTTTACCAATTCATCCATCAATAAGAAGTATCAATTGCTGATTCAGAAGCTCATGTGAATAGCTGAAGATAATATTGTTTCTTTACTACCATACGTCTTAGATATCCAGCTAAAAGTAGTTTACTAGCCCACAGTTTTCTGGTTTCCGTAGAATAGAAATTTAATTCTTTAATTAAGTGAATTATAACCTAAATTGAGTTCAAATAAAGCGACGATCGAGTCCAAAATAGTATTTAAAAATCTTAAAGATATATATCAATCTGTCTTTTTCCAACACATATTTGGAGATAACTCTTTCTTTAATAAAAAACATAAATTAGTAAAAAGTGTATTGCTGAGACCTGTCTAACGTTCGCCCTATTTTAGGAAACTTGCTAATCATAGATAGGATACTTCGAGACATATTAGTTCTTAAGAGACGAGAATTCAATTAATAATATCAGGATCTCTTTATCTTAGTCAATGTGTAATGTGATTAACATAAATCCCCTTATTGAATAGTTGATTACCGAAAATTATGTCGAGCTAAACACTATGGCCTATCTTATTATCGAAGTTGGTTCAGTGAAATGGGTTTTTCTAATTTGGAAGTGGGTGCTGATGGGTACGAGGTGAAAATACAAAACAAGATATTTAATGTAGTAACAGTTTATTGCGAGAATAAAATCAAAATATATGTGCGCATGTTTAGATGCATACAATAAATATGATGAGAAGAATAGTCTTGATTGGGAACTAGGAAGGATAGGAAACAAAGGTACGAAGTATACTGAATCTAACCGTGGTAGGCGTGGGCGGCGTAGACGGGGGCAGCGACCTTAGCGACGGCGGCCTTGACGACGGCACCCTCACGGTGGACGACGGCGTTGAATCCGTTGACGGGGTCAGCGGTGTATTCGACAACACGACGGGTGCCGTCGGGTTCGATCAGGTTGTACTGTCCGTGGACGACATCTCCGTCACGGGTCTCAGACTGTCCCTTGGAGTCTCCGGTGAGGGCGTCCTGGATGTCGTAGGAGTATGAGTAGTGAGGGTTGGGGTCGTAGTCGGTGTCGACGGCGACCTTAGCTACGGCAGGTGCAGCGTAAGCGAGGGGCCTGGCATAGGCACCGTGGGCGTAGGCGGGGGCGGCATATCGTGCCACTGCGGGTCCACCGAGGTATCCGGCGCTGGCGACGGCCACGAGGGCGGCGAGGACGAAAAGCTGTCAATACAAAAGAGATTCTGGTGTAAGCACTTACATTGGGAGAATATCCATCATGGTGTTCTTGTCGGCTTTGATTATTCTAGTCACGCTGGCACACTTATACTTCGAGGGTACATGATATCTCGGTACCCTATTATCTGTTAACTTAATTATTACATCCCGCAAGGGTTGTGGTAAAACTCGCGGAAAAGCCGACTATCCTCTGGTTCTCCGACTTTTCCTGTCGATACGGATAGGTGCACTCACCTTGAAGGCCATGTTGTGTTTGGAGTGCTCTTGAGAAGATCTCTGTTCCATTGCACAGAAACGTTTGCATTTATAGTCGCGTGCCCACCGCCTCCCCATTCCCTTCCTCACCCTTCTTTTGATAGTGCTGTAATGGGCGTCGCTCGACACGTGCTCCTACGGCCCACACTCTCCTGTCTTTTGCCTTTCCCCGCGAAATTCCTAATAGAACCACGCCTTTTATCTGCCACTACTTGTTCAAAATTTGACCCCACTTGGGCATTGACTTACTTTCCGTTAAACATAATTGATAGCACCTAAAATATTACTGCGAGTGAAGGAGTTGCGGGCGCATAATTGTTTCCTCAGTGGCTGCTTTTGATTCGTGGTCTTTTAAATTTTCTCGTTTTGGAAGAATTAAGTGATTTCGACTTGATGTGAGGCATATAATGCGCCTCGAAACGTAGTGCTATTAACTCTGGCGATATTATTTGTTCAAAGGAAATATAGGCTCAATTTGTTTGAGCATCAAAAATGCCTGCGCTGATCCTTATTTGATTAAAACTTTTTAAAAGTCTAGCCTTGAATAATTTTGATTTAAATCCTAAATTTCTTGTACCAATTCATCTTAAGTTTGTGAATTGACAAATTTCTCCATTTCATCAGTTTAAGATAAATAATTTGTCATAACAACCGCTATTTTATCATTGGTTTTGAATAAAAGAGTAATCGCATGTAAGTTATTCATTCAGGATGAATTTGGACCTAGTTTTATTGGTGAAAATGGCAAATGTATTTTTTTATGGTTTTGAATGATAAAAAATTTACAGAGTAGATTACAGTTTACCTATTAGATTAAATGTTATAGAGGCCGTTGTATGAAACCATCTGGTTTTATATTATTGTTATTTGGCTTCTTTTGAAGGCTAGTTAAAGTGAAATTTTGTATTGTTAAATAATTTTTAAAGAAGAAGTTACAAAGCACTCAGAGTTCCTTTTTTAAGGAATAAAAAAACACATTTTGAAGTAAATGCTTTATGGCAAATGCGATTCACGGTTGCAAATGAAAGTAAGAATCTTGTTGTTGCGCTGATCCGATTTCCAGTCTTGAAATGAATTCAGTTGCTATTAGCCTCTTTTCGATAGGCAAATGTAAATATGATTTCATTTCAACATCCTCTAAATATTTATGAACAGTTTTCTTTCTCATCGGATTCCTTAACACCTGCTTTCGTAAAAATCAGGACGACTATGAATTGTTCGATTGCATTTAATTGATATGTTTATGAGAGAGTGGCGTTGATGTGAGTTTAATATTTTACCTTTTTTTATGTAACTACCATTAATCGAAGAGTATACATTTCTGCATTATCTCTATTAGATAACGGTCATAAGATTTTAGTTTTAATAGTTGACTTGAATTGGAATATACATGAATATTGCAAAGAAAAGATCGAATGATTCATCCCTCTCTTTGTATGCCAATGAAATGTCATAAAAATCCATGTAATCCTTAGTGATCCCTTTCACAAATATATTATCTACTATTTTAGATAAATTCACTAGTCCGTAATGACTCAAAAAATTCAAATGTTGGTCATATGTAATAATTTGGATGTGCATGCATGATGTAATATTACTATAAGGGCATGAATCGTTTTTAAGCACTTGACCGAAAATCATTTCAGTTTTATTCCGGAAGTAATTTTCGGGAGTATTATTTGAAAATATGGTCTCACAGTTAGAAGAATTCGTTTCTCAAACGTTTGAGAACTCAAACAACTTTTACTTTGCGGAATATTTGGATGTTGAATGAGTGCTTGAATTGCACTTACCAGGTTTTCCCTATAAAGAAACATTCAGCTATGAAATACTTAATTATTGATGCTTCAATATTTTTAAACTCTCATAGCATTATTTTAATAAGATTAGGGGGAATATAGTGATAACATATAATTTTCCATCCAAAGAAAGGTGGTGGAGTTCCGAATCTGTGAGGGAAAAATCAAAGGAGCCCTCAATTCACCTAATTTCGACATTTCATGAGTGATTTAGTCATTTAATTTTTAATTCGAAATAGCCGAATTTTTTTCTCGTAATTTTCCTTTTAAATTTGCATTAAACACTTATTTTATTTTAACATGATTAATATAAATTGCAATTTTGCATTGCAAACTAGAATATCATTCTTTTATCTTTCTTAACTTTCCTTCTCATTCCTCTCTTAATACTTGCTATGAACGAATAGTATTCTCAGCAATACGTGTTATTTCTCATTTGACTTAGTAATGTGTGTCGTATGGCGTTTTAAATTAATATATTTATTAATCTGATGTCAATAACTCTCCTCAAGAGAGACGCGTTTAAGCTATTTAAAATAAATAATTTCATGCAATTTTCGATGATATCGAAAAATGGAATTTAGCAGTTTATTATAAAGTCAATGGATTTTTACATGTCGATACTTTTCACCGAAGGAGTCAGTCCTTCGAGTTCAGACGACTCGTTAATACTACTTTACTAATACTACCTTAAGAACATTTTAAGTACATCTTTATCATTTGCAGGCTTCATTACTTTTGCAGAATTAAGTAAAAGTGTTGGTTGAGACAAATACCCAAAAAAGGTAAATTTAATAAATACTCTGTTTTTGGTCGTGAAATATCGTTCTGGATTAGAAATCGTCGAAATTTGGACAAAATAGGTCATCGTTTTTTGGAATTTTAAGGCGACAACCTGTCCCCTCGAGTAATAAGGCTATTGCTTAAGCCGTATTCATACCTGTTACCACAAGAAAACATTAGGAATTTAGGCCAATTTGAGAGTTATGGTTAGAGAAAAAGTTAGCCTCTTTGCAGAGGAGGTAATTTCCCGTGATTGATTTGCTGTTATGATAACAGTGACAAACTTTTAACCATTTTCTTACCAGTGTTTCTTCATCAGACAATTTTCGCACATGAATTATTGGTATATATTCACGATCAAGAAGATGGTAAAAATCTAGATATTCGTCAGTGGGAGGAAATGGGAAAGGTATATTTAAAGTAAAATACGTTTTATGCTAGAATTAGGAGTAAATATAAGTTTCTTACTTCGAATTTCATGTGATCCGTACTTTATTATAAAAATTCGAGTATGCATTCTTTTTTACATTTGGCCAACATTTTATGTTTAAATTTTAACATGATTGATAATTTTAAAATATTCAGTGTGAATTAGTCTTGGATTTGGAAATGTATAATAATTAATAATTGCATACGTCATAATAATTTTCAATCAAGTTACGTCGTTTTTGAGGGGTACATCACTATTAATGACCGTAATTAGAATCACCCTTCTTGTTGTCTATCAGAGGTCTTATCTCCCTTTATTTCCTTGCTCATATAGATCCCAAATAAACATGACTATAAAATATTCAGCCCAAATCTCGGCTTGCACCTCATCCCTTTCATCATTAGCTTAGATACTTCAAGGGAATGAGGCAAAATGAGGAGTGCTTAGCCTCACTGAGCCAGAAACATGTGAATGGAAAAAGTCCACGGATATGCTGCACTACGATTCAGTTAAGAAGTATTTTCATAGAATTGCAAAATGAATGACCAATAAGAACCTTATTGATCAGCGTCTCTCATACCTCAGTCACTTAAATATTGTCATTGCCATGATTTAAGTTGAGACAAAAATGAATGAAGAATAGATTTTCTCTATTCTGTGCTAAAAGACAAAAGAAAGTTAATCCACTAATGAAGCTGTGATTTCCAAATAATATTCTCCATAATGATAATAGAAGAATGGATATACACAACATCAATTGTTTAAGGCACTATGTAGTGCCTGTTATACAATCCAGTGAAACATAATTGACGAGCATTTTTTCAACCCTTACCTGATATTGTCGAAACCTGGGTAGCAAAATAAATTATTCTAGTGGAACGGGTAAAATTGTTATCTTTTCACTTCTTAACGTATAAGAATGGATGTATTTCTGGGTATCTCTCTTGGTGGTGGAATTCGGTTGGTAGTTATTTTCCGGCAACACCCTGCGGTCGCGAGCAGACATACGGAAGACGTGGTTTTCTCCTCGGCCCATTTTAGGAGCCATATACCTAACTTGCTTTTCTGGCTGTGTCCCGAGGTCAAGGATGGAAAACCGGGACGATTTTTATTTCGAGAATAAAGCCGCAACTTATGCCTAGACAATTTCGTTATATAGTTATTTCGGAATACAAGACAGAAAAGATGTAGCGAGCTTGTGTCTACTTGTATATATGTGTCAAAAACCCCATTATAAAAATGTGTCCCTGTTGTCTGCCGAAGAATCCTGTTAAATAAAAATTTATTGCTTATCCTGTATTTACCATAACCCCGTGTTTACCATATTTACGGCATTGTAATTTGCTGTAGCTAATTTTTTTCTGTGCATTTAAAGTCGATGATTTAGTCCAATAATTTAAAATGCATACAATGAACTTAAGCGGGTAGAATGTAAGATGTTGTAGAAATTCATTAAAAGTGAATAGGAATATTGATATACTTTCATCTAATATATAAAATATTTTTGTTAATAAGCTCCTATCAAACCCCTTTGTGCAAAAAAGCTCTACATAAAATACTCAAATGCTTTCAGCAGCATCCAAAATCATTTATTTCCCTGTAAATGTTGCTATTGGCTGTCTGATTCACCAAATATCTTATTAAGAATTACTAATGCTCTTGCTGTGTATTGAAAATAATAAAGAGAATTTACAAAGTTCATTGTAAGCTAATCAATTTATAAACTATGATGAATGAAAAATTATGGATACCAGTTTTCTTTTGATAGTACAATCTAAAATAGTGATTGAAGTCGATACAAGCTATTAATTTGAGTATTTGCTGTGAGTTTCTGAATACTTGAAGGTAAACCATATGGTGAAGTTATAGCGGTCGTCATATTGAGGTCAAACAGTCAATTAAAATTATTTAAGCGGACCAGTAACTTTCTTTAATTATTATTAAATGAATTGAAACAATATTGGTATCAATAGTCCTACAGCAGCCTTTTTATAAGGTGAGATTGTTTTGGCGTCTCTGTATCAGTAAGATCAAGTTCATAAATTATTATTTCGGAAATAAGGGAAGTCCAAGTAATCATTATTTGCCAAGAATTCAGTATTCTTCATCTTTCAGAAATTAGAAGGATTTTAAGTCAACTTACCATTTGGTAAGTACGTAAGTCAAAATACCGGATTTGATGATGGAAAATTTGAGTGCTTACTCAAGGATTCATGCCACATGGCCAGCTTTAAGACAAATTGCCATTTCAGTCCTTTCACACAAAATTCTCTCTCTTTATATTTATTTCAAACATAATTATTCGTTCGTCCATCATAAACGGTATCAACGTTATTTGTACATAATTAATTATTTATTTGCTGTATACGCTGCAATTTGGTATGAATACAAGGTGGTAACGGTTGTGGGGGATATAGTGAAATAACAATACAATCAGTCCGACATTCACCCAAGGACGCGACGGTAACCCCTCCAAAAACTTCCCGTGGACAGTACACCTCCCGTGAAAATTACATTATTAATATACAATAAAAAAAAAATATGATACGAAATAAAGCCTGCAAGCTGTGATATCGAACTTTACATATATTTTTGATGGGAACTACTTGACTTACAATAGAGGGTAACAACCGATAACTAAGAGATACATGAAAAGTAGTGTTTTATCTCCACAGGGAAGAGATTTGAATAAACACCAATCTTGAATACTAGTTAATGTTTGGTTGCCCAATTTTAGGGTATCTCATCTTTCTCTTTCACTTCGCATATTGCTTATGACCGATTATTATGGTCCATTTTCTCATCATAGGGTATCTCATCATGATGAAAAGTAGCATATATGTCAATCCAATACATCTATTACCATATCTGTCAATAAAAAAAATCTGTGTGGTTTTTAGTAAGTAGCATATATGTCAATATGTAGAAAAGTAGCATATATGTCAATCCAATACATCTATTACTATATCTGTCAATTAAAAAAAATCTGTGTGGTTTTTTGGTTGATGATGTAGCAAATAGACACATAGACGGATTCATAAAAATGGCTCACTCTGTGTCACTTCTAATGACCCAATCAATCGTTATTTGAAAATTCCTTCAGTACGGACTCGGCTCGGAAAAATATGTATTAATATACATAGAAATAGACTACGGAGCTCCTCGATGGAAATTTGTCAAAATTTCGATCACCTCGTTTGAATCATTTCCACTAGTAGTTGAATGATTTAACTGAAGGGGATATTCTTTGTCGTAATTGATTTTAGAAGTAATCTTTCGTGCCGAGCATAATGCCACTTATAGAAAGCGTTGACTACTCTAATCCGAAGATATGAACCGAGAGATAATATGTACGGAGAGAGCGGTACTATTAAAGAGACTAGAATGTCGTCCACGGTGATTGGATTCCAGAGATTGAGTGGGTTAATGCATGACCAGTTGAGACTGCGCACCTCACAGGAGACTTGTCATCACAAGAAACTGTCCATTTGATTAAGATTTTCATTACCTAAGGAGACGCAAGAAATGATAGCATTATTATAAAATCTTATGTTTAAAATTGTCGTTTCCTTAATGTTTTAACCTTGAAAGATTTAATGAGAAGGGAAATTTAAAAACAAATGTGGAATTTTACATTGAAAAATATCGGTTCCTTAGGATATTCTTGCAGAATATGATAAATGAGGAAGGCATTTAATGTATTTTGTAAAGGATTAGTTAACTATCTATTAGGGTGGATGGGAAAAAACTAGAGCAGGTAGATAAATTTTCTTACTTAGGAAGTACTCTCTCTTGTGACGGAAGATGTAAAGATGAGATTCGTAGAAGAATAGCCTTGGCCTAGGAAGCCTTTATGGCGATATATAAGCAAAGGGATTAACAAAAGTCTTGAGAAAGGAATCAGGAAAATATTAGTGAAATCTCTGGTCTGGAGTGTGATGCTCTATGGGTACGAAACGTGGACTTTAAGAAAGGAAGAAATTAAACGTTAGGAGACTTTCGAGATGTGGGTATGGCGTGGAATTAGAAAAGTTAGTTTGGTTGATAAGAAAACAAACACGGAGGTGTTAGAGATGGTTGGGGAGGAGAGGGCTTTAATTGGCGTGATTAAGCATCGTCAGAAGAAATGGGTGGGTCAAATATTGAGGGGAGAGGGAGTAAGGTTGTAATTGAGGGTAGGATTCAGGGGAAAAACAGAGGGGAATACAGAGTCAAAAGATGTTGGATGACATAAGGGGTGGGGTTAAATATAAGGAAATGAAGGAGATGGCGATTGATAGGGATTTTTGATTGTGCATGAACTTAGCGAAAGGTCTAAAGAAAGAACTCATGAATGAATGAATGAATGAAAGAATTAATTATGTCATGAGTCGAGTGAAATGTGTGCATTTTATGTCGCGTAACGAAATTTTGAAGTATTCCTAATATCGCATAATAGGTAGCGGTTATTCTTGATTGAAAGAGGTATTATTTGGTAGTTTTATTCAATTTAAATAATTTATGACTCGTGGAAAAGGCGATTCTATTGAAATTATTAAGTGTCACACAGGTCATATAGATCCCAAGCGATTAGTTAATCATCTTATCTGGTCTTACATTCAGAAAGATTTGTTTTTGCAAACATCTTGTTTCCCAATTTCCTGAGTGAATCGTCTAATGTTTGAAACCCCCTCTTCTTCGACTTATCGTACGAACTCAGCGATTTCCTTTTGTTCGTGAAGTAGTCTTCCTTTCAAAAAAATCCTGAGAGTATACTTCTTACTATCTCTAATTTGTTTTGTATTGTAGCGGTGAAATTATATTTTTCTCAAAAAACTAAACCATTTCTACCCCAGCGATTTCTATAAGTAAAGCTTTCTTAGATACTTGTTAGATTTGGTCAGGCAAAGCTAATTTTCCAAGCAAAACTTCTTCGAAATTTATCTCAATGGGAGCGAATACTTTTTGTGCGTTGTAAACGAAATCAAGATGAGTGGAACAGGAAGTGATAGGAAATAAAATTAAAATTAAGTAAGGATTAAAATTTATTTACATAAATTATTACAAATATTGGTCTAAATTAACCGAGGTAAGATTTTCCGTAAGCGAGGGGGGCGGCGTAGTGGACGGGAGCGGCGACCTTAGCGACGAGGGGAGCGGCAACGGCGGCCTTGACGACGGCACCTTCACGGTGGACGACGGCGTTGAATCCGTTGACGGGGTCGGCGGTGTATTCGACGGTACGGCGGGTGCCGTCGGGTTCGGTGAGGCTGTAAGATCCCTGGACGACGTCTCCGTTGCGGCTCTCGTGCTGGTTCTTGGAGTCTCCGGTCAGAGCATCCTGGATGTCATAAGAGTAGGAGTACTGTGGGTTGGGGTCGTAGTCGGTGTCGACGGCGACCTTAGCGACGGCGGGGGCGGCAGCGTAGGCAAGAGGGCGTGCGGCGTAGGCAAGGGGGCGTGCGGCATAGGCGGGTGCGGCATAAGCCAGGGGAGCGCCGTGAGACACGACCTGAGGGGCGCCGAGCAAACCGGCGTTGGCGACGGCCACGAGGGCGGCGAGGACGACGAACTGTAACAAGAAGGAAGACCATTAGTTATTCGTTTCCCCTTCCACATTACCGAAAAAGATACAAATGCTTCGATTTTAAATAAGAGAATAATAGTCAATTTCTTTTTCTTTTTCGCGGTTTCCAAAATGTCTTTAAATTCTTAGATTTATCAAATTTCCACCAACATAGTCGGATTAAAGGCGTTCCACAATTTCTTTTTCAGAAAGAGTTTGCTAACGAGAAAAGTAAAATTAAGCGGCCAGATAAATCAATTTCGAAAATGTTTCGAAATGGGCGCGTAACTCCTTTCACCGAGTTTTACTTTCACGTTCACAGATGCTCGGATCGGTCTTTTGGAATGTGTTATGATATCACGTGATCCCGTATCCATCCAACGGTTATTCTCGATATCGGCGGAGGGCTTACCTTGAATGCCATGTTGATCTCCTTTGGATGTGAGGTGTCTGTCCGAACTGAGCCTATCCTTTATATACTCCACCTTCCTCACCCTCCATTTTGTTTCCTCCCCCTCTCGATCCGATCCCCTGCTCGTGTGAAGGAGCGACCCCTTCGTTTTTTCCTAACCCGTGTACTTTAAATGGGAGCGCATGCCTCCAGGGCATTCTTCTGCTCACTCCCATAGTAGCGTTTCGCCACTAAATTTCTACGGACCACGCCTCCTAACCACCACTTTCCTTCACTACGTTTTTTCTCCTTGCCGTATCATTTGATTTCCTGCAGCAGTGACTAGAGATGATTTTTAAGGGCCATGTATCGGTGTCGCACGGGGAAATTTATTTATGTCTCGCTTAAATACTGTTAGTGTATGATCACTTCAAGCTTTTGGCACTGCTTGTTGGTCATAGTGTGCTTGACTATATCGTGTTTATATAAGCGCTAAATAACTTGGCTACATTTTCTGACTTCCTCCATCTGCATTAAAAATGGTTCCCGTTTTGAATTATTAATCATTTTCCGTAATTGTTTCTATTTTCTGAAAATGTGTTTCAGTCTCTCCCTTTTCGTTTTTTGTTTAAACTATAGGTAATGTTTGTATTATATGGAAATGAAAACTCAGTTTAGTCATTGTTAATATGTTATTTTTCGCATTGAGCACCTTGCTTAATCCAAGGGAAATATTTTTCTGTTGTAGGCTACGTAATTAGGCAATAAATCCAAGTCACTCTTGTTTTTGAAAATCTTTGGCTCACAAGTTCTTATATTGCTATTTTAACAGTTCCTTCATTATTTTATTAGGAAAACCTTTAATACCTGTCGAAAATAGAACAGCAGAGATAGTGTCTATTCACATCATTTGTTAATACAGGAAGTGTTTCTGAAAATATTTAAGATTTCTATTTTTATGCCTATTTACTTTTCCTTGCGGCAACGAAGATTATCAATCTGTTTATGCTGCTTACTGAAATCCTTCTTGATTCATTTAGTAATTTCATAGTAAATTTCGTATAATTCTTCAAGTTCAGTGTTAAAATCATTGTCCTCATTGACTCAACGTAGGTTTTGTTTCGATTTAACTATTTTAGTTTGCGTTCAAGAGTGTTTAATCGATATTTTATGGATGAAGACAATTATTTGGTCTCTTACAGGAACTTAAAAGTTACTTTTGATTGGCCTCTCGAGTTGCTCATGAAAGTGAATTTCTTTATAATCGTTCGATTCTTATACAACCGAGGAATGTGTAATTTATTCGTCTGGTCGGTGACCCAAATTTTGGCTAGCCTCGATATCGAGAAATAGAGACTTTTTCCAGGTTTCGTGGTAATACTGACCTTGCGCTGCTTTATAGAGCTAAGCAATCTTTTATTTGTTTCTAAGGTGCGTTTTAATAATGCTCCTTTGCCTCTATTTCATTGTTGTCATAGCAACAACTAGAATAATAATATAGAGTATGATTAATAAGAATGAATGAAATGGATTTGTAAATTTAGGATGAGTTACCATTTAATGAGCTGTTAAGAATTTTCGCGTTTTTATTTTAAATATATTTATTTTATCATTACTTATTTAATATGTTTATTATTCTATTATTATTTCGATTATTTTATTCTCCTGTCTTTTGTATGCTTTTGAAAATTTTATTTTCTTTCTGAAATATTATTATATTATGAACTAAAGTCTTCTCAAGTATGTTGTTATAGAAAATGTATTAATAGCAACATTTGCCATTTAGTTAAATTTTTCGGATCATTAATTACCACGAAAATAGTGCCTATAATAGAATACAAGAAATATAAGAGACACCCTTTTCTGCGAATTCAGTTAATTATCCTAACTGGCTAATGGATTTTATATTCGGTAGCCAATGATAACAGAACTGACGTAATACGCCTCGTGTGGGTCGTCAGACACTGGCTGACCAGGGATACAATTCGTAATCGATTACGTAAATTGAGTATGTATGCCATGACTGCCGGAATTGAGCTGCTTTGGATATGACGAAAAATTTATTTTCCCTCAAGCACTGAAACCTGTCGCAACCTGTCATTCGGAAAATATTTCCTTTCTTTTTACGTCACATGGTTTCCTGGCGGTATATTACATCCATTTTAATAAACGTTCAAAAATCCGACTACCAGAAAATTTTGCGCAATAATGGTTCTTATAAATCGAAGGCCATTATGGAACATCGGCGTAATCTTAGTTTTTATCCATCGACTGTTTATGTGGCAGACATTTTTTAGCATGCATTCCAAGGATGTGAAGGACTTCGTTGGAAATATTTCTGGCAATACAATTCCATGCGGAAACAGAATATCGACTGCTAAAATCTTCAGAATGAACTAAAACGAAATATGGCACTGAAACCCATTCATCGTCATAGCATACAGCAAATATGGACTAATGAATTGCATATCCATGAAGCTTTATTCGTTATTGTTTTTACTGTGAAAATATATTGAGTTTGTGTTATTAAAGTAAACAAAGCTTTTAGTTGAATTTCTATGATAATATTTTTAATTTTTCAATTTTTGTATGAGCTACTTTAATGCACATGGTATCACCATTTGTATCAAATTTTCATACTCTTAATATAGGCCCCACAGAAAAGATGTTACGCCCGAAGAGTTCAGTCTAGTCCGAATACGTTTCACTTTCTTGCAGTTTTAAATCGACGGCTTAACCACCTCTCAGTTTAATGCTGTTTTACAAAAGGTTTGAAAATTTTAGTGGTGCTTGTATTAGAATTTTGTTAATGTTTCATTTCATTTTCTGTTTCTTTTATTTTAGGAACTGATTTTTTACTTTTCTATAAAATCTATTCACATGTCAATAAATACACTTATAGTATTTTAAAGAAGGGACTAAACATACGATTCAGTCACATTTTTGATTTTAAATTTCAATATTAACTTTTTCCATATTTTCTCAGTTTTTTATGTTTTCAGCTATTCAGTTGTAAATTCATTTTCTCCATCCCTATTTATATTCTCCATATATTTTCCACACCTACTGTATTCATTTTTTATTTATTTCACTTTTTTTAATTACATCTCACTGCCCCTAACCATTATTACCAAATAACGTGAATGGCAACATTGAATCCGTTTTGATAAATGTTAGGAATGAAATCTAATGGTTCTGTGCCGATGGATACATCCAAAACCCTTTCAAGGCGCTGATGCTGTGATGAGATGACTGGAGCTCTAGTAGTTTCTGGGACGATGCTTGATGATGACGCGGAAGGTTCTTAGGAGAACCAAATGAAATTTTAGTAAGATTTAGAATAGGTAAGCTGTTACTGGATCCATTGAAAAGAGAAATTGGATCATCATTTGACTACTCATTTGACAAATTTCAGGAGTTGTGTGATTCATAATCAGCTTCTTTTGTTTGCCTCGGAGTTATTGTAGTTACAGTCAGATGATGGTAAATTCATTGATCGTTGTTTGGTGAATTAAATTGTGATAGCTTCTTTTCCCCATTTGTTCTTAGTTAAAGAAATTATGTGGCTATATGTTCACTTTCATCACAGTGGCATTTAGATGGAGCTTTATATTTACTATTGCATTCTGAAACATCATGGTTTTGCCCATATTTGGAGCAATTTGGCTTCAAAAGGTGCTCGTGTTTGACAGGTACTGCTCTAAAATAAAGACATTTGAAGATGAAGATAAGGTGAGTGATAAACTGATTTCCAATATAATTACTCTGATGAAGATACGACTCTATCAATCGTGAGATAAATTGCTTAGCGGAATTTATGATTCAGGAAACCGGGAACGTCAGAGTGGCAGCATACTCGAGCATAGGTAGCGGAAATATGAGACTTGTTTGATACGCAAAAAATGGCGAAACTTATGCTGGTCTGATGGAATCACTTAAGCACACTGACTCCAAAAGCCATGAAACCCTAATAAGGCTTCCTTGGTTATACCAAAGGTGCCAATTTCATAAAGCTTCTTTTATTTGAAAACTTTCGTCCGTTACATAACACTCTTTAAGATAGGGTTGTCAAGTTTACCCTAAGTTTTATATCATTTCCTGATTATCAGCTCATATAATGAAAGATTTCATTGACCAGCGACGGCGGCCTTGTATACTTTTTGCTGAATCGGAGTATTATCAGCATGGTTCAGAAATTCAATGATTATCTTTAATCGATGTTAATTTGATGTGTAACCGGATGTAATACTACTCTATTCAGTATCTTCAGTTGTATAAGTATTCAATCGATCCACCAAAATATATAATAACCTGTTTTGGGGTGGCATTTCTAACCGTTTGGAAATATCCTTCTTAGTTCAACATTTTTAATTGATAATAAACCCGAATGTTCATGTAAATACATACAATTAGGGCTAATTAACTCAATGTATGACCTTTGTATATGTTACAAGGATAGATATGAGCTAAGGTGTTGATATGAGCTATTGTGTTGATCAATACGTGTGGATTAGATGACACATTTAGTCTACCATGACATATGATCATAGATTGACAGCAAGGAAAAATAGTTTACTTCTTAAACTTCATTTCAGAAGCTCATACTATTTTTGCCACCTTTGAGAGATAAATGAATTCTATGATATGGGCAGATTGGAGTAGTCTTTGTTGACTGTTTCCCGCAGCATTATTGACAACTAGCATCTTGTATTTACAACATAGTATATGAATTGCTCGAGTAAGAGCTGTATAGATGTGGATGTATTGCAGATAATTTTGCTGAAGTTAAGGAACCACTTCATGATTTTCCGTTGCTAAAAACTAAAAATCATGTAATTTTTTATAGTTGTCAGAATGAATAATTGTGATGGTTGTAGGTTATACAATGCACTGACAGCTGTTCTTTTGTGGGTTCCTCAAACATGAGTCCGATATAAAAGTGCAGTTGATCCGCTCATCTTTTGCTAATTCCGAAGGGCATATGTCCCTAACTTAAAATGGATTACTGCCCTAATAATTCGTAGTATTAATTCGCGGAAATGAACATTCGAGTTATTGAGAAATGTGTTTAACGTGGCTATCTTATCCAGAAATTCTTTGTAATCGAAATCAGAAGTCACAACTTACCGTCACCAGTGTCGCCAATGTTAAATCCGTACGACATTAGATGAGAAAATTGAGATCTTCTCTCCAGTGGTAATCATGCAGTAGCACAATTCAAAGAATATTCACCAATGAACACTCACCATTATCCGATGAAAATGAACTGATATCCTTGAACACATATCCGATATTCCTGGGTGATAAGGTCATGAGGATGAATTGAAAGCTAAGATTAGAGTTTAGATTTTTTTATTTTCTAAACGAAATAAATTATTTTCATCCGAAGATGATGGTTGCATTAGAAAATAATTTAGTGGATGAGGGTCTTGCCATAGGCAAGGGGAGCAGAGTAAGCCAGGGGGGCGGCGTGGGCAGCGTAGGCAACGGGGGCAGCGACGGCGGCCTTGTAGACGGGGGCGGCGACGGCGGCCTTAACGACAGCGGCCTCACGGTGGACGACGGCGTTGAATCCGTTGACGGGGTCGGCGGTGTAGTCGACGGTGCGGCGGGTGCCGTCGGGTTCGATCAGGCTGTAGGATCCCTGGACAACATCTCCGTTGCGGGTCTCAGTCTGTCCCTTGGAGTCTCCGGTGAGGGCGTCCTGGATGTCGTAGGAGTAGGAGTACTGGGGGTTGGGGTCGTAGTCGGTGTCGATGGCGTGGGCAACAGCGGGGGCAGCAACTACAGCCCTGGCGACGGGGGCAGCAGCATAGGCAACGGGGCGTGCGGCATAGGCAAGGGGGCGTGCGGCATAGGCGGGTGCGGCGTAGGCCAGGGGAGCGCCGTGAGACACGACCTGAGGGGCGCCGAGGAGTCCAGCGTTGGCTACGGCCACGAGGGCGGCGAGGACGACGAACTGTTGAAAAAAATGAAGGTTTAATCAATCAGTTACAGTACAGTTCGTAGTCGTAGCAATGATTTTCTCTAATTCTGAGAAGAACCTTGCCGTTCTTAATGGGATTCTATGTTGTTATTTTGGATTCAATTAGATGTAATGGAATGGAAATGAATTACAACAACATTTCTCTTAGAAGTCGCAACAAAATTTAGTGCAATAGTATCTTATGTAATGTTAATTATCTATTTGAAATTCTGGATATAGATGTTTGTTTGCACCCGTTATGTTAGAATTTGTTTTCAAACATCCGTTACATAATTTTAGATTTTGAGGTGAACGGCATTGTGCCAGTTTAGTGAATCCAAAGTGTCTCTTAGTGGCTGATATGTTTCGTCTGAACTCACCTTGAATGCCATGGTATGACTGGACGGATTGACTCTGTGCTTGGTCCCTCGAGCCCCTCGCTTATATATCTCTCTCCAAAGGGCTCCCCGCCCAAATCTCCCCATTGGGGGAGAGTGGTTGACCCATCCATTGAGCAACCTCCAGTTTCAATCACATGGCTCTCGACCTTCAAATTCACGCCGAAAAAAGAAACCCTTCTCGGTGCTTTTGGCATACATTTCTTTACTTCGGGAATAGTCAGTGAAACGACTGCGTTGGATCGAATTTGTAGAAAGAGTTGTTTCTTTCTACTTGTACTTCCTGTTGGCTTTGAAGTTGTAGCAATGGAGAAAATGGAAACGGAAGGTAACGCACAATTCACCATTTGTCATTGCTGTCTTTACTTCCCAGTATCTGTGATTTTTTCGTAGATGTTAAATCTTATATCACCGTCTGTCAGATTTAATTAGAATTTTGGCTCGTAAATACCCTGAAGTTTCTTCTCGCAGTTTGAATGTGAGGTACTTGTCGCACGCTTATACTAAATGTAAAGTTGATTTGAATTCCGTAAATTTTCTTGTGATTTTTTGCATTGAGACCTATGTGTAGTGGAATTAAGGGTAAAATTTGTCGTATATTTTCTCGATAATTTCAAAATGGAAGGATTTGTCTAGTAGATGCTTTTACGCCGTTCTCTTATTATTACTATTATTCGTAATTTAATTTACTTATGCTGTGTAGGAAAGGAATGAACTTTATTTTAATTACTGCAAATTCAGTGCATTATGATATACTCCAAAAGAGCTGAAAATACAATACACAGTATTCCCGACTATAAGTAAATGTAGGTTATTCTATAGAACAACTGTCTTTTACTTTATATTTTAGATATATTACGAGCATTATGCCTCGAATCTATGAAAATCAAAATTTAATCTAAAATCATCTAAATCATTAAATCCTCTATCATAAATACAACCCTGAAATCTACGTGCACATTTACATATCTAGATGTTCCGCTTTAATTATTTCATTGATTTTTTTAATCTTGATACGACTATGACATGAATTCGTTTTTAATTTTATCGACACACAGATAAATTAAATGGCAAAGGAAGGAAAAATAATGCACAAGTAACAGGAACTCCAAATTCATTATTAATTTATTTTTCAAACATATATTATCACATTTATCAGTTCTAACGAAAGATTAAGATCGGATGAAATCCTTTTCATCTCGAAACATGTAAATGAACTTCGTCCTTCTTGTTTATATGTATGAATGTAACCATGGTCGACAGTGGCTCCTATTGGTGACATTTGAAACTATATAAATGGGTCATGGATTTAATTTAAAGTCGACCCGCTGAAGTTAACTCATTAATGAATTTAATCAACTCTAATAATCCGTTGGACACTCAAATATTTGGAAAATTTTATTCCTTAACAAATGTACGCTCCAAGTGAGCTTATTCATTTCATTAAGTAGTTGAAAAGCAACGCTCTTGCATATTCATGCTTGGATATTTAGAGCATAAAGGTTTCGCTTAAGAAGTACTATTGTACTGAAAATGGCAGAGAAGAAATTTTTGAAGACGTAAAAAGTGAAACATCTTTAAAAGTCGTTTTTATTATAATCCTAAAATTATTGAGTGAATAATCTGCATCTACGGTGGAAACTTGTTTGGCAATTTGGAAGTTTTTCTGAAGCAGAGTATGACAAAATAGATATTCTTATGATATCCTACGTCCCTTATTTACCAATTTATTAGGAATTGGTGAGCAAAGAGCATGTTTTCTATGATATCTCTATAGGAAAAGGTTACGTAGCGTGGATTCCTTCTAATTAAATACAATTATATTTAAACGAAACAGACTCAGGTTTTACTTCCTGGTATTAATAAATACAAAACGGCTTCATGATAAAATTCTTTTACTGAACCACAATAAAAATTACAAACACGACAAGGTTTCGTAGCCAAGCTACAATCTTCAGATCACATAAACCATCAGTAACGACTTTTTTCACCCATATTCCCAAAAGCTTTCGGCTTTTCACGCTTTGGTCCATCGGCTGCTGAACGTGCCCCTCTCCGAGAACAACTACCAGAAGGAAGTGCTCATAATTAAACAGATTGCCTTCAGAAATGGTTTCAATCCTGAAATCTTCCATCGCCTCGAAGAAGAAAAGAAAAATAGCCCTCGACGATACTTTCAACGTGGACAGCCCCGTCGCAGGAAGTGGTGCTCCGTAAAATTCCTTGGCAGGGACTCTTATTCCGTGAAAGAATTTTTTTCAGAACATCATTCCTGCACATTTAAAACATGCCCAAAAGTGAAGGATTTGTTGGTTTCATTTAAAGACCCAATCAACCCATCCAACAAAAGTGGTGTGCACAGACTAAATTGTAATGATTGTGAAGGTTTTTATATTGGTAAAACTGCCAGGAGTTTTAACGAGAGACAGAAAGAACATTTTCGTGCCTTTAAAAATAAAAAACCAGATGTCTCCAATTTTAGCAAACATTTACTCCTTAACGGACATTATAGTGATTTTAACGTGACGTATTTACATTTTTGTGACCACAGTGCAGAATTGGACACATTGGAGACGTTAGAAATAGCCCGGAATTCCTCCAAAAATAATATCCTTAATGACTTTTCGTTTTCAAACCTTCATCCATTGTGCAAACCATCATCTCTTAACCTAACTCCCCCAAATTCCTGTTCTCTCTCTCCCCTGCAACTCCTACCTCCCAACTTACCTTTCCCTCCCCCCTTCTTCCCATTGGTTTACTATCAACCCCCCACTCTTCCCCTACCCTCGATGTTCCTATATAACGTTGTTTGTTTTTTCTCGTGTCACCTGAAGATGTAGCTTGGCTACGAAACCTGCTCGTTTTTGTAATTTTTATTGTGGTGTAGTAAAAGTATTTTTCACAGCGTGAAGCTGTTTTTTTTTGCAATAATATTTGCCTGTATTGAGGAAACACTGGTATTATCTTAAATCATAACCAGCCAATTACTGTGTTTACTCTTAACTAATGTTCGTACACACTAGTTAGTCGGATGTTTTCCAATCCCTGAATTATAGATACTTAGTTTTGCGCTTTGAATTTTTTATTTCATCTCAAATTTAAATAATATTACAAATATAATTCTGTACTTTCTTTGGGAATGTGATTCTCTGTATCATATCATAGATTAAGAGCAAGGAAAAATAGTTTACTTTTTAAAATTTCATTTCAGAAGCTCCTACTAAATTTTGCCACCTTTTAGAGATAAAGGAATTCTATGATATGGGCTGATTGGAGTAAAGTAGTCTTTGTGGACTGTTTTCCGCAGCATTATTGACAACTAGTATTTTGTATTTACAACATAGTATATGAATTGCTCGAGTAAGAGCTGTACAGATGTGGATGTATTGCAGATTATTTTGCTGAAGTTAAGGAACCACTTCATGATTTTCCGTTGCTAAAAACTAAAAATCTTGTAATTTTTTATAGTTGTCAGAATGCATAATTGTGATGGTTGTAGGTTATACAATGCACTGACAGCTGTTCTTTTGTGGGTTCCTCAAACATGAGTCCGATATATAAGTGCAGTTGATCCGCTCATCTTTTGTTGTACTAATTCCGAAGGGCATATGTCCCTAACTTTAATTATACCCTAATAATTCGATGTATTAACTCGCGGAAATGTCGAGTTATTGAGAAATGTGTTTAACGTGGCTATCTTATCCAGAAATTCTTTGTAATCGAAATCAGAATTTACAACTTACCGTCACCAGTGTCGCCAATGTTAAATCCGTACGACATTAGATGAGAAAATTGAGATCTTCTCTGCAGTGGTAATCATGCAGTAGCACAATTCAAAGAATATTCACCAATGAACACTCACCATTATCCGATGAAGATGAACTGATATCCTTGAACACATATCCGATATTCCTGGGTGATAAGGTCATGAGGATGAATTGAAAGCTAAGGTTAGAGTTTAGATTTTTTTATTTTCTAAACGAAATAAATTATTTTCATCCGAAGATGATGGTTGTATTAGAAAATAATTTAGTGGATGAGGGTCTTGCCATAGGCAAGGGGAGCAGAGTAAGCCAGGGGGGCGGCGTGGGCAGCGTAGGCAACGGGGGCAGCGACGGCGGCCTTGTAGACGGGGGCGGCGACGGCGGCCTTAACGACAGCGGCCTCACGGTGGACGACGGCGTTGAATCCGTTGACGGGGTCGGCGGTGTAGTCGACGGTGCGGCGGGTGCCGTCGGGTTCGATCAGGCTGTAGGATCCCTGGACAACATCTCCGTTGCGGGTCTCAGTCTGTCCCTTGGAGTCTCCGGTGAGGGCGTCCTGGATGTCGTAGGAGTAGGAGTACTGGGGGTTGGGGTCGTAGTCGGTGTCGATGGCGTGGGCAACAGCGGGGGCAGCAACTACAGCCCTGGCGACGGGGGCAGCAGCATAGGCAACGGGGCGTGCGGCATAGGCAAGGGGGCGTGCGGCATAGGCGGGTGCGGCGTAGGCCAGGGGAGCGCCGTGAGACACGACCTGAGGGGCGCCGAGGAGTCCAGCGTTGGCTACGGCCACGAGGGCGGTGAGGACGACGAACTGTTGAAAGAAGAAACGGTTTTATCAAACACTGAACAGTTGGTGGTAACAGTTAAGATTTTAGAGCAGCTGTGCACAATCGGAAGTTTTTTATTTGGATTTTATGAAGAAATATTACTTAAGCTGATTCTTTGTATTGGAATATTCTCCTAGAATATTGGTGCAGGAGCAGTACTTAATTTGTGAGAATACGATAGTTCCTTCGTTTGTAATTAAAAAATGTTCCTGAAGACCCATTGAGCCAGCATGTAATTTATAGTTAAACAAAAGTACTTCAGGTATTCCCTTTATATTGTTACAAATATATAAGAATAAATTGCTGTATTTTTTCTTATTGGAGTTTTTTAATGGAAGTAGTAAATTTAGAATTTGATTGCCAAACAATATTAAAAAAATGAAGAATTGACTATTTTCCTCTAATTAACTCTAAAACTAGGTATTCCTAAAGCTTTTCAATCGCTCTCTTCTTGCTGATTCAGTTTCAGGGTCGATGAAGTTATTCTATGCAATTGATTGAGATGAATGTACCCCGAGAGAACTGATGGACTTACCTTGAATGCCATTTTGCCTGGTGTCGGATTCAATGTGGTGCCAATTCTGGAGCGCCGCCTTATATACTCAGATTCGCAGCTCTCCTCCTTCGCCATTTGCCCCACACCTCTTATGTTGACCCATCCATGACGCAACTGGGTTGTCCACATGTTACGGCTGCCGACCTTCAAAGTTATTCGGTTTTGAAAGAATTAGGCCTCTCCTGTGCATTCGCCACGCCCAAGGAACATTTCGGGATTTAAGTATCGCAGCATTTCGTGGGAGGGAATTAAACCAGGTCAATTTTAATTTGAAATGACAGCGGCATGAAGTTTTGACATTTTTTCCTTAAATACTCCATTAAATCAATTATCGTGGCTTCATTTTTAGGCAATTGACCTAGGAAGATTATTATTTTCTGACATTTTTGTATAATCTTGCATTGTTTTTTATGCACATTATAGCTTTATATTTTTACGAACATCTATCTTATTTGCTTTCTCCAAAATGTGATCTACGGTTTGGACGATATACCGAATTTGGGGATGTTGATTGACACCCGTTCTAAAGTCCATTTCACTCATCTCAATTTCATTATATTTCACGACTTTAAGAGAGGTTGTATTACTGGTAGCATTGATATAATGCAGATGTAGTTTAAAAGACTCGTCAATTGATTTTGTTCCTTCAAGTAGTGACAGTTTCGATTGATATTGGCGATTTTCGTATTAATTTTTTGCACTCCGTTGTTTTAACTTTTTCGTAAAGTAGATTTTCTCCTCTTTAAAATGGGTTATTATCGGTTAAAATGGAAGAAGAAACATGATGTCGTGATTTCGGCCGATTAAGGACAATTTATTATAATTATAAAATATTATATTCGAATTAAGCATATGCTCGAGATAAACAGTTGTGCCACATTTCTTATACACTATTAAGTTATTTTGGTGATGACATTTTTAATGCTTGATAATGAAACACTCATTTGAAAAAATATGTTCTAAGTGATTTGGCAAAGAAAAAGTTTTTTCCATACAAATCGTCACCAATAGCAAAATGTGCCTTATTCATTTTTATTAGTTGTTTTTCTTAGATTTTTTTTTCTATTAAAATTGTTTATCTTCTTTAAATAGAAGTAAGAATAAGTGTACTATGTGGAAACAGAAGACGTTCATACATTTATATGGGGCCTTAATCTAAATCACGGATCGTGATTTTTTGTGTTTTCTATTCGTTGTACAATCAATAGAAATACGCAACGATCGAATTTCATCGGTCATTAAACCGAGCTGAAGAGCATGAGTACTTTACATCTAATCGTTACCTTGTGAAAATTTGAACATTTTAGGTGCTATCAATGAAGAAAGGTATGGTAGGTCCTTAATTCCTGTTGTAAGCACTAATATTTAATTGATGGATTGCGGATGGATAAAGTGACTTTAAACGAGTTCTATAGCTTAGGGATATTACTTAGGACGATTATTGTATCTATATTAAAGAAATTAATCGATTTAGGATGTATTTGACCTCTGCACGATTACTTTTGCCGTCGATTGTTCGGTTGTAGCCATGACCGAATTTCTTGTACCTCAATATCAATCTAAATTTCCTTCCTCGAGGACGTAGCTCTGTCGATTATGGGGTCAAATGGGTGGAGAAAAAACTTCTATGAAAAGCGGAAAGATGCTGAAGTGACTGATTAAATACAAATGTAAGATTGATATTTGAAAGTAAAAATCCTACATTATAACATATTTCTATGGAATTCGTATTAAATGATCGACTTGGCTGTAATTATGGAAGAAGATGAGCTTTTTCTAGGAAAAATATTCTCTATTGATTTATATTAATATCGATATTTTCTTTGCGATCAACTTTTTATACATACATATCCTATTTATTGATTTAATTTAATGAGTTCGCCTGCTGACCTCAAACTCTTTTAATTAAAGCAATAATTATTTCGACAATCAATACATCCAAAATACTACCAAGATAGTCTCAAACTCATATTATTTTAAATTCATTTTGAAATAATGATGGTTAAATTTTATTTACTAAATTAATACTTTAAACATATTAATTTGCCTGTTAATTAGTTTTATGCTCTTTTATCTTCGTGCCTAGAAAAAATAGGAGTGGAACCATCCTTCTCTTTCCATTATCCATTAACTGATCATGAATTTAGTTATTAAATAATGATATGAAGGTCCCCAATGGTCTCTCATATGAGCGGATGTACATAATTTATTTTTGGAAAATAATTTCTTTTCTTAGATATAAAAGTACCGAGCATATAGTTTTTTTCATTAAAGCTTTGTGATCGCATTTGAATAAGCATTCTATATCCCGAAACTTTTTATTGTCTTGACCTATACACGTGGCAATTAATTGTGATAATAAAATCACTGAATAAGGAGGTATTGAAAGATATTTTTATAAAGTGGCTTTTTAATTTTGTTCGAATACGGAGTGGATATAAGGATATTGTGGTTATGATTTGAAAATTAAGTCCCAAGTCAGCCAGTTTTTACTATTTCAATTTGGAAATCACGTTCCTTTTTTCTAAAGAAAGAGTCAATTATCTGTTGACTTTAGTTGATTCTGTGTACGTATTCACTTTATTTTACACGTTAATTACCAATTGATTGCTGCTCCCGCATTGGAACCATGCTTTTTCGTTTGTTACGTAATGAAATTATTATTACTATGGTAGAGTAAATATTCTGGCAGTTTTTGGTATATTCTGATGAAACTGATGGTTATGATTGAGTTGGGGATTTTTTGTGATTGAATGTTTGGAGCAAAACGTGTCTTTCACTTTAACTATCACTTTACATCGGGTATCTTATGGAACAGAGTAAGTTATTTGCACCACCCGGAAGTTTCGTCACCATTTCACGGTATTGCATGAGAAGAGAAAACTTTCAAGTGAATGAAAATCAGCATCAAGCATTTTTCGATATCTAAAACTGTTACCTTGCTATTTTAGAACATTCTGTGATAGAAATTTACCTAAACAATGTAGTTTATGAATTTAAATTACAAGATTTAATTAATATTTGACCTATTTTTTTGTGAATGCTTAACTTAGAAAATCGGATTCCTTTGAGACATGTTTCGACGTGTGATTTTTTAGATTATCAACCTGTGTACTACTCGATATCCATTACTGTTCTTCTAGTTTGACATTCTTTTAGATGATAACAAACTTTTGGTTTAAGATGCTGTCGACTTGATTCATAAATATGCTCTGGAAGGAATGTTGGAAAGTGTCATAATAAGTGTCGAAAATTAGTCTAAAATCATATACATGTACTAAGGTTCTGAAAATCAAAATAAAATACAAATTTTATTACTAAGGGCTTCTTTGGTTACATATTCTTCATCATCGTGGAAATTGGTTGCTCCATAAAAAATATCCAAATAAATAACGAAATGTCACGTTGGATAACCTATCGATATATTTCTATCGATTCCTGGTATCAGCATTAATCGTAATTTCATGGTACTAATTACAGCTCTCGTATTTCAGTTTTTGAAAGGTATTATTTCGCTGTATCTCAAGAGGAAAATGAAAAATATCATTCATTTCTAGAAAAGATAATCTAAATACAACTTCGCTATTTGGTATGGTTTTGTAGAACATAATACCACGATTTTTAGTCTAAATAATTCCTAAAGGAAATTCCTTGAGTTGTTGGTGGTGGAAGTGTAAAATAATGAAATAAATATAACTATATTTTGGAAAACCTCATGTTAATTCTAAAGCGCATGCAAATTAATGAGTAAAAGCTAAAGTATCTCTTAAACATGCTTTTGTCATAATTTCGATGTCTCGAAACGAATTAATGCCTTTCCCTAATCTTCCGCCAATCTCTTGATAATCTCTTTTGGCGTAGTGTTATTTATAGCGAGCATGACGATGGATATATTTGGGAAACATGTTGGCACATTTTAGGATATACTATATATTTAATGATATTATATATTTAATTTTGCTTAAATATTCTCTTTAAATTGTAAATTCAAAATGACATCGATTCACGTGGTTATTACAAAGCCGTTCTTTTAAACGGGTTAACGATGCAAATGGTCGCGCCACACCCGAATTATAAGTGAGAGGATCAGAATACTTGCGAAACTCAGAAACTTCAGCTATAAGATTTATCTTCATTTTTCTCCATTTTGTACGAGAATATCTTCAACAAATTGAAATGCATTGAAGATGTAAAGTTTTACTTCCGTTACGTACAAGTAAGTAAAAAATATTGCGTGTAAAGTACTGGTGTAACTCGGTACTTTCAAGGATATTTGCTATGAAGCCTCGATGATCCTAAAACTCGACCTATTAGAGCCCATATTCTTGCAATAGCTGCAGGTTTCTTTATAACACATTCCTTGTTAAAATGATATTGCTGGTTTCATTATCAATGGCCTCATGGCCACACGTACGTGAGTGTAAATTCGTGTAATGATATTTTAGACGGTAATAAAAATACAGAATTATTGCTCAGGTTGTTTAATGTGCGGACGGTGTGGAGATACTTTATGCAAGTTTACGTTCTGACGTGTTGCCAGCGATTGAATTCTATAATGCAAAAGATACGGTGGAATGCGTGCATTTCGGAGAGTAGGAATTGCAAAATTTGACCCTTCAAATGAATCAATTTTGTTTTCTTTTTCCTCGAAGCTATACTTTCGAGATGAAACTCATAGTTGTACGTTGGACAGCTGTCAACGAGTGAGGATAAAGAGAACGATGCCATAACTGTTTAAAAGCTATTCGATGTAATTTATACAACCGCACTTTTAACAGTTTTTGTCTTGACCTTTACTTCTGAAGTAAATTTATTTTTCCTGGCTTCAAAGACAGCCACCCGAGAAGTATTATCATTCAATGCTTATTCTGAAGTTGATTTTTTAAATTTACGTGAACACCTTCTTAACAGAAACTGTTTTGAAAATATTGTCAGTCGATGATATAGGAACTTTTATTTTCCTAAGTTAATACGAAAATAATAAAAAAAATTGTTTTGCTCTAAGGAATCTTTTTATTCTTTAAACAAAATAAATAGTTCTCATCCTAAGATGACAGTCACTTAAGAAGAAAATTTAGTGGATGAGGGTTTTGCCGTAGGCAAGGGGAGAAGAGTAGGCAAGGGGGGCGGCGTGGACAGCAGCGACGGGGGCAGCATAGGCCCTGGCGATGGCGGGGGCGGCGTAGGTCCTAGCGTAGGCGGGTGCGGCGTAGGCCCTGGCGTAGGGAGCGGCGTAAGCAGCGGCGATGGGGGCGGCGTAAGCCCTGGCGACGGGGGCGGCAGCGTAGGCAACGGGGGCAGCGACGGCGGCCTTGAGGACAGGGGCGGCGACGGCGGCCTTAACGACGGCGGCTTCCTTGTGGACGACGGCGTTGAATCCGTTGACGGGGTCGGCGGTGTAGTCGACGGTGCGGCGGGTGCCGTCGGGTTCGATCAGGCTGTAGGATCCCTGGACAACATCTCCGTTGCGGGTCTCAGTCTGTCCCTTGGAGTCTCCGGTGAGGGCGTCCTGGATGTCGTAGGAGTAGGAGTACTGGGGGTTTGGGTCGTAGTCGGTGTCGATGGCGTGGGCAACAGCTGGGGCAGCAACTACAGCCCTGGCGACGGGGGCGGCGTAGGCAAGAGGAGCAGCATGGGCGACGGCGGGGGCAGCGACTACGGTCCTGGCGACGGGGGCAGCATAGGCAAGGGGAGCTTGGGCATAGGCGGGTGCTGCGTATCTGGCCACGGTGGGGGCCAGGACTGCGGGGGCAGAGTTGTACCCGGCGCGGGCAACGGCCACGAGGGCAGCGAAGACGACAAACTGTTGGAAAGAATGAACGTTTAATCAATCAGTTACAGTACAGTTCGTAGTCGTAACATGGATTTTCTCTAATTCTGTGAAGAATCTTGCAGATCTTAATGGGATTCTATGTTATTGTTTTGTATTAAATTGCATGAAATGGAATGGAAATAAATTACAACAACATTTCTCTTAGAAGTCGCAACAAAATTTAGTGCAAAACTATCTTGTTTAATGTTAACTGTCTATTTGAAATTCTGGATATAGATGTTTGTTTGCACCCCTTGTGCTAGAACTTGTTTTCAAACATCTCTCGAAAATTTTAAATTTTGAGGTAAACGGCATTGTGCCAGTTTACTGAATGCAAAGTGTCCCTTAGTGGCTGAGATGTTTCGTCTGAACTCACCTTGAATGCCATGGTGTGACTGGACGGATTGACTCTGTGCTTGGTCCCTCGAGCACCTCGCTTATATATCTCTCTCCAAAGGGCTCTCCGCCCAAATCTCCCCATTGGGGGAGAGCGGTTGACCCATCCGTTGAGCAACCTCCATTTCCAATCACATGGCTCTCGACCTTCAAATTCACGCCGAAAAAAGAAACCCTTCTCGGTGCTTTTGGCATACATTTCTTTCCTTCGGGAATAGTCAGTGAAACGACTGCGTTGGATCGAATTTGTAGAAAGAGTTGTTTCTTTCTACTTGTATTTCCTGTTGGCTTTGAAGTTGTAGCAGTGGAGAAAATGGTTTCCCCTTTTATGAATATTTTCTCTCTCTCTGTGATTTAACTGAAATAAGGTAATAGTTGCAGTAAATAGTCATGTCATAGAGATTTATTTCTATTTGGTTATTTAACGGAAGAAAACGCACGAATTACCATATGTCATAGCTGTCTTTACTTCCCAGTATCTGTGATTTTTTCGTAGAAGTTAAATCTTATATCACCGTCCGTCAGATTTAATTAGAATTTTGGCTCGTAAATACCCTGAAGTTTTTTCTTGCAGTTTGAATGTGAGGTATTTGTCGCACGCTTATACTAAATGTAAAGTTGATTTGAATTCCGTAAATTTTCTTGTGATTTTTCGCAGTGAGACCTATGTGTAGGAGAATAAAAGGTAAAATTTGTTGTATATTTTCTCGATAATTTCAAAATGGAAGGATTTGTCTAGTAGAATATTGTACGCCGTTCTATTATTATTATTATTAGTAATTTAATTTACTTATGCTGTGTAGGAAAGGAATGAACTTTATATTAATTACTGCAAATTCAATGCATTATGGTATACTTAAAATGAGCTGAAAATACCGCAGTATTCCCTACTATAAGTCATTGAAGGTAATTCCATAGAACAACTGTCTTTTAATTTATATTTTGGATATATTACGAGCATTTTGCCTCGAATCTATGAAAATCAAAATTTACCCATCTAAATCATTAAATTCACTTTCATAAATACGACCATGAAATCTACGTACACATTTAGATATCTATATGTTTCGCATTAATTATTTAATTGATATTTTAATCTTGATTCGACTATGATATGAATTCGTTTTTAATTTTATCTATAGACAGATAAATTAAATGACAAAAGAAGAAAAAATAATGCACAAATAACAGGAACTCCTAATTCATTATTAATTTATTTCTCAAGCATTTATTATGACATTTATCAGTTCTAAGGAATGATTAAGATCGGATGAAATCCTTTTCATCTCGAAATATGTAAATGAATTTCGTCCTTCTTGTTTATATTCATGAATGTAACCATGGTCGATAGTGGCTCCTATCGGTGACATTTGAAACTATATAAATGGGTCATGGATTTAATTAAAAGTCGACCCCCTGAAGTAAACTCATTAATGAAATTAATCAACCCTAATAATCCGTTGGACACTCAAACATTTGGAATATTTTATTCCAAAACAAATGCACGCGCTAAGTGACCTTATGCATTCGATTAAGTAGTTGAAAGGCAACACTCTTGAACATGCATGCTTAGATATATAGAGCATAAAGGTTTCGCTTAAGAAGCACTATTGTACATAAAATGGCATAAAAGAAATTTTTGAAGTCGTAAAAAGTGAAACATCTTTAAAAGTTGTTTTTATTATTATCCTAAAATTATTGATTTAATAATCTGCATCTACGGTGGAAACTTGTTTGGCCATTTGGAAGTTTTTCTGATGTACAGATTTCTGAGTATGTCATAATAGATATTCTTATGATATCCCACGTCCCTTATTTACCAATATATAAGGAAGTGGTGAACAAAGTGCTTGTCCTCTATTATATCTCTGCAGGGAAAGGTTACGTAGCGTGGATTCCTTCTAATTAAATACAGTTATATTTGCCTGTATTGAATAAACAATGGTATTATCTTAAATCATAACCAGCCAATTACTGTGTTTAATCTTAACTTATGCTCGTACACACTAGTTAGTGGGATGTTTTCCAATTCCTGAATTATAGATTATTAGTTTTGCGCTTTGAATTTTTATTTTATCTCAAATTTAAAAGAAATATTACAAATATAATTCAGTACTTTCTTTGGGAATGTGATTCTCGGTATCACAGTTTTGTATGACTTTTCATTATTCCTTACTTTTATTTGCTACTTTTTTACTTTCTCTTAAATATCGTTAAAGAAAACAGAAATACGTATGGCTTAAATTTATTTCAGTAACGGAGATGTAATTTTGAAGACGAGCTTAAGTGTTCGTAAATTCTCATAGAACTTTGTTTACTTTTTCGTTTTTATTCAGTTTTATCCGATCTTAAATAAGCTGTAACTAGAATCATGTTACAGTTACTTTAACTTAGTTACTTACTTTAAGTTAGTTAATTATTACAGTTACAGATAATAGAAAATTTTTGGATTTAGTTCTCCGGGATTATTTCAGTGATTCGTTATTTGTAGGCTACCTATCATCCAATATTTTAAATTTAAGAAATTTAGAATCATATCAGAAAACTGTGACTCGAATCCCAAAGTCTTAATTAATAGTAATAGTAATTTATAGGAAAATGATGAAAGAATCGGCATGCAGACAATTTTGAAGAAATAAGGTTTGTAAATTGCATCTGTGTACTACATAATTCAATATGAAAAATCCATAAGATGATCTTTAATAGCTATCGATTTACAGAAAGTTTTTCGTGGATACTTCTCCTCCAGGAGATACGATCACTCGGTCAGAGATGGCGTTCATGGTTCATACTTTCTCTGTGCATGTAGAACAGGGAAAGTATTGTGATCGGAAAAAAATCGATATTATTTTTGTGCGAGTACATTTCGATTGGAATTTTCTTTTGAAGATGGTTGACAAATATCGTGAAAGCGTGTGTCTTCCGGAGAAATAGGCTTCCTTGAGATTTAAGTGGAGAAATTACGGAAATAAGATTTAAATAATAGTGGTAAACCACACATATCTTTTTCGGCGGATATTTTATATTTTTAGATTATTTATCAACAATCGGCATTATAATTTTGAGCTTTTGGTGAACAGTTCAGTCAGTTTTTAAAAGCTTCTCAAAGCCGTTTCTGCGCAGACTTTATGGTAATGAATGGTTTTTTAATTTTTTTTTTAATTTATCAGTCTCATGGATATTTGCTTTTACTCAAAAAAGATCATTTAACGAAGTATTATTACTATTTTATAATTATAAGTAAACGATTTTATTGGATTTCGTTATTGATAATTCATTTTCACCGCAAAATTTTCCTGGGAAATGAATACTTTGTATTCAGGTGTTTATTTTAAAGGATTTTAAAAATTATAATTAAAGTAATAATTTAAAAATGTATTTATTCGTTCCCTAGAACAGAAATTTCATACCTTAAAGAAACAAACAAATCTCTTTCTTTACTCGAATATTTATAATTAAGGTGAAATTTTCATCGAAATACTTCCTATAAATTATACCATTACATTTTATAAAATTCTTACAGATTGAAAATTCCGTGATTTTATTATGAGTTAGTCTGTGTTAGAGGAGAATCGATGAATTCGGTAGAACTAAAGGGTCGCCATAATTTTATTCGAAACCTTTGCTAATCTTTTTCTCGAAAATCCAGTCCTTAGCCATCTGAACAGGTTTGACGAGCCCCACTCCTCCGCGTGTTGTGCCTTAGAGTAGTAAAAATGTCCCTCGAAATAAAGAGCAAAACTAGAGGGTTTTCCTGGGCCCAATAATATTATATGAAATATAGGAAGATTCAAAGGATCTAATGAACATGAGGAAATTGGCAGTATAGTTTAATCGAAATTTTCGACAAATTTGGGTGCATTCAAAAAGTCTTTTAACCGACATATTTTCATTCATTTTCTATAAATATGCATACACCTTAAAAAGTTTGAAAGTATATTTCCCTATGATTTAGTAAACGTGTTAGCATAAACTTGAAAATTTACATAAAAAATGCATACTTATGTGTGCAGCATCCCTTTAGTTGAGAGCCCCGTTGCCTTGCTTCCTTGGCCTTGCTTCAAGGGTCAGCGTGCTTCGGGCAGAGTCAGGTACTGCTAAAACGTTCACGATATAAGAATTAGTTTGTGAGAAGTATTGGAGAAATTACTGCCTTATAGTGATGATATTTTGTGGAAATGTAGCTGAAGTTTACTGGTCAACGAGATGTGAAACTCAATGGATTAAGTTCGATATTATTTTATTTCCGCGTTTATTCCGATTTCTATGTGGTTTTTACATGTTATGGAATGTAAATATTGGCAGGAATTAAATAATAGCAAACTCTACTTAAAAAGTAACATATCTCGTTGAACAGTAAACCTCGTCTACATTAAAATAAATTCAACATCATAAGATAAATGTCTTATTAACGTAAGATGTAAAAGAAAAGAATCCTATTACAAAGTATTTCATTTTGTCGTGTGTGTGGACGTGTGGTCTTAGGCTAGTTATTAAATATTGAAAAGTAAATTTTTCAGCGTACTTCGAATGTTTAAATAATTCGCCCTTCTCCTATAAAGGCTTTTTTCCTTGTGTTTTTTTTTACTTTCTTGTCATCGATCGACCATCGTATAAGCCGTGTAATTGATGTTCATTTTCTTAGGTTCACTTCCACATCTTTGCGTACTGCGACGATTTGGAAGCTGATTGCCCGTGGCTGATTTTTCATAAACATACTTTGGAGTTAGAAAAAAGCCTCTTTTTCTTCTTTATTCCTTGAGATTTCGTTACTAAATATACGTCAAAATTTGCCAAATAATTCTTGAGAAAAGGCAAGCTTTACGACTATGAAGCACATTGACAGATTTTTGGATATTTGTATTTGTAGGGATGGAAAGATAGAAGGGTAGAAAGTTTCTGAAATGAGTGTGACAATTTTGAGTATCTCCATACATTGTGTTCTATGGGATAGTTAATATCATTGACTTCAATGTGTGTTATTCTTTATAAGAACAAATATGATGGTATACTTGGGTCATTACTGATGTAAATGAAATGGGAATGTAATAAATCTTCTACGGGGTTAACATTAGCTATCTTAAGGAATAAAATATTCACCGAGATTCCTTATTTTCTGCTAATCTAACCTCTAACGCTCATGAAGATAACCTTCGAATTATTGTAGATGCATTTCGTTTGTTTTGAATTTTGGGCTTTTTTAAAGCGGGCATAATCATTGACGATATTTTTTGCGATGTCTCTTTCCTTGTATACGTGGGCAACCTAATGGTGGTTTGGAAGCCTTATGGTATAACACCGGATATTGGAAATAAATTAGACTACTATTAGGGTTTTCTTGACTAAAGTTTATTTTTAATCTAAATCGACGCCTGGGCACTTATTCAATACTTTTTAATTGCCTTAATCGATTTTCTGAGAGTTTTTTTTATTATTTTTCGAATAGTTTTCAAGCTTAGAGTCAAAATATTCGCAGTCTTTCATGATATTCTTTGTTATAAATGGCATTGCGTTTTTGTAGTCTATGTTAAATTTATCTCTTTATGAAAATTCCTTTTGGGCACATTGTTTTCTTCCTTCGCCTATCACAGTTAGCTAACTTTCTCTAAGGATGTTCTCTGATTGTATTACACAATTAAGATGAAAGTATCAATATCATCCTATGATTAGGCTCGATACTCCTTGGGTTGATTGTTTGGTTAATTTAACATTTATTCATCCTATAAACATTAACTATGAGATGGTTTCAAGGAAACATTTTGGGAAAATGAAGAAGTTTGGCGTAGAAAATTCACCATCAGTAGAGCCATTATGAATAGCAGTGAGCTTCACCTAAAGTGTTTTTGTGTTCTTTTTTCGGAAACTCTCTGTCAACATTTACCTTGGCTCGGCTTCGAAAACAAAATTGGAATCTTTATGAAAGTATCATTCCGAAAATGCAAATAAAAATCAATAAAATTTGCTTCTTCCATAGTAGGTCCACAAGTACCTAATATGGATAAGAGAGGAGAAAAATTAAGTAAAGAACTATTTAAATTACTTAAATAATATTTATTTTCTTATATACATTTCCATCATACGATGAAAAGGCAGTGAGTACTGGTTTAGTGGATGAGGGTTTTGCCGTAGGCAAGGGGAGAAGAGTAGGCAAGGGGGGCGGCGTGGACAGCAGCGACGGGGGCAGCGTAGGCCCTGGCGATGGCGGGGGCGGCGTAGGTCCTAGCGTAGGCGGGTGCGGCGTAGGCCCTGGCGTAGGGAGCGGCGTAAGCAGCGGCGATGGGGGCGGCGTAAGCCCTGGCGACGGGGGCGGCAGCGTAGGCAACGGGGGCAGCGACGGCGGCCTTGTAGACGGGGGCGGCGACGGCGGCCTTAACGACGGCGGCTTCCTTGTGGACGACGGCGTTGAATCCGTTGACGGGGTCGGCGGTGTAGTCGACGGTGCGGCGGGTGCCGTCGGGTTCGATCAGGCTGTAGGATCCCTGGACAACATCTCCGTTGCGGGTCTCAGTCTGTCCCTTGGAGTCTCCGGTGAGGGCGTCCTGGATGTCGTAGGAGTAGGAGTACTGGGGGTTTGGGTCGTAGTCGGTGTCGATGGCGTGGGCAACAGCGGGGGCAGCAACTACAGCCCTGGCGACGGGGGCAGCAGCATAGGCAACGGGGCGTGCGGCATAGGCGGGTGCGGCGTAGGCCAGGGGAGCGCCGTGAGACACGACCTGAGGGGCGCCGAGGAGTCCAGCGTTGGCTACGGCCACGAGGGCGGCGAGGACGACGAACTGTTGAAAGAAGAAACGGTTATATCAATCATTGAACAGCTGGTGGTCACATTTAAGATTTTACAGCAGCTGTGCACAATGACGGTGGGGAGTGGATTTGTGGGCACTATTTTCGAGGAATTTTTGACTACGAACAGATGTTTGGCACTTTCGTTTAAAGTTTAAGGAATGATTAAAGAATCTATATCCTGAATTCCCTTGTCCGTTTTCAAAAATTTTTAAGATGGTAAGGAAAAGTCGTTAGCGTAAGTCGATATGCTGGTTTTGATAAATACCCTTGCTCTGGTTTTGGCGACTGAATGTATTATTTATATGTTAGGCAATTCACGGTTACTAGAAGCTACTGCTACTATCGGCGATATGGATGACATATGATTGTATTTTTATATTTTAATTACGTTACGATTTGTATCATGATTGCATAATAAATTAGAATTACTATAGAAGATTATTTAGAATAGTGAACCTAATAATTAGCTTTCGTTTTACTTTACTTACTATTTTGTTGTTTCGCTGCTAAAAATAATGATTTAGAATATATGTTGAGTATGATTGTGGATTTTTAGACTTTTCACTACAAAATGTTTTCGTTTTGAAATGAAGAATGTTCGCAGCTGAATTACAGGGAATGAATTTATGAATGTAATACCATGCGTTTGTTTTTTTTATCAGATCAGGTGAAACTGTTACCATTATATTTATAAGCAGTATTTTAATAGTCACATAACTCCATTGAATTGAATATCAAGATCTACTTTGTTTTTTACGGAAATGTGATTTTTTCCTAGTTATTTCAATTTTTTGAACTGGATTTGTTTGTGTTCCGAATAATGTTTTTCAATTAATCCATTTAGATTTAGTATGATATTTGTAAACTATTTTAGAATTTACCGAATGATCTATCAAATCCGTGTTTAGACCTTTACTTGATTCCGGTTATCGAAATTTTGGTTCAACTATCAGAAAACACAAATTTTGCTCCGTTCATATTTCACCGTATTATCCTAGGTCAGGACTACTACAGCACTAGGGCGCTTTTCGGACGCTGTACTCACCTTGAATGCCATTGTACCTTTGGGTTGTTGGTAAGTGTGCTGAAAATATCCGACGGCCGCCTTTTATACGTTGGTCCGTGTTCCCTCTCCTCCACATGTGATGACCAGTCCGTGGCGCAACCCAATGCCTGCTCCACCCCTTTTGCAACGCCAGCGCCGAATTTCTTTATCCCACTTATCTGGATCGGAAATTGTGGAACACATTTTTTCTATCTCAACATTATATATCGGTGCTTTATTTAACATTCAAATTCTTTCTTAGGCAATTATTATCTTAAAACAATTTGATGAATTCACCCTCGCCTTATAAATATTGATTATGCATAAATGTGTTAATTCATCATACCATTAAGTTTATCTTATATCTTACTCGGTAAGTAATTAACATAAATGTATTAACAGAAAAATAACAAATGTATTGTATTTCAAAATACCGGAGATTTGGTCTCGGCCTTCACTCGGTAGTTTTCCTTGTTAACGAGAAAAGTAGACAAGATTTTTTATTTTATTTAATAAACCACAAAAAATTATACGCAAACACAGGGTCAGGTTTCGATGCGTTGTATCATCATCGGCTGATGTATGTTGTATGCATTGTAAATGAATGACTGTATTGTATTTGGATGCGTAACTTTTTTGGTCGAGAAGCAGTTTAGGGACAACAATTTATTCATTAATTACACTGTGCTAAGTTTATGAACGTTAAATTCTTTAGAATTCATTATTATTTGAATGTTGATGCACTTAATTTTGATTGCCATCATATTTAGCATCAATATATTTAATGAAGGAAAGTGTTTACAAAGATTGACTAATGCAAAAAATTAAATTCTAATCTCATTTCTTTTCTGTCTCTCTGATGTTTTTTTCAATTGAAATTTTTCTAGAAAGGAAAATTTGATTCTCAATAACAATATTCTTGTGAAAGTATTCTCAGATCACAACTATTTGAAAATATGTTTAACAGTCCTCTATGTGTTTAGACCAAATTTGATAGGAGTTGAATTTTTATGACGGTATCTATTTACGTTTGATTATTCAGTTTTAATAAGTATATTTAAACACATTTATTTATTTTTCGTCACCACCTTCATCGGTATTTCGACGTATCCTACTCTCGTAATGATCTTATGCTTAGATATCTATAAGAGGATATGTTCGTATATATTGGTCCTTTATGGTTCGCATGTATACGCTTCCTTTCAGCTCAAGATGCTCATTCAACACTTTCCCAGGAAATTATGCTGAATTAATATAGGTTTCTTATTTAGTTTAAGTTCTGTAACTAATGCTTCCGAAGATTCAGCGCAGTTAGAAATTATCTCCAGAGAACATATACTACAAACGCCCTAACGGAAAAAGCCGTTTCTGTTCCCTGAAACGTTAAAGTCGAAATGAGCGAAATACCTCGAATACAAAGAATAATATCCAAAATATATATTGGAATAATTTATAATAATTCATTTTATCAGGTGCGCATCATTAATAAATAATTGTTTGGTAACGGATTGTGCGCTCGCGATATTTTAGTAAAGGGATAGTTTTCCAACAAAGAAAGTTGAATTATATGAATCGTTCTTATTTCTGTTGTGAAATATGTTTTCCGATTTGAAATTGGAAAAATTTGAATGAAATTATTGAAACCTTTCTGATATTCTGCGGCTGTAAACGAACACTCCCATCTGATGACCTAGAAGATTTTGAGTCCAAGCGCTTGAATTTTCCCATGGGAATAAACAGAGATATTGGTCCTTAAATCATTAACAGTAGGCATAAATAAAGCCTTATGAAGAAAATGCAATTTTGAGAGATTTCAGCGTTAACCTTTACGATACAGATATCTCACTAACAGACACGGGGCCTTTTGTTACTCTTTATCAATTCGATTTTTCAAATTTTCCGCTACATTTCTTTGTTTCGATTCAAATGAAGATAAATATTAGGGAGAGAATAGGAAACTATTATAGAAGATCAACGAATTATCTATAAAAAAATGAGGTTTTAGTACTGTAATGATTATGATTATGCGATTTTCGCTAACTGTATAATGTTTAATGAAATTCAAGTAAATAATGTTTGGTATTTTGCTCAAACTCGTAGCTTAAAGTTGTCTGATTAATGTTTATAAAAATATAGGTAATGCAGTAGGTATTGGGTGGGCCATCTGTCGGTCTCTTTTAGATTATGTCGTTAAAGAAAATTATTATTAAATATAATGCTGTTGGTATTCTATTTATTGTATTTTAAAAATATTTTACTATATATCATAAATTTATTTATAAATTATTATTGAATATAATCAATAAAAAAAATAAAAAAGAAACGTCTAAATGGCCCACCCTATATATATTTATGTATGGTATTCTATTAATAAAGACGAATAATTCAATCTAAATGAAGTTCCAAGATGCTTGACTGAGGCTTTTTCTAAATTTCTGTTAGTTGATGCCGAGCCAATTTTATTAATATGAATATGATGGAATTCTCGTCTAAATAACAATTACAAGATGTGTCTTCTTACTCAGTTTTATTGCTGGAAAGCGAAAAATTCTCACTTCTTATGTTGATTTCATAGTTATAATTGCCAATATTTTCCTTCTTGACTATAACCATGATCGATTTTTTTTCGAAATTTCTCCCATAACAATCTATCTACGAGTCAGAAATTTATGAAATTATTCTTCAGCTAAAATTCACGCCTTCGAGTTTAAATGTTCTATATTAATACGATATTACTTATGTTTAACACCTTAAATTAACTTCCGCAATGTTTTAGTAGAGTTAACTAATTGTAAATTAATTTAATTAACTATTGTATGCACTATATAAAAAAATCTCTGTCTACATATACACCCTGCAAGCCGCCCATTAGCGTTTGTCATGGTTTGAAAACATTTCAAGGTAGACACTTCTTTTGTTAGCCTCTCAGGGAATCAGTTTGAAAAACGGCTCACCTTGGCATCCCTCTCTCTTTTATGTAGCTTCCATTGGCGGATCGGTCGAAGCCGGAAGAATATCGCACAATACCTATTACGTCTTCCTTTTGTGTACTTTCTCTGAATTTAGCAACCCTATAAAACTACTAATTTCTTTTCTTTCAAGAATTCCCAACCTGCGTCGGTGAGTATCATCGTAACGCTATTTTATCTCAGCATTTTGTAACGAACGCATTAAATTGCGCTGTTTCTTCTCTAACTTGCTTGTTTCATTCTCGTTATTCCATATATTAGCCGCGGACCCTCAATGAGCACTAATTAAATAAGTTGCATCGCTCTTTTTATCGCACTTATCGACGGTGAATTTTACACAGGTTTTTCTCTACCACAGATTTATTTTTAAAGTTTTTTCACGTAAACATACTTGCAAATGTTATAGCCCGAAGACCGACTGGATCCTCATTCTCTCTACCATTCACTGACAAGAGCTAGAAGAGCGGATATATGCTTATTAGGCGAAATAAGGAGTGAGGTAGTTTGTCCTACTACTGTCAGAATGTTATAAAAGGGAAAATTTCCCACCTAAGTTTATATTATCGAAAATTAATATCGTTTTAAACTCCGATAAATCTTTCCTATTGAATGAAAAATTTAAATCTCTGGCCATTTCTATATTTTTCTGTTAACTATTGTGTATTTCCTCAAAAAATTAATTTCTAAGATTGGATATCCTTATAAATCGCTAATGCGCATTGATTTGAAGTCATTCAAGTACGACCTTAAGACATCCCCGGAGTATTTGGTAAAACGAGCAAAATGAATTCGCGAAAGTTAATTTCAAAGACACATTTCAACCTACCAGTTTAACTCCTCAGGAGGTCATTAACTCGTCATAATATATTTCGGTGTCATGCGAATGGTTTCCTTTCGAAACTCTGATGCAAGGCTCCTTATTCTTTGCATGTATTCGAGATAAATTGTGTAAAACATTGACGAGAAGCTATAAGTAGCTAGTACTATGAAAATTCGGAGATATCCTTGCATGACTGGTTGGTAATCTTATACGTGGGATCTTGGTGTAGGAAGTGCTCCATATGAGTTTCGTAAGATATTCCTTTTTAGTTCATTCGCGTTTATTCGGCTCTCAGTAGCTTTTTGATTACTTAGCAATTATAGTGAATGTGTTTTTAGTTTTTCACATATTGTGCTCATAATAAGAATTGGCCCAAGTTGGCTGAGTTCTGTGATTCATATTTGATGGTCATAATTTCTTAACATTCAGCAAATAAAATAAACCAGTTAAAATTGAGTAAATCTTCCTTTTTATATTGTTACTGTCCTGTTTATCATATATGATTGTTAATACCTTATAGTACAATTTTATTCATAATTTTAAACTCCAATATCTCTCAGTTCTCTAAAATATCTATCTTTACATCGAAGCTCGTTTTTTGTGGTATTCTTGTTGCTGGGAATTAATGGGCTCAAATTTGAGGGTTTTGCTTTTGATTTCATTCAAAAAGGTAAATATTCCCAAAGAAAAACGGACTTGAAAAAAGTCAAACGGGGCCGTTTTCCTTGGGATTTTTCGTGGGTGCACGCCCTTATGTGCAAAATACCTTTAACCCTTTCCTTGATAAATATTATTTAAATTGTTTTTACGTAGAATATTTCGCATATCGAATAAGTAAAGCAAAAATCACATCTTGCAATTTTTGTTTCAGTATTTATATTATAGGCATAACTTAAATTTCAATTATGGATGAAACCTATTAAAGATATTATAATTCACAAGATTAAGATTTTTAGTTTCATTTCAATTCTGATTTTCTATTCATCTACAATATTTACATTTATGAAATAAATGTAAATATTGTAGATGTAAGTTCAATCTTAAGTTTGTTCAATTGTAAGTTCAAGTAAGTTAGTTTAAGTTCAATTGTAAGTTCAATCTTAATTCTGCTATTATTGAGTTATGCGTTTACACTCTAAACAGTTCTATTATTTTCCTGGAATTTGTTAATTTTCCTCCAGGTTAGGTGTATCGCTTTTGAATGTAGGTGTTTCAGTCAGACAAATATTTAAAAGTCAATCGAATTGAAGAATTAAATATTCTAGCTGGAATTTACTAACTAAATGCCTTTAGCATTTCAAACGAAATCAACAATTTAGGTAAACAAAATGACTGTGGCTGTTAAAATTAAAAGTTTGAGAATAAAGCTGGAAAACGAAATTTTTAGAATTATTCGCATTCCCTGTAAAAGAATTAAATTCCTAGCAAATTCATTCTTTTGATGTTCATGTTATGCGTAAATTGAAGTTCTCACACTCGTGATCCAAATTTATTCCACTAGTCTATCATGGATGTTACTACCATAAATGCAACAGGATATCCATTATTTATTATTTGTTATAAATGGCAAATATTGAAATTCATATTGCCTTTAAAGTATTTGGAGTCTATGACAGAGATCAGTCACGAAGGAGGAATGGTTTACACTTTTCGTTTAGATTTTTTCTCAACTAACGACTATATAATTGTCTCCATCAGTCGCTGGAGATATCGCTGTATTCGCATTTTATGTTTAATAAGGTTGGTGAATGCTTGAGGAATTGTAATTAAAAGCAAATGTATCTGCTGCTGTGGATATTTATTGTTAGTTACAAATAAATAATTTCCGCCTGATGACGAAAACGTTATAAGAAGGTCATTTTAGCGGAGTAAAGCCCTGTAGGCAAGAGGGGCGTTGTAGGCCAAAGGAGCGGCAATGGTCCTGGCAGCAATGGGTGCGGCAGCAACAGGAGCTGCATAGGCGACTGGAGCAGCAACGGCCGCCTTGACGAGAGGAGCGGCAACAGCGGCAGGGATATCCTTTTGGACAACAGCGTTGAATCCGTTGATGGGGTCAGCGGTGTAGTCGACGATGCGGCGAGTGCCGTCGGGTTCGATCAGACTGTACTGGCCTTGGACGAAGTCTCCGTTGCGGGTCTCATATTGTCCCTTGGAGTCTCCGGTGAGGGCATCCTGAACGCCATAAGAGTAGGTGTACTGAGGGTTGGGGTCGTATTCGGGGTCGACGGCGACGGCCCTGGCGAGAGCGGGGGCAGCTACAACAGTCCTGGCGAGGGGAGCGGCATAGGCGACGGGGGCGGCGTAGGCGGCGGGGGCGGCGTAGGCGACGGGCGCAACAGGTGCAAGAGCTGCACGGGCGACGGCCAGGAGGGCGGCGAAAGCGACGAACTGACCAAGAAAGAAACAGAGCAAATTAGATTATTATTCGCATTTAGGAGAAAATATAAAACGGAAGATCACTAGAAAAATCCAAGATGTCACTTCCTCCTTTTGTTAGATTGAAGTCAAGCACAGAATCTCACGACTACGAAATAGGCGCGTATCTTAAACAGTCCTTATCCATTTTTCCTCTAAGACTTGGATTCACGTTGATGATTGTCCTCTGTTTGAAATTAGACTCTTTAAATTAAATTAAATTCGTTCTACATAGCTGTTAGAACAGAAAGAAATCTGCAAAGGTTCAGCAATGTTGATTTAAATCGGCGTTATTATTTCCTGTCACTTGGTCTTTTGCTGAGACTCTATTCTCAGTTTTATGTAAATATTTTCCATTCAACACATTGAAAAGAAACACTGCGTTTTTCACTCGCGGCTATGGTATCCTGTGGTGTTCACTTTTTTCTTTAGTGTCTGCAGGACATGACACTCCAACTATATATAGTTACTAGATCCTCGTCAAAATCGTAGTTTTATAGTCTCCAACAGGAGAAGTAGCAGAAGGAGAAGAGCCCTCAATTGAAGGATCCCCTGCAGGGCCCGGAGATCGGTTTACTCACCTTGATTGCCATGTTATCGGTGAACTGATGTGTTCTGTGCTCAACCTCTCGCTTTCGTGTCCTTTTATACTCTGCTCTGGCACCCTCTTCTGATAATGATGCAATGTACTTCTTTATTCGGTGTCCTCCTCCAAATCTTCTTCTCCGCCCATTTGCGACACGCTGCTGTCGAAGCTTCACCAACTTGTGACGAAATACTTGGCATTAGGTGATGTATGAAAAGTTAGCCATTTCCGTGAAAATTTTGTGTTATTTTGTTTATGGATATGGTTAAATGCCCCATACTGCTTATTGAAAGCGTGCGGTAATTCTGCCTTTTCCCCCTATAATTATTTCTGATCTTCATGTGACACGTTAGAGACTATGTATTCTCCTTTCAACTACAATCAGCCTCTTTCTTACTGTATGAGTATATCATCCGAGGGAAATTTTACTTTATCTCACTATCATATGCGTATTTATTTAATCTATTCCAAGGTATTTATGGCGGATCTATGTGATAAATTCGAGCTAGTGCCAGTTGTAATTTTATTGAACGCATTTTCTAAAGAATAATCTGGTTTTTGTACCTCCTTTGTATCTCCTTTAAAAGAGATAGATAAGAAAAATAATTGGGCGATGAGAGATTATCCATTCCTTCCAGTGTTTTCTTCGCGTGCATTTATTAGTAACAGCCATTATAGCATATTCCTCTGATTTTGTTGTTATTTGCATTGTTTTATTAAGGTTAGTGCAATCATTAATCAAACGATAAATGTAATTTGTCAAGATTTAGGATTCTTTTTTCTTGTTAGTGTTTATTTTCTGTGAACAGTGGATGTGATTTGAATGGATAAAAATTGATTGAATATCATTTTCAGTCTTTTTATGAATTCATGTGGCAGGATTTTATATACTAATCCTTATAGGTATTCTGGAACTACCTAATAAATTCATTCCGCTCTACATTGCAGGTTTTAAGTGGTTCAAATGTTTGTTTAGTTTGAAATGATTTTTTTTTTAGATTTCGTGCCACTTTTCATATACTTTTGTTTCGTCTTTTTAACTATCAATATGATTTTACGTGGAATTGACTGTGTATTTTGCAATTCAACTTTTTCCATCGCAAAATATAAAACGTAATTATACTCTTGGGAACCAATAATTCATTTGCACCTTTATTACAGAGCCTGGAAAACCATGAAACTCAAATAACTGTCAAGTCTGATGATGTCAAGCGCATATTCAATTATGACGTATATCACGAAATGGAACAGGAATATTTCTGAAAATTTGGAATGCAGTAACAATCGGTGAGGAAATTTCAACTTAAAACATGCAATTCGAGCGAAGCTGAACTGATTAGGTATAGTTAAAATTGTAATCTAATAATATGGGAGATTTCCTTTAGTATATAATTATAATTTAGCGTTTGAAATTTAATTTCAGTATAAATGCGTGTATTATTGGTATGAATATTGATATAAATTGACATTATTGACTTAAGCTTTCCTTTCTAAATGAACGCAATCACAAGCGTTAGGAATTATTCGTGTGTATACTCAATATACATTCAATGAGTACCTTTGAGAGATGTTCATTGAGGTTCGGTAGAGATACTTTTATTAATAAAAAAGAAATATTTCTCCTTTTTCGTATGAGTTTTCATAATATCAACAGTTCATGCGATATTTTGCTGATGATTTATGCCAAAACTTCCAGGAATAACTTAATTTTTCTTTTTTTCCTAATATCCACGCTATAAGTCATGGAATATCTCTGCTATAATTTACGTTTTGTTTGATATTAAACTGTATTTAATGCTGCATATTGCAATGTATTCTCGTTGCAGTAATTTTGACGCAATTCAAAAATGTATTCGCCCAATTTTTGAGCACGCCTATCCTTTTTAAATATCTTTTTAAATCCCTCTTAAAATTAGAGAATAGATTCTTTATTGAAAATAGATTAGCCTTGAAAATGAATTTTTTACTCTGTAATTCTTGAAGTCCAATGTTTAAGAATGAATTTATCTCTTTAGCGTGATATGCCTATTTATTATTTATTTCCACGGAGGAATAGAATTTAAACTATTCAGAATTGATAAAATCACATTCTTAGCTTATTTATAGTGGGCATATAGTTCATAAAATGATATAATGTCGAAGGCTGATTCGTTCCGACTTTAAGACACGAGAAGGGTAACGCAATGTCTTCCAACTATTGCGAAGAGTTGACCAAAGAGTTACTTTCACTTGTCTGAAACGGGAGTTGGCAACCTTACTCTTTAGAAAGAAAGTAACTTCGAGTAGTTTTCGTAACTTATTATTCATGGATTGTTACATAATTTATGCTACTGTGCTTTTATTTAAACATCTGCGGTTGCTGACGCCCACTTTTGCCCAAGCTACTCCGCACTAAGACCTATGTAACGTCTGTTGTAGTGGTAATATTCTGCGGTATGAAAACGGTCTGTCGTCCTTCCAGAGAGGAGAGCCCCATACCATATGTTTCACATTGAAATCAAGAGCAAGTATTTATGCCATGTAAGAACCGGAAATACGTAACCGACGAGTACAATATTTTCAACTACGATTGTCCATTTCTTCCTTGCTCTGAAGAGCTTTCCTTCCTTTTCCCCTTTACCTCCCCATTATCGTTCATTTTCTTAATTTCCTTATTTTCTCCTTAAAATTTTCGGAAGAGGTCCAGTCTTAGAAGAAAAATGTCTCACAATCAGTGGGAAAATAGCCGCGAAATTATTTACTCTGGGATGTGACATTTTTTATTACCGGAAGGCTTCATAAGGAGAAATACAGTTTATGCAGCTTTACTGACAGCAATAAAAAAAATCACGCTAGTAAGGAATTCTTTCCCAATCTTGTTTATTGCTTCAGGTGCAAATAAAATGTAAATTTGTCAGCATAGATACACAAAGCGATAAATTCGTTTTCCCCCGATCAATTTCCACACACATGGTCTCAAGTGTCCACTGGTTCGCTATGCTAGGCACTTTTTAAACTATAAAACTAAATATTAAGATATGTTTATATTCTCCTCTGCTAGAAGATAGAACAGAATGTAGATTGTGATGAAAGAGATTTATTAATTGACCTGATCTGCGGGATAACGCTGTTCCGAATACCTTTAGGGACTAATTTATTTTGTATATCACAGCAAATAATATGGGTCAAGTTGAGATAGGAACCGAATGGAGGAAATTGGTATAAGGCTATTAGATATCTTCAGGCCATTAAATAAATTTTGATTAAGAAATGCTCTGAATTGATTCTGGGTGAGATTGGTAACTCAGAAATTTTTTCGGAAAGCATGCGTTCATTATGATCGACATGAATTTTTTCGACATGCATGTATATTCTGTATTCGGCAAAGAATACTAGTAATATTAATTTGCATTTTAGAAGAGTTGCTAAGATTAATCTTTACTTAAGTAAATGATAGATTTAGAGCCAATTATTATTGTAGTTCTTCTGCGGAAGATAGGAATTATTTCGTTCTTGGCGTCAAAATAAAGTGTATTAATTTATATTTCTGTTTTAATATGATACTTTATGTCTGATATTGTTAAAGAGAACCTGAGCAGTAGTGAAAAAGAGAACCTTAAAACATGGAATTTATAAATTATCTGTTCTTACTCAACGAGTAAAAATTATTTGTAACCGATAGAATGTACATTCCTGGCCAAAATTAACGCAGCACCTCCCGAGCGATCCTTACTAGTGCTGCGTTAATTTTGGCCAGGACTGTACCTATGAAGTAAAATTGATTTAAGTCAAATAACAGATCGAAAAATAAGAACAAAGTTGAAGTGATTGATATCTCAGAGAAAATGAAGAAAATCCGAAATGAGTTATGATGTATAAATCAGAATCATCAATTTAGCATGTAGATGAAATTACGAAGAGACCATAAATAGATATTTATATAAAGGCCACTCGTTTGCTTCACAGATTTTGTTTATCTTAAATATCCTTGGAGATATCTCCCGGAGGGTTGAAAAGTAAAAAAAAAAATTATAATTATTGAAGCGATAAAATAAAAAATAAGTATCCTTCAAAAACACTAAAATAAGTATCCTTAATAGAAACTTAAATGCTGTTATTAACCAAGTCTATCTTTTTCTGGTTAAGTAATCTCTTTTACTATGATGATTTACATTAAAGCGGGTTATCTTTACCGGATTCCCATTTTCAACGGGGTGTATCGCGTTTTGATCGAAGTTCAATTAGGAGGAATGATATCATAAATAATTTAAATTTCAAAAATACAGAGAGGATATGTATTTTGAATAATTATCTTAGAAATAGTCAGTTACTTTCCATATAAATATACTTGTAAAGCAATTTCTTATTATGCGTAAAGGGCATGTGTACCAGTGGTGAGAGATGGATGTACCACGGTAATTAAGTGATTGTGAGCTCCTTTTGCAAATTGTAGGAAAATTATTTTTAATTAAATATAAAAAGATCTGCTAAAGCGCTACATTTGACGTATTTATTGGTGTAAAAAAATATACAGAACTTATCGGAGATATTTAAATAAAATTAAAAATATAGAGCACATCTCAGGGATGTCATTAGGAGATAACTAGGAGGAAATACACAATCACTTTTCTAATAGAAAAATGTAACATATATAACGGATTAGATGGAGTTGTCCTCCAGTTGAATACATAGTAAGGTATCTTTCGTCTAATCTTATACCTGATTTTACGAAAAACTAAACCAGACTTAAATCTCTACCATATCTTCACATAAGTGTATGTAAAAATAAAATGAGAAGCTGTTTAAGGTACGAAAATAATATTTATTTTCTTAATAAATACATTCCATCAAGTGATGAAAATTGGATTTATAATTTATTTAGTGGATGAGGGTCTTGCCATAGGCAAGGGGGGAAGAGTAAGCCAGGGGGGCGTGGGCGTAGGCGGGTGCGGCGTATGCCCTGGCGTAGGGAGCGGCGTAAGCAGCGGCGATGGGGGCGGCGTAAGCCCTGGCGACGGGGGCGGCAGCGTAGGCAACGGGGGCAGCGACGGCGGTCCTGTAGACGGGGGCGGCGACGGCGGCCTTAACGACGGCGGCTTCCTTGTGGACGACGGCGTTGAATCCGTTGACGGGGTCGGCGGTGTAGTCGACGGTGCGGCGGGTGCCGTCGGGTTCGATCAGGCTGTAGGATCCCTGGACAACATCTCCGTTGCGGGTCTCAGTCTGTCCCTTGGAGTCTCCGGTGAGGGCGTCCTGGATGTCGTAGGAGTAGGAGTACTGGGGGTTTGGGTCGTAGTCGGTGTCGATGGCGTGGGCAACAGCGGGGGCAGCAACTACAGCCCTGGCGACGGGGGCAGCAGCATAGGCAAGGGGGCGTGCGGCATAGGCGGGTGCGGCGTAGGCCAGGGGAGCGCCGTGAGACACGACCTGAGGGGCGCTGAGGAATCCAGCGTTGGCTACGGCCACGAGGGCGGCGAGGACGACGAACTGTTGAAAAAATCGATTGATTAGTTAAACAACCTAAAGACAAAATGAGAATAATCTCGTCATATTATGGCGAGCGTTATAAACGGTCATCACAATGATATAATATCTAAATTATTTTATCGCTGTAAAATCCTTTATTTTAAAGGTGAAATTAGAATAAATTCCCTGTATTTTACATTCCAACCAGCGCCTCATTCTTAAAATCTCTCAGAAAGAGCGATAAATTTAACTTTCACTGCGCCTCCGGTCCATTGCTCTTTACTTGAATTTTAGTCGAGCAATTGATGAAGGCTATCCATTTTGCCGTAGGAACTTTCGACCGTAGACGTTACTTTGAGGAATGCTTTTTCGCGAGAATGCACTGTTTAATTTCACCGTAACTTCAGTCCTTTAGAGGAAAGATTCTAACTTAGCAACTAAAGCGATAATCCCAAGGAACTGTTGGTCACTTTAGATGGGCTTCTTGGACTACTACTCACCTTGAATGCCATTTCTCTGCTGAACTGATCGGTTGAGTGAAGAGAATGGTTCATCGGTGGTCTTATATACTAAGTTTTGGCTCCCACCCACGATTGCGGGCGGTGTTGAAACGCACTACCTGTTTGGGTCCCCAAAGCCTATGCTCCACCCTTTTTGCAACACATTGTCGATGTGCGAACTTTTGGTCCATGTTCATTTTTAAGGTTGCTCTCATTTCAGTGCGAGAGAAATGGGTCCACTGTAAAACAGCGATGACAACTTTCATAATTTCCAAATTTTCATTTCTATATATTAATTCTCCCGATTGCTTTGTGCTATCATCTGCCGCTCTATACCACATCAGTTCCGGCGTATCGTATATGTATTTTCAAATTCCTACTGAAACGTGTATACGATAAGCTTTATTTTTTTAATACAGATAATTATAAACATAGTTAGTAGAAAGTTGCTTTATTGCCGCTGTATTACTGAAAATAGGCGAAATATCTTTTAATACATCTTTATGTATATCTTTTGTATTTTTTCATTTTCGCCGATACTTCTATCGGGTGTTATTTTGTAGTAGCTCACATACTGAGGAGATTATTCCTTCTACGTGATATCGTAAAAAAGGAAAGTTGCTTGTTTTCCGTAAAAGTTGTATGATGTACATCATATTTTCTTCCCGTTAAAATTGAATTTTATTATCTCCTTATTGTTAAAACCACAGCGCTAATATATCTCTGTTTGCTCTAGTTTTTTTAGTTTTTTTTTTATGTTTACGCTTTGGATGCGGTACTCTCTTTATTGGATTTGGCAATAAAATGTCTTATTACATCACACTTCTTTCTATTAAATTCGAAAAGTAATTCAGAGAAATCGTATTGTAAATTTTCGAATCAACTCAGAATATTTTATAACTTTATAAACATTCATTTATTATAGTCAATCGATGAATCCTTTATATAGTTGAGATTTTAAATAATGACAAATAGTGTAATAGTTTTAAAGAATGATAACGAATTAATAGGGGCAAAATTCATGGTACATTTCCACAGAATATGTATGTTTTTTTAGTAAACATATTATTATTATATTGTATATTATTATTTTGTAAACATTTTTTTGAAATGATATCCCCATTATTATGGCCTTCCACTAGGTAACGCCTTCACATGTTGAGATTAGTGACAGCGTACACTATTTCAATGGCTTTTAGGGATTCATCTGTGAACTCTCTGACGTCACTATTATTATGTTTCAACTTGTTGAGATCCCCTTCATCTCATGATAAAATTTTTGCTATCTTTTAATGTTTGTAAATATTCATTTATTTCGACAAGTTTCCCATTTTAGGGGTCTCAAACCTAGATAAAAAGAGTTTAAGTAGAGTATTACCGACTCGCTACTGTATTTAAATCGAATTCACTTGTGAAGAAAAGTGAGAAAACCGATAAAGTCGAAGTCCATACAGATAGTTGAAGCAGTATTTATTCAAGGGATAGAATATATTTTATAGTTAAAAAGCGTATGAAATTTCGTAATAAATTTAAAATTGTACTATAATATGCGACGCTTAAACGCCTACATTTCAAGTCTTAACCATTTGTATAAGATTTTCTTTGATTTATTTTATTTACGAATGTATGTGAGTGATTTACCTCGCACATTGCAGTATTGTAAGAAGAGAATGATGAATGTTACTCTAAAACTACGTAGGAGAATCTTGAATTTTACTAAGAGAACTATATAAGCGTTATATTTTTCGGTGGCGTATGCGTCGATCGTTGTAAAGTTAAGCATTTTATGCTGTAGCTGTATTGAAATATATGAAGAGGAGGGACCGCTCTTCTTCTCGTTATTTACTTCAATCTGTTTGCATGTTTTCATCCACGATCACATTTTCGAGATCGCCGATTGATTCTTCCTCAATTTCTCTAATAACTAGATTCTATTATTATCGCATTGTACTCTTCATTGATCATTTCCTCTTCATTTTTTTTACCAGAAACCTCCCGAAACCATCCGCCTCTTATAAACGCGTCGTTTATTCTTTCTGTAAAAAGTATTTTAGGCCTTTAATTCCAATACAATAAAAATGGGTATGAAAATCTTTTAAGATGTGGTCCTTTTTCCTCAGAGGTTTAGTATAATCGCTCGACCGGTTGTGACGATTGATTTAGTCATTTGGTGAGAAACTCTCTAACAAGAAACTTTAAATACAACTAGCAGCGGATTTCAACTTCTGCCTCGCTCCCTGCAAATTGTATTCAAAGTTTGTTGTTAGAGCACTTTTCTCCAGTCGATGATGATCAGTCTTCGAAACCGGTTGTGTATTTATATTAAACCTCTTTGGAAAAAGGAGCATTTATAAAGTCATCTTCATTATGGTTTTCCATCGTATTTCGTTTGATTCTGTGGATATTTGAGTATTTTTACTGATTCTCTGTCTACTAACTTTAGTTTGGCAATATTTTATGTGATCTTCCTAAGACAATCGTTTATGGTCGTTCCATTTTAAAGCCATTGCACATGGCTTTTATCAATGTCATAGATTTACTGAAGGTTATTTCCCAATCTTTAAGTATTTTGAAGAAGGAAGGAGTTAAGGACCATCAACGACTTCCTTTCGTTGCAGAAAATATTTATTTTACATGGTGAAATAAAACCGTTGCTTGAATTTATTTTCTCGTCTTGAGTGGTTTTCATTATTGAAATTATATGCATATATATTATGAATTCATTATTTTAAATGAACTCCAGCCATACATATCTTTAAATGCGATTTTCAATGCCATTTCAATCGCAATGGTGATACCATTTGTGATATATGTTCAGATAAATCTTAACTATTCAAGCCAACACTGCTTTGTTGCTTTTCCTATTTTACATCTGTATTTCGCAAATTTGTGATTTAATATTAAAAACATATGCTACCTTTTAGTTGTTTTGTCTGCTTAGAGCTTACAGAAATTTGCTAAGGTCAAATATGTATTATTCTTGGAAGGTCTTCAAGGACAAAGGTCAGAATATAACCATGAAATTCTGCAATTATTAACAGCATAACAACTGTGATTTCCTCATAACTTATTCTTCCTTGTGATGATTATTCAGTTTCAATTCGACTTATTTTTCTTTTAATCAATCCTATTCTTTTAGGCTCTTCCCTGAAGTGGGCTCTTCCCCGAAATAGTTGATGAGTCATTAAAAAATTAAATTAACAACCATTGATTTTTGCTAAGCTGTTTTGCTATTTTATCACCTAGTGTGTACCTCTTATTTGAGGGTGTTAGATAAATCGGGATTTTAAAATTTTAAAATTTTATAATTTTAATACTGATTTATTTTAAAGAAGGCAGTCCAACTGATAGACTTAAATTACAACTTATATCATAGCATAACTTTTATACTTTTTGTAAAACTTTTGATTAATAGCCTACAAAATTCATTATGTAGGTTTCGGAAGAAAAATGTCGTGTTTCTCTCGTTCACTATCATTCAATATCCGAAGGTATTACTTCAGCTATTGATTACCGCAAATTATATGCTTAAAATGTAAATGCTACAGTCGGAAAATTATAATACAGGTGACATTTGAGAATGTTTACTTTGAAATCTTCGATTCGCTGCCTCAAAATTTTTAAGAAGATCGTGAGGACAAGGCATGTGTAGCAGTTATTTGTAAATATCGGAAATTATTTTCGCAGCTTTTATCCTTATCGGTCTAACGATGAGTTCATAAAGGCGGAAATATTCAATGCCTTCCCGACTGTTCGGAAGCCCTGAAGATGACTGCGGAGTTAGACCTCGGAAGGAATCACCCAGGTCATCCGACTGAGAATCCGTGAAGAATTACTACCGTTCATAAGGATGATTTTGGACCATATAATGCCAATATTTAGTTCGAAGAGGTGTTTCATTGGAAGTAGAATCAGAAGACAAAAAATAGTTTTGCAAGAATTTATTAAGTTGAGAAAATAAATATTTTCATCCTAAGATGAATTTAGTGGATGAGGGTCTTGCCATAGGCAAGGGGAGCAGAGTAAGCCAGGGGGGCGGCGTGGGCAGCGTAGGCAACGGGGGCAGCGACGGCGGCCTTGTAGACGGGGGCGGCGACGGCGGCCTTAACGACAGCGGCCTCACGGTGGACGACGGCGTTGAATCCGTTGACGGGGTCGGCGGTGTAGTCGACGGTGCGGCGGGTGCCGTCGGGTTCGATCAGGCTGTAGGATCCCTGGACAACATCTCCGTTGCGGGTCTCAGTCTGTCCCTTGGAGTCTCCGGTGAGGGCGTCCTGGATGTCGTAGGAGTAGGAGTACTGGGGGTTGGGGTCGTAGTCGGTGTCGATGGCGTGGGCAACAGCGGGGGCAGCAACTACAGCCCTGGCGACGGGGGCAGCAGCATAGGCAACGGGGCGTGCGGCATAGGCAAGGGGGCGTGCGGCATAGGCGGGTGCGGCGTAGGCCAGGGGAGCGCCGTGAGACACGACCTGAGGGGCGCCGAGGAGTCCAGCGTTGGCTACGGCCACGAGGGCGGTGAGGACGACGAACTGTTGAAAGAAGAAACGGTTTTATCAATCACTGAACAGTTGGTGGTCACATTTAAGATCTTAGAGCAGGTGTGCACAATGACGGTGCGGTAGTGGATTCGCGGGCACTAGTTTCGAGGAATTTATTTAAATATTATATATATATTATTATTATTATTATTAGTTTATTATAAATATAAATATAATTAGCAAAAAACTTCGTATTCAAAGATAAAATTTTCAAACTAGTAATTTATAACTAATTGTTTACTTTTTTAAATCCAGTTAATGGTGTTTGTTTTAAGTATTTAGTTGATTCCACACTGTATATAGTGAATTATTTTCCCTAAGAGATGCCATCGCATTCTCATGTGTTGAACTCTTAAGACTTGGAGCACTACTTACCTTGAATGCCATTTTGATGCTGGACTAATGAGTGACTATCCCTCACCAACGGTGCCTTATATACCACCACTGGCCAGTCGCCTCCCCTCCTACGTTTTCGATGGTCCCGATGACGCAACAATGCCGTCTGCCCCTAGCGCCAGATCCCCAATCCAGCCCACTCCGCCCGTCTTGCAATATGGGCCCCGAAATTTCACCCGACCACACCTTGCTCGATTTTTTTAGCCTTGATTGCTTGTCCTCGTAAGAGATTCTGTCCCAACTCGCTTTACTTCGTTTCCCGCCGGTCCATTTTTTCGTGCGCAAAGTGGTTCGTTTTCCCGGAGAAATTCTGAGGTATTTCGATGGAGTAGAAACGCTGCAGTAACTCCCAATCAATAGCTCTTTTCCCTATTATATTGCAAATTTAAACTTCATTTGAAGTACCCTTAATGCAACAGTTTAAATTCATTCATTTACATCAATGAATGTGGAATTAAAATCAGTTGTACGATTTCGCATTTGGATGTCTTTCCTCTGGCTTCGGAGTCGCTTCTAATTCCATCTTGTTAAAATATTTCCTTTATATTATAATAAGATCCTTTCTAACTCTAATTATGTGAAATTCCAACTATCAGGATATGGGTTTAAAATTAATGGGTATTATTTAGAGAAGATTTACTTTGGGGCTGTTTTTGTTTTAGAACACATTCAACTGCATTTTACCTAGACAGTATGGTTAATTGTAGTAGTATAAATATTTCTTGTCCTGGATGGAGAATTTAATTTCATATTCGATCTTTAAGTGGTTAACGGAGCAATTCAAACTTCCTCATGAATCCTTACATTTTTTTGTGGGTAAAACTAATGAAGTGTAAAAGGATGTGGATGTAAAAGATCACGAGTGATATCCAATTTCATAGTAGGTATTTAGAGGATTATGTCTTGGTTAAGGTTGGAATTACGAATATATGTAATGGTGGGTTAACTACAAGGCTTTGAAGTATGTTTTTTTTCTGCTTAGTTCATATTTATTCATTTCTTATGTTAAAACGTTTTAAGTGATTTTAATAATTATTTTATGTTTACATATTTATCTACTTAACATATCTTTGATTTCCGTTCTATTTTTGTTTCCTCATTTCAAGTATCAATTTTTTTATGAAAGTATTGAACTGGTTTAGGTTTAAGATAATATTTTACAGGAAGATGCACTGATGACCGTTTGACCTTCATCCTAAACTCAGAAAAGTTGACTACCTTGACAATCAGGTCATGACTTTATACCACGCCTGAGGTGGTTATGCTGGCAATGAATTTTTATCACACCTTCTCTTCAAATGACCTGCCAAATGACTTTCACTGTTAGCTTTCACTTTCATGGATATATCATTAAAATAGCTATTATAATTTTGCAGTTATAAATTCCTTCTTGAAAATCATCGCCGATTTCCTAATTCCTCACTGCGCTATTAATGATTATTTCCGCGTAACAAGATATTGCTTGTAATGAAACTTTTAGATTAGACAGCTTGTTACTGTTTTATTATTGCTACATGCATACATCATCCTTAAGTATCAATTCGGTTTTCCGATTTTAAAGTCATAATAACGTTATGATTAGTTATGTAATGCATTGGAAAATTCGTGGATGATGTAACAAAGAATAAAATCGTAGTCTTGATGAAGTAGTGGAAAATGTATTAGTTAAAATATCTAGAAAAATGTGGAAGCACCTGAGGACAACAAAATACCAATAAGGGGCTTAGGAATTCCAAAATTAAGTTCTTTATCGGCATCCTATCGGTTATTTTACACGCCCATAGCGTTTGTTTCCTTACTAAATGATCCTCATGAATCTTTCGGTTACACTATCTGCTCGCATTTGTAAAAATCTTGAAAAGGTATAAAACGACTCTTTTCTCTGATGAAGTTTCAGTTTTATTTATATTTTTTTCCTTGAGAACATTCAATCTTACATGTCTCTTGTGTATAGTGCGAGTGTATAGTAACTGATAACTTCATTTAAATTTGTTACACCTCTCATTGAATCCCTTCGCATTATAATTACGAACTACATTCTTTTCACAGAGGAATATCTCTTCATTCAAATCACTCTAACTTAAATCTAAGATTTCCATCATTCCGCAATATCACTCGATATCGTCTATGGTCGTTAGTCGAAGTGGTTCGTTTATTCCTGAAAAAATCCGCTTATTTTCTGTGCTTTAATTTTGCTTAAATTATTTTTAAGAATCACTCAACTCATTTTCAATCATGCTATAAATAGTTAACTTTAATTCTTTCTCGAATCTGTGGCTTTTCCTCTTTCATTAGGCAACTTATTCTGTGATGATTTATAACTCTTGAAGATGCTATGACGGGCTATAAATGACTCGAAGGCATGCAAACCTAATGAAGGCTTGAGGAGCATGGATCTTATTATTGAAGTCCATTTGCTGACGACACATCGGTTTGCAAAGAGAAGGCTGAAAAGGCGCTTAATACGCCGAAAGGCGGCTTGTAGGGTATTAATGTAGATGTAGATATGAAACTTCCTGTAGTTAAATAAAATTGCTATCCTATTGCATTCCTTTCGAGTTTTGTGAAAATGTTGATAAATGTATTCATCGTCAATTTACCTCTTTAACCTTTTGATTCAGAAGAGTGTTTGGGGTGCGGAAAATATGAACTAATTTTTTTATTACCATTTAGACTCCATAAGTTTTTGAAAAATAAAGATTATTGGATTGGCTAATATAATTCATTAAATAGCCTCTACTTATATCTTATCGCAGCAGCGCATATTGTACTTAAGAATCGGTTCATGGTTCAAAAACAGAATATTTTCCTATTCAACCGCACCCTCTGTATTTCCGCCAAGGATGCCGATCGATGAGAATTCCTTTGCACTTCATTATGAAAGGGAAATCTTCCATTGATAATTGTTTTCAGTGGTATTCCATTGCTTGGAGTGACTGTCTTATTTGGGAAGTGAATGAAAGGCGAATTGCTATTCAATGCGAATTCTTTTCTAACACAGTGTCTCAAATTTCCTCTCATTCTTGTTTAGAATTTCCCAAACTTTCTAGGTCGTGTCCTCGAATCCAAATTCTCATTCCCCTTTCGACCCAAATGATATCGACGATCTGAAACTTATTGCCTAAGCTCTTGTTTTACCAGAAAAGAAATGAATGAGATATGTAATACCTTTGATTTCTCTTATATATGGCTGTCATTTACGCTAAAGTTTTTATTAAAAGACGTTTTCAAAGGGATACCTTTGTAAATTAAAGCTGAGTTTTGCAAGAAAACCTAATGATCGTCACGTATGTTTTTAATCGACTTCGATTTTGACCATTTGGGTCACCATGGTGACGGGGATGCCAATAAAGAATCATTAATTTAACCCAGCTTATTTATCGTATCAGATCGGCCCCTGGAAGGCGTTCTTTCTTGCGTTTTTTTTAATTCTGAACGTAAATTGAGCTAAAAATATTTCTTTATATTGCAGATTTTCTGAAGACATTCTCTTTTAACATTTATTCCCTGAAGGAATTTTATGTTCATAAAGTTTGAAAGTTTACGATTTACTCGTAATGTGTGAAATGAATTGTTATCTACTAAACACAAAACTGTCCTTCCACATGGAGAGGGGTGTTGGTAGAACTATGTGATATCATCATTTGCGTAAATACTTCAGACTCACAGTGTATAGATAAATAGTTATTTAAAATCTAAAACTTAATCTAGCTTTTAAATTGGCACATCAGTGGATGCTTACAGTGCTTTCAAAACTGACGTTGATTATTAGCTGTGCTTTGATAAAAAGAAATAGGAAGGATAAATTCCAAGGAAGAATAGACTTGAAAATTGTACGGAGGGATAACTGGTGGGATAGCTCAACGGACAGAGCACCTTCCCCGCAATATGTAGATCCGGTTTCGACTTCCGGTCCCATCGTACATTTTTCAAGTCTATTTTTCCTGGGTGCACGCCATATTTTGCAAAATCACCTTACCTATTTCGTAGGAAGGATATTGTGATGACATTAAAGCAATAAAATAGGTTAAGCCATTTAATAAGAATCCAATTGAAAGATAAGACGTGTTTGAAATGTTAGAAGAGAAGAAATACGGAGGAAGATGATCTGGAAAGCTTTGAGAAATTTTCCCCAGAACGATTGAAATTATTAAGTAACTTATTCTTACATTTCTGAACGAAGCTAATCATTTCGAACGAATGAATGCTTAATAAAATTTATAGCTTTTGAGGTGATGTTATCAATCGGTATTTTTAAACGATAGTGGCCTTGTATATATACGTACGTTTATGATTAGGTTATCATAAACTTTAGTGCGTAAAGTTTATCTCGAATATTTTGATAGATTCATACATTTTAATAAATTTTACAAGTTAATTTTTCCTAAGTTTCATTGGATTTATTATCATTATTATATTCTACAAGTGGACTAATCGTCTGGTGGCAACACATATACACATATTACACATATTATTATAAATCCCATCTACATTTTTTTATTACAAAAAAATTTATATGTTCACAAATTTATCCTTCCCTTCCCTCATAATACAATTTTTTTCAGGGTTCCCAGTAGGCCTTCACGGCTACCGTAGCGGTCCCGGGGACAAGTCCCCACCGTACATCACCCTACCACTCCTACTCCACCTGTACTCGTCAATGTCTAGCTCACTCGTCCTTAATAGTTTTACCCAACCTTTTTACAAACTCCCTATGATGTTTTGGGAAGGGCTCCAAGACTCCTGCAGGCAAATCATTCCAAACTGTAACAGCACAATTTAGAAAAGAGAATTTACTAATTTTTGTTCTCTGTTTTATTAATTTAACTTTATTTCTATGGTTTTTTCTGCCATTAAATTTTGCCATAGTGATTTTGTTTGATAATTTCTCTAACGATTTAACTCCTGTGTATACTTTAAAAAATATAGCTAGCCGTTTCTTTAATCTCCGCTCCTCTAAACTTTCACAACCTAATTCTTTTAGCATCTGGGTAACGCTATCAAGCCTTGTATATCTGCCTTACTGAAGACGAATCTTGCTACCTTACTGAAGACGAATCTTGCTACCTTACTGAAGATGAATCTTGAATATCTGTACCTTTTCTATTTTTCGCGTTAAACCTACCTCATGCGGGTCCCATAGGCATTCCCCGTATTCCAAGATTGGCCTAACAAGTGATTTGTACGCAGCCTCTTTAACATTCTTATTTGATTTACTAAGAGTACGCACTAGGAAGTTTAATACTTTGTAGGCTTTCAAAAGATTCGCTCTATCTGTTTGTTCCATTTCAAGTCCCTACTGAATGTTAAACCTACGTATTTCACCGTATGCTTACTAGGCAGAATTTCCGCCCCCCAGATGATATGCGTGTTGATATTTACTTCTATTAAAACTGATGAATTAACATTCATCCGTATTAATTTCTAATTTATTAGACGAAACCCAGCTATTCAAGGCAGTTAAATCCTCTTGAAGTCCCAAGCAATCGTTCTCGTTTTTTATATTCCTATGTATAATACAATCGTCTGCGAATAAACGAATTTTTGATTTTATTCCCGTTGATAAGTCATTAATGAATATTAAGAAGACTAAAAGCCCCAGCACGTTACCTTGAGTTACGCCTGATGTTACTGTGATTTCATCGGATAACTTATTTCCAATTTTTATTCTCATAATGGATCGTTGGATGTTGGCAGAAAAGTTCACTTTCTAAATTAGCTTTATATAAATAATCCTAAGAGATGTTTAAATAAATTACAAAAATATTAATTGTCAGTTCATCTTGAATTATTCTTTGATATTACGTAACAAGTAAATATAGTTTCTTCAGAACTAATTTTGTATCTTTTGATATCGTATACACTGTAAATTGCTTTAATATCCTCAAGAAAGGAAATATCGTCTTCTTCTCATTTCCCACAGCGCATTCACATTAATTGACAACCACATTTTTGACTTGACATAATTTTTATGTAATTCAGTCACTCTGTACAACCGGTCTACATTTTAATGATGTAATAGACATTCTAATGAAGTCATGAAAGGTTAATGGATTATTATGGCGAAATTCAAAGAAACCTCCTAGCGCTTGTACATACTTCCCTACACTTTCTTTTCTTATTAGATTTTTATGATAGTAATGAAATAGAACATTTTATGCCATTAATTATAAAAATATTTCCTTTGAGAGTTGAAAAGTGAGGTAGTTTAAGCGTGTATATATATTTTCTCTTCTTTTCTCTTATTATGCACTTCTGAGTAAGGCCATTAACACACATTGCTGTCCGCAATGACATGTTTGCTTCTAAATTTTTGGTGAATCGCGTATAATTCTTTTGACAAGCCTTGATGTAATATGCTAAAAATTGAGTAGATAAAGTCAGTTTTGAAACTATATATAGTGCAAATGGTTCAATTCCTTTGAAATTAGGTATATGTTGAAATTACTGAGCAAATTCCACAAAAGCTTTTATCTTTCCTTTTAAACTTATTTAACCAGCATCAACCGATTTTAAAAAGCAATAGTAATTTTACTGAAGTTGCTTATTTAAAAAATTTGTTGTTAACCTATAGTAGCCCTTAATGGTATGAGTTTTACCGTGAAGGTGACTGTGCTAGCCTTACAAATATAGGCCCCAAAGTAAATGGCCGTATATTCATTTTGAATTGTCCCATTAATTGTTAATCAAAATTTTCGTTGTTGGTAATCTTCCTTTATTTGATTAATTTTCGTGTCAGTTTGATAAATATATGCGCATTCTGTAAATTTCACTTTGAGGTCTTCGCGGTTTGCATATCAAATGAGTCGACCGGAGCGCATTCTGCTGGGGAAAGGGAGAAATCTTTGCATCTTTCCCCCGCGCTATCGTTGACTCTTCTCACTTTCATTTTAAATATTTGTCTCATTTGAATCTCGGGTACTTCTATTTTATCGTATAGCTAAGTACGAAACGAGGAAAACTATCATGTTGCAATATTCTTATTCTACAAATTCACTCCGTTGTGTTAATTCCGTAGGTTGATACGTACCAATTATTGGATTCGTTTACCTCTTTTTAATTCAATCATTCCATACTTCAGGATTTATTAATTAATTAAAATAGAGTTCAGAGTTGATAACTGTAGTACATACTCATACTACATGTAATACTCACGGCCAAAATTCAGTCGCTTATCATAGTTCTAACCTTAGGCTATTGGTTCACATTCTGATGTTTTCTTTGTTGAATTTAACATTATTATAAATAATTAAAGTTATACATTTATTTTTCTTGAGGTTATTTACATGTAATTTTTCCTCTAATTTGTTTGCCAGAACCAGGATTTCCTCTTGCCCAACCCTCTGTTATGGTTTCTCTGATTTTGAATTTATTTCCGCTTTTACTTCATTAGAAATATTCTTGGCCCACTCGTATAAAGTTTCAGTACTGTATTACGGTCAGGTAAATGTCTGTTTCATTAATGATATGAGCTTTCCATAGAAATAAATGATTTTGGCAAGAAAGGTATTTTAAGAGTCTTTCAAGTGCCTATTTAACTTTTAATTAAGAGTGAAATCATTTTTACATCCATATGCTGTAAACATCCATATGTGTCATATCATCGACTTTCTCCCTACAAATTTCTATGACTTTGAATTAACTTTCAATGAAACTACGTATAGTAATCATCCAAAGCTTCAATCGCTCTTACTTTCATCTCTCTGAAAATTAATGTATTAATGCTTCCTATCAATGATCGATCTATACTGATAATTACTGAGATGAAATCATTAGTCTGAGATATCAGGGAAAAGAATTCAAACCAACACAGATTTTGCATCCATCGAGTACATACATTTTCATCATGAATATCAGGCCAAAAGTGTCAATTAATTATCACGTCTTTAAATGAAACGAATTTAAGCCTCATTGTGATTAGATGAAATGAATTAAAGCCTCATTGTTAGGGAAAATCAGTCATGATTCGTGAAAATTATTTCAAAATATTACTAGCCCACCATTTTATTTCTTCTCGTTATTATTTTCTTCACACATTTTTCTGTATGAAGTTGAATATATAATCCTTTAATTTTCATTGCATTGGTTGATAAAAATAGGAATCACTCCTATTTATTAGATTTCCATTTTATCTTAGCAAAACAGTCAACTTCTTCTTATATTTATCTATAAAAAAGTAAGCGAAGTTTTATGTTGATTAATTGTGCATTTCAGGTTGATTTAAATCCGAAACGGGCGTAGTCGAGATGATCATTAGAATTATATATTTATTAGAATATGAAGTTTTCGTTAACAACGAAGGTAATGGAAATATTCTCATAGGATTATGAATATATTATAAACATGAAAAATCCGTTGCTCGTCCTCTTATACTATGCAAGATGGTTGTGTTTATCAGACCAATGATTCGGAAATGGTGATATAAATTTCTGTTTTAGTGCCATCACTGATTTCTTTATTGATTCTATCCTATTTGCTAGATTTCTAGCTTGGTGCGCCTACTTTTGATATTCACTATCCGACACATTTCTCCATTTCTTACTTCCCAAGTACTATCACTTGGTTTGCATACACTTACCCTTTCGGTTCCCTTGATGGCGTTCATAGAAATATAGAACACAAAACTGCGAAAAGGGGAAACTAAAAACCGAGAGCGAATACCTAATGAAACAGTTAGTTAAATAACCGGAAAAATGCTGTAAATGCATCATCAATGGCAGGGTTTTGTATTTGGATCATAATTGTAAATAATACATTGGATAATGTGGGAAAGATTTATTGCATTGATAGAACTGATGAAGAATCCACAATATGTGAATCCATTCAAGGGAATAAATATAATGATTTACAATGGAAGGAGTCGTGGCTTAACCGTGGAAGACCTTTCCATAGCCAAGAGGAGCGGCATATGCGGGTGCAGCGTAGGCGACGGGTGCGGCGACCTTTGCGACGAGGGGAGCGGCAACGGCGGCCTTGACGACGGCACCTTCACGGTGGACGACGGCGTTGAATCCGTTGACGGGGTCGGCGGTGTATTCGACGGTGCGGCGGGTGCCGTCGGGTTCGGTGAGGCTGTAAGATCCCTGGACGACGTCTCCGTCGCGGCTCTCGTGCTGGTTCTTGGAGTCTCCGGTCAGAGCATCCTGGATGTCATAAGAGTAGGAGTACTGGGGATGAGGATCGTAGTCGGTGTCGACGGCGACCTTAGCGATGGCGGGTGCGGCTACAACGGCCTTAGCAACGGGTGCGGCGTAAGCGAGGGGGCGTGCTGCGTAAGCGAGGGGGCGTGCTGCGTAAGCGAGGGGGCGTGCGGCGTAGGCAAGGGGAGCGGCATGGGCGTAGGCGGGTGCGGCATAGCGGACTGCTGGTGCCACGACGGCGGGGGCGCCGAGGTATCCGGCGTTGGCGACGGCCACAAGGGCGGCGAGGAAGACAAACTGTAAAACAAAGTCTATGTTATACTTTTCTCCAGGATAATTCGTAAGGAAAGTGGAGGTTTTCGGAGAAAATATTAATCCCATTGGTGCTTGGCTTACCTTAAGTGCCATTTTGGAGTGTCCGTTTGAGAGTGCTCTGGTTATTCCATCCAACAGTATTTATACAATTCTCGGCTAGCTATACTCCTTCCCTTTCCCTCTACTTGTGCTGATGTAATCGCCTTTGAAGCGGGTGGTCCAAACTCGTTGCTGGTGGGCATGCAGTCTTTCACCACGAGCGCCACGCCTTGCTAGTGTGGCGACTCGCCTTTTCAATTAATTTTCTCCCAGTCTTGCTCGGATCTTCGCTTTTAATTTGATTTTAGGGAATTTGTCAAATTTTCGCATTGAGACACGGCATCGTTCCGCTCATTCAGATGTCGATCAAAACGATTTCGAGGCATTCGAGTCGAAATAGTGAGGGTTTTGTGAGATCCTATATTTTTATTAGAAGTCATTTTCAGGATTACGTAAAAGTCTCTAATAAAAATACTTTATGGGGAAGTCTTTTAATAGAATTTCTCAACTCTATTATTCCAGGAATTCATTTTAATACCTTAAAAAATGAAACATCTAGTGTTGCGCCTTGGATTTGATATTTAACCTACTAGATTTACGCAACTCTTGTGAAATGTCAATGTGTACGGACTCCATCGTCTATTGAGGGCTCTCGTTACTCAGATGAATAATAAATATAATATTTATTGCTCCATCGCTTAGATTCTCGTTTCTCCGTATTCGATGTTATCTCAAAGGCCGAAGCTCGATCACGCTATTCCCACGCGGAAATGAACCGTTCTTACCTCATATCGCCGATAGATGATTCCTTATTTGGAGAAGATACTTTCGGCATAATTTCGCTGTAGTCTATCGTATTACGTGATATGTTTGTTTATCACATACAATCTACCTTGTTTCATTCGGATGTTTTGCTCGCCTTGTTTGAATCTTAACAAACCTTATGGAGAAACCTAAAGAAAATTCAGTATTGTTAATTGGAAAAAAGTTACTGAAAACGTTTTTCTTTCGGTGTGATCGCTCTTATTGGGCTCATTATTTCTTATTATTCATGTCAATGCAGCACTCTCATTCAAGATACTGAATTTCCGTTTTGAGATTAGAACCATTTTATCAATAAACATTTACTTGACATTGGTTTTATTTGAGAAGCATTATGAAGAGGGGCGTCCCTCTTCGTATTATTTCTTCTCTTATTATTATATATCAGTTCTTTTAGTTTATATATATAGCGTGTCAGGGAGGTTCTTTCTGTCTCGGATATTTTCTTTATTTCTATATTGTTCCATTTTAGTAGAACATGATAAGCTATGATTTGTAATTATTATAGTAATATTATTGAAACGCAGAATTTGTAAACTTATGGAAACCATCTTCGTGTGGAGTTGTAGAAAATATTCATTCACTGCTGTACTGACCAATTATCACTTCTTTCTGTCTATTGATATAAAGGAAATTTTAAATGCTGTCAAAGCATTGATCTCCATGGGAATGACAAATATAACTGAATAGCGCTAGTTGCGAATGCTAATGGGAATATTTAGTTGCGACGCCGCTTTCGCTAACGATTGAGCAATTTGTGCAAGCGGCTCTCCTAATCAAACATTAGACTCCGTAGCGCAACACGGAGTCTTTTCCTCAACATATTAATTTTCTTTACATCACCTACTTTCTGCGGCCTATGCACGTGCATACTCAACAGACCTTTTATTAATCAGTGCATAGCATTTGCTTCGTTGTTGTTCAATGGATTTGACACTAACATTGCAAAATATTTTTAATTATTCTTATATATAAAAATGAAATGATGTTCGTGACGTCGTCTAAAACTCAAATACGGCATGACCGATTTGAATATTTTTTTGTTTTATTCTCCCCGGTACGGAGGTGGTTTAGGAAAAAAGAAAATTAGGAAAAACTCAAAAGGAATAGCCGAAAAATCGAAAAAGCATTTCCATAAGAAATGCACGCTAAGTTCATTTTTCTCGCTGCAGGCTTCATTTTATTTGAAAATTTAAATTATAATAGTCGTACGATGTAGAATCAAGCACCAAAAGAAGGAGAATAGAAAAAAGATTCTTATTTTGGTCGTGAAATATCGTTTACAAATCGTAATTTCGAGAATTTTGATGAAATGCGTGAATATTTTTGCGTTATATTTCGAATTGGTTCATAATTCCGTAAAAATACGTTGAAAATAAATTCGATGTTGCTCTGTGGGAATAAATAATTTTTGCTAAACTCTTATAGAATTAAAAGTTTTTCCAGCTTGATTTGATGCTTTTATTCGGCTGGAAATTCCCTATAACATCTTTGACTCCAAAGAATTCTTTCATGGAGTAGCGGTTCTCAGCAATGAATTAAACCGTTTTTGTGACAGAATTTCCCTTTCTCTCTCGCCTGCCACCGTCCTTTCGCTTTCTTCCGTGACTTTGAACTTTCCCAAGGTCGGCCGCACGTGGCAATCCGCTTCGGTCACTCCAAACTCGATCAAGGCCGATAAATGCCAAAAATGTTTTATTCACAGGTGTTAAATTCTTATGAGTTTTTTTTGTGAATGGCACAACAATCCTGAATACCCACGTATGTTGTTGAAATTGTTTCGAAGTCGTTCCCAATGGGAGACAATTTCAGAAGAGGAATATTGATTCTCCTCTCGCTAATTTGTATATTTATTCTATTTTATATATAATATATATTGAAGTTCATTTCTTGTTTTTGCTATGCTCTGTTTGAACAGTACAGTATATTTACAGTCCTGGCCAAAATTAACGCAGCATCGGCCGTAAGGATCGCTAGGGAGGTGCTGCGTTAATTTTGGCCAGGACTGTACATATGTCAAGAAAAAAGGCTTCACCGAGTGTAATATTTTTCTATTCGAAGTGGTTAGCTGATAAATTGAATTTGAGAGTTGTTTTCCAGCTACATTTCAGCAGCTTTCTAAATATTTTCTGTGATTTTTATTCCGGTTTACTATATATTTCGTGAGTACGGAAGAGGAATGGATAGGATCTATTACCGTCTTTTTATATTAGTAACGAAGGAAGATTTCTTTTAATCTCTCTTCCAATGGATTCCATTTCTTAGGAATTTCACCTGCATCATTTTTTTGAGCTCGTATTTATTGATTACCTTTCGTTAAACTAAAGTGACGGAATAACTATACCTTAGCTGTATTTAAATTATCATTGAATATTGTTTTGCAGTATTTAAGCTGAAATGAAATCAATGAAATCAGAGAAAGAAAGCAATATTAAGTGATAGAGATTTATTTAGTCAGTGCAAACATTTTTTACAGCGTCATTTTGTTTTTGAGGTTTTTTCACAATTGCCATTTTTGTATGACAATTGAGTTTAAAAGACGATAAATAATCGTAATATGTTATTGCCAAGGCAGTGTACCATTAACAATGAGATAGTTTAATAAAATATCTTGAGTAGGGTTGGGATGGACTAATATACAAATCCACCATTCGCGTATAAAATGAATACAACTCATTTATGCGTAAAAATTTCACCGTTCGGCAGAAATCTTCAAACGTAACTTCTTAAACATTCACCCATTCCTATATTCACAATTATAACAGTAATATGTTTATGTAGTATAAGGATGACTGCACCGGTATGTTCCTTGAAATTATTGAAAATAAATAAAGTTCACAATCACATTTATATTTATGTCACTGACGCTACTGGTTAGATGATGTACTTCTGGTGCAGGGGAGAGGCATAGGCTACTGGATGGGCAGCGTAGCTCACTGGATGGGCAGCGTAGCTCACTGGATGGGCAGCGTAACTCACTGGATGGGCGGCATAGCTCACTGGATGGGCAGCGTAGCTCACTGGATGGGCGGCGTAGCTCACTGGATGAGCGGCGTAGCTCACTGGGTGGGAGGCGTAGGCAACGGGATGGGAAACAGCGATGGGCTGGGCCACAGTATGGGCCACGGCGACGGGCGTTGCTACCTTAGCCACGAGTGCTTTAGTGGCGACTTCCTTGTGGACGACGGCGTTGAATCCGTTGATTGGATCAGCGGTGTAGTCGACGATGCGGCGGGTGCCGTCAGCCTCCAGAAGGTTGTAACTGCCAGAGACGACGTCGCCATTGCGGGTCTCAGAATGTCCCTTGGAGTCTCCGGTGAGGGCGTCCTGGATGTCGTAGGAGTAGGAGTACTGGGGGTTGGGGTCGTAGTCGGTGTCGACGGCGACGGTTTTAACCAGAGGAGCGGGGATAAGGCCGGCACTGGCGACCGCCGCAAGTGAAATAAGAATGAACAGCTGGAAAAGAATTTAGTTATGTTTATCAATAAGCAGTCCCAAACCAGGATTTTATTTCTACTTTGCACTTGTGATATTTCTGACAGTTTAATGGAAACGTTATATATATTATATCAAGGAATTAAAAAAGGTTGTTAAACATGGTAGTATCCACACCACAGATACTATTTAAAAATCTCTCATTAGGCTTAATCTAGGAAATTATACTAATTAATTGCAATTCCCAATTGTTTTTGCTGTCTACGTGTTAAAGTGAAGCTTAATAAAGAATTTTTCATTGATCTTCTCACGATATTCCTTATGTCCTCGATTTTTATTGCTTAGATATCAACAAGTCAAGTTAAAGGTGGCATTTTACACCTGCAATGGAGTGTGCGAAGAAAGATTTTCAAGTAGATACGAACAATATAATTTTTACAAGACTGGAATTTGAACCCGGAATTGAAATATTCCGTAGAGCAATTTTTTTCCCGTTTCAAAGTAAACTTTGAGACTAGGAGAGTGTGGCCTTTCTTTAATGCTTCCCTAACAACAAACAAAAGTTCCTCTTCGGGTATAGTTAGAGCAATCTCCCAGCAAGTGGGAGATCCCGGTTCGAGTTCTGGTCTCGTTAAACTTTTTCTCGTTCACTTCTCCTTTGGTATGTATGACGCAACGAAGCACTCAAGATATTCCATTCGGGCTATTATACACACTTTCGTGCATCCTATGAGATTTAGCGTGACTTACCTTAGTTGCCATGTCTGTAGCTTTACTTGACGTATACTGATTCTGCCTTCGTCGATTCCCTGCTTTTATACCCAAGTCGAAGATTCTCCTTGGGAATAGCATCTTGTGCAATGCAAATTTTGAATCTTGTAAGAATCGCATGTCGCTTGACCGGTCGCCGTTTCTCCTCCCAAATTCCTTCTCGTTTTCTCTTCTAAGGTGATCCGGATGACCCAACTCTAGCATCTCTTCATCCTTGAAAGGCGGAGTTCGTAATTTGCCGTGAATGTGTCAACCTGCCCTATAAGATTGTGGAGTGTTGTTTTTTCATAAATCAGAAAGGCGTGTCTCTCTTTCGTATTTTTTTCAGTGTCCGTCACCTGTGCTTAGATCGTTCTCTTTTATCCGTTAGGCAACCGCACCCTTGAAATATTGCGATTGAGCAATCGCCTTATATTTTTATTGATGCGACTGAGACCGTGATAACTTGTACTTGCAATTAATCGTTCTGAAATTTTGAGAATATCATCTCCGATGTAATTTATCAAAACGAGGCAGTATTGCATGTTCAAGGCCGTAGTCAAGTTCTATACTTAGTATGAAAAAAATCGTTTGTTTCTTTCGTAAAATTTGCTTGCACGTATAGAAATATTGAGAAAAAGTTAGCCAAGTAAATTCCGAATTTGAAACACTACCTCATCTTTGAAGAGCGTAAGTTATAGAGCGATCGTTAAGAGAATTGTGGAGTTTATTCGTTTTTAGTTGCGAAATATACATTTTTCTTCTTTCAAATACCATTTTGAACTGCAAGTATTACGTTATCTTTGGGTCCAAGAAAATACGATGCCGTAATAATTGTATGTTCCTATGGATCTGGGCTCTTCTCACAATATGATAATAGACGCTTAGTCTTTCTGTTTTGAGTGAAGGGTATTGTCTAGTTGACTCCCTGTAAAACTAAGCATCTGGAAAATTTTTATAAAAATTAAATTGTTTACGGATGTTGAACATTGCTGAATTTATCTCTTTGAAAAAGATCAGAGAAGATGTAGCAATTATAAAATGTCATTGAGACTTATATGGAAAAAGAACTTATACCCAAATAACACTTTATCCTCTCTATGATTTTTCCGATACGTATTCAAGGAATTTTTAATATCATTTTCTTTGCTATATCATATAAAATACTCCTTATATAATAATTACTATAATTATATTCAAATCTTTAGTCTACTTATATTACTGACGTTGTTGGTAGCTATTTTTAAATGATTATTTTTATTTATCAACAGATATCAACAGATAAGTTAACTCCATCTTTTTATTTCTTATTTATCTAAGCCCATGCAATTATAGCCTCAAAGAACTAAAGTCAGTTTTCCTAGATGTCATATAGCGACAACTCTATTCTTTCTAATTTTACATTACTCAAAAACCAAATATTTTTGTACAAAATTCTATCCTCATCCCTACCTCATTGAACGCACTCCACTTAAAAAACTTAAATAAAATGGAATTATACTAAATGAAATGTGCATTAAAAATCGTCTTCGAACGACGTCAGTTTTATTGATGTAAAGTATACTTTATTGAGTAAGATAGAGCTTTTCTTGCAATTTGTTTGCTGTTAAATAACTTTATAAAAAATGTCTGAAGAACCGATACCATCTTATATTATATATACATAATTTGTTTGCATTTTTGATTAATATTTTTAAAATAAAGGAAGGGAACTCTTTATTCTCCGCACTATAGTTCATTGTTTGAAAAAGTATATTATGGCTATTCACAAAGCTACTCCTTTTCACGTCAATTTCTCAACATTTTAAATGTATCCTTTTGAAAAGTAGTGCATCGAATTTCCGCCAAAGATTTTGTTATCACACTAAAGTTTGTTCTCTCTGAAAGCATGGAATAACGTTCCAATTTTACTTCAAGTCTTCAAAATGTTTTTTAGGCAAATTTAAATTCATGAACTGTTAGGATATGATTTCCCATGATTTGACCAAACACATCACCTCAAGAATGGAAAGTTATGAAGTATTGTCTTTACATAACTCTAATTGCGCAACCGAGAATATTTGACTACAAATTTCTCCAGCCAGGGCTGCGTTCCACTTTTGAATAAATGAGTTTTTCATGTCTTTGAGTGTCATCAATTTAAGCCATCCTTTTCCTTGTATATATAAGGGTTTGTAATTTCCAGTCTTCTGAGAGATTCCCGCTTCAATACTTCGAAGAGAGTAAGTGCGTCTCGTAAAATTAAAAACAATTGCCGTTTTTATTCGTATGCTGAGTCGACAGAATTTAGGGCTAATCTTTACTTGAATATTAAATGATGATTAAGTTTATTTCATTATTTTGATTATTTGTCCAGTCATAATTTTTCATGACAATAATTTCACTTTTCATGCCTAAGTGGAAAATACGCGTTATATTCAAAGTGGAGTTATCGTTTATTATACATTATTTCATTATTAAATTATTATTTTCTGGATCGAAGATTAATTATACATACATTTATTAATTTTTTCGTAATTTATTCTTCAAAAGAATTCGCTATTGTATTTTCATCAACTTTAATGAATTCTTTACTGTGCCTCATTGCAAAATTCTTCCGTCAAAAACCATAATATTATCTGTGTTTACTAAGGTTGCTGAAATTAAACATACTAAATTTCTGTTTACGGTGATATGTGTGTTTTTCTTATTGTTAGTATGAGATAGTGTTTATAAGATTCAATATTAATTTTAGGTTTTTATGTGTATACCTCAGCCGATTTACGTAACCTCATCAAGTAATAATATTTTTCATAAATTTTGTTGATATGATAAGCAAGTCTTTAAGAAAGAATTACAAGTAATAAGGTTACAAATATGGCATATTTAACGATTACATCTAATATCAGTTACTGCTAGTACATATGCATTTGTATAGCTTTCATCGATTTATTTCCGCTATATTTGCTATAACACTACATTCAGTGTACTTGCGTTGCTAATTACTTATGACCGGTGGAAATTTTGAAATTTGAAACATAAAAAATGAAAATAACTCACCAAAAGTAGTCGGTAGAGAATTTTTTGTAAGAATAACTATGTATTTGTAACTGGTCTACTTATTTATACCGTATTTATTTGATATACTGATTTGAATCTTCCCCAAGGATGATCTCTCTTAAATGTCATGTTTCTACATTGATTCCTTCGCAGTGAATCCGGATTCCTTGGACGAACTTTATATCCTTCAAAATTTCTTCTTCACTCCTTTTGTGGTGCCGTCGTTCAACCAGTTTTCGCGGAGAAATGGTCAAACGGAATCTTTAACGCCGTTTGACCAGTAGCCTTTCACGCATTCGGAATTCAACTTTGCCCCTGTCCTTAATTAAATATTAGATATGCTGCATTGTTTTGTTTGTGTTAGTCCTTCTCACAATTCTAAGTGAGCAAAATTATAATAGAAGATGAAGTTCTGTAAATGTAAAGGCTACGTCGTTAATATGATGAAACTGATAATACATTGCTTCATAGAGATATATTTACATTTTACGCATAGATGTTTATTTTTATTTACATTTCTTTAAACAGTTTTTTTTATAAACTACGTTGTTTTCATTAACTGTGATTTCTTATGTTTTGTAATTTTGCGAAATTTTAAATATCTTGAATAAACATGATTGGACTTCTATATTGATCCGAGAAAACATATAGGTTGTGTGGCTATTTAATTATATAATATAATGTTGGTTGAACGACAATTTTCATGGGATAAGTCTTAACTTTCCACAAACAAAGATCCACAGACAATTTGAAAATGAAGTTCGAATCTAATTAATCACTCTCGTGTACAACAATCTATCGGTCTTGTTGCGTAAATAAACGTATATTGCTAGTTTGATTGTTGCAGATGATTATCGTAAGACATCATAAGAAAGAACTGAATTGGAGACATCTTTATAAGACGCGTTATCCTGCGGAACTGGCAACCCGCATTTCACTCGTGCATTTACTTCTCGGTATTATGACATCACTCCCAAGGGTTAAAATCTATTTTTGAATATTTTCTCTAACCCCCGAAAGCTAAAGCATTCAATTAGAATCCATCTAAGTCATTAAGTCAAAGAACATTTAAGGAAGTCAAAAAATAAATACATTCCGTAAATGTTTGCATAGTTTCTTTACCTCGTGAGTTCTAAATATGACGTTTGTTAAGTCTAGTTTACATATGTGCTTACTTGTAAGTATCTCTTCCTTTTTTATTTGTAAGTGAACTTTTTTTTTCTTACGTATCATATTCTTGAGAGTTGCAAAAAATGGGTCCTGCGCGCCTGTTTTGGTATACATAAGTCAATATTTTAACAATTAAGGGAAAGTAAAAAGTGGAATAAACAAGGAACGGATTCAATTAGATAAACCAAAAATTAAAATATGGCTTCGGATTCCCTGTCATGAAAATAAGCATTACTTCTTTACATCATGAAAGAAACGCTTTCATTGATTGGCAAGTTCATTGGAGATTGAGTGTGAAAACTATTACACTACTCTGAATAAAGGCTCGTTCGAATTACTCAATCGATATTTTCCTTTAGTATTAATTGTTATCAGAATAATCAAAGATTTGAGTGGGAAATTATCAATTTCTTGTAAAACTTCGTCCATAAAAGTTGAAGTCATAAGAGAACAAAGAGAAACAATAACATATTCATTGAAAATAATTTATTATAACTTAATAAATGATGTTACACCAACTGGAAACAATCTGAAACATTAAAAGCTGAATGAGTCACCATTTCTCAATAATGACAACAATTCAGGCTTTAAAATGTAACAAATCATAAGGATCTAGTAGGTGATGTCGTGTTTCACGTCGCCGGAGGAGAATGAGATCCTAGCAACGGGTGCAGAAGCTGCTTTCAATAATGGGGTGGATACCACTTTAGCGACCGGTGCAGTGTGGTAAACTTGGGCCACTGGTGCGGAATGGTAAACTCGAGCCAATGGTGCGGCATGATACGCTTGGACTACTGGTGCGGCATGGTAAACGTGGGCGGCCGGTGCGGCGTGGTAGAAGGCGGGAGACACCACCGTCTTGACAGGTGTCTTGACGACGGGAGTCTTGATGACGACGTTGGATGGCTCGCTGTTGACCACGGCGTTGTATCCGTTGACGTCGTCCGCTGTGTACTCGACGGTGCGCTTGATGCCATCGGGGCCGACCGAAGAGTAACTGCCCCTCACCACTCCGTTGTCGAGGCTCTCGCTCTGGGATTTGGTGTCTCCAGTGAGGGCGTCCTGGATGTCGTAGGAGTAGGCGTAAGAGGGGTTGGGGTCGAAGTCTTCCTTAGCGATGGGTACGGCCTTGGCGATTGGTGCTTGGTACACGAGTGGTGCTTGGTAGAAGGCGGGGTTGGCGAGGAGGCCGGCGTTGGCCACGGCCACGAGGGCACCGAACACAAAAAACTGTAGGGGAATAAAAGGAATGTGATATACAGCCTCCTAAGAAATGATTATTCTAAAAATTTGAATTAAAAAATAAATGTTTGGCTCATTTCTTTATTAATCTTAAATGCTATTTTGATGTTCTATAAAGCATAAAATAGCCTTTTTAATGTTTTTTGATGTTTCATGCTGTTAAAAGAATTAATACATATCGTCATAATGATGTACTATATCCATTTCAGAAGTAAAAAGTGAGTTAGGAAACCTTTTTTTGTTGATTTGCTAATCTTTCGCTTTTGCTTAGGTAATATCTATATCTCTTTAAATCGAGTGTAAGTATTACATTGCTTGTAAATTAATGCTAATTTCATTCTTTAAATATAACATAATTTAATGATGATACATGATGCTTTTCGTGGATATTCTAATTCTATTTTTTGAATTTGTGCTATAAACGATTTATAGCGTTGTTACTTTAGACCTTTTGTTTTCCCTCTGTTTTCTTTTTTTTTAAATATTCCTCCTATTTGAGTAACTACTTTTAAGATTGGTTGAAACTTGCAGTCACTCTTCGTTGTTTTATGGGCATATGGAACGGGATGATTGCTTGAAATTAAACGAGATTTTCCTTTAGTCAGACTTACCTATTTAGTCTTGCATTTTAGCAGTTTTTCCCTTTTATTTTTACTCCATCAAACGATAAGTTTTGGAATTCTTAGATTTTATGTCATTATGGTTAGTTATGATTTTGTATTTCTTTCTTCGTGATAGTTATTGAAAGGTTCGAAGGAACTGAATCAGCCAAGGTGGTAGAAGTTCATCATAAATAAATTTTAAGGATAGATGACCCCTCCTTTAACTTCCAATATTGAATCTTAGGAACGGATTCCCAGATAGCAACGAGGGCAGCGTGTTCGTCTTTGGTAGAAGTAGTTGGTGGGGGCTTATCGATGCTTAATGACCTCAGCTAAAGAAGACGCACTTTTGCAACTGCTATTAATCCTTATCTTTTCGAAAAAAGTTAATATCTCCGAATTCTTTCTCTCCTTTATAGATTTATCTTTTATAAAATAGGGAGTGGCATTTATTGAATCTATTAAATGCTCAGTCAGAATAAACCTTTCTAGGATTCATTTAAACCAGTAGAAATAAATTTTTTTTCTCTGTGAAATTACTACTTATCGTCATGTTCTGTAGAACATTCTCAGTGCTCTTCCTCTAGGAAAACGTTGTCTATTATTTTTAAAACTTAAGCTTAATGAATGATGAGAGTTCTTACCTTGATTGCCATATTAACAGTTCGTTGGTTGTCTTCTCTTCGAGATGATCTGGTGTTTGAGCCTTCGCGATTCCCTTTTATAGCACCCTTTGCCCCTTTCATCCCCAACCCATCCAACTTAACCATCCCTTCGTCTGTTTCTCTAACTGGTCCGAATGTTATCCTTGATGACCGGTACCTTGCGACCTCAAGATGCGGTCTTCCTTTAGAGACTCCTCCCCACTCTTAAAGCTGATGCCAATATTGCCCTCATTTGCGTGTTATGATGCTCGAGGATGCCTCTTTTAAAGGTCGCCCTAGATTTGTGGAATTTCATGGAAGATGCGGTCTTCCTTTAGGGACTCCTCCCCACTTTTAGTATACATCAACGACCTCAGCAATCACATTGAAAGCAAAATTAGGAATTCGCAGACGACACAGTCATTTACAAGGAAATAGATAGTTTAGAGGTTAGATTAACCCTTTCGGACGACTTAGATGGAATTATGAAATGGTGCGATGATTGGCGATTAGAGCTTAATGTAGAAACATGTTCAGTAGTTAACTTCTTCGAAAGAAAACCTATAAAGAATGATTATTCTTACAGCCTCCGAGGGGTAAACCTAACGATTGTAGAATCGGTGAAGTATCTTGGAGTAACTCTCACGAATAATCTATCATGGAGTGCCCACATCCGAAATATATGTGGAAAAGCACATAAGAAACTCGTCTTCGTTGAAAGAATAGTCGGTAGGAGCGAAGAAAAAGTTTGCGAGCGATGTTACTTAGCATTAGTTAGGCTTAACCTTGAGTATGCATGTAGTGTATGGGACCCTGCTGATAAATGTCATATTCAGGAATTAGTTAAAGTACAAAGAAAGGCGATACGATTTGTAAAGAATTACTACGATAAAACAGCAAGTGTTACTCAGATGATACAAGACGCGGGATGGGATTCATTAGAAGATAAAAGACTAATTCAAAGGATAAATTTATTAAATAATTTCAGAGAAATTACGTTCTCAGATGATGTAACCGATATAATGCGACCCCCCTGTTATGTGGGTCGTTCTGATACTGCGATGAAGATTAGGAAAATAGATGCTAGAACAAATCGTTTTAAAAAATTCAATTTTTCCGCGCAATATACTCGAAAGCAACCATTTAGGAAAATAGAATCAAGGTGCCTGCATTCACTGCCATAAGCCGAAAAGCTGCTTGCAGGGTTCTTACATAGACAAAGAAACTCTTATAGCTGATGCCTCAATATTGCCCTCATTTGTATGTTATGATGCTCGAGGATGTCTCTTTTAAAGGTCGCCCTAGATTCGTCACCTTGTCAATATCCTTCTTTTTCGACGGCCCAATATTTGTCCTACGGAACGAAATACGACCGTTTAGTCCGTAACATTTGCGCTTAATGAATTTCAGTAAAATAATTTCTTGTAATTGTGTGCTAAATATTTTGCCGTTATTTTCTCTTTAATGGAGAATATTCTTTTTATTTAAGCAATTTTCTGATCGGTTTATCAGTAACGCTGATTGTGAGCCTTTTTTAGAGTCCTTATTTCCATATTATAATGGAACGCTTTTTACACTGGATCCTTATTTCTATATCGAATAATACTCTCTACTGTATGACAAGGCAAAGGATGTTTTTTCGCAGCACGCAGGTAGAATTAGACTATAGAAATGTCCTAATAGATTTTAAATAAAATTTTTATATTAGTTTAGGCTACAAATAACATTTTTATCGTCGTATATTGATATCGTGGAATGTCGTCGTTGATTTCATAAGTTAAGATTATGATATCTTACAAGCATTTGTGTAATTTTATAATTTATACGTTTTGACCATTTTCATTTAATCTATTCTCATATGAAACATGACCTTTAGTTCAGTGAAGTACCAATCAATAGGAAAATTAAATTATTTGCAACCATAACGAACTGATCTGATGGTACAAAACGTTTATTTGAACCACAGAAATTGTTTTTTATTCATTTTTGTATTCATCTCGTCAGTTAGTTTTGGCTTCCTACCCCAAAGTCTTGCTAGAGTCTGATAACAAGATAGTAAGTATAGGATAGTATGTTTAACTGTAGTAATGAGCATAAAAATTATGACTACAACTGTGGTTGTAGTCATAATTTGGGATTAATCTTGGAATGCATTTACTTCGGAAAATTTTTAGTTGTCATTTGAAAGCGTTTTAAGCCAAATAAATTTTTAATATCTTACCCTTAATTTGCAATCATAACTATCAATATCATTTTTTTAGCTAGGTAGATGTCATACGGAAGACGTTCACATTTTACTAAGTGATATTGGTACCGCGGATTTTCAAGTGGTTCATTTTAATTACTCGAAATTCTTACATTTTCTCTTTCTGTAGACCGGTCTGTTTTCTCCCGCCTTGTAGAGGTTGAAAAGCAGGTGTGTCGGCATAGATGTTTATTAGAATCCTCCGATCTTTTAAATGCCTAACGACCTCATTTCTGGAAACCATATTTCATTCTCAAAGCATCGCCGTATGTCCTGTTTATTTTGAATTATATGTGCTAATGTGGGAATTTTTATGAAATTTATGCTATGCTGTAGCTGTCTGTGTGAACCATCGTTGAATCAAGCCGAGTATATCTCCTAGATTTCCAGAAATAAACTGGGAAATTTATATATCGATTTTTCTTGTGCCTTGCTCGGGATTCTAATAATAATATAGCATATATAGCTGTACGCTTCGTGTACGACAGTATTTTACCATTTCTTCCCCATATACATCAAAATTAAAGTGGTTACTTACTAATACTGTGCTTGCACCTTATTGGCATCTAAAGATGGCATGATTTTTCCGAAGCCTTTCATATTGTGTGAAATAATATTTTGTGGAATTTTTATGCTCTATTTTGAGTAGAAATGGTGAATGAATTAAACGAATTTCCTTAAGTTATTATTTGAATTGAACAATACGTTGCCTTAACTAATACAAAATAAATTGATTTTCTTCATGGTGTGGGACGCCTGCAATAACTCATCTACTGTTTATATACAATTTAATATATGTCTGTGTGTAGGTTTGTATGTTTCAGCAACACTGTAGAACTAGATCTTAAGCTATATTTAAACATTAAATATATTTCTTGGGCAGACTATTGGATACGACTTACTTAATCCCTTGATTTACCTCCAGATGATTCAAAGCATTCCCATAACGTGTTGTATCTAAAGTTCATTTTCATCGGTTGCAAGCTTTATTTAATTCGGAAAATCAAATGAGAAAGAATAGTCGCATGAAGTCAAGCACTTAAAGAAGTGAATTAAAATAAAGATTCGTATTATGGTTATGGAATATAGTTTTCTATTCTAGATTACGAGAATTTTGTTAAAGTAGACAAACATGTTTTTCTTTCAAATTTTGATTTAGTTAACAAAAAAAGGATTGAATGAAGAACGTAGACGTCTTACTTGGATTGGTGTGTGTTTTCTTTGAGAAATTGAGGCCATGGCGATTTTTCGAGTTGCAGCGAATCTTTATTATCTTACATTTGGCTGAAAATATAGTTCACACTTTACTTTTGATATCCGCGGAATGCAAATATCAAAGATATTATATCAGAATAGGTAATCCTGTGTTGTAGTTTAGAGCTAACTTTTGTTCACCATAATAGACCATACAATGCAAATGTTGTTCATGAAAGTGTTTTGAACTGCATTTATAATTTAGTAAATTTAACGAATACCTTACTATCTTATGCGTGAAAGAGACTCGGGCGGTTTATGTGCGTGAGTGTTTTTGCAATCTCAGTTATCCTCATCCTGCAAATGATATTCATCTTGAATTTTTCTTCGGTGATTTTCTCATGATATGTATTTACTTTTTTCATGCCATTATTGTTTAATTTTCGTTTACATTTTATCTTTGTTGACTTTATATGTATTGTATTTGTATGTATTGTATTTGTATATACTGAGGTGCAAGTTAGCTCCATAATACGCTTTCGTTCCGCAAAACATGTACCTACATCGGTGGTTAACTGAGTGTTTTCAGCATGATATATGTAGGTAAATTTTCTTTGCTTTTGTTATTAGTGTTTTGTATTCATTTCCTCTATTCCTTTGTGGTTTTTCTGAAAATTTCTCAGTACTTACGGTACTGTTACGTTACGTTACGGTACTGTTCATCCTAAATTATCTATGATCTTCTAATAAAATGTTCTGTTTACAACTAATGTTGTCTTAATAAAAGTAGCTCATTGAAAGAGATTGAATATTCAGTTGAATTGGCTTTGCAGATCTAAAAAGAATAGCGTGGTAGGTGATACCTACACACGTGAGACATATTTTCCAATCAGCGATATCAAATCAACGTTTCCCCATTAAGAATCAATGAGCATCTCAGCTTGTTGAAAATATTTTTAATGTTTCCGATGACAAACGGATGAGAAAAAAATCGATGAAAAGCGATAGACTGATAAAATCCCAATTAAATTGAAATTACATTAATGCCCATAAATTATTATGAAAATATCGATCTAGTAACCTTGCAAACCAAAATTGTGAACTTCATACCGTCATGTGTGTTTGTTACTTATTTGGTGCTTCAAAATAATTAATTTATTTATTTGCATAAGAGAGTTTTGACGCATGAACTTTATTAACTGAAAAATTATAACTTCTCATTCATGTACTGATTTGGAGATGAAAGGCCGTGAGGTAGAATTCTTAGCATTCCATCTTTATGTAGAATATCTGATCCAACATTTTCGCAGTATATATTCCCTTATATATCCCAATATATTCCATTTGCGAAGCTAGTCCTTGGGCGTCTTCATCTCTCAGGTCCTTCACAAGAGATGGACTTCGATGCGTCAATACTTTCGAAGAATTCGTTGACAGGAAATAGAAATGAAGAAGTCAAGCTGCAATACGGAGAGTAAATAAAACGGGTTGTAAGGATTGATGAGTGAAATCATAAAGAAATGTATGCAAAATAATTTATTATAAATTATCTGTTAAAATACAAACATTTGAAAATTTATACCAAAATCCTATGTTTGTTTTTCCGTAATTAATACGTACGGTAGCAGTAGGAATGTGTCATCAAATGTCTAGTAAGTTATATCGTGTTTCACATCGCCGGAGGAGAATGAGATCCTAGCGACGGGTGCAGGAGCGGCCTTCACTACCGAGGTGGATGCCACCTTAGCGACCGGTGCAGTGTGGTAGACATGAGCTACTGGTGCGGAATGGTAAACTTGAGCCACTGGTGCGGAATGGTAAACTTGGGCCACTGGTGCGGAATGGTAAACTCGAGCCAATGGTGCGGCATGATACGCTTGGACTACTGGTGCGGCATGGTAAACGTGGGCGGCCGGTGCGGCGTGGTAGAAGGCGGGAGACACCACCGTCTTGACGGGTGTCTTGACCACGGGAGTCTTGATGACGACGTTGGATGGCTCGCTGTTGACCACGGCGTTGTATCCGTTGACGTCGTCCGCTGTGTACTCGACGGTGCGCTTGATGCCATCGGGGCCGACCGAAGAGTAACTGCCCCTCACCACTCCGTTGTCGAGGCTCTCGCTCTGGGATTTGGTGTCTCCAGTGAGGGCGTCCTGGATGTCGTAGGAGTAGGCGTAAGAGGGGTTGGGGTCGAAGTCTTCCTTAGCGATGGGTACGGCCTTGGCGATTGGTGCTTGGTACACGAGTGGTGCTTGGTAGAAGGCGGGGTTGGCGAGGAGGCCGGCGTTGGCCACGGCCACGAGGGCACCGAACACAAAAAGCTGCGGCAAAGTTCAAAATGTCATTTAGTAATATACTTCAATACACTTTAGGTTGGGATTAATTGCTATTAAGATTATGATAAGAAATATTTGACTCTGTGGACAAATAATCTTGGTAATCTATCTCATAAAGCTATGCACATTTTTATCCGTTCATGTAATAAGTAAATAGGATACCCAGCTGGGTTTTATTGGTTTAGAAGTCCTTAATATCATATTTTCAATACGATCGGATATATTATTTAGGCTGAATTTACATGTATCTTTATAATACCTTATTTTTTTAATTTAAAATTTAATTTTAATATTAATAGGTAACATTATTGTGTATTTTCATGTAATACAAAATTCGGATACCAAATAATTGTTCTTTGATTTTAAATCTTCCTAGTAAGAGCTATGAAGTTATCAGAATATCGGCGAAGTAAAATTTTTTTGAAAGAGAAATCGAATCACTTTTACATTTGAAGAAGTTATACATACCATGGAAGTCATCTCGAGGTGGTATTCTGTTCTCTGAATGATGCTCTCTATCGGTGGGCCCTTATATACCGATGGAGGATTTTTTTATTATTTCATCTCCTTGGCAATTATGTCTCTTCGCGACCTCATCTCCCTCTCTCATCCTCTTCCGAGAGTGGTGATGCAACCGATGTGGTCCGGTTATTTTCACCGGTCCGCTCGATACCCCCGGTGAATCTGCGACCTTCGCGTTGCTGAAAGAATATCATCGTTCGCAGCCTCCTCCGAAATTGACATTTTTGTTGGGCTCTCCTTTTTACACGAGTTGATTTTCGTCCGCTGAAAAGATAACAGCTTTTTAAGTAGGCCACGGTTTTATTTCAGATCGCGTTTCTCTTAAGATTCCTAAGTTTTAATACCACGCCCATCCAAAAATATAATTCGTCCATCTTTAATATCTGAAAAATTCAATTACCTTTCAAGCATGTAAGTTCTCTAACATTTCTTTAATATTCCTAAAAATCTGTACTTCAATTACTATTGAAAAGTTGAAACTAATATGTATGCTTAATTGGATGTACAGAAAAAATTGCATAAAATGTCGGTAGCATCGAAATTATCGTTTAAAGGGGCATCTATAAATGTTCATTAAAAATAACGTTCAATCTCCCTTGTTTCTCTGATTAACCTTAATTTCTTTCAAAGATATCTTAAATGCTGGTATTTATTAAAATCTCTCAATTTCGTTCGTCAAAATTTTGTGTTTAGACTTTCTTTTATTGTTTTATTTATGTCATGTATTTGGCGATGCGTTTTGCTCTTTTCGTAGTTTTTTGTCGCCCACTTTATTGAAGCATTTTCCCCATATCGTGGGAAATTTCCCCATTTTCCCTTTCATCGCTATTCTTAATGTGCGTAGATTTCTTATTAATTATTTCTTCGCCTCTCTAAAGCTTGATCGGGTATTTTATTTTGATTCTTCAGTGTGTCAATTTTTCTTCTTATCTTGCCGACAGAAGCTACCGTAACGGTTTCATGAGTAGTTCAGCTCTATATTTATTTACATTGCCTTTTTAGATACTTCAATAATGATTATATGATGCGAAGCTATAACCAGGAAAAGCTGCGTTATTCATAACGGAGACTGTTCGTTGATATTTTAATTTATCGAAAATAATATCAATGTGTATATAGAACATATATTTTTGGTTTGATTTTGGTATCTTTTTGAATTCAATCTGCTCAATAAATCAATGTAAAATAAAATGAATTTATGTCAATATTATTCTCTGTTATAGTTTTGTGCATGCAAAATTAGGAATTTCGATGACTGTTGAATATAGTTTTCTACAAATTCTAATGAAAGTGTTTTCATAATTTTAGCTTTTACTTTAGGTTTCTATATATATATGTGTGTATGTACATTCCGCATATTATATAGGGATGGTTTAATACGAAATTATTTATGATTACGTACGTAGTTCTCTTCAACCCCAAAGGGTTATTTTATTGATTAATTTACTCTTTTGTAATATGATGAGGACGTTTACATAGTTATTTTATAATAGATTGGAATTTATGCATTTGTGAAAAATATATCTTGGGTCGATAAATTATCGAATTCTATAGCCAAGCTCACAAAGTGGTGTTGTCAAAATCTTCGAAAAGTGAAATTCATTTGTATTTATGTAACTTCACATATATGAAAACACTCATCCATCTGTCCATCATACGTCTCAGTGGAATGTAATTGATGTGAATTAAAATAATATCTAAGAATGCCATTGTAATGTCATTTACGTTCAGTATTTGATATACATGTAATATAAATCATAATCCTCCGATTCGATGCTGTCAAATTCAAATTTTTCGTAATAGATTGAAATAGTATATTCAGAAGAAGAAGATATACCTGTATATCATTTCACTCGAAGATCTCCGGTGTATCACATTAATATTCTCAGCAGTCCATCAATTCCTAATGCAGCACTCTTAGGAGTCCTCAGTTGGCAGATTTCATTTCGTGTAATGTGAGAATGAGTTTTTATTTTTACTAATTATAAATTTATTAATATAAATAAAGGTTTCATGTATATTCTTAGAAAATCACTGAAGAGAGCAGTCGATCAATCCCAGTTAGGCGTAGATTATCTTGTGGTGCACAGGTGCTGCGGCGTAAGTGACAGTGGATGGGTGATAGATGTGGGATGTGCTGTAGGACAGAGGCGCCTGAAGCACCTTACCAACGGAGAGGACCTTTGCTACGGGGGCGTGGTAAGCAAGGGGTGCGTGATAAGCGAGATGAGGCGCGTGGTAAAATGCGGGTGCAGCTTGCGGAGGTTTGGCGGGTGCGGCGGGCGCGGTCGAAGGCGCGGGCGCCGAAGTAGCCGCCGGCGGTGCCGTCGCGGAGGGTGCCTTCGCAGCAGGAGCTTTGACGGCCATTTCCGATGGTTCCATGTTAACCACTGCGTTGAATCCGTTGACGGCATCTGCCGTGTATTCCACGGTCCTCTTGGTGCCATCGGGGTCAACCACGGTGTAGCTTCCCTTGACCACGCCGTTCTCGAGACTTTCACTCTGCGTCTTAGTGTCACCGGTCTCTTCGTCCTTAACATCGTATGAGAAGGAGTAGGTGGGGTTGGTGTCGTAGTCGGGGTCTTCCTCAACGGCGGGGGCTGCCGAAGCGGGCGCCGGGGCTTTCGTGGAGGCGGGTTCCTTGGGGGCTGGTGTCTCTGAGGAGGGTGCTGGGGCTGGAGCGATGGACGCGTGGTACGCCAAGGGGGCGTGATATGCGATGGGGGTGGCGTAGTAGGCGGGGGCCGTGTAACGGGCGTACGCAGGAGCTTCTAAAAAGCCCGCCGACGCCAATCCCATGACGGCGGTTATGAGGAATACCTGCAACGGGAATAAACAGAAACGTTATTTTATACATCATGAGTATTAATGACTATTCCGAGTAATAACTGTTTGATTTAGACCAAAATGATTCGGTAGGCATTCATAGCTTTATTATTTCTTTATGGATAAACAAAACAGACTCAGGTTTCACTTCGTGATAGTTTCTAGCAATAAACAGATTCATAATAAAAACTTTTACTACACCACAAGAAATAATACAAATACGACCAAGGTTTCGTATATGTATGGTTATGTAGCTTCACTACGAAACCTTGGTCGTATTTGTGTTATTTCTTGTGGTGTAGGAAAAGTTTTTATTATGAATCTGTTTATTTTTCTTTCTTTACGGATAAATGTATTCTCAAGGCAAGTCTTTTCTATAAATATCTTCTACATGGATCCTCTTCGACAAAGCTTTAATTTAATAGCCTACTAAATCCGACATAACTGTTAATTTTTTCTATTATTAGTTAATTTTAAATCCATATCTCAGGGAGAAATTAGCTAAAAAGTACTTTTAAGATTATTCTCGAAAATTCAAAACGTATAAAAAAAGTTGATATACATATTCTTTCACCAAAAATGATGACTTGTTATATTGAGTTGGGAAAGCTTACCTTTCGTCAACTGTTTGCAAAATAAAAAAATTCAACTATATAAAATTAATATTCAGTGATGGACGAATAAATAATTATATACTTTAAGTGTGTTAAAATGGCCGTCGCGCTGCCTTGATGGAATTTGCGATATCAGAGTGAATTTTCAATTTTATAAAGCTGAAAACCGCGACCGATATTGCTAAATTCCTAAGCAAATGTGTATAAATTCCCGCACTCACCTTTGCAATCATGTTGTCTCTTTCGTTGCTTCAATCGGATGTGCCATTCATTGATGGAAGCGAATCTTATATACTCGGCCCCTTGCGCACTCTTTTTCTTCTTACGTATCATCTCCTTACGTTTCATCTTCCTTGACTCTTTTGCTCTGGTTTCTTTGTCTAGATACATCTCTGTGACATTTTCCATGGTTACTTTTCCGACCGCTAAGCGTATCCTTTGCTCGAGTACCTGACTCCTGACCTTGGATTAATCAGGCATAATTCCGCGGTAATGATTGTGTTAAATTAGAGACCTGTAATCCAGCATTGCTCCAGTTATGCGCAACGGAATTTATTATTTAATACTATTATTCCTTCGTTTCGTATTCCCTGTCGAAACAAAGTTATCGATAAATAGGATATCAACTGATATTTTTTAATAAATCTTATTTTTGTCAATGACAGTGTGATGCAATTCGATAATCTCGGATCAGGGTATGGAAAGTTTATATTAAAATATGGAATTTGTTAATACATTTTAATAAACTAATATAAATAATTTAACATTTCTTAAGTAATTTTCCTACCTCAATTTACTATTCGAAAATGCATTACCTCATCAAATATCAGTCTAATGGAATTTCAAGATATTTCATACTACTACGATTCTATCTACGATCTAGAGAAGGAAGTGCAATAAGTGATCGAGGTGAGAAGGTCAGGGGTATAGTTGCGATGTTATGTTTTATCGGTTAAACCTCTTTATCTTAATTTCATGATCCGTATTTATTCGTAAAGGCAATATAGTAATGAATGTTAAAAGAGATTCCTTTTATGTAAAGTCGTTTTTTGGACAAAGCGGAAGTATTTAATAAATTCTTTACAATAAGGTCCTCCAAAAAATAATCCTTGCTGTCGAACAAACGAAGAGGAAAACATCTGACGAAAGCGGGTCTCAAACCCGGATATGTAACTGTGCGGAAAATTTCAATCAGTTACATGATCCGTCCTGGAAGGGGAAGATCCGGGTTCTAGATAATTTTTTTACCCAAGTTCATCCTTTAAGGGTTTTCTTGTGCATACATCATGACCTTTAAACTTTTTTTTATTTCCGTCAACCTTCTCTTGTTCATTGTAAAATGAGAGTTAAAATATTTTTTGCGTAAATGACTTCTATCTCGATGTGAGAGACGATGTCGCTTAAGGTCATCTTTTGAATTTAGATACTGTTTCATGTCCCACGTACTTTCAAAATAAGGATGATATTGGAAATAAAGCAATAAATTATGGTGGTTTTAATGTTATTACAAGCAATTTCGAATTATTCAATATCAGTAACGATTGATTACGAGTATCACGTACTCTTTTGTGTTAATTGAAGAGATTCGTACTAATATTGTTCATTATAATTATTAGTGATAAAGTCACTTACATATTCTATCCTATGGGTAGCTTTAAGATTTTCTGATTGTAAAAGAAAATGTCGAAAAGATATATGCTGGAAAGGCTGTCTAAAATGTTTCAGTGGGGACAAATTTAAATTTATGTTTAATCCAGATATAGAGAGTTAGTCGAAGACGAGGATGTGCCATTGATATATATGCTTGTTAAACTTTTATTCGTAATCATTATGTAAAATTGATGGAAATTTATTATATTGAACCAGAAATGTCGTTGCAATGTCCTAATCCTCACTCCATCGAAAGTTTGTGATTATATTTCATTCTGATTGTATTCACGTTTTCTTATTTTTGTGGAATATTTGTTTCAGTGATTTCTATGGCTGACCTTCTCCTTTTTCAACTTTATTCGATAAGGCTTTTCGATTTTATTTGTATTAAATTTGATGAACGGTAATGATGAAAATAATTTCATTTTGTCAATTTTTATTGTTATCAATGAGGATTTCCAAGAGTAAGAAATGTGGTCTGCTTCTTTGAATTACTTTTAATTACAGTTGCTTATAATTCATAATATCTCTGTTTTCTCTTTGTTATTTCAAAATGCTTGTTAATAATTATCGGCTTATTTTGGAATATAAGGAATAAAACTATTTAGTTTAGGTACGAACATCTTGTAGATTCCAATCTATATATGTTATTGCCTTATTGAAGGCTCTTATAAGTTCACATTCCAAAAATTGTATTGATAGAGATGTAGCCAATTGATTTTTATTCCTCTATAGGAAAACTTCTGCGATTTCAGAGAATTATATTCTTTAATGAGAGTAATCCATGCTGTGTGGGTTAAAAACAATAATAATGTACTCGATATTGTTTTTGAAATAATTTATTCAATCGAATTCGCACAGTAACGATTCTTTAGCGAAATATTTTCCGCATTTAAATTCACATCGACTAAGCCTGTGGGCAAGTCAAGCAGTCTTCGAGAAGAGCAGTGGTTGGTTGTGGGCCGTATGAGATTTGGGAAGTGGTTTGCGGGCAGGTCAAGCAGTCTTCAATGGAGGAAGGTTGGTTTTGGTTGTGCGAGTTTTGGGAAGTGGTTTGCGGGCAGGTCAAGCAATCCTCAAGCAGTGAAGATGGGTTTGGGCCGTAAGAGATCTGGGAAGTGCTGTATGCGAACTTGCCATTGGGTGCAGAGGAGAAAGCTGTGTGAGCAATAGGTCCGTGGTAAGTCACTTGGGTGTCGTAGGAAAGGGGTGCGTGATAGGTGACTGGCGTTGCGTGGTAGAAGGCTGGTGCAGCTACTAAAACCAATTTGTCAGCTCCTGGTAAAGTTTGTGTGGGTGCTGGAGTAGCGGGTGAGGTAGTGGAGGTTTTAGATTCCATGCTGCTGTATCTGCTATCTCCGCTGCTTGCGTTATCGTTGGCAGTTACTCTCTCGTCCATTTTCTGATTTTGGGTTTTGCCGCGACCTGCTTCCTTTTGGTTATAGGACATCGCCGAGTTGTTGTCTGTGTTATCTTCGTTGCTCCTGCCATCGGAAGCCATCGCTGCGTCTCTGGCATTGTTGTCGGCAGCCATGGGGGAAGTTGTCACTGCATATTGTTCGCTGTATGTCTGTGGTGATCTGTAATCGGTGTTAGGATGGTAGGATAGGGCAGATCCATGATAGACGGTGGTGGTACGTCGACCGAAGCTTGGAACTACCACTGAGGGAGTTCCCAGGAAACCAGCTTTCGCCATACCCAAGATGGCTAACAGGAAAAATATCTGAAAAGATGGAAAATACTAGACTGAAGACTCTTCCAATCGTGTTGAAAAATTTGAGAATAATATTGCTGCGTTCACCATTATGAAATTTGCGTTCAGTTAAATATTGAATGCGACTAGATCTGCTATTTGCGTTACGGTACTGTATTAAACATATGCACCTTACGCCGTGTATTACTAAATGATTCAAATATATTCAAAGTTTTAATACTGATTTGCCTACCTTAGCAGACATGTTGGTATTTCGTTGTCTTCGGAAGGTGTGACATTCTGCGATTTGTGTACTGTATTTATACCGGTCGACTACGACGTCATCTCTTTTTTATTCTCAATTCTGATTCATACTCTTCTTGTGGACGCATGCATTAGCTTCACCGTCTGAATACAGGAGTAATCTTTTTCTAATTTTTCTTTAATTCCCGTATTACGTTTGCATTTTGGGTAGATTATACGCCAGGCGTATTATCTACCCTTACTTTCATAATCCCTGGCTCGTCGCCACGGAGAATTCGAACTGGAACTCAATATCTCCAAGACTTAGAATTGAATATTCCGTTTGTGTAATGCTCAGCAACTTCAATGGATACCCAGAGATATCATTATCAGATTGCATCTTTTTTTCATCCGCCTTAGTTGCAGCAGTAATCCGATTAAGTTGGTGGTATATTATATTTTTATCGTTTAATACAGTGTAGAAGGAGGTAAAAAAAGATCGATTAAGAGTTGGACCGCTTGGGAGTTTCATTTAAGTACTTTTTAAATTTCGTATAGAAAAGCTAGAAAACTTTTTGAACTCGGTTCTTTTCCTACTGAAAAAAATGTTGAGGAGATTTCAATATTAAAAACGTAATTTGAAAATATTGTACACGTAATTTCATAAGTGGAATTATAATTTTAAAATATTGCTAGCAATATTTTAAAATTCAATTCCACTTCAATAATTAATTTCAATATTGTACTGCTGTCCTAAAAATTAATATTGATGCCAAAAATATTTTAAAGGTTCATAGTTATCGGGCTGACTCTATTGTAAGATACCCAATAAAGTATAAGAAAACAATTTATAGATGGAATGGAATTCTCAGATGATAATTTCATTGCATAATTTCTTCACTTTGTTTGATTTCTGACAATGAGCTTGTATTATATCTTCGGGTATATATCCCGATCTATTTATCTTTTTTTATTTAAAAAATAAATCTTTATCACATTTAACTCACAATTAGTGTTTGTTTGCGTTTGAGGCTGATAATTGCTCTGGAAGTTTCTCAAACCGTATAATTTTTAACCCTACGTAATTTTGAGAAGAAATGAAAGAGAAAAAGTCCGTCGAAGCCGGGACCGTTATTTGTAATTTAATGGATTTTATTTTGTTTCCTTTTATGGGAATTTAAGGGAGCGATTTATTCAGAGGCAAGTGATATCATCATAGTAGGCCAAACCTATACCATTCATCTTGTGAAACATTATTGATTTTATGATGGTAATTGATGTTTTATGGTCTCTTATATATAATTTAGCACTAATCTGTATTCGCGGAAGTGTAAAAAGAGGATCGATGCCATACCCTTCTGAGAGATATAATTTATTTTACAAGCTTTTTATTCATTGTAGAAAATCTGGATTTGGATGACAGTTTTGTTTAATTTTTATATGCCATCAAAATTATCATAAGTATTAGGTACTCGATTTGCAGATTATATGATATTTTTCAACATTCTTAGAGATCCATTAAGATAGATCTTCGAATTTTATCCACCTCAGGATCTCCTAATCTAATTACTTGGTTTTGCATGTTCTCCTTAACTTGCAATTTTTTCTTCTCATAATTCAGTTTTCGCCTCAGTTATATTTACTTCTTTGGCGATAATTCTTTATTTCTCTCTCCATCCTTCCGCATTTTAACGTGTCCATCGTTTCTCCGTTTTCCTTTCCTTGGAAATTGCCTCTGTGAAATACATATTATTTTACAAAAAATCGAGCTCAAGGACTCTGGAATGCGGCAATATATCTTTGAAGTATCATGTTTTTGGAACATGACCGTGTTTTATTTTTTACTCCACTCATTTCATCTCTGAATTTATTTGTAAATAATATGACCTAACTATCTACCGAGGCCATTTCCTCCTTCGTGAGGTTCCTCATGTGGATGCTCTTTCTTTGACTCCCTCAAGAACTACATTCAGGCGAAAATTTCATCAAACGGTTAGTGCACGCATTACGCTACTTTGCCATACGTGCAGATATATACACACACTCGTACATACAGAGTAATTTATAACTGATTTGAAATAAATTTAAGTTAGGTTCCTTTTTATTTATTGACCCCTTTTTTGGGCAAAATTGGGACTAAAAAGTCTCATCTTCCATTTAACCATTGTTAACATATACATACATACATTGCAAATTATTATGAAATTACAATAATTTTTTTTAACTAAATAATGCAATTACTAATATTTACAGCATGAAATCGTTAAATAGTACAAAGGTATATACAGGAAGTTATACAATATATAGAAAATTACTAGCATATGAAATATTAAATCATTAAACAATATATAGATATATACAGAAAGTTATTTATAATATAAAATAGGTTGTGTGTATGTATGTATGTATGTTCGCGAAAAACTCGAGAACCGAGAGTCGCAAAACTTTGAAATTTATAAATCTTTAAAAGTCGACCCCGCGCAGAGTATAGGCTACTTTTTATTTCCCTAAGGTCCACGGTTCAAACCCAGACGGGTCAAAACGTTTCCATAAGAAATACACGTAGAGTTCATTTTTTCGTAGCAGGGTTCATTTCTTTCGCAAAATTAAATTAAAAATAATGGTTCTAGAAAGATGAATCAAGCACCAAAAGATAAAGAATAGAATAAGGATTCTTTATTTGGTCGTAGAATATCGTTTTCGATTCGAATTTGCGCACATTTTGATAAAGTTCGTGAACATTTTATCGAAATTTTGAGGTCGTAAACAACCCACCTCCCTGACGATCAAGGCGATTGCTGAGTCCCCAGCTCATGTACTTATCCGTAAGAACACATTGAGAAAATATGCCTACTTCAAATTCATGTTAAAAATAAGTGATAGATTATATGAAGAGGGAGAATTTTAAGGAGAGATTAGTAACTGCAGCTATGGACGATATACTATGAAGAATCGAGCGTACAAACATACGAATACCAGTATTTAAGAAAGATTTTAAATTTTATGGAAGCGTCTGTAGCAACTAAGTTTTATTTGTATTAGCGTAATTTTTTACTGACTATTTCGTGGGATAAATGGGTTTATAGTAGTTTGTTAGATGAAATTGCTTTCTCTCGATCAATACAACTGACTGCGTATAATACACCTGGTAAGTATTGTATGTTTTTAATATAATCTTCTGCATTAAGTATTATCGATTTACATCGATATATTTAGCGATTGACGGAAATGGACTTGGTTAATATCGTAAAGATTTCCCAGTTTCAGTTAAGGACAGGAGTTAAACGGCGATTTGTAAAGCTGTAGCAAATCTCCAATATCGTATCCCTCCATCGAAAAGGTAAAGCAAGTTTACGTTTTGTTATACACAGAATAAAAGAAGTTATTCATTGTGGTTTTCTTAAGTGCTTCCAATTCTTATACATTTACTATCACTATGTTATCAGTGTTCAATCTCGGTTGTTTCAGAGTGATATAAAATACATTTTGGTTGTGTTTGATCATTGTTTCCGATATCCATTTTTTCCCTTTCTGAAAATGTCTCCTTAAACGTGATACTGCTTATCCTAGTGCTACCTTCGAATATACTTTGTATAATCCTTTGTTGTCTTCATCGAAGAAAAGTTCATTCTAATATTTATGTAACTTTGCGGATTTTATTATAACTTCGTTTTGTTTGTTTATTGGTTTGGAAATGATGATAGCCTGGCATTTGCTATCTACCTAAAATTATGAGGCATGTGTTACGATCAAGCCTGTAACAAAGGTATTTATTAATTTTTATTTTTCCCCGTTGAGAATCAACGGGCACTTCAGCTAGTTCAACATATACAAGTTATTCCTGTGAGAGATATTTGATGCAAAGATTTTTGAATGATGGTAAGGAGGGAGCATTTTGAATTTTAGGCGGTAGTACGTTCCAAAATCTGCAGGTGGTCACATTAAAAGATTTATTATAAATTCCGGTTTTATGTTTTGGAATTTGAAGATTTTGATTTCCCCTTGTGTAGCGATCGTGAATATTATTCATAGCGATGATTGTGAGGAAAGATATTGTGGTGTACTGTTAATTTTAATTGAGTAAAGACAGGATAAGAGGTGAAGTTTCCTTCAAGCATCAAGCTTAAGCCAGGACAATTGCTCGTACGATTCGGTTACATGATCGCTTTTTCTGAGGTCGCAAATGAATCGGATGCAGGAGTTCTGGGCTGTCTGTCTGGGTTCTGCAGTTTCGTCGCAAGTTATTGGGATAAATCATGGAAGACGATATCGCAGTAATCGAAGAGTGGAAAAATGAGTGAGGATACGAGATTTTTTCTGAGAGAATGAGGAAGAAAAGATTTTAGTCGCGTTAGAGAGTGTAGAGTCCTTTTTACATTTTTTCGTATTTTAGTGGTTTGATCACCCCAAGTTAGATTATAAGACCTAGATTCGTAACACTTTAGCAGAAAGGGACACTTTAATTGACAATATTAAGGGGATGTAAAGAATTTTTATTTAAGGTAGATGTGAGTTTAGGATGCCCAATTAGGATAGATTGACTTTTAGATGGATTAATTACTAGTTGATTATTTATGCACCAATCGTTTTTCGATGAAATGTCTATGTTCATCTGGTTTATGGCGCCAGTTTATCCTAAAACGTGATAATAATTTTCAACTACATTCAGGGATCTAAGTAACGAATGTAATTTAATGAAGTGGAAAAGTAAAATTATATTTGCTCTACCCTAAAAATATTACATCGATTACGTAAATTTTGTCATAAACATTATTATTTTAACAAGAAATACATTTTAATACTTTTTTGGGTTGTTTTTATTAATTAGAACTGATTTTCGTTCGTTTACAGTAGCTGTTCATAAGGTTACATATAGAATACAATTATTATTTCAAGATATATGATAAAAGTACGTATGTTTCGAAATTTTGTGTTATAATTACAATTATAATTTTTTAATCATCATCAAATATCATTACTAATTGATTTTATCGTGACGTGGAAAACCAATCGTCAGAACATTTATGGATTCAAATTTCTTTATAGAAAAATTCCAACGTCAGCTTTTTGATGTGATGCATGAAACCTCTTTATTGGCAACTTATGTTTGTACAAGTAAATAATACTCCTTAGCAGGATAATAATAGATATTGGAATATCATCTTCTCATCTACCTCTTACGCGAATACTAATTTTTGATTAGCGGGTGCAGCAGAGATAGCAATGGGTGCTTGCGGCAGAGCAACGTGTGGATTGCCGAAGGAAAATGGCACTACGTTTGTGATCGGAGTTGAGAAGACCTTAGGTACCGGTGCAATGGGAACGTGATGCACTCTGGGTGGCGCTACCACGGTGGCCTTAACTGGCACCACTGGTGCTGGTGCCACAGCCTTTACCACCGGAGTCTTGATAACAAGATTAGAAGGCTCGTCATGAATGACAGCGTTGAATCCGTTGACATCGTCTGCAGTGTATTCGACCGTGCGCCTCACGCCATCCGGGTACACGAGAGAGTAACTGCCCCTCACCAATCCGTTCTCGAGGGTTTCAGTCCTGCTCTTGGAGTCTCCGGTTATGTCATCATGGACATCGTAAGAGAAAGAATATGAAGGGTTAGGATCGAAGTCAGTCTCCTCCACGACCGGAATCTTGGCCACTTTTGTCACCGGAGTTTTTGCGACAACCACCGGAGTCTGGTAGACAACAGGCGTCGTGTACACTGGGGGTTGGATTACCGCGGCGTTGACAGCGGCCAAGAGGGCGGCAAGGATACAGAACTGTAACGAGAATGAAGAATGCGTTAACAGAATCTTATTTTCTTCGTTGGAATGTGTGGTACTTGAATTATAGATCAATTTCATTGCACCCGCTTCCTCTTTTTTACTCACCTTGATTGCCATGATGACTGTTGCGGTATGACTCGGTGAATCTACCGATCATCCTTTTATATACATGTGCCGAATGTCTCCGCCCCCTTGAGAGATCTTCTTCGATGCAGGACATTCAGCCCCTCCCACGTCTGCAGTGATATCACTTTCTTCATCTTCCAAATGTGGATCGCTCGCATTCAGTTCCATGGTTTATAATTTCTAAGAGAAACTGATCAGTATTTTGTGAGAGAAGTTTCACTCACGTGAGGTTTTTTTATCATTTTTGTTCCGTAAATTTTTATCTTATTGAAAGATGTGTATGAGCTGAAGAAATTTGTTAGGCTTTTTCAGTTCCCTTTTTTGGTGGGCTACCGCTATGTTAATGCTTTTTGCTGAAGGTGAATACTTCTGCAATCCTAGCTAATTTTTTGAAAATGTGGTTGTGTAATGAAACCCCATAACTTAAATTCCGCATTTTTCATAATTATTACGCTCTTGTGAACTCGAGATTACAGTATGGAATTGCGTGCTGGGGAGGTGCTTACTTCACAAATATTAATGCACTTCTGATATCCCAAAAAAGGGTGTTAAGGGTAATGACGCGAGCCTCATTCACGGCGAATTCCTTTCCTATATTAAAAAATTGAATATTTTACCCCTAAGGCATTTGTTTATTTATAATATTTTACAAAATTTCTACGATTGTGGTGGTGAACTCGTAAAACCCATAGTATATATCCTTAGAACAAAATTTAATATTATTTTACCTAAACCAAATAATGAAATTTTTCGTAGATCATTTCTTTATCTTGGCCAAAAATTGTTTGTTTCTTTATCTATAAGTGTATCAGGTGTAGATAAAGAAATAACATTTTTAAAACTTCTTAAGAAATGGTTATTCCAGAACAAAGAAGTGGAGTATTTGTTTAAAAGGATGGAGTAAATTTCTACTGTTTTGTTCAATAAACTATACTTGTGTTATTTTATTTGTATTGTGCGTGGTATGATGTATTGCGGTATTTATTTTTCATATTGATTGTTCTTGTATTTACTTTAATTTTTTGAAATGTTACTCGTTAATAGCGACACAGCGACTGTTTTTCTTTGTTGTTTTCTGTTGTTTTTGTTGGACCGGAAGAGTCGGTTAACCCCAAACAGGATGATATCCTAGGGGAACTTATGTCCCTCGATTTAAATTTTGTAATATTTACTGATGTATACATATTTATTTATATGTGGAGCAATAAATAAATAATAAATAAATATTACCCTTGACTGCCTTGAATCAGTCGAGCTGTATCGATGCTAAACTGAACGGCAGTATATTTGATACGCCATTTTCAATCCTCTGCGCCACGCTTTTTCAGCTGGATTATTTTTATATAGGATATTTAAATGATTTGACTCATAATTTATTTAATCGAAAATTTAGTTTCCTAAGTTTTGGACACTTTAGGTTCATATGTCTGAGTTAAGCGGTCGAAAGAGAAAATTTGAGGAGGCTATTTGAGTAATTTTTCAACAAAATTTCTGTTCACGGAATAGACATAATTTCTCACGTTGGATTTCAAAATTTAAATTAAAATTTCTTCACCCTTATCCTTTTTAATTGCCTCTCATCCCTACACACTCTTCTCTGGATTACTAGATCCATTTTCGTATTTTTTATTCCGGACTCCTTCCGCAGAGTTCTCCCTTTCATAATTACGTGACATCCATAATTTCTTCCACTCTCAATTAGTTTTCCAATTGCTTTACAGAATTCCCTCTACACTAATTTAGATGTCTTTCATGTTTCGTTCACTCCCAATGTCTGCGTCTGAAAATTCTTTCGTAGATTCATTACTCGCTACGTATGTATATCGATTATTTCTACGGATTAATTAGGAAGTAATAACAATGCCGTAAGACTATGCTCCTTACTTTATGGGTAAGTGATAGTTAATTAGTTGTTATTAGATAATGGCTGAAGGAGATCACTGAATTATTCTAAGCTTTCATCTTATAAAATAAATATTGCTTACTTATATAAGAATTCCACAGAAAATATTATTTCCTTATTAATCAGGAGAACTTAAATATGGAATTGCTCTAATTTGAAAAAGATTATCGTCATTCGTCTTCCTTGGAAAAGTATCTGAAAATGATTTATCTAGAATATATTTTATATTCTAGATAAATTATTTAATAGATTAAATATTATTTATATAGAATACTAATATTCCTATGTTTTTTATCACTCAATATGGAGATTAACATTCATTTATTGCATGAATGGTAAGCGGGCGTATTCATTCTAAATTGCGGAAGAAGCAACGATCATCAAAATCATTTTCTAAAATTATCGATCTCTTGTCAATTTAGCTGTCTTTTTACTATATTTCGATTTCTTCTTTGTTTCCTGTTATTAATTTCTATATTTATCATATTTATGGCTTAATTTTCTACCTTGATTTTTCTTTCTTATATTCTTGTTTATTCTGAGGTCAATTCAGTTCTTCCGTACCTTTCTGAATTTAATTAATCTTTTCAGTCCGCTAAGACTAAGACATAATCCATCGTAATTAAACACTTAGTAACTTCCGCAATTTTAAGAATGACATACGTTTGTCGGTGTTACATCGTATCGAAATGCGATTCATTTTCATCGTTTTAGTACGAAGGAATGAGCCGGAATACAATAAATTACGTTATACTTTGCCATTTATGCTGTCTCCCAATAAGATAAAATCTTCAGTTAATCGGAATATGGTTGAAACTATCCTTAAGTAATACTGAAAGAACAGATAATGTGTGTGATGTATATTTTGTGATTCAGTTTTATAGTATAACTTTACGACATATTTATGAAATTCTGGAAATGTGTATAAAGGAATTTTAACACCCCGTTTATCTTAATGATATCGGTCGAATGCGAACGGAGGAAGTATTTCGTGTCTTGATGTAGATAGTCTCGATCCCTAGATGCGATGCATCTATTTGAATGTTCTGTGCCACGGTTAGGTCTTAGGGGGTCTCTCTATTAGGTTGATTCTCTGTTTCACTTGCTTTTCTCTTAAATATTGCTGATTCGGTTTAAATATTGCGACAAAAATTGATGGTTTATTGAAATGAAAACATCCGAACCGGAAATTGATAAGAGAAAAACCCATCTAGCATATTCGTAGCTTAGATAAGAGATGATATAGCCACCAAAGCAAACTACATGCAGAAAATAAGTACTAGTAATATATTGGTAGATGATTTTTCTTTAGTACTTAATAGTTTTCTATTTAATTATATTTTTTGTTTGTTTATGTTCTTATATTTTATTTTTAACATTTTCTCTGTCAATCTTTATGATTTTTCTGCATTTCTAATAAAGTGAGAAAAAAGCCTTACTTTGCTGATATTTTAATGTTAAAGTGAAAATGGTTTATTTGAAAACGTTGACAGAAATGATTCATTTATTCAATAGAAGTACACTAAGTGGCGAAATGTAAATCTCGTGTACAATATTAGTAGCATAACCCGATATTATTTTCTGGAATCTTTCATAAATGTAACGGTGTCTTATGATTTTTTCATTTCCTAATGACTCAAGATCGTGTCTTCATTCCGGTCATCCTGCATCCTCGAATTGTGTCAGTCGGAAGAACTAGAACTGAATTCAGAAATAAATGAAATTTGAAATGAGCTTTCTCTTCTCGCAACTCTCCTTCCACTAATAATCGTCAGCTACTTTTAATCCTCTCGTATCTTCGTCATTCGAAACTCCTTTCCTTCCACTGCCCCTTCTTTGCCTCTCAAACCTCCCTCTTTATTGCTTCCGAAACGCCGTGAAGCTGTTCAGAGATCGCTCTTATCCTGTCTCCTCGTTAGTCTTATTTCCAAGAGCTCTTTCGATGGGATGAGTAAGAAAGTGTCCAAGCGCAATAACGGGAGGTCAAGAATCATCATAGGGAGTGACCCAGGTCAGGGAGGCTTTCTTATTGAAAGTGGAGCGAATTAAATATGCGGCCTGCGGCTCCTTCTTCCCTTTTCTCGTCGTTTCCGTGCCATTTGAAATCTTTTTCATTTTTTACTTGGGTAATTGACAGATTGCTGTCGGAACTGCTCGTTCCCTTTCATTCCGAAAGTAGTTTTGGACGCGTTGACTGGCAGGAATGTAGTTAGAAGGGTATATTATCCATTTAATGTCTCGTTCATACCTCTTATAGAAATTGTGTCACGAAAAGGATGATCTACAATGCCTTTGACATTGAGATTTTCTGTCGCTGGATCCTAAAGAAGTTCGTGCTGTTCGTATTTTTTTCGTCTTATTATCAACACAGTAACTTAATGACGCAGCGATGGCCCTTGCTTACACGATATTTATATAATTGCTGACGCTTTTTTCGTGATATATTTAGCATCATTCCTCTGTCCATCCTAGATTTTACCTAGAGGTGAATTGAGTTCGTAATAAAGTTAGCATTAACCACCTCTTACAGTTTTCATTTATTATATTTGAATACCAGAATGAGTGAAATTTCAATTTTCTTCTTTTAATTTTATTACGCAATGATAATTTTATTATTTTTAAGTGTTGGTACACTGTCATTTAGGTTTTAAATCCTTTCATTGAAGAAAGTTGTATCTTTTGTCGTGGGTTTTGAAAACTAAATTCTAGCACCCCTATATTTGATTTTATGGATCGTTTTTAAATCTCAATCCCCTTTGGATTATTTGGTATCATATCTAAATGTTATTTTTTAAATTATCGCGTAAATTTGCTTTTGGCTGCTTTCATCGTAGCCGCACTTCAAATGTAATAGCTCTGAAGATACGTAGACCGACTATCCTTCTTTCTTGAGAAGTATCTATTCTTTAGAAGTGTCTTTCAAGAAGGATGGAATAGTGACTAAGGATGGAGATGTGCGTTATTAAAAGACAAGTTTCACCGAAAACGTGTATATTTTTTTATTTAAATACAGACATGATTGTATAATTGAATATATACAAGATAATTAAATTATGAGTGTCATGGTAAACTCAACCCTATCTCGAATCTAAACGATGTATTTGCCGTACGCGGGTCCGGCGTGGTAGGCGACAGGCCCTGTGGTGTGATAGGCCACGGGTCCTGTTGCGTGATAGGCAACTGGTCCTGTGGTGTGGTAGGCCACGGGTCCCGCTGCATGGTACGTCACGGGGTGAGTGGCGTGCAGGGCTACTGGAGCTGCAGCGTGGTAGGCTACTGGTGACGTAGCGTGGTAGGCTACTGGTGACGTAGCGTGGTAGGCTACTGGTGACGTAGCGTGGTAGGCTACTGGTGACGCAGCATGATAGGCGACGGGTGTGGCAACTTTGGTGACGACTGGAGTTGCGACCTTAGTTACAACTGGTGCGGCAACTCCAGTCTTGACGTCAGCGGCCTCACGGTGGACGACAGCGTTGAATCCGTTGACGGGGTCAGCGGTGTAGTCGACGGTGCGGCGGGTGCCGTCGGGTTCGATCAGGCTGTAGGATCCCTCGACGTTGTCTCCGTTGCGGGTTTCGTGTTGGCTCTTGTAGTCTCCGGTGAGGGCGTCCTGGATGTCGTAGGAGTAGGAGTACTGGGGGTTGGGGTCGTAGTCGGTGTCGATGGCGACGGGGCCAGCGACCTTAGTGACGGTGGGAGCGCCGACGAGTGCCTTACCCACGGGTGCGGCATATGCAACAGGGCGTGCGGCCAATGTGATGGGACCTTGAGCAACGGGTCCTGAGAAGGTGACTGGTGTGGCGGCGTAGGTGGCTGGAGAGAGGACTCCGGCGCTGGCGATGGCCACAAGGGCGGCAAATACTGCTAACTGTTGGGGAAATTGGGAACGTTTCAATCAGACCACTCGAGTTTTCAAATAACCCTAAGATAAAAAAAGTTTTCCCCAAGGCGTTTTCGTTTATCGAAAGATCCACAGCGAAGGTGAGGAGAAGTGTTTGGTGGAGTGACTCCTATCGTTTAGTCTATAATGGTTAAAATATAAAAATGTGATGATGATGAATGGAATGTGGATTGATAAACTTATCCCATGAAAGATGCGTACATCCTCCTTAATTAACAGAAAGTTACAGACTCATATTATAGCAAGATTAGTATTTTGCGATGGATTCTTTTAGGCTGGAACAATCCTTTGCGCTATTTTACACTATAAACCGCTCCAAAGGGCAGCACTGATATCCGTGTCGCTGAACTGTTGTTAGTAATCCGCAAATGATGGGTAATACCCCTGGAGCACTCAGACTCACCTTAAAAGCCATTGCAAGTTGTGTGTTTCGATGATCTCTAGAGTTTGTTCTGAAGTCGTATCCTTACCCTCCAGCTATATATACCTCCCCGAGGGCTCCCTCTCCTCCTGTGTAACCCTGTGTCTTCGTCGTATGATCCCGTGACGTAATGGCCCACCTGAAACCTTTGTTGCACATCCGTCGCAGCCTACGCCCCTAACGAACTCTCTCTCATTCTTAAACGGCCCCTCCTTCCTCATCGCCTCCGCTGTCGTGGAGACGGAATTCCCCGACGCGAAGAGAAACGAGGCGAGATGTGATGCATTTTCATGTGATCGTCATTTGGAAGAGTCGATGGGAATCTCGCCGATCGGCGGATCGCTTTACACATTCTGTTTCGCCTCGGGTGTCTACGGCCGATGACCGATTGTTGCCCGCGATTCAGTGAACCCATCGGAAGAAATAGACTGCGACCCTCGTGGGATACGCTATTACAGAATTCGCTGCTTATGCCTATCAGATGCAGTTTCTTGGTTAAATGTTCCATTGTGTATTTAATATAATGTTATTGTCGAATCATTCTGACATTTTTTGTTCGTTTATTGTAATTTATTCAATAGGTTGCGTTTAAGTGGCGTTGTTTTTCCTTTTCTAACGTTGGCGATAAGTAAATTAAATCTAGGCGCTTGGAAATACCCTAGTTCTGCGTGGAAATAATTTGAGCATTGAACTTAAGATTTGTTACGTTATTAAAAATAAGTAAAGATAAAATAACAAATATATAGGGTTATTCTAAGGGCACAATCAATTCGGGAAGGGATTTATTTATTTCAATTATGATACCAATTGAAGAGTCAAAACGTATTTAGTGGTGCAATGCGAGGGGAGATAATGGATAGGCTCTGTATGTAGATTGAATTGTAATCACAGTAACTTAGCCAAATTTCGTGGAACGCCTTAGAGGATGGGATTGAAGATTACTTTTTTCAGCCGTTTAAAACTAGTCAGTCATAATTATAACATGGATTTTGTTCGTTTTATTCGAATGTAGTTGGTAATTAATGAAATAATTTATATATTTCAGTTGGCTCTCTTTTATTTCTTAGTGTTTGCATGTTAGCTGTGGTAAAAATTTAACAATAAATTTATATCTAACGGTCTTTTTTTATTAGCATATACATTTTTATAGGATATAATTTACTCGTACGTTCGAAAAATTTATTTCAGAAAATATTTTGCTTCGTACCTGAAATATTTGTAACTCTATAAAAATATTAATTTATATTGAAAGATAAGTCTATTTCGACTTATCTTTACGAATATCTCCTTATTAATTTATTGACAATTGTTAAGCCAACCTCATAACATATTTCATCCATAGAAAGCAGTTTAAAAGTTCCGAAAAGTTTTTATCTTTTGTCTTCATCTCCATCCTAGTTTTCAGCTATATATATATATACAGATTTTATCTCATAATTTTATTGACTGGTGCAATGAGTAAGATCAAACTCTAAATAGTATCTTGTAAACTAAGCGTGTCAGAATTTATTCCGTTGTGAAATGCTTAATGAAGCAGTACATTTTCTGTGTTTACTTTCGTTTATTGCCGAATTTTCTTTGGAACCAAAATATTTTGTTTGATAAGAATTGTTAAAGTTATATTTTCAGCATAACATTTTTCTATCTAAAGTTGAGATGACTGAATTCTATAATGAATAATAATATGTAAATAATTTTAGAGTTATCAAAAAGATCCTTAGTTTCAACCATACTAGTATATGCTTTGATTTGTATATAAATGTTGAAATATAAGATTGGCGTTAATTATTGTATGTACTGCTCTAAATCCATGTGATGAAATCTCCGATGGCATTATTTCACTCGTCATGCTTGGGCAGATTTCCCTCCCAATTCATCTTCTGAAATTGCTCTAACATTTTTCACGTCTCAATCAGGCCCATGTCTCGGATGAGTTTTCTCCCTTTTAAATTGCGATTATTGTCACGAAGGTAACTCCGCAGCAGAACCTGCGTGCCTTTAATAATAGGGCAAGAAAAAGGGAGTTTCGTCGAGCATGCCCTTGACTTCACTTTTGAGATGGCACAATAAGCGTTTTGCGCGAGATTTTTTTGTTTATGTTCTCCTCTTTAATTGTGATCCTTTGTTCAGGAAAGCTACTCCCTCCTTGACGTATATGGACGCAGATATACGTCGAAAAGTTTGCCTCTTTGATCGTTCTAAACGAGGAATAATATTAAAATGTTTTTAAATGTATCCTTTCACACCTAAACGTCTCGTTAAGTAATTTTACACAGTTAAACCGAAAATACCTTTTGAGATATTTTGGCAATTATTCGCATAAGTTTTCTTATTTCTATAGTATTACTTCTTAATTCACATTATTGTTGTAAACTAATCATATTCATATAGTTAATGAAAATGTTTAAAGCTTTCCCGACTTAACTTCTTTTGCGGAGCGGTTGACGTTGTTTCAGATATTTTTTTCTTTTTAGCAGCTCCTCAAAACGAGTCGATTAATTCAAACATTCTTTTAGAGAAAGTCTCTTAGTATCGTTACTCATCACAGCCTCTTATTGTTTCTTTTGTATTTGAGTTCCTTGCTCAAATTAGGCAATTTCTAAAAGATTGATTTGAAACAGCAGTATCTGATTTAGTTCACACTTGTTTTTGCAGATGATTCTCGCAGTTATAATATTGCTTGCATTAAAAATCTATGTACGCAGAAAGGTTTTACAGCTCTCCATTGTTCGTAGTAATTGTCCGAAGTTTTCAAATGTAAATCTACTTAAATCGCCGGATTTACTATCGGGGCATTATATATATTATACTCGCACGATACTATTACACTGTGCGGAAACATTCCGAAAAAAGTGAATCATCCGCAAATGCTCCCAAAACGATAATCATTGTTAATATTTAGTGTGGAGACTAATGTTACGAAAGTGAATCAAGTTTTTGAATGATAGAAATAGGTCAAATATCATATATGATTTTCTTTTCCTTACTTTGAATGCAAACACATGTTTTATTGATCAAGTTAACACATTCTGATCATTTTCAGGTTATTAACATATGGAGATCTACTCGAGTGAAAGCTGGAATTAATTCACGAGCAGATATCTCGTTTGAGTCACATTAAGTCGGCTCTTTTCTCTGGGTATCATTTTACATCATGGTTTCGTACGTACCTTCGTTTGTGGAATCTACTGATCTCCGTTCATAGGATTCGTTTTCCTTACTTAGTGTGATGCTGATGTTTTATGATATTACAGAGCATAGTTTTCGGATAAATTAGATTTTTGCTCTGAGCTACCCATTCTTTCAAATAAAATAATGTATTTTGAGGCGTAGGAAGAGTATTTAACGAAATTAAATGAAAATCTGAAACTTCAAATTCCATTAAACTTTTCTTGCACGAGTATGGACACTGAAAAAAGTTTTCGACGCGAATGTGTATAATGGACGAAATTATTGAATCGTTAGATTAGGTTCTTTTAAAAATCATTGTTATATACTGTTACAAAACGGATAATTTTACAAATTACGTTTCTTCTGTTAATTTCGAACATAATTGCAAAATCGGATGTTTGTTGTTCTTAATGATTTCGAACCATTTTAACTGTAAAAGGTAAATTAACACTCATCCTAATCAAATTCAAATAAAAAGCAATTTATGAATCTTTTTAAATGTGTCCTAAGACTCATTGTCAGTAAGTCAAAGGTATTTGTCCTCCCTGAGATTGAGATTACGGTATGGAATGGAAGCTACGAATTATAAAGTTTTAAGAGTCACGTTTTCGTTAGAATGATTTGGAGGTAAAGATTGAATGACAAAGAATAAGTCTCATATCATCAGGAAATATATAATTAGTTGATGTAGGGCTAGCCCGACGGAATCAGTGAATCAAGCATCCTTTGGGGTAGTGAAATTATGCAAATAAATATCTTAATTGGTAAGAAAATACTTGATATTTTGTACATTTTTGTAAATGAACCTCTAAAAATACAATTTCATCGTCCGTATATGTTATTTATCAGCAGAAAACCTGGCAGCCAATAACCCAAAATAAATTAGAAGTAGTAACTTCTTCAGTAAACTGTAGAAAAAACAGTTAACACAGAAATGACTAACTTCTTCATTATCATAATATTTTGTTAATTTATGTAGTAGAAGCATTTCTGTTCTCTGCTCTATTTATATGTCATTTAGAAAAAACCCAAAGGTGAAAATATTTCGTCATTGTTGTACAATAGACTCTTCGCATAGATCGATCAAATATCCTAGGCCGTCCCTAGATAGAAGTTCTTGGAACTTTGCCCTACCTTTTTCGGGCTTTCATCGAAGATAATGGTCTTGGAAGTCAATGTATAAGTGTAAAGTGAATGTACGGAAACCTCAACGGTTGGCTGAAATAGTACTCAGTACTATGATAATAGTATTTGACGCTGTTCATACATTAATTCATTACACTTCATTTTAATAATTTCTATCTGTGGAAAATCTATATTGTTGATAAATATGTTAGTAAGAAAGGTCACAGGCTTCGTAAATAAATTAATCTAATTTCAAATTCTTGTCCCTTTCCTCTTTATGCTAAGTTCTTTAGGCTGACCTTTATTAGCGACGAGCAGATTGATGCAGATAGAGAGAGCTCGTCCTTCTGATCCGACAATCTCGGAGTACCCCGATTACCATCGCATGCATTTGATAATCAATTACTATAATATATTATACGAGGCAAGCTTTTACTTTTTTCCCGGAGCTTTGCATTTTTATATATGTAGATTAAAAATTCAGTATTCCCCAGTGGAAGAAAATTACCTTTGCCATTGAATTAACGATAATTGGAATCTCATCATTTGCAGTGCGTAACTGACGTGAAGTCTGGAATAACTATCTAGGAATTCTATGCTGATACTATAAAGGTGTTGTACAGAATTAACATTAAGTCAGTTCCCATTAATATTAATGAAAATACCAAATCAACAGGCAATTTTGTTGAGCATGTAGAAGATCAAAACTTCCAGAGGGGTTGCTTAAAAGATTGCTTACTATTGACTGTGTTGCCTTAATTATTTGAGAGCATCACGTTTATTTCGTCGAGAGCTTTGCATTTGTATGTCTGAATGTTTCACTGGATAAAAGTGCTCTATAATTAATATATATCTGAATAAATGCATGAATTTTGTAGTTAATATGTTCCTTCGTCTTTGGATGTGATGTATTATCTCAAATATGGGATATTCAGGTTGAAGGATCCAAATTCTAGTCTCAAAATTATTTCCAAATTCAACCCCTCGATCCTGCGTCGCTCAAAATGAATTAAATTAAGATTGAATGAACGTAAGTCAATTTATTCCTTTTATTAGAAGCATCTATCAAGTTGTATATGATTAAACAAGCGGGGTTGCTTATGAAAGAAAGGTACGCAAGCTAAAACCTATTTTTTCTTCAGGCAAATTAAAAATATAAAATAATTTTCTTGTTGTTTTCTTCAGTTAATTTTAATTTAACTACGTTGATAATGACTAAGTGTCCAAAAGCCAACGGATCAACTAGGACGAGAGTGTTTGGGCGAGTATGCCGAATACCAAAATATGGGCCCGCTGACAGTATAAAGGGTATTCAAATTTTCTATAACTAAAAATACAGTATCCTCATAGATTGTTTCTTCTCTCTGCTGTTTTCCGCATGCTTACATTGGAGACACTAACCAACGGCTCTGTAATGTGCTTTTCTATGGCGAAGAATCAGAGGTATTAGGAAAATGAAGATCGAAATAAAGAAAAATATTGTTGACTCATTTATTTATAATAATATACATGGTAGATAATTTAAATAAATACAGCTCCTCGTTGGATTAGCTTAACCGAGGTAAGCCTTTCCGTAAGCGGGGGCAGCGGCATAGGTGGCGACGGCGGGGGCGGCGTGGTAGGCAGCGACGGGGGCGGCGTAAGCCTTGGCGATGGGGGCGGCGTATGCCACGGGGGCAGCGACCTTAGCGACGAGGGGAGCGGCAACGGCGGCCTTGACGACGGCAGGTCCGTCGCGGTGGACGACGGCGTTGAATCCGTTGACGGGGTCAGCGGTGTATTCGACGGTGCGGCGGGTGCCGTCGGGTTCGGTGAGGCTGTAAGATCCCTGGACGACGTCTCCGTCGCGGCTCTCGTGCTGGTTCTTGGAGTCTCCGGTCAGAGCATCCTGGATGTCATAAGAGTAGGAGTACTGGGGATGAGGATCGAAGTCGGTGTCGACGGCGACCTTAGCGACGGCGGGAACGACAGCCTTAGCGTAAGCAGGGGCGGCGGCGTAGGCAAGGGGAGCGGCGTGGGCAACAGCGGGTGCGGCGTAGGCAAGGGGAGCGGCATGACCATAGGCAGCGGGGGCAGCATATCGGGCTACGGTGGGGGCCACAACAGCTGGGCCAGCGATGACTCCGGCACGGGCCACGGCCACGAGGGCGGCGAGGACGACGAACTGTCAGGAGATCAAAAGAACCGTTATACCCTATATTCCAACGATATTCACGGATGCGACGTGGTACCCCAAATATATGCCACAATTGGATTCCACGATATTTTTATCCAAGATAGATCATGGCACTGAATTTCTTCAGAGTTTCACTTTCGGTTCTTCTTGGAGGCACTGCTTACCTTGTACATGGTTGCTGTCTTAGAGATCTTCTCTCGAAGTGAATCTGACTGCTGCTCTGTCTTGGCTGCTCTTTTATAGCAACTCCCGCCCTAATCACGGATGAGGCAACCGCACCTGAGGATACTATGGAGGGGCCCTTTCACCCCAAACCATCACCACGCCCCGCGGAAGGGGTTCGCACCCCCCGGGTTCCATTTTCGTGGTCTATCCACGTGATTAACTCCGGGAATGTTTCCTTGAGGGTGTGCCTCCGAGGCACTCGTCTGTACTTTCACTCAGTGACGATTTTCGTTTACAGAACGTAGATCCTTGAGAAGGCATGTAATGGGATCATTTTTTCCGATTTTTCAATATTCATCCTTGCGCTAGTTTTTCATTGTCGTATGTCGAGTATCACATTACATTTCATTGATCGTTTCTAATGCTGGTTTTTATTGCTGAAAACCAACTTAGGGTGTGGAAAATCAAGTGGTATCAGTTTTTTATGCTTCACATAGGTGAAAATGAACGATGATGAGAATTTTTTATAGAAAGTTCATCCCTTAATAACAACTTTACAAAAGTTCATCTTTTTTAATTATTGCTTTTAATTTATTTTGGACCTAGGATTTTGGATTTATTTATTACCTAGCATTATTAACCACAAAGTTAATATAGTTTTAATATTTAATTATTTATTTATAACACAATTCCGCCGCAAGGACAGGTAATTACGTTAACCAATACCACATTATACAGTCATTACAAACAATATTATAAATTTCTATGTATACAAATACACTACAGTATTACAAAATACAATAATTTTCAATTAAACACAGGTTTACATAGGAATCTATACCCTAAGCTAAAGAGTATCTATTTGTAAATCATTCTAAGAATTCATTAAAAAGCATTAACTATACAAATATAGAATACCAACAAAATATGCGACTGTGATAATTTAAAGTCTGAAGTTCTGAATTCTTCGTTATGAATTTATTTCATGATTCGGCTGTGGATCAGCATTCATCCTTTATAACGAATTATTTCGGTTTAAGGATGATTTGTCGCGATTTAATGAGGAAAATGCTTTTTATCTTCCTTTCGTATCTGACAGACGGGAAAACGCCGTATCCGTTTCAGCATCCATTGTTGCCGCCGGCATTCGGATGACCTCACGCGCGAGAGTTGTGCAATCGAATTTTTCAGCGTTTCCCAACTGAGGAACGATTAAACGGGTTCTCTTAATGAGCAACGCATTGCCCTTATGCTTATTTTAGAGTGACATTTCAAGTGTCTTCAACATACGATGTGCTTATCGCGTGAGTTTTCAACTTTTAATCTGAATGTAAATAACCTCATTTTTCCTTGTGAGAGCGAAACAAGCTTAGGCTTTCGCCTATTGAACCGAAAAAAAAGAAGCGAGTGGGATGTTTAATAACAATAATAATAAATAATAATAATAATTTATTCATCACAAACAGGTAATACTACCCTATTACATGTGATATAATAAACAAAAAGGAAAATAAATACAATACATAAATATCACCGAAAAAAAATTAGGAAAAAGAAGAGAAAAACATATATATAAAAAGAATTTTAAAAAATAACATAAAAATGGAATTGGACAGAACATAAAAGAAAGTTAGAAAAAAATCAAGAGGACAAAGTTGTGTATAATTTACGCTTTAAAATTCTGGGAGAATCATTGAAGAGGTCGATAAATTTGTTCCTCACTAGGATTTAATTTGTGGACCGCATCACACAGCATATTTATTCACTGTTCTCAAGGATCTTCCTTAACATTTTGCTTTCCTTAATGGATATTCAGTCCGACTATTTGTTAGATCCTCGACCCCTGTGCGTTAAGTCTTGGGGGTGGAATTAGCCTTATCAGGAAGATGGAAAGTGAGGTCTATTACCCTTGCTTTCGTACCTCTCAAGAATTCTCTTTGATGGAGTGAATTCATATGAATGGAGCACAGTTATACTATGCAGAATACTTTTCAATTGGGAGTGACGATTCCATCATTCAGTGTCACCAATTACCCAGTAGAATCACCACTATGAATGATAATGAAGCAGAAAGGAGTGGAACATTCATTTTTTCCCTCCTCCTCTTTAGCAATAGAGAAATGTTTCATTCATCGAGATATAGTTCTAGAAATTGTATTTCCAACAAGTCTAGCAAATATATCTTAGATTGACAAACAAAATATGAGGATATCCGAGGTAAATCTACGTTTTCTGGCGATATAATTCTGTGTTCAGAAAAGGCGTAGATTACTTATTTGTTCGATATCCAATAGGACCTAGACATTCATATATAACTGTTTCTCTTATTCAACCCGAGGAAAATATCGTTCTAATTATAGTCTTTTGGCAACTACTCGTATAAAAATATTTGTCATTTTAAATATTCGTTTTAAAAACGAAGTGTAAAGCTCATGAAGATTATAGAATCTCTCGTATTTTTAAGTATTCAACTAACTGCTCTATTTTTTGCTAATCGTTTTCTATTTTTGAAAAGCACGACCATTTGTTAATTCTATCTTTTTCAAGTCCGAAGCGGTATTGCATTTGTTTGTGTCACCTGATTACTTTATAATCTCTCGCCTATGACATGTTATCGCAATTTCCGCCTCGCACGAAATGTTTTCGTTCCAATTTCCAAGGGAAACTGTCTTGAAATGTTCTCGCAATATGGATGCGTTACGCAAGTTGACTGATCGCTCAGAGGTTTTTTCCGGCCTCTTTAAGATGAAATTTCCCCTCGGAGCGATCTGCCATCTGCTCCGCTCTCTGCTTTGTGATACACAAGATTCATTCTTGCCAAATGTAAATTGTAAGTAAATCTCAAAAGGAAAAGTTGCATTATTACGCATCTTAAACAAATGTTGTAACGGAGAAGGAGAGACGCCGGTATAATTCGATTGGCTTACCAGCGGTAGCAAATTCGTCTGATTCCTCATCTTGATCTCACACTTCATCATTCTCTTGATTCATATTCACTTCGAAAATGTCGTTTAATATTGATTGTGTAATGATATTTGGTTATAAATATAATTCGTGAGTTACTTCAAAGCTTTTTTTAAAAATTGTCGTTTCCCCTTTTATCGTTGTCCGCAAAGTATTGCAAGTATCAGTTATCATATTTTTATTTGGGCTTTTAACCAAGTTTAACCGTCTTTGTGCTGATATACAAGTTTATATTGCACTAAGCGGGGATCCCAAATACAAACTGATTGGAAGAATCATTGATGTACTTTTTTTTACTTGAGTACAACTCAGTTATGAACATCTTCCTTGAGAAATTACACATATTAAAATAAAATTTATGATCATTTATTTATCAATCATGCGCGGTATGTAGCTACTCAAATCATATTGCTGCTATAATAAGGATAATTTATTTGAAGGGGCGGGATTGAAACTAATAAGTTTTATATTAAACCCTTTTTTCCCATAAAATTTTAAAGCAGGAGAGTATACATGTTCTAATGCAGTTTTCTTCTTTGCTAAGGTTTTTAATAGTGATTTAATTTATTTTATTTAGTTGACTCATACGAACTCGTACTCCTGTAATTCTGAAATTCGTGATTTGTGATCGTGAAAAATCATTCATGGGTGGATGATTTTCGGTATTAAGGTATTTAAATTAAGATAAGGAATTTTCACCGAGATATATCTGTGGAATACATATTGAATTTTTGGTCGATTAAACACTTCGAGTTTTTGTATCATTAATTTATTTTTATACAGATGGAATATACATTTTTTTATAAATTATTTAAAAGAGGTGGTTAAATATTTAACCGAGGTAGGCCTTGCCGTAAGCGGGGGCGGCGTAAGCGGCGACGGCGGGTGAGTGGTAGGCACCGTATGCTCCGTAGGCGGGGGCGGCGTGGTAGGCAGCGACTGGGGCAGCATAAGCTCTGGGGGCAGCATAGGCAACGGGGGCAGCGACCTTAGCGTAGACTGGGGCAGCGACGGCGGCCTTGACGATGGCGGCACCTTCCTTGTGGACGACGGCGTTGAATCCGTTGACGGGGTCAGCGGTGTAGTCGACGGTACGGCGGGTGCCGTCGGGTTCGGTGAGACTGTAAGATCCCTGGACGACATCTCCGTCGCGGCTCTCGTGCTGGCTCTTGGAGTCTCCGGTCAGAGCATCCTGGATGTCATAAGAGTAGGAGTACTGGGGATGAGGATCGTAGTCGGTGTCGACGGCGACCTTAGCGACGGCGGGAACGACGGCCTTAGCGTAAGCAGGGGCGGCGGCGTAGGCAAGGGGAGCGGCATGGGCGTAGGTGGGTGCGGCATAACCGTAGGCGGGTGCGGCATAGCCGTGAGCGGCATAGGCGGGTGCAGCATAGCCGTGGGCAGCATAGGCAGATGGGGCTCCGTAGGTGGCTACGGTGTGTCCCAAGACTGATGGGTTGCTGACGACTCCAGCGTGGGCCACGGCCACGAGGGCGGCGAGGATGACGAACTGCCAGGAGAGAAATAACATTTGAAATAAGCAAAATAAATCCAAGCACTGAGATCGGTAATCCTTAAAATTTGGCCCATCAGTACACTTTCGCCATATTACTGAGGCGCACTTATCACTTCGTAGTCTCACTGTTAGCTCACCTTGAATGCCATTGTTGTGCGGTGAACTCCAAGAGGTATTCTGATCTTTCGTGGTCCTCCGCTGCCTATTTATACGAATACGAAGTCCGTTTCCTTCCGCGGACGCAGGCATCCTTCGCTGTTGAAATCATTAGCCGCCGCTCCAGGCTCCCTTCCTCACTACCATTGCACACATTGGACAGCGCCTGCTAACGCCCTTCCTTTCACCTTTCCCTTACCCCTCGCCAACTTCCCGACCTCCGATTTAGATCCTTCCCTGCGCGGCCATTTTTTCCTCTTGTCCATTCTCACGAAAATGAGGGCTAGGAATTAGGCCACTTTCTGATCTAAAAGACTCTCAGCGAGGTTGTATAATAATCGCCGATAATTGTGACACTCCGCTCCTCGCCTTCCGCCGAAGACGCCCGTTTTCCGTACAATTCAAATACTTCGTCTCGACCCTTAACTACTTCGCAATGTTAAGTTTGATGGTTTTGTTCCAGGAAACGGGTGTGTAAAAATAAGCGTGCTATTGCTCTGTTTTAAATACATGCATGACTAAGGGATTGATTAAGTTTTAGTTTACATCATATTTTAAATGAAAGTGTTTTTAAACTAATTCAATCAGCTCGGCCTTCACTTCGTGGAATTTCATATTAAAATAATAAATTAGGTAAGTCTATATTCCACTGCAATCAAACATAAAACTCACGACCGGTTTCAACGACTAAGAGTCATCATCTGGTGTGAGAGAATATAGGAAGCACAGCGTTTTTTGACGTTTAAAATCGCTAGGTTTAAAATTTTTTAAAAGTTCTCTATTCATTTTCTATTTTCTCTTCCCTTGAATTCAGTTCATCAGCAAATTCTCATAGTTCTATGTTTTGTTTAATGTATGTGTGAATCAAGGGAAAGGTTTTTCGCATGCATCAATCGTGAGTCCATTATTATCATTGAACCACATTCATTCAAGAAATATTGTTTTATTGATTACACCAAGCGTTGTGATTTTTACTCCATATTTACATTATAATTGAAATCCCTAGTTAAATTGCATTTATATTCATTAAAGGGGCTACGTATAAATTCCTTTGTCTTTAAGAATCAATATAATTCGTTTCCCGGCCCTGTCAGACGTTTTTCAAGTCCGTTTTTCTTGGGAATTTTCCAGGGTGCACGCCCTTATATACAAAGTCACCTCTACCCTTTCCTTATCAATATAATTCTTTTATGGGAGATCCATATTGACAGAATATTGTTATCGGAATGTGTAGGTTATAAAATAAAAATTCGGCTACTTTTTATGTATCCACTTCTCTGTTTTGTCGTGAAATCAGGAAATTTTTATCGATGAGAGGTATTTATTTACCTTTCGACAGTAAATTAATCTTCGTAAATCGCCGTGAAAAACTTTTTTATTACCTGATTCCGGAGTAAACGTTTTTCTCTTCGTTTCTATATCACGAATTTCAATTGAATATGAGGTGAAAGCATCGTTATCCTATGGCTTTTGGAAACGGTACTTCATGGAAAGAGAAAATGATCGCGCTTTTGAATCATTTATTACCCTCTCATAACTTCATCACGTATGGCACGAATTTTAAGATATCAAAGATTAATCCGAGCACGTAGTACCGTCTCTGACAAAAAATCTATTTCCAAAACTTACCGTCTAATACAAAGTATCAATCAGAAAAGAGTTTCGTTAATTTAGAAACGATCGAAATCTCAGTAAGGAAAGTTTTGAATAAAAACTTCGAAGGCAACCGAGATTATTGTATTATACGAAAGTTTTATACACCCCTTGATAGAGAATGAAACGTTCTTATACAATATTTAAAGACAATTAATATCATTGAATGAAACTTGGGTGAATTTTATTATATAAGAGTCTTTAATCCTTTTTATATTGCGCAAGTGATGCTATTTAAGCTTCTTTCGAAATTTTAGGAAATTCAAGAAAACATTAGGAAGAAAATTAAGATTTGCATTCAACGTAAATGGGATATTATAAATGTGAGTCAGATGCCGAAGGTGAGTTTGCTTAGAACTTCAGTCTTAGTTATCAGTGGTGTATTCTCATTTGCAAATTCATTATTGCGTTATATGACATAAGAATGCGTTTCTCTTTTAGCAATAAGTCACTGAACCTGAATAATCAATTCATATTATATTTTGCTGAAATTTTCTAAGTAATGTGCGAAATTACTGAACATTACATGCGTTACGTAAATTTAACTTGTGTATTAATTACAGTACCGAATACATTTATGTCTTTAAGGAAATTGGATTGTATCTATTTACTATATATAGGACTCAACAATAGTGAAAAATTTAAAGAAAGCAATAAAAGTACAATTTTTATCTCATTTATTTTTGACTACTCCATATTGTCTTCACTTCTTCAGCAAACCCGATTCTTTTTAATTTCTTCATATACGTAGTATAGAGAAAGTATTTTTTTCATAAAAAAATCGACTTCGAGCTTTCAACGGAAATACATGTTTTGGGGTCCCTAGAACACTTTTTGACCATTTTCGGAATGATGTCTGTGTGTACGCGTGTGTTTTTTGTGAGCGCTCTAACGTAAAATCTATTATTTGTATGAATACCAAACTTCATATACTATGGTTGGTGCTGTCAGAGTTGATTAGTTTTTGGAGTAAATCAGTTAACCGGAAGTCGAGATTAATTCTTCGAAGCAAATTTCCGTTTTTACAAAATATCTCCATGACTATGATATTTAGGTATATTCTATTATTTATAAAAGTTTTAGTAAATGTAATTTTCTATAACTTTGGTATGAAACATTTTTGTATCACTGATTTTTTAGGAGTTATTCCTGAAATACTGATAAACCGGAAGTTTCTGATAATGTACTTTGTGGGCGCTCTAACTTAAAAAACATTTGTCGTATCAACACCGACTATTATATATAGCACTTTAGTAGGTGCCGTGAGAGGTGATTAGTTTTTGGAGTAAATCGGTTGAACGAAAGTCGAGCTTAATGTTTTGAAGCTAGTTTCCGTTTTTGCAAAAAACCTCCATTAATCTGATATTTAGGTATATACAGGTATCTACAAAAATTACCAAAAATATATTTGTATATATCTTCCAAGTTTAGATTGAATCTAGAGTTCGAAAATGTAGATAAATATTTACATCTTATATTTAGAGAAAGTCAGGTGCTGGCCACATCAGATTTTATATATTTTTCTTCATTTTGCTGCTACGAGCTATTCTGTTCTTATATTTTGTAGACCTCTTATTTAAATCAGAATGGGTATCTCATTCAAATTCATTGTCATATAATACGAGGAAATATTTCAAATATCTTACCGTGTCGTTTCCATAATTGTTTTGTTATTCATACTCTTTATAAGGACTAGCTGTACTGTAGTTATTTATACTGGACCGTTATACTTTCTCTTTTGAGAATTTTATCTATATCTTCTTTTTTTAGCACAGTATCTTTATGCAACCAAGGATTAAGTCACCAGCTTTTCATCTCTAACTGAGGCGGTGAGATTATTCTTCGTTTTCTTCAATGGACCCCATGATTTCCTCGCCCTTGCTTCCAGCTGTCATTGACTCTCCCTTTCTTTTGATTCGCCCTTCACCCTTTCATCTGCTCTCGTCTATCCGTCTGTCCATAAGGCGTCTCTCCGAATCGACCCTGAATCCTCGCCTATTTCCATCCACTCGCCGTCGCTCACACAGGAGAAAGGAATAATCGCAGACCTTGACGCTTTCCTCGCTTTCCGTACTTACAGTAACCTCAGACGGACACCGTGAGACCTTCCGCTGCTTTCTAATAGAATACCTCCGGTCACGAGTATCACTGGAATGCATGGGAGGATTTCGTGAAGAACTACGCCGAATTCCCTCTATATACGTGCATTGCCTCTTTTAATATCAATTGGCAAATGGTTTGCTCATGAGTGGGATTTTTCAAAATTAGAATTTCACCATCAATTGTGCTTGTTAGAAGTCATTCCCACTTGAAAGGGTTTCTTAGGCCGTAGACAGTTGAGCGCTTCTCATGTGAATGAGTATTCTTTTGAAGATAATTTTCGAGCATCAGGTGGTTTTGCGCTGAGCAGAGTCAGTGCACTTCCGCATTCGGTGGAAACATTACCGGGTTCGATCTCGGTTGGTTCCCAGACTTCTCGATAAAGGTAAGCGGCTGATAGGTCATCCGGCAGTAACACTAGAATTTAATAATAAGCAATATTTTATCGTATCACTTTTCATCCATCACATTAGCCGAGACGCAAGTGCTGGGAACAAGCGAAGCTAGAGAGAGACATTTTTCGAGGAATATCACTGCACATGTGTCCCGTAAAACATTTCGGTGCAACAACGAAAATCTATTTTAAAGAAATTCGTCAATTCGGTCTTTATGCTCTGCATGAGTGGTTTTTAGTTAAAAAGACTTTCAAACTAACCCCTTTAGTTATTAATTGATAGAATATTCCGATATGTAGTCAAGTTCAGTGCATTCAGTCGACGTTTAAATTAATTTTATTTTAATTTTTCGGTGGGTGCTGTAGGAATGTGACTTGCTCCCATCAGACGAGTGTTTTGGGAGAAATATATGCACATAACAATTACTTCACTTACCGAAGAAAATTAACGGTATATTTAGCTCAATTTCAATAGTTTAGGATTCTTTTATCATAAATTAATAATAACTATCTAAACTGCTTATTATGAAAAATCAGCTACAGCATATGCAGGCTCAAGTGGTCATTCCAATTTTAAGTACTTAGCACCGCTATAAGGCGTTATGAGATATGATGCCTACATTTAAGTGCGTAAAATATAATGGTTCACTCTGACAGATATTCTCAAAAGTAATTCATGAAGAAGCGATGATTCGTCAATTCATATTCACTTTAAGAATTCTGAAAATGAAAGTACAGGGAATATTTAGCATAGGTATAGACCTTCTTCTCTTTAATTAACCACTTTTCGTTCATTGTGGTAAGAATCTCGCGAAATAATTCCTATTATGTCTGTATTTTTTGTGATAACCTTAAAATTTGTATCAAAACACTAAATAGACGAGCTATTTTTTTTTTAATTCCCATTATAAATGATTATCCGGTTAGGATATCAATTCGTATACGCTCAAGGTACATTTTTAGTGCCTTTTTATTGCATCAAACACTCGTGGAGTTGACTGGTCCTTTGGTGGGAAGAAAGCTCCTTACTAGAGGAGACCTCTTTCACACTTCGAAGAATTCCTTTTTTGGTATGATTTAGTCGCGTTGAAAATGACTTCATGCTCTTGAATTTTCCGTTTTTTATTTTTTGTGAAGCAGATACAGTCAGATCATACATCGGTTCCATTTTTGCGCGTAAATTATGTCATTAATGGCATTATATTTAAACTGAATCTAAATCTGAACTGCACGTAGAACTGTTTTCTTTGTTATCAAAATGGATAATATACAACTAAGAACTGTGTATTTTTGCAATCTATTTGTCTTTATTTTCATATTATCTTATAATTTTAAGTTTAAAATTACCTATGTATTTGAAACTTAATAATTTATAAATCTTAGGAACAGTTTGTTCTTTATTTTTTAATATTATCAAGTATAATACCCTGTTTCTATGTTGATGTTGTTTGTTAAATTAGGAATTTCGTTCAGTTTATTCTTATGCTACAAGATTCACTCCATTGCGTGAGATCCACGAAGCAGTAAGAACTCGATGATACGGAACGGGAATTCTATGATGTAATATTTAAACCATGAAAATTTTATTACTTTCTCCTTATACGTAGTATAGAGAAAGTATTGTATTAGCAAAAAAATTCGACCTCCAGATTTCGACGGAAATAGATGGTTTCGGGCCCATCGAACTCGTTTTCGCTATTTTCCCGAACATATTTGTCTGTCTGTCTGTGGTTAAAAGGTTTGTGGGCGCTCTATCTTAAAACGTAATTATCCGATCATTTTCAAAATTCATATTTAGTGTTTTCCTAACAATGCCAAGAGTTGATTAGGTTCAGGTGAATATCGATTAACCGGAAGTTGCGGTTTATCCGGAACAAATATTCGTTTCTTAAATATCTCCGTATGAATGCAATGTAGGTATATACAATTATAAACAAAAGTTGTAGATAATGTGCATTAATACAACTCTTGTATGAAACATTTTTTCGTAACACTGATTGCTTAGGAGATATTCTTGAATAATGGTTAACCGGAAGTTGTTGTTTACACATAAATGGATGCTTTTTATACATATCTCTGTCAAAATGCAATTTAGGTATAAACAATTATCTACCAAAGTTATAGATAATGTATTTTACTACAAATGTTGTATGAAACATTTTCCTGTAACACTCATTGTTTTGGGGTTATTTATATATTATCGGCATAGGCTTCTGTTTGCAATAAATATGGAGAAAGTCATGTGTTGGCCAAATCAGATTTTTTTATATTTATATTGACAATCGAGCTTAAATATGTTCTGAAACATGCGCTAATTTTCTGCAATTGTATATTTATTAAACCTCTGATTTATTTTACATGTGTTGTTTCCGTTAAAGTCACGTATTTTATTTTATAAGGTTATTGGGTGGAAATCCTCCAAGAACGTTTATTTCACGAAGAATTTTAGCGAAGCGATTCCTCCCTAACCTTGCGATTCTTCCTTTCGAGGAATTTTTACGGAGATGATAATGGAGCTGTGAAATGCATATCGAATTTTCTGTTCGATGAAACACGTCGAGTTTTTGTTTCAATAATTTATTTTTATACAGATGGAATATACATTTTTTATAAATTATTTAAAAGAGGTGGTTAAATATTTAACCGAGGTAGGCCTTGCCGTAAGCGGGGGCGGCGTAAGCGGCGACGGCGGGTGAGTGGTAGGCACCGTATGCACCGTAGGCGGGGGCGGCGTGGTAGGCAGCGACTGGGGCAGCATAAGCTCTGGGGGCAGCATAGGCAAGGGGGGCAGCGACCTTAGCGTAGACTGGGGCAGCGACGGCGGCCTTGACGATGGCGGCACCTTCCTTGTGGACGACGGCGTTGAATCCGTTGATGGGGTCAGCGGTGTAGTCGACGGTACGGCGGGTGCCGTCGGGTTCGGTGAGACTGTAAGATCCCTGGACGACATCTCCGTCGCGGCTCTCGTGCTGGCTCTTGGAGTCTCCGGTCAGAGCATCCTGGATGTCATAAGAGTAGGAGTACTGGGGATGAGGATCGTAGTCGGTGTCGACGGCGACCTTAGCGACGGCGGGAACGACGGCCTTAGCGTAAGCAGGGGCGGCGGCGTAGGCAAGGGGAGCGGCATGGGCGTAGGTGGGTGCGGCATAACCGTAGGCGGGTGCGGCATAGCCGTGAGCGGCATAGGCGGGTGCAGCATAGCCGTGGGCAGCATAGGCAGATGGGGCTCCGTAGGTGGCTACGGTGTGTCCCAAGACTGATGGGTTGCTGACGACTCCAGCGTGGGCCACGGCCACGAGGGCGGCGAGGATGACGAACTGCCAGGAGAGAAATAACATTTGAAATAAGCAAAATAAATCCAAGCACTGAGATCGGTAATCCTTAAAATTTGGCCCATCAGTACACTTTCGCCATATTACTGAGGCGCACTTATCACTTCGTAGTCTCACTGTTAGCTCACCTTGAATGCCATTGTTGTGCGGTGAACTCCAAGAGGTATTCTGATCTTTCGTGGTCCTCCGCTGCCTATTTATACGAATATGAATTTCGTTTTCTTCCGCGGACGCTTGCATCCTTCGCTGTTGAAATCATTAGCCGCCGCTCCAGGCTCCCTTCCTCACTACCATTGCACACATTGGACAGCGCCTGCTAACGCCCTTCCTTTCACCTTTCCCTTACCCCTCACCAACTTCCCGACCTCCGACTTAGATCCTTCCCTGCGCGGCCATTTTTTCCTCTTGTCCATTCTCACGAAAATGAGGGCTAGGAATTAGGCCACTTTCTGATCTAAAAGACTCTCAGCGAGGTTGTATAATAATCGCCGATAATTGTGACACTCCGCTCCTCGCCTTCCGCCGAAGACGCCCGTTTTCCGTACAATTCAAATTCTTCGTCTCGACCCTTAACTACATCCCAATATTAAGTTTGATGGTTTTGTTCCAGGAAACGGGTGTGTAAAAATGAGCTTGCGATTGCTCTGTTATAAATATGTCAAGGGATTGAATAAGTTTTAGTTTGTAGTGCATTTTAAATGAAAGAGTTTTTTGACGTTAAGAATCGGCAGGTTGAAATTTTTAAAAAGTTCTCTTTTCATTTTCTATCTTCTCTTCCCTTGAATTCAGTTCATCAGCAAATTCTCATAGTTCTATGTTTTGTTTAATGTATGTGTGAATCAAAGGGAAAGGTTTTTCGCATGCATCCATCGTGAGTCCATTATTATCATTGAACCACTTTCATTCAAGAAATATTGTTTTATTGATTGCACCAAGCGTTGTGGTTTTTACTTCTTATTTACATTATAAATTGTTATAATCCCTAGTTGAAATTGCATTTATATTCATTAAAGGAGCTATGTATAAATTCGTTTGCCTTTGCGAATCATTATAATTCTTTTATGGGAGATCCATATAGACAGAATATTGTTTTCGGAATTTGTAGGTTATTAAATAAAGATTCTGCTACCTTTTAAATATCCATTTCTCTATTTTTATGTCGTAAAACCAGTAAATTCTCCTGGATGAGTTATATTTGTTGACCTTTTGTCTGTAAATTAATTTTTTTAAATAGTCGTGAGAAATCTGTTTTATTAATGGTCTAGTAGAAGAGCCCGTTGAATCTCAATAGGGATATTGAATTTCATAAATACCAGTGTAACAACCTTGATCGTAAGACATGTTTTATAATTGTTGATAGATAGCAAATACTAGACTTTCTAATCCAATGTACCAATAAATGTATGTTACAATGAAGTCTACAAAGCCGCACCAAATGGATATTCAATCTCATATACTCTGAATGGAAAATATCTTCAACTGAGGCAATATAAAAACATATTCTAAGATCACATGAAGATAATAGCTACTAAGCTTGATGAGACATTTGCTGACAGGTACAGGAGGACAAAGTAATCAAATATTAAACATAAATGACAGAAATAGATTGTATATCACTCTAATGACCACCGATGAATATATTATGCGGAAAGTATGTGTATTATGGAGCTGACTTGTTTCTCAATTTTAATAAGTGCAACATAAACACGGAAGGCAAATAACACAAAAGTTATCGCAATGTCAAAATAGAAACCAAAATTAAACATCAATATCAGAAGGATAGTTAATGAATATGGAGTGGAAGCATTTTAAACAACGAATAAATCAATTTTTACATTCAGCATTTAACAAAATAGGATTTCTTTACCTTTTTGGTCTGGTATACGATGTTGGAGGTTTGCTAAAACTTTACAATTCGCCGTTCAACGCTTCAAAGATTACAATCACCGAGTCTGGGAATTGTTTACGTTCTTCGCTAACTCCATTTCCGTAAATCAATAAATATACATCACTGCAAATAGATTAGATTTATTATTTATTCAGAAGAATATATTCAATACATCCGAAAATTACCAGCATATTTATACGCAGCCCGTTGAATTGATCGAGAAAAATCAATTTTCGGTAAACTATAAAACTCATTATAACAATATCAAAACATAACTATAAAACTCATTCATTTTATGAAAAAGACGGTAAAAAATTACGTTGATATAAATAAAACTTGGTTGCTTCAGACTGTTCAACAAAATCTTTTTTTATTTTCATATATTTCACCGAGAGGTTGTTTAGAGGATTTTGTAATTACTAATATTTAAATATCGTATAAAATAATGTTTAAATATCATCGACAATAATTTTTATATCTCATCCTCGTATAGTTTGTCTTATTTACAGCATTAATCTTATCTGGGCATTCATTTTCCACGTTTTGTTATGGAATTACGCCCGAGCTCGGAATCAACAATCGCCTTGATCGTCAAGGGAATGGGTTGTCTACTACATGGAAATTTAGACAAAATTTTCGTATATTTTATCAAAATTCTCGCAAGTTAGAATCATAAACGATACTCAACGACCAAAATAAGAATCTTTATTCCATTTCCCTTATATTATGCTCCATTATATTGATGCTAGTTTCGACTTCCTACGACTGTTCTTTTTAATTTAGTTTTGCAAAATAAATGAACCCTACAACGAAAAAAATGAACTTTACGTGTACTTTTTATGCAAACTGTTTTACTCGTCTGGGTTCGAACCGTGGACCTTATGGAAATTAAAATTACCACTTGATCATTGATGGTAACACATGCTTCGTAATTGTCGATGGATAGGAAATACCAGACTAGCCAATCCAATAAACCAAGAAATGTAAGTTACAATTAAGTCTACAAAGCCGTATCAACTCAATATTTAATCTCATATACTTTGAATGAAAAATTTCTTCTACTAAGACAATATATATATTCTAAGATCACATTCGGATAAGCAGTACCACGTTTAAAGTTACATCTTCATTCAGGTACAAGGGGACAAATGAATCAAACATGATACGTAAATGACAGACAGCCCTATCCAAATCTCCCTTAAATAGTTATGTTCTACAGGTTAAAAACTCTTTAAAGAGATGCTCTCATTTAATCACACCTTCTCTAAAATACAAATTGTCTGTTTCCAACCCATCGATTCTTAGATTGTATTTCCTACCAAAAATTCATAATAATAACGAAGGTATGAGGCCTGTTGCTTCAGCATTGAAGTCTCCAACTTATTACATAGCCAAATGGTTGAACTCGCAATTCAACAGTATGCCTTTCCGTTTTCACCTCTCGATTTTAAATTGTTATGATTTTACAAATAAAATTTCCAAGATAAAGCTTAACTAAAAGTAGTGGAGGGGAAAAGGGCTGTTTCTAAATAGAATAACTCCTAGCCGTAAATAGTTACTACGGCTAGGAGTTATTCTCAAAGTTATTCTAATAAGATAAAGCTCAAAGACTCTGAACTTTTAGTATCCTTTGATGTCTGCAGTTTATTCTCTAGCATTCCTGTTGAAGTCACACTGAATATTCTAAGCACTTGTCTCAAGGATTTTGGTTTTTCAGAGGCATTGATTGAAGAGTTCCAAATATTTACCAAAATTTGTATGACCCAAATTCGTTTTCAATTCAATAATAAATTTTACGGACAGACTTTTGGCACAGCTATGGGAAATCCCCTATCCCCCTTTTTGCTAATCTATTCATGAACCATTTCGAAGAATTATGTAAACAAACCTTAAATTACGTAAATGAGATATTATAAATGTGAGTCAATTGCCGAAGGTAAGTTCGCACAGAACTTCAGTCTTAGTTATCAGTGGTGTACTCTTATTTGCACACTCTTCATTCGGTTATATGACATAAGAATGCGTTTCTCTTTTAGCAATGTCTCTGAACCTGAAAAATCAATTCATATTATAAATTGCTGAAATTTTCTAAATAATGTGTGTAAGTAATGTAAATTAAATGCGTTACGTAAATTTAACTTGGGTATTTATTACAGTGCCGAATACATTTATGTCTTTAAGGGAGTTGTATTGTATCTATTCACTATATATAGGTCTCAACATTAGTGAAAAATTTAAAGAAAGCAATCAAAGTACAATTTTTATCTCATTTATTTTCGACTACTCCATATTGTCTTCACTTCTTAAGCAAACCCGATTCTTTTTTATATTTTTCTTCAATTTGCTGCTACGAGCTATTCTGTTCTTATATTTTGTAGACCTCTTATTTAAATCAGAATGGGTGTCTCATTCAAATTCATTGTCATATAATACGAGGATATATTTAAAATATCTTACCGTGTCGTTTCCATAATTGTTTTCTTATTCATACTCTTTATAAGGACTAGCTGTACTGTAGTTATTTATACTGGACCGTTATACTTTCTCTTTTGATAATTTTATCTATATCTTCTTTTTTAAGTAAAGTATGTTTATAGAATAACGTTTAGGTCTTCAGCTTTTCATCAATAAATTGGGGCGGTGAGATTATTCTTCGTTTTCTTCAATGGACCCCATGATTTCCTCGCCCTTGCTTCCAGCTGTCATTGACTCTCCCTTTCTTTTGATTCGCCCTTCACCCTTTCATCTGCTCTCGTCTATCCGTCTGTCCATAAGGGCGTCTCTCCGAATCGACCCTGAATCCTCGCCTATTTCCATCCACTCTCCGTCGCTCACACAGGAGAAAGGAATAATCGCAGACCTTGACGCTTTCCTCGCTTTCCGTACTTACAGTAACCTCTGACGGACACCGTGAGACCTTCCGCTGCTTTCTAATAGAATACCTCCGGTCACGAGTATCACTGGAATGCATGGGAGGATTTCGTGAAGAACTACGCCGAATTCCCTCTATATACGTGCATTGCCTCTTTTAATATCAATTGGCAAATGGTTAGCTCATGAGTGGGATTTTTCAAAATTAGAATTTCACCATCAATTGTGCTTGTTAGAAGTCATTCCCACTTGAAAGGGTTTCTTAGGCCGTAGACAGTTGAGCGCTTCTCATGTGAATGAGTGTTCTTCTGAGGATAATTTTCAAGCTTCAGGTGGTTTTTCGCTGTGCAGAGTCAGTGCACTTCCGCATTCGGTGGAAACGTTACCGGGTTCGATCCCGGTTGGTTCCCAGACTTCTCGATAAAGGTAAGCGGCTGATAGGTCATCCGGCAGTAACAAAAGAATGTTAATAATAAGGAATATTTTCATCGTATCACTTTTCATCCTGTCCATTAGCCGAGTCGCAAGTGCTGGGAATAAGCGAAGCTAGAGAGAGACATTTTTCGAGGAATATCATTGCACATGTGTCCCGTAAAACATTTCGGTGCAATAACGAAAGTTTAACGTTTAAATTATTTTAAATTTAATTTTTATGTAGGTGCTGTAGGAATGTGACTTGCTCCCATCAGACGAGTGTTTTGGGAGAAATTGAGAAATATATGAACATAACAACTTCTTCACTTACCAAAGAAAATTAACGGTATATTTAGCACAATTTCAACAGTTTTGGATTCTTTTATCATAAATTAATAATAACTATCTCAACTACTTAATATGAAAAATCAGTTACAGCATATGCAGGCTCAAGTGGTCATTCCAATTTTAAATACTTAGCACCGCTATAAGGCGTTATGAGATATGATGCCTACATTTAAGTGCGTGAAATATCATGGTTCTCTCTGACAGATATTCTCATAAGTGATTCATGAAGAAGCGATGATTCGTCAATTCATATTAACTTTAAGAATTCTGAAAATGAGAGTACAGTGAATATTTAGCTTAGGTATAGACTGTCTTCTCTTTAATTAACCACATGTCGTTCATTGTGGTTAGAATCTCGCAATATATTTCCTATTACTTATGTTTTTTGTGTGTTACTATTCATTTAAACTTTCCCATGCTTCCATGTCATTTATGTGGAAACAATGATCTGGTCGAAGACACGATCTTCTCTGAAAAAACTTAAAATTTGCATTTAAAACACAAAATAGACAAGCTTTTATTTTTAAATTCCCATTATAAATATATAACCGTTTAGGATATCAATTTATATATGTTCATATTTCAGCAGTACAATCTCATATACATTGAAGCTTTGTGATGAACTACGTTAATTTTCATGACTTCTTGAAGCATCGCTTTCTTTTTTTGGCTGTTTGCTTTCTCATGAATATAAAATTCCCGAAAATTTTGCTCTCAGATGACTTCTGCAATCACATGTAGGGTCTTCATTATTCTAATATATCTTTATCATTTTGATTTGATAATTATCAAATTACGCTATTACTTAGTTTCTGAAATGTTAAACAAATATCAATTTATTTTGGTGTGCATCTTCTTATATATCGACTAGGTTTTATTTACAACATAATTTCAGGTAAAAATGGTTGGGAAGATTTTTAAAATGCTATGGAGAAACCAGAAATCCATTGGAAACATAACATGAATTTAAAATTAAGCATCGGCGGCAAGGAACGAACATCGCGAAATTTTCTTTTCTGAACAGAGGCATTTCAGATTGGAATAAGTTACCTGGATCGCTCTTAAGCCCCTTGCCTAAAAATACAAAATCTTTTAAAATTAAATTTTTTAATGTATTGTTGTAGTTAAGGGTATTATAGAATGTACGGGGATTTTAGTAATGTAACATTTCTGGAGAAGTAAGGAATTGCTTGGCAGGGTGATGAACGGTGGGGTTTTACCCTGGGACTGCTACTGTAGCCGAGAAGGCCTGTCACGAACCCCGAAAAATCCAGAAATAACAATTTATATGACATATGTTTATATCTTATTTAGTGTATTGTAAATGTAGTGACTATGCCTAAAAATGTAAGAAGAATCAGAAATTGAAGTCATCGGTAATAAGCAGATTGACCTCTATAATATATTCAGGGAGACATTGGATGGAAAGTTGTTATCAAGACTTTACATTAAGATGCGATCCATCCCTTTTAAACTTAGTATTGCTCAAAATTTCTCTGTTTGTTGCTTTAAATGTTAATTTTTGGGATTACTTTTATTTTGGTGAGCATTATCTATATTTTCTGTATTTTTTGAGAAGATCTCCCAGGTTAATTTTTCTTTGCTCTTACAAGCTTACTCCTCAATAATATCTGACTCTGAGGAATTTTGGACTTCTTAAAGGAAGAATATTTTTCTCCTACCTCTTTTTCTAAAGATTATTCTTTTTATTTTTTCACTTCATGTTCTTGAGAATTAAAAGGAATGTTTAAATCCGAATGCCTCATTGATGCGAGTCACATTCCGAGAAACTGGATCGACTCGTGATGTAAATGCGAAGGTCCATTTCTTATTCTTCTTAAAAACATTTTCGGAAATAAGAAAAAATATGCAGAAATTTCAATTTTTCCTATTTTCTCTAACGATATCTTTTAATCTGAATACCTCTACTTGCATTTATATTTAAATATGTGAGAGGGAGATTAAAAAAAACTATTCTGCATAGCTTTCTCCAAAGAATGCAGAAAATATTTCTGTCAAAACTTTTTATTTTCCTGAGTGTCAAATCTACTTTGGGGTTTTTCATTTGAGTTTTATTATTTCTACATTTTTTATTTTTTGGAGATGAAAGAGTTATTCTCAAGCTCGTTAGTATTTTTTAAACGTTATTTGCAGAATGATGTACGCTATGGATATAGGAGTGGTATATGTATATTGCGAGTTGAATTTTCGATGAGGTGCTAAAGAAAAGTTGAATTTGCTTTTGCTTTCGTTGATGTACGAACATTGCAATCGAGGAATTGGCACTCATACTTTTGTAGTCTTATATCACTGTCGACTCAGAATTCGGTCTTCTTTCAGTTATTAACATTAAACATTGTGACTCATCTGTTTACACGTTGATAATCTTTTAGACTGTTCATCTATGGATGAATTGAGAGATTCGAGAACAAATAATCTTTTTAAATAATCGGATAGAATAATGCTCCATGCATTCAGTACTTACCTTCCCATATTCCAATACAACGTATGCAGTAGGACACGGTTCACTGCATTGTGGTCTAACACGTGGTAACTTTTCTTTGTATTTTATTACATTTAGGGGTTTTCATTTTCACTTAAAATTAAGCGAAAATTAATCTAGTAGATCATTACAGGAGATCCAGGGCGCTTTCCAAACCGGGGAACCCATTCTTTCTCTTAGCTTAACTTCTGAAGACTTGACATTAAAAGATTAAAAGGTATTTACCAAATTGAGTAAGTACATGAAGGAGTAATTGCGAAGTGTTTATGAATCGGATCAATTATTCTGGTGAAATTGAATCAGCAGAATGCACCAAAGAACACAAATATTACAACAAGTTACTCGTAGAGGAAAAATAAAAAAAGAGATTTAGATGAAAAATATGCTATTTATTGAATATTGTGTAATTACTTATGACCATGATGAGACCGACTCACGAAATGGAATTTAATGGAGGAAGGCTTTGGTGTGGTATCCATAGGGGTATCCGTAAGCCTTGGCAGCGTATGCAACGGGAGCGGCGACGGAAGCGTGGGCGGCGTAGGCGGCGACGGGAGCGTGGGCGGCGTATGCGGCGACGGGAGCGTGGGCGGCGTAAGCGGCGACGGGAGCGGCATATGCGACGGGTGCAGCCTTGATGATGGCGGGATTCTTGCTGACGACGGCGTTGAATCCGTTGATGGGGTCAGCGGTGTAGTCGACGGTGCGGCGACTGCCATCGGGTTCCACGAGACTGTACTGTCCTTGGACGACGTCTCCATTGCGGGTCTCGTGCTGCGATTTAGAATCTCCGGTGTATGGATCCTGCACTCCGTAGGAGTAGGAGTACTGAGGGTTGGGGTCGTACTCGGTGTCGATGGCGATAGTCCTAGCAACAGGAGCGGCGACGGCAACGGGGGCGGCGGCGTAAGCGACGGGTGCGGCATGTGCGATCCCATTTCCGGCGGTGTAGGCGAAGGGCGCGGCGCGGGCAAGACCGTGTCCGGCATATCCCAGAACCGCTCCGCTTCCGATGTAACCGGCGCGGGCCACGGCCACGAGGGCGGCGAGGATGATGAACTGTAAAAGATTATGTATTAGTGACTTGCTCTAAGGGTGTCCCATCTTGAAAGAATCCTTTCGTCGATGCTGAGACTTCTCACCTTGGTTGCCATTGCTTCTCTGTTTACTTCTCTCCTAAGACTGACTTCTTCCAGATTCCTTATCGATATATATAGGAAGCCGCGTTGCTGCCCAGTGCCTTCCGACTTCCGACCATCCCTCGCTTCAGGGTATATTCCCACCCCTCTGAGTGAGTGACCACCTTGGAATCACCTGCACGTCTTTCCCTTTCACCATTCCCCTTTAACCTCGAACCTTCACTCTTCCCCGTGAGTAGGCTTTTTAATGTATATTAGTAGAGGGTGTAATTTAAGTTTTTTAAGGTACATTGTTTAGTGCCTTTTTATTGCATCAAACACTCGTGGAGTTGACTGGTCCTTTGGTGGGAAAAAATCTCTGTACTGGAGGAGACCTTTTTCACTCTTCGAAGAATTCCTTTTTTGGTGTGATTTACTCGCGAAGAAAATGACTTCATGCTCTTGAATTTTCTGTTTTCTATTTTTATTGAAGCAGATACAGTCAGATCATACATCGGTTCCATTTTTGCGCGTAAATGATGTCAGTAATGGCATTATATTTAAACGGAATCTAAATATAAACTGCACGCAGAACTGTTTTCTTTGTTATCAAAATGGATAATATACAACTAAGAACTGTGTATTTTTGCAATCTATTTGTCTTTATTTCCATATTTATTTTGTAATTTTAAATTTAACATTACCTATCTATTTGAAAGTCAATAATTTATAAATCTTAGGAACAGTTTGTTATTTACTTTTTAATATTATCAAGTATAATACTACCCTGTTTCTATGTTGATGTTGTTTGTTAAATTAGGAATTTCGTTCAGTTTATTCTTATGCTACAAGATTCACTCCATTGCGTGAGATCCACGAAGCAGTAAGAACTCGATGACACGGAACGAAAATCCTTAGATATAATCTTTAAACCATGAAAATTTTATTTTTTATTTATATTGCCAATCGAGCTTAAATATGTTCGGAAACTCGCTAATTTTCTGCCATTGTGTATTTATTAAGCCTTTGATTTATTTTACATGCGTTATTTCCGTTGAAGTCACGTATTTTATTTTACTATATGGTTATTGGGTGGGAATCCTCCAAGGACGTTCATCTCACGAAGAATTTTAGCGAAGCGATTCCTCCCTGACCTTGCGATTCTTCCTTTCGTTCCCTTCACAACGTATCTCATTTCCTCGGTTGTATCAACGTGGGAACTTTATCTAAAGCATATATTTCAGTTCTATGGATCGCCAAATTTGGTTGTAGGATATTATTCGATCGTCTTTCGAGTGTATATAAGGTTTCAACGTTTGAAAATTTGTCGAGGCTGATTTGTATCAGAGATGCGCTATAGTTTCAACAACAAAATTAGTTTTAAAAAAATGTCTTTTTCCCATTTGAGTTCCGCTCTATCAGCTTTCTCTTAAGCCTCTCAATCCCCTTATTCATGTTTGTGCATTTTTTGACATCCTCATCGATCCTCCACAATTTCCCTACTCATTTCCTCTCAGCTTTATTTCTTTTTAAAGCATTTTATGCCCTTCACTCTGTTACGCATCGAAGATTACGTGTGATCGGCGTTGCCTATGCCACAGGATGAATTTGTATTGATTGAGAAAACGAAAAGTCCTTGTCTCATGGCGCAGAAGTGTCCTCAAGAGCTTCTTGAGAGTTTTATACACAAGCACTTTCCCTCAATTAAAGAAAAAAATGAAGTTTCATTCTTAAATATTCATAATTTCACGCCGGTTAAATGTTTTTAGCTAAAGAGTTATTGCTGGCTCTACAGCTACTACACCAAACTTGCGTTTTGTACAATATATGAAAAAAACTACCTGATGAAAATTGTCTACATTTCTCATTTTATGTATTTCACTCACGAATAAATTTAGCGGTAAATTCTAGTCATTCATACTGACATAACTATCATAGTTTTGGTAAGACAAATTATCTGCATGATAAATGTCCTCAAGTAATATATTCTTCAGATTTTTTGTAGCGTTCATGTTAATTTTCAATTGAATAAGTATTCTCATGGTTTCCCATAATTAGTATTTCGTGATTAAATAGGTTTTATGAATAGATTTGGATACAGCTAATCTCATTAATTAAAATATTTCCCTCTTGTCTCTCCATATTCCAACACTCGAAGGTGAGATTGCTATGACTTATCAAAGATTTTTTTCCTTTTTAGCTGTGAGATCTTTTTACTTTAAAATTGTATTGCTTTTTATTGATTTACTTTCATAAGTTTGCTTTTACCTGTTAAATTTGCGCTTCGGGATCCATCCATTTTGCCAATTTAAGTATCTATTACAGCCTGGTGTAGTATTGTGGTAAAATTCATTATTTTATTGCGTTAATTCATAGCCGGACCAAAGAAGCTAGAGTCGTTAAAGATGTACTTACCATATATTACTCTGTCAGAATTCTTCTCTTGTAGGCTTGGTCTATTAGGGGTATAGCGTTTTGTAGTTTACCTTATGAAACAAAATTTTATCGGAACTCACTCAGTCCCTTATAATTCTACAGGGCCTCTTTACAAAACGTAGTCACGTTTCAACAAGTGCTCCATCATCTTCGTATCCATATTTATGCACTTAACGCAATTTACTGAAGAAAGTCCTTTGAAATTAAAGGGAAGGACCAAGAGTATTACCGTAGTCGTCATTATATGGGCTCCGGCGGATGAAACGTGTACTCGCGAACTCGAGAAAGTGCAGCGTGAAGCGGTTCGTTTTGTTAAGAAATGCTACGATAAAAAAGTAAGCGTTACAAAAATGCTCTCAGACGTAGGTTGGGCATCCTTGAAAGAAAGGAGATTGGAAGCAAGGCTGCGATTGCTTAATAAATTCAGGGAAACTACATTTTCGGAAGAAACAATCGGTATCATGCAACCACCCTGCTACGTCGGTCGATCCGATAATGACCGTAAGTTAAGAGAAATAGATGCTAGGACGAATCGTTTTAGAGATTCATTCTTTCCGCGAAGGATACGCGACAATAACCGAATAAGGAAGTAGTTTAGATTCAACTGGTGTCTACACCCCCTGCCACACGCCGAAAGGCGGCTTGTAGGGTATTAATGTGGATGTGGATGTAGAATTAATTGAATTTGAAAAAGCATTTTTACCTGTAAATTTTAATTAATGAGTAATTTTGGCACCCATGCGTTTCCTTTAACAAAACTCTTTTTGCATTACGTCTGTGCTTCAAATTATCGCGTGTAAAATTTATGAAAGTGCTCTGTTTAATCTCTGTTGGAAAGAATATTAGATACACAACAAATTATAGAAATTTATGTTTAGTAAATTTTTCTCAATTACTTGAAGTGCTCTCGGAGTGGGATCTCTGCTTACGTAACTTTTCTATATATATGTATAAGGGGGAATATGATTTTATTTTAATTCGTTGATGATTGTTTAGCATTTTTCTTCATACTCTTAGAAATCAAAGTATGTTATATATCCATCCTTTTAATTCCTCTGCTATGTATCCAGAGTACGCCGGGAACCCATATCTACTTAGTTATGTCACTATTTTGCTAACGGTTTAATGCTTGTTTTACACTTATATGGACAACGATTAGAAAGGAAGGTGTACGAAAATAAGGCACATTAATCAGATTCTAGAGCTGCGAATGTTTTTTATGTGAAATGTAAAAAAATCTCACTGATTTCTGTTTATCATCATGTAGGCCTTGGGAACTCGATTCCGCTAAACTGTTTTGCTGCACGTGTATTATTTTTCACAATATATTCAATTGAAGGTTACGATAATTAAGAACAGGAAACTTAACTTCCGTTTTCTGGTAACGGAGTGTCACTCTTCTTTTACTTGTCGAATTTCCCCGTTCAATTATATATCTGAGTCATTTTCCTGAGCAAATTGATATTCTATAAACTAAACAGTGGAAGACTTCGTTTCGAATCGTTGATTAAAAATCCTAGAAAAGAATTCCCAACTGATGGTTGTTACACTTTTATGTACTCTTTGTTCGATATAATTCTTTGAGAAGCTATTATGGACGATCTTTTACGTCATGAAGAAACGTGTTAGATTGCGGATGTGGAAATGTGAAAGGAAACGGTGACTAGGGAAACGTAGTTGACGATTGTTGGAAATAAAAGAAGGAAGTGTTTCCAAGGAAATTCTAAAGTTGAAAGTATCGGGGAAAGGTCCAAGGGTGAGGTCACGAAGATGTGGTCAGAAGCGACTCCCCGTCAAGATCGTGAGAAGGTCATCCGCCAGGAGTGGCGGGCGAACAGGTACCGGCAGTACAACCATATGTTACTCATTCCGGCTTTTTGCTGCACTCCCGCTGTCTCGGGAAAACAGACGAATACGAATTTCATTGTCACATTCGAAACGATTATCCTTTTTTCGACGATTAACAGCTGCTTGGAAATTTTTCGGGTATGGAATGCTTTCATTAAAGTCACTCGACTGTGTATGCATCCAAACTCAGCCACACTCAATTGATTTCGACGTGGAATTGTTTTCTGACTCATTCCATCAGTCATATGCAATTGCTAGTACACGGAAGTGGCTGCTGATTAATGACATGTACTCGCATTTATTACAATCGATTGGGTTGTTACCGTAATACAGAGAGCTTTCTCCATCGTCGCCAGTCTGCGAGAGAACCCATGTTTTCCAAACTCTCCATACATCTTTTACTATATTTTTCAAGTACTTCGAAGCTTTTAAATCTCCAAATTAGAGTCATGTGTTCCGTACCGCCTCTCTGTAATTTCCAACAGCGACGGAGAGGCTCGGATCATTGACCTTCCTAGACAAAGAAACGCACGGAAAAGATAACACTATTCACAAAAAAATTTCAGTTTTATATGGATTCATTTTTCTTGTAAATGTATCTAATTTGAGGGTATTTCATTAATACGATGTATTATGCTTGTATGCAAGTAAGCAAATCTCTGTGTATAAAGGAAGCATGCTTGTATTTTTATTCCTTCTTTGAAAATAATTGCGATTATTTTCTGATTATCATACAAGATTCAGAATAAATTATTTGTTTTATGTTTTATTCATTATTTTCTCGCTGACGGTATCCGTTTTCGATACAATTAATTTGTATAGATTTTTTAAGTAAGAATAATCATTTTTCTCCATCATGCTTAAAAACTCTCATGATTTCAATTTTGTATCCGCAATAATGTTCCTTATTAAATTACTTGAACGGTTTTCTCTACTGAAAGATTGAATTTAGTTTTCTTGAATTAGTCTCCCATTAAAATTTTTCGTTATTGTTCATTGTTTTCGAAAAATTAAATTAGTTTTGATTTCCTTATTTATTTAGAAAATCCAAATGAAAATACAATCACAATCACTTATTTTGATAGAAATTATTGTATATTCGATTATGGTGTGATGAATATTTTATTATTATATTCCCATAGAAAATTGTAAAATTGAAGACCTTTTTAGGTATGGACGCGTTCTACGCTGTTTAAATTATTTTATTCTTGTTTTTGAATTCGGGTATTTATTAACAATGGATTCAAAAAGGTTCAATTTAATTAATTTGATCTCAAGATACCACATTTGGTTTTACTGATAAGGTTTAAGTCACTTTTTACTAACATAGGATGAGTGGAAATATTATAGTTATTACATTTTTCGAATTATATTAATTAAATCACAGCTTCAACGAATTTTATTTGCGTAACTGTATAATATTGATGCTGTACTAACATTCTGAGGCTCTAAATATACGTCTATTTACGTTTATATAATTTTAAACCCACAATTCGTTAGGAGTTTGAAGTACTTAGATAATCAAGATAACCATTATGTGAATAAACTTGTGGATTCGTTAAATTACTAAATGCTTACCGACTATGTCCTACATATCTACTTCATTATCAGTAGTAATTGAATTGAAAGACCGGTTTGAAGGAATTTATATAAAGGCTAGGTAGCATTAGCAATAAATTAACGTTTATTTGAAAAACAACTTTATCCTCTTCATATTTCATTTTATTAACGTAAAGGTTTGGTTTGAAAAACTAGATCGTACACCATCGTCCTGCAATTATTTAAAAATTTCCTGTGCTATGTGATACACCTTACCGTTGCTCCATATTGACCTTCAAAAGAACATATTACTCAAAATATCACATTATGTATTCCTCTTGAATGAGTATCGATTTTTCTTTCGAGAATGGTAAAAATGCTTTTAATTGGCAGGCATTTTCAAATAAGATATGGCGGATGAAGTAGAATCCATTCCCGTTGTAGAATCCTCTGCTTTTGAAATCCATTGGATTTTGATTATCTACCTTATTGGCTGAAATCGAAATTTCTGAGCAAATCAACACTCTCTAGATGCTACCGAAGATAAAAGGAATTCCCCGAATGTTGACCTCCAAGTGACCTTCTGAATGCCTTTCTCTTCATTCGTCTCGTGTTCCTTTTTCTATCTCCATCTCCGTGGAGATTTGGGAGGGTGAAGGGCGTCACTCTTTGCACGCTCTATTAGAAAATTACTATCTAAAGCCGCGTGAAATCAGTTTTAAACTGTGATGTCTGAAAGGAAGAGAAACCTTCCCTTTCATGGTCTTTACGAGAAGCGAACGCTTTTGGCTTCACCAGAGTGATGCTTCGTCAAACAGCAATCGCTAGTTTTTTGGAATGGTGATGTTAACCAATGGCATGGTAGTATTTGGATTCTTTTGTATCTATTCTAATTTTAAACGCTTATTGTATCAATTTCACTTGGTAACGTATTTCACAAAGTAATTTGCAGATCTCTATGAACGTTCACATTAGTATTTATCTTTTTTACGTTTCTCTTTTATAGGCGACTTCCTTCCTACAGTCGCTCTTAGATTTGTATGAAAAATACCCCTTCACTTTAGCATTACTATTTTTAACTCTCTCTGATGCTCTTCATCAATATCGCCAAAATCACTGCTGGTATCGAGTCAATTTTAATTAGCAACGATCTTTCATTCCTTTGATTTTTTGTTTCTTTAATATTTTTTATTTGAACACTCATCATTATCTGTATTTGGTAATTTAGCCTAGGTCTTCTTCCAAAGTTTATAAAACTGTTATAATTTTTCTTGCAATACTAATATACAATAGTTCCTTCTTGTGTCCTCGTTTAAATTTCCTCTTCCTTATACCAATGTATGCTACGGACTTTTTATCAATTACCTCTTCGAAGGACTTCTTCATTGATTACGTATTTGGTCTTCTCACTACATTTTCATTTTCTTGCTGTAACATTGCATCTTCATTTCTTCTAATCTTCTCCTGTCTAATTTTCACAGTTTCGCAATGAACACCCTGTATTTAGGTTTTTATCAATCGTTTCGCAATATCCAATCTTCTGTTTTTTTGCTGTCAGTGCTTTTTCCTAGAAGAAAGATATCTCTGCTTGGACTTGCCTACTTTTTGTTTCTCTTTTGTTGATTTCATAGCTGTAAATCTTACTTCCTAAGTAAAAGTTTTAATTTACATGGTCAAGTGTATACATCAATCGTAATTGTCTAGGTTTTTATCGTGATTAATGTTAAGGTCGCCATAGGCACTTTTCTTTTCGTTTCCTTGGGTATGACGACTTTTTTCTTATTCCATTCTTCAATGATTATATCACAATCATAATATATCTGATATAATATTATTGTAGTTATGGACGAATTTGAAACCGTAATCCGTACAACTTTCAGTATATTTCAACATCTCCGTCCTTCTGTAGTCTGTTAAGTCATCAACCCGGCTGCGTTCTCATCCTCTCCACCAAAAGCTTGGGAGAGGAAATGAGGCTTGCTAGACTAGATGAGGAGTGATGTAATTTTCTCTAACTTTCATGCTGAACCGACCAGTGGAATAAGTGCGCAAAAAAGTAGCACAGTGAAGCTATAAATAACATATTTCGTAGAATTCAATAAGCAGTGTTTCGGATGTTTATAGTCGTTCAGTATAACTTATACCGTATTACCGCCATGAACAAGACTAACAAGGTATGAGTACATGAAAGATACATTTTCATCTAGAAGAGAGCAAAGAAAATGCATCGTTGTTTAGGAAATTCACAGTGATTTCAGCTCCCGTATTTAACCTCAATTTCTCAGCTCAGTTCCGCGTTTATTACATCACTCAGATGCTATATTTCGATGCGTTTGTTTCAATATGCATGTACGGATCGCCAAGGGAACAGTACCGTTGTGTGCGCGTATTCTCATGATGCCTCGGGGACCTCAATCAAGTCTTTATTTTTTCCTCGATTCTGCGCTGTTGAAAAGCGAGAGTGAAGGGGTGTGGTAGGGGCGGGGTGAGAGAGGTGGCAAGGACGCTTAGAAAGTGGATCACGCATGCGTCAGAGGGGAAGGGGGGGCGTGGCGGCGTTCCCAAGGAAATCTCGTGGGTGGGTGCGCTCTCCTCCATTTGGTGTTCTCGATGAAAATTTCGGTTGCCTGGCGACCTCGCCTCATCCTATGCTACATTATGGTGTATTTTTGAACTGCTCGAAAACGTTTTGTGGTTGGAAAATGTATGCGCGTCAAGAAAAGCGGTAAATGTTTTTATACTTCTTCTCCCTTTTACCCTCGAGAATCTTGTTCTCTGTTAATTTATGTTTTTTCAAGTGGAATTTATTGGTGCACAGATTTGTAAAGTGTCATTGCATTTTCTCGAAAATAAATCGTTCGAACACCTGATGCCTTATTCCAGTTTATCTACATTTCGGAGATATATCACTCGAAGCCTTGCCCCTTTATACATTGAAAAAAAAAGTTGTTAATCTGTTAAATGTATTCTTGCTGTTTCGATTGATTAAATTTTGGAGCTCTGTTATATACGCTATAGGAAAAAGGTACTAATTTTCATCATCCGATATTTGATGTTTTAACGATTTCAATGATGAATGAACTTGAAAAAAATGTTAAATAACCTTTGAATTGTGGTTTAATTGGCTCATTAAAGAAGATTCTACTGTTCATAATCATTGGCTTCGCTGATGCCAGCCATATTATGCTCTTCTTCTCAATCTTCAGTGATTTAGTGTAACTTTTGTAAACTGAAATATTTTCGAATTCCATGATTACAAAATTTTCAAGTTTTAAATTGCTTTAATGAAGCAATGACGAAGATTATTCCGACATTTTAAGACTTTGTCTCTAGCGAGCAAATTGACTGAAAAACCGGCTCTCATATTCCTTCTTTCCCTTATAACGAAATTAGGGTCGAGAAGTATAAGTGAGAGTTTTAGGCCCATTATGTTGAGACTTACGCCTTGATAGCATGAAGAATCAGTGTCCAATCAGTATGATTACCATCTTTCCTCAACTGTTGTCTCCTGAGTTCGATCCGCCCACGAAACCCACTCTCTCTTTCGCATTTATTGTGTTCCTGCCCTCGTTTTCAGTAACACACACTACGACTTCATCTCGCACTGCCCGCTTTCGAGTTTGGCCAATCGACTTGTAATCGATCCTAAAAGTTTTGCGCACTATTCTTTTGATAGAGTGCGCACGTAACTTCTTTTTCATGATTTGGTATTGCCAGAATGAAAAGTCTCTTTGTTTTATCGTACCCGTGGTCTGTAGAATGATCAACCGCAAGAAATCCGAGAGCACATGATGGGTACTGACACGATTATATAATTTCTCATCGATTTGCTCGTACGCAACGCGTTTCCTATTCTCCTTTCATTTCTTATCTTGAAACTTGATCTTATTCTTTAAATCATCCTTGTTCTTAAATTATCCTTCCTTACTCAAGATCCGTTAATTTGTACATTTATTTTATCCTTTCTGATTATTTATTAATATGTTTTTCATCAAAAGGCCTGGTAATTATTTATAAATACAACTGGTATCATGCCTTTTGATAGTTCTATATTATAGAATTATTTATTTTCATGCTGCGTTTAGTATTACGAAAGAAAATAAGTTTGATCTCATTTAGAGAAAAAAATACGATTTCTATATTCTTCGCGGATTTTCTTTCACCTTGTTTTCGTATTGTCTACGACTTACAAGTAAATTTTATTAGTTTATCATCATGAATAAGTGTTGATAAAATCATTATGAAATGAAAACGCGTAGTTCCTTATACGTCGTAAGATTTTTTATAACTGATCCTCAGCGTGAGTAGCAATGGAATATACATGTATTTACGATCATTGAGTCATTTCTTCCCATCATCAACGTGCCAACCTAGATGTTTCGAAGGCACTCCCATTAATGATATTTCTCAAGCGCAGCACTCCTAAGAAATGAAACAACCATCTTGTTCCTGCTTATGGAGGCATTTTCTCTTTAACTTCATTTTGCGGCGCCCTCATAAAACTTTATCTTCTTCGAAAATGTCACTTGTGTGTGCTCACTCTTTGGCTGGTAGCGATCCCACGATGCCAAATGCTGAATGGGATATCGTGCTAAGTGGCAGCACTCTAAAGGTCATCCGTGTCACCGTTTTTCATCTTCTGATGATTCCCTTTTTAAATATTATGGGGACAACGAAACGGTTATCTTTTCGACCAAGCGTTGTGTTTCGCTGCGATATTTAACCGTTTCTTCATGCGCATTGTGTCTGTGTAAATTCTGTTTATGATCGAAAAAAAACTTAGCCGTGCTAATAAATGATTTCATGTGATCAAATGATTTTAATCTGAGGAAGGCTCCAAGTTCACTAGACTGTGAGAACTTTCTTCAGTCACGTGAATATTCGATTGAATTATCTCTCGTGGAATTGGCGTCTTGCCTATTGATTCGGGCACGTAGGCAAGGTCTCCTCAATCTCTTATGACCTAATTGCATAAAGTTTTCGCGGGATTTAATCCGACCCTCGCTCATTGAAATTTCCTTCTAGGTAATTACATTACCTGAGATATCTTTCTCACCTCTCTCTCGTTACTGTAGAATACCTCGCTGTTCGATGTTTATTAATTGTTTTTTTTTAGTCTAGAGCTTGTCCGGACTTATAAATCGAAACCATAAAACTTTTATTCGATATTGATTCTGTTGCTATATTGCGATGAATCTTTTATCGAAATTGATGTCTAAAAACATGAATATTAACATTCAAATATTTTTAATTCTTCATCCGAAAATATTCAACTATTTCGTGGAGTCCTCGAGGTCTTCCCAATCGTCTTCAACACACACAGCGCATTTCAATCTGATCAAACAAAAGGGGAATCATCTAACACAATATGAATCCGTACCCTGATCACGATGTCCTGACAAAGCTCTGTTCATAGATAGGATAGATAGGCAATAACCTGTTTTATCTACCTTTTTTCTTGTTGATATTTTTCTGCAAAACAGTTAATCGTTTTGTTCATTAGAACGGTTCTTGAATATTTGCACAGAAATATAGGCATCAATAGTATCAATTATTTTTCCTTTTTCATTTGACAGGTATATTCTTATTATAAGATTCGTAAAAGGTAGATGTTGCTTTCAAGTTTCTTTTTCGTGATCGTCAAACTTGTATCGTTGATCTTTTAGCTGTCAAATTCATAAAATGTTTCCCCTAGGCCGCCTGAAATCCAATGAATTTAATTTATACTCGAAAAGTATGATGTCTTCTTTTAAATAACTTTTGTGCAATCGCAGTGCATTGTTTGGAATCCTCGTAGTTATTACGCTATGAATTCAAGATTGCAATCCATATCCCGAAGACGTAAGATATTCTAAATAATCTTTCGAAACGTTGCCGCTATTTAGTGAAATGGGATGAATATTGGTAACTTCCTTTGTGCTCAGCGAACCGAATCGGAAACGTCGCCACAATTAGAATTCCAGGTCAAGAAAAAGTAGAAAAAGGTCCCGTTTAGCGTTTCGTCTGTGCATTCTCTCTCTGTGCATCCGAAAGTGTCCAAATTTTCCCCGTTCGGACGCTCCTTCCTTTCGAAACCCTCTGAAATCTGTGGTTTTGGAGATTTTCTCTCGGAAGCGGAAGAAGCATATTGGGCTCCTTTAAGGACTTCGAGGACCCATTGTGTCCAACGGCGACTTGGCACGCGTCTTCCGTGGTCCTCGCCCATTTTCGTCTCTCATCCGGTTGCGTTTCGCTTGGCACCGCGTGTCCTCTCATTCCATTCTCCGGACGCGTTTTCGTTGTAATCTTTTGGTATTTTTTATTGCGATCCCGCTGGCGCATTCCTTTACATCACGGTTGACGTTATGATTTTAAAAGCGCTTCCTTCTCTCCAGACTTTCACCCCAACGCCACTCGAAGCGCCACGGAGGAACCTTGAAGCTCTGGAGGTAAAAAAGGACTCGATAATGAGAGGTGCTTTTGCTGAACTTTATGACTAAACTACGTGGAAGTTTGTATTTTAAATAACGCGAGAAATTCAATTGATAGAGTGTATGCCAATGAGCATGTGATCAGTAATTATTATTAAAGAAGGTATTTGTAAAAAATGACGAAATTCACCGTTACTGATGTAATTTCTGAGCTATGCCTGAAATTTAGCCTGTAAAGGTAAATTCAAGCTCTTTTAGCTAAAATTACATGCTTTTCCACGGATTCTAATATTTTACTTGCAAATAAGAAATTAATATGTTTCTGATAAGATTAGTATGAATACATAGATAAAACTTCCTGTACCTTTCATTCTTAATTCTTTGACTTAATTCCTAATTACTTTGACAGGATTTATTCTCTCCATGTTTAATTAATGCTTCATTTCACCCTAAGCAATTTTGATTTCTCATTCATAACCATATTTTAAAGTATTATTGATCAATGAATCCTTGTATGTGAGGAATTCCACAATTAGTTGAATAAAATAACTTTGCAAACATTTCACTTTTATCTAACATCTAAATGTAATTTTTACACAGTTGTTTAATTCAACGCATATTTTCAAATTTTCTTCCAATGATTTCTATTTAGGTTATCTTTTAGTTAAAGTAATCTTACGAGGTTGTTGTAACTGGTGTTCAGCGTTCGTATTTATATGAGTTTCTTTTATTTTATTCTCTTGTAATATGAAGATGATAATGCATATAGTCACTTCATAAATCTTAGGAGGAGGCGCCTTATTTAAGCAAAGAATAACAGTCATTATAAAGATATATTTTAATGAATTCAGAGAATTTTTTCTTTTGCGTCATGATCACATATATTCTTTGATTTGATAACCATGATTCCTAGACGATCACAAATTTGGCATCTCTGAATGGGGGATAATGTTCAAGGGAAAAATTCTCAGGGAAAGAGCAGGTGAATTGGAACGAAAAAAATTGAACTCTCGCCTTGGTCCTTAGATAACCCTGAAAAAAGAAATGTGGTGGCGAAATTCCTAAGAATGCTTTCGGTTATGCCAATGCAAAGAGGCTGATGAAATAATTCGCCCACTCGCTCCAATTGTTTTCTTGGCGTCATGACCGGAGTTGCGAAAGGAAAGAAAGGGGAGATTTGCACGCTTTTCCTCAGAGCTCTTGAGCAATCCAATATTTAATAGATTTCTAGTTACAGAAGAAAGTTCGGCCTTGGTTACATATTATAGTTGTTATATATATATACAACTGTTGTTCTTTTGTGTTTGTTTATTGGAAGCTATAAACTTATATCCTCGTTTCGGGTCATTAGTGTCAACTCACGACAGATAAATTATTAATTAATTAAATGAATAAATTAAATTACATATATTCAAATAAATAATATATTCTTAATTCGATGTGATACTTGTTAAAAGTACATAGTGGAAGTTTGGTCATCAGGAAAAATTATTTCTGTCATGAATGTTAATACAGGTTTTATTAAAATTTATTTAAATGCTAAACCGTCAATTTCTTTTGTTTAAAATGTTAATATTTTCCACTGATTACAGCGCATTTTTACAAAAAAATAATGTAACCCGTAATAAGTTGTCCAACTTATGTCCTGTTAGTAGAGAGTGATGATATTAATGCCTCATTCGAGTAGGAATACTTTTGCTCTCTATTTCATATTAAATAAACGAATATATCATCTACTCTATTAATTAAAGCAACTTTTGATCTAATTCACCAATGTTTTGTAGCCGTTTATATAATAAACGCAAAACAATTATTTGTTTTCTCTTGTCTTTTATTCTTCAGCAGATCTTTTGGTCACATATTCTTTTTTCTGGCGCCCAGAGTCAGCCTTCATATATCCGACGCTCATAGGCATGGGAAATTTAATAGTTCACGTACTTAATTCTACTACATTACATACTATTTAATCGCTCTGTAGATGTTTACACTTGATCTGTGGTCAGGTTTTACACCCCCATACTATTAACTACGTTTGCTTAAACGGTATATCCATTGAGAACTACTAATATGTGCTTTTATTGCTACGTATCCGCTGAATTGTTTACATGAAAACTAATGACTTACATCTAAAACATCTCATCCTCAAGAGCAAGCGATTAACCACTTTTGCCGCACGCGTGACTTCGAAAGAAATAAAGTCTTACGTCGATCAATAACCTCAAGAAGGAAAGACGCTGCTTTAAAATTCGTGCCTACTTTACATGCGATTAAATTTATTTTTGCTCAATCAAGCGGTTATGTCTATTTCTTTCCTCACGGGTAACAACAAAACGCGATATTCAAAATCCCTTGTGAAACTTTTCTCAGTTCACTTGTTTGCGAAGGAATCTCCACGTTTGATTGGCTCGCGAGTGAGCGATGTGGAGATTATCGCTAACACATCGTGACGCCTCGGAAAGGTTACACCACAGCACCGCCTTTTTGGAACACTACTCCGATCTCATTCCTCGAGCACGGCTTTCTCTGACCGTCGGCCGCTTTCACCCTTCCTCTTTCAATGGCCCTCTTGCAGACGTTGTCTCAAGCTGTTGTCATCGATTGATTCCCAACCGTTTTTATAGGCGAAACAACGCTTTGGAATTTCCCAGATGCAATTTCCCCTCTCGTGACCACTGCCGAGCAATTCTGTTTCGACCAATGATGACTCCACGATCATCTTCGTGGTTATCTGTGTAAAATCTCTCATTTCGAGCCACATTCTCCTTGTAAATATGCCTCGTTGAAGGGTTCATCTGAGAGATCTCTTAAGGGCAGCATTCGTGTGTCTGTTTTTATATCTCTGATCTTTCCTCAGCGCATTCTGTTTCCACTCTCTTTCATTGTGGATGGACTGTTTCCCATGCTTTGATGAATAATGTTTTTGAGATGGGAAAGCAGGAATAATTCGTTTTAATCTCTCATACTTGGCAAACTAATTGAAATTGAAATTATTTTACAATTGTCTAGGAATGCGTTGGTTTGTTATTTTGCCATCCTCGTCTTTCTCGTAAATTTGTTTTCATTATTCTTTTGGTGTCAAGAAACCTATGGGACTAACTTGAAATTATTAACCGGTAGCAAATAATCAGTCGAGTTACAGAATTCGGAACATTCTCCTATCGATTTTCAGTACCTCTGTTTGAAAAGTAGTGCTAACTAGGAGGCTGGAAGTTATATATTAATTCTGAACAATTTCCGTGAGCTATATCATCAATACAGCTAAAAAACATAAAAAATGCAAAAAAGGTCAGAAACAGCTAGAAAATTTGTCTAAAACAGCTAAAAATCATCAAAACAGCAAAAAAATCGTTAAAAATTTATAAAAATTGTCAAAAACAGCTTAAAATTCGTCAAAAAAAGTAAAAATTCGTCAAAAATAGCTAAATAATCGTCAAAAACAGCTTTAAATTCGTCAAAAACTACTAAAAAGTCGTCAAAAAAGCTAAAAAAATCATCAAAAACAGATAAAGAATCGTCAAAATATCAAAAAAATTGTAGAAAAATGCTAAAAATCGTCAACAACAGCTACAAATACGTCAATAACAGCTAAAAAATCGTCAAAACAGAAAAAAATGCTAAAAAATGCTAAAGACATAAGAAAGACATAATGTAAGGCAGCTAAATGCTTTCTAAGAACAGCTAAAAATACGTCAAAACTGTTATAAAATTCGTCAAAAAATGCTAAAAATCGTCAAAAACAGCTAAATATTGTCAAAAATAGTTAAAAATCGTCAAAACAGCTACAAAAAATTGTCAAAACAGCAAAAAATCATCAAAAACTGCTAAAAATTCGTCAAAAGAGCTAAAAATTGTCACAAATATCTATAAATCGACAAAAAAATCATATAATCAGTATTTGTTTAATCAGTATTCCTTGCCCGTACCATTACCAAACGGGACATTTCATACATCGGGAAACCGTTATTTCGTTAAGCTATGGATCTTTTCGTATTTCCAACCCATATGACCACTGGGATTTTAACTTGTAAAGATTACCTATCATACGAACTTGAAAGGGTATTTCTGCATTTTCTTCTACTGGAGAAAGGAAAGACGTCAGGGAAAACTCGTTGGGGCTGAGAATAAAAAAATGTATTTAAAGCAGCGCTTAGAAAACATGTTGCGCTGCCGTAAGCCGATGATTTACGCGCTATCGCAGTTGTGAATCAAGCATATGGAAGAGCGTGACTCAGAACTGGTGACTTATGGCTTGCGAGTTAAGGGCTATATTTTTGCGTCATTGGTAAAAAATAGTTCACCATGAAAACAAATTACTGCACCATAACGCTTATGTATCAAAATGTGTTACAAAGAACTGAGCGATATTAACTGTGTGGAATATTTACTTATTATTATAACGATACTAATGGTGTAGCCGTAAGCGTAGTTTGAATTTAAATGAAAAATATCTACAGAGGAAGTTCTTAATATAACTATCGGGGAATTTATCTCCCTAAACATTACATGAAACTTGGCATTAAAGGTTATCCTCTGCGGAGACTTTAACGTCTGCAAAATGTGTAGCCTTTCTCTCACCAGTTGATTCTTTCCATTAACTTTGGAGTTGTATGCGAGAATATGATTAATCATTACTGACGTAGTTTTCGATATTAAATGTTAAAAAATGTTCATCATTCTGTTTCATTTAGTATATATACAAATATTTGGTAAATTCAGAACATCACTGTCATTGTCCTGTCATCACATAATCTCCTGACCGAATCTAGCGTAACGCTTAGCTTACATAATTGTCCCTTAGATAATCTTCCCATTTTCTTTTCACTAATGAGATTGCGTCCTTTGACCCAAAGACAAAAGGAAGATGTAGCATTGTCTTGGAGCAAGGTTTTCGGAATGGATTTATCTCTTGAGACAGCATTAATTCCTGTCTTTTGGTTTAGCATGTCAATGGAGTCAAACTAAGATCATCGCCCGCAGCCTCGCTCTTTAAATATAAACGTCCTCGCCCAAAGCGGCAATTGTTGGGGAGCGCTGATCCCAGTTTTATTTTTTCTCGACCTCGTTTCCGAGCGAAAATCCGTCGGTCTCACGCTCTAAGCTTCTGTATCGAAATAGCGACGCAATTAAATCCACGAAAAGCGAGTTTTTATAACTCAAGGTTGCGTCGACTTCCTAAGTCTCTGATTATATTTAATATTCTCCTAACTTTCCAATTGTCGAAAAATTCCTCATCCTGTGATTATATTCTCTATGCCCTCGAGGTCATGCAGAGGTGCGACAATAACTTAAAGCATTCCTCTCTTTTTTCTATCTTCCTATCTTGTCGTATATTTTTTAAGTATAAACCAGTCTCTTTTCTATAATGATTGCTTTAAAGTGTAATTCATCGAGTTTTACTTTTTTATGTATTTATTCTTTAACACAACAATTAGGCACCAGGCCAGGTGGGTATTCATTTCTGTGGGGGAGGGGGAAAAATTTATTGGTTGATTTGAACCTACTTGATTAATTGATATATCGGGTTTTTTAGTCAAAACCAGATGTCAAACAAATATGTATTTTTCTAAAATGGCTGCGTAAGATAAATCCTAGGATTATTTGAGGGCCTAGTAAAAATCGAAACTTTGTTAACTCTCAGTGGTTCGACGCTCTGAACATACATGCATACAAATATGACATTCTATTTTTCCCTCTTGCTAAACATGTTATATGTTTCACTAATTCATAGTTCCCGAAGTTTCCTTTCCTTGCATCAGATGCATATGAGCATCCTTTCACACACTCCCTTTTATTCACACGAACCGTACTCTGCAGCGACTCACTCACCCAATCATCTTTTCTCCGTATTCCTTTCCCTTTAGAATTATTCACGTTCTGCTCGTGTTAATCATTCTGATTTTATCCACCCTTTCTATATCTCCAAGCCAAGACTCTACACTGGTCACGTAGCCTTTCTTTAAGTCTACATTTATTCATGAATGAATGTTATTAGTCTTTGATGTGGATTTGCATAGAATGTAGCAACGGTTTTTGATTCGTGGTTTTATCTGAAAGACCAAACTGATCGGTTGTTATTTCTTAAAAATACTTCGACTGCTTAGGTCGTTTCTCACATCGACTCTCACCGGGAATCGAACCCAGGTCTGTTTTCAAAGAAGTCGAAAGTGTTGCCCACTTGTCAATCCGCCCCTAGCCCTTAACGAAACTTATTTATTTTATTATTTTTATTATCTTATCTTAACGTTATATGTCTTTAAATTAATCTTATTTAAATATTCTCCTTTGGTTTAAAAAACTAAAGATGTACAGTCTCTTTTGACAAACCACAGAAATCACTCGGTAAGAGTGGATTCAGCCATCCGTACTTTGTGCATAAGATGTCATTTATTTAATAATACTGCTCATTGTTGGCGGGTTGCTAGTTTCCAGCGACCTATAAAAATGCTTGCAAACTTTCATATATCTATTTCCAAGCCATACTCCTAATTATTATCTCTTTATATTTTGAAATGGATTGGAATTTCGGAATTTGTAATCTATCAATTTTGGATTACTTTCCGTCTACCAATCAATAGATAGTTAGAAAATTACTAGTATATTTTTAGTGTTTTCTAAAATTATCTTTGTTTTCATAAAGTCTGGGGACGGAATGTCGTCCTCACTAAAAGTGTCATATAAACCATTCAATTGATTTTTAATCGCTCATGACAAGATTTCAATGTAAGTCATATCCTTTCTCTTTATGCAACCAGCTGGGTAAAAGGTTCCCGTAGCATGAGAGTGACTCAAGAAATTTTATTACCATCCATCAAGTTCCAGTTTCCTGATGATAACATTGGAATAATTCCATGTCTTGTTTTAAGGCGAATCATAAACATACACTCAATTACATGATATTCATTCAACGGAGATACTTAACATTCTTTATTTAATATCCGTAGGAACAGTCTTTTGTCGTTTTTGTGATGGTGATGCGAAGTGTCTCATTTTCATTCATTTTTAGGAGAAAATTTTTTTTCTAGTTCCTGATGTACACTGCTGCAGTAAAGGAATTTGCGATGATTACTTGAGACTCTTGCAGTTAACTGTCAGCTTTCATTACATAAGGAAAGGCATTATTTATAGTCGAGGGATTGAATAGAGGATAACGCGGCCGAATGTTCACACTCCCTCGTAATTTATTACGTTGTGAATTTCATAATACGTTACAGCTTTTCCTCGAGGACCTCTTGCGGTCAGTTCGCCCTTTTGTCCACTCCCTTAAGACCGCCTCATCTCCCGCCACATAACAGGTAGTCGCGCCCTACTTCCTCAGCTGCTCGTCCTTCGCCATCCTTAAAATCGAAGTGCTTTTCGAGGCGTCTCCCCGGAGGCTCTACTGGGAGGCCTTCTGCAGAGGGAGGGGTCCCCGCAGCCTCTTCCCAGAGCACGACCCGAGCACGTGCTTGATGAGGGCGCTGTCGAACTGGGTCACGGGGAACCGCTGCCTCACCCCACCCTTACACCCCACCTCTGCACCCCACCCCTGCACCCCATCCCTGCACCCCACCCTGTTATACTCCTCCACGAATTCCGAAAGCTCGCCGTCTATCACGGGGCGGTGGTGTGGGGCGCGGTCTCTCCTTATGTATCCATAGGGCGGGGAGCCCGCTTTATGGAGGCTGCTGCACCGCAGGCGAAGGGAGGGGCGGCTGGAATCTAGGGCAGTTGCCCCGCGTGGGAGAGAGGCAGGGGTGGCTGTTAGACGCTCCCACGTTTCTTCGCTCTTTTCGGCTCGACATTAGCATTCCTCCTTTTCGCATCCTTTCTATGCTTTCTCGATCTTTCTTACCTAGTTTAGGTCCTTTCCTAAAGGTTGCAGTATTTTAATGTGACGGTAAATCTTTTTTATCATCGATTGATCATAAAGTAAAACTTATCAATGTAATCTTTGATGGCAGGAATTGTTACCTATAATAATTTGATGTATACATTTTAGAGAATTGAATATTGTTTTCGAGTGGAAATTGTATCTTACTTGTTTCAGTATTTTCGTGTCTTTCATTAGTAAATTTACAAATAATTAAGAAATATGTTTAAAAAAATGTAACAGAATACAAATATAATGGCACAATGGCAAAATTTGTAAAGAAATGTTGCTTAGCTGAAATCGATTCTTTATTTTCCCGTTAGAGTAGAGTAGAGCGTTTAAGTAATTATTTCTTATGAAATCTAAGTTATAAGTATAATTTGATAGGTATTAATCCTTCGTGATGTGATTGTATTACCTAGCTTATCACTCTCGAGATAAGCTTTAAAAATTGGAGGAACATTTCGGTGACAATTCATTTCTTCCAAGCACTTTAGTAGAGACGTGTTTTCGAGCTAAAATCTATTTTATTTTATTGCTCTCTTAAACGTGATTCTCTTGAGATGACGGCTCCCTTGTTACGGGCTCATTAAGGAGAATTAAAACCCACGATAATAGATCTAAAAATGTAGTTTTATATGAATACTAGCATTTCACCAATTTTACAGTCTAAGTATAAATTTTCTGATAGATATTGGAACCTATAAAGGTGATTGGTTTACGACTGAGAGTGATGTAAATTTTAAAATATGTATTTTTAGTATTCTACTTATTAATGGTCAGCTTCTGCTTTTTTTGCCCTACGATAGTTTCTTTTGTGTGGACGCTTTCTCGAAATTGTACCGTTTTGAGCATAATTTGTTCGCTACATCGGAATAAATCTTTTTTTTTTAGAGCGGGAACTGGTTGAAAGTGAGTTTGGGCGGGCGCTGGGGTCCGGACAGGGCGGCCACTTTTCGGACTTTTTTTGCGGCCGCTCGAATACTTCTTTTTCTCGATTATGCAACCGCTATCGAGACGAATAAAATATCAGTTCCAGGGGAGGAAATTCCTTTCGTGCCGTTCAAGATCTAGGTTAAAGCTTTTTTTCTTTATTTTTACAGTATTTAAGGCCCTTAATTTTGTTTTAATTTGACACTTTTCTTTTATTTTCGGTATGTAATTTAAGATTCGATCCAAGAATTACTCTCTGGAAATTTGGAAGGGTCTGTCTCGCATTTTAAAATGTTGCGTCATCTTACATTACTGCAAGTACTGTCCGCCATCATGAACCATCTCCACTTTCGCCGAATATCTCCTAATTATAATGGCATAATTACATTCTTGGTTTATGACGGCCAAAGATTGAATAACTAGTAACTGTATGTAATAATTGTTTGGATTTTAAGCTGTGGATATTCAGGAGAAGTTGTGTGATCTTTATGCTGCTTCTCTTATGCCATTACTTTTCTCCGTAGCGTTCCCAGCTTTAACGGGAGGCGTTCTTTCGTCGACCTGCATTTGCTTCAATGCGAGCTCATGATTGCAATATGATATTCTTCGCGCTGAAAATACCTCGGAATAAGGCCATCGCCATTTTCATTCGTCGGATAGCCAATTGAACCAATAATTGGTTTTTCATGCTTCGGAAATCTTTGTTACTATCATAACTCTTTGAAGGAGAAACTCTCCTTTGGTGGTACAAATCGAGACCTCAGATACAACCTCAGGAAAATGCCTCGTCCTTTTTGGCTGGAACTGTATGCCCATTATGGCTCTATGACAAACTATCTCTCATAAGTGTGATGCTTTTGATGTTACGTGTATCAATTCACACTAATTCTCGATTTAGTAAGCTTTTTCAACTTTAAAATGGGAACTATTATCTGTAAATGTATAGATTTCCTATCAATCAGTTCGTGAAAACTTCGGAATACTTCGAATAGTACCCCCTGAAATTCTTCGAAGATTTCTCTCGTGAGTTTGTCTTTTCGGAATTCAGAGCAGCTGCGCCTGAACATTCCAGAAGCCCTGAGTTTCAACTGTGCGCACATCGCTCGTAACCCACATCCCAGAAAAGGCTGCAAAATAAACATCCACTCGCCCATTTTCGACATGCACCTCGCATCTCTGATCGACAGGAAAATTATCTGAGGTATAACATCACAATTTATCCTAAAGAATAACGAATCTCCGAACAAGTTCATTATGATCACTCTTGCATTCCTTGATCGAAGTATCATTCTACTCGTCTCCACCGGTTCTCACGAAGAATTAGGTTCACACTGAAGTTCGTTAGTGAGCTAGTGGAAACAATTATGATCATTTTCCGCGTTAATGACTTTAATTTCCTCTTTTCTGAAATTTTATTGCAGAAAGTTTGTACTATCCATGGTCCCCAATCACCTGAAACCTCTTTTGCTGCATGATAGTGTCATTTCTCTACCCAGAGTCAATAATAACTTTTAATGTGCCTCTTCTGATTCTTATACCTATTTATCCTATCCATAAGTAACACTTCCTAACATCAGAGTGTGATTAGAATCGAGAATTTTCATAGAACTGGAAATTTATTGAAGTGTGTGCATATGTAATGTGCGCATTGATTTTCCTTATTTCTATAATCCAAATATAATGACTTGGACTTAAAGAAATACGATTTTAGGCGCAACATTAATTTTGCAAACTATATTTCGTTGATTATTTTTCTGTAGAATCGCTCGGCCCCTTTCTAGTGTTGGTTGTATACAGTAAAACTCCCTACCCACTCCTTCCCACACCGTAAAGAATAATTATTCGTTAATTTCCGATCTCTCTTCTCGAAGATGCCTGAACAGCGGCTGCGACTAGGGTGTGGATTGGTCCGTGAGGAGTACTGATAGAGCATGACGAGGGTAGATCCGAAAATGATTAATGAAAACCGAAAAGAGTACAAAAAATAGGCTTAAGACATGTAACGAGATGCAGTGAGGCGATAATTGTGTCGAGAAGTATGGAGGAAAAGGTTTTATGAACTAATGAGGAATAAGTAATGTGAGATTTTAAAACAGAAAAGAAGTCAAAGGGCCAAATAGAAGGTTCATGACGCTCCGGAAACGAGAAATTCGTTGGAATTTGTTGAAGTTGGAAGAAGTCACCTTTTCGTGACTTAGTTTGTCACACTAAATGTAAGCGACTGCTAGCATTCTGCCGCATACTTACCTATGATAATTGTGCAAATCTCTTGGGGTGTGCGTTTAGTTTTCTTTAGTTGACTGAGTTTTTGCAGATTGCCTCAGGAAGGCGACCGCCATCTCGTATTAGGCAACCAACCGCATGCGTGCGTCGCGCAGTGCAGTGGGCTCTCCCTGGGCGTAACCTGAGCCGCCGCCCCGGGCTAAAGCATCCCCCGCGTTCGCCGGAGAAAGTAGTGAGAACCGTGCTGCCCTCTTAAGTTGAAAACGGGAAAGTGATTGCGCGTGTTACTCATAGGCATAAGCGTGTAAAATCGTCCTTACTGAAGGACGCCGGAAGTCTGTTCTTATTTTTAACGTTATAAAATGTAATCTGGAGGAACATCATGTCAATACTGGTCAACGATCTTTATCGCTCTAGACATACTTTCATGAGGAGAATCCTATGGGCCATACAAAATCATAATTCCCGTATATTTACATGTATTACACTATTTCATCCTGCAACTGGCAATCTTTAGAGCATTAAAATCTAAAAATAAATTGATTAACCTACGCATATTGATGCTATTCTATACTTAGAGCTTTTGTCTAATGCATCGTTCGAGAATGTTTTTACAATATTCTGACAAGATCGATATTTCGAAATATATTGTTTGTATGAAACATAGATCTAGTTTGTATGAAACATAGATAGATGACTATGTTCATAATGGAAAATCAAGATGTTCAGGCCGAACGTTGTGGAACACATTAGCAAATAAATTTTAAATTTTGAGGAGAATACGAAGAACTTTTTTAAATTTATTGTCGTAATGGAAGTGGAAGGCTAAAAAGACGTAGATATTATTTCGAACGAAATAAATGACATTGGATGCGTAATACGTAGGCTTGCATGGAGGTAAAAAGGGGCGATTTAATGAGTAAGTAATCCAACTGCACGATAAGGGAAGTCGAAAATTCACCATAAATAAATGAAATATCAAAATTCCTTATCTCTTCAATGGTAATTTTCCTTTTCTCTGTGACGTTCAATAAATGCCTTTGCTTGATTTCCAAGGCATTCGGTATTTTTGTCCTTTCCGAATGCTCTTCGAAATGTAAAAATAGGTGTCCTTATTTCTCATCCCCAGAGGAGCAGCTTTCCTGGTCTTGGCCAATGTTTACTAAATTTCCTGTGAATTACAAGAGAAGTGATTAATGCACATTGCGAGTATCCGTTTACGAAAAAGAACTTATAATACTTAATGTGGCTATTAGCAATGGAAATGGGGTTGGTAATATTACGGAAAGTAGTAGAAACGATAAGACTTCGAATTAACAGAAAATTTCTGAACCGTCCACCAAAATGTATAAATAACCATCATTAATGAGTGTGCTATTTCGCTAAGGTATAGTTTTGTAGTTAATTTAACATGCCTTAAAGGTTGGGTGTTAATTGCTACGGATATTAAACGGCACAAGTAATGGAGTGTTTCGTTGTGCTTAACGCTGTAATTTTATCGTATTCTAATTAACGGAATAATTCCTCGGAACTGGAGTATTTCGTAATTATGACCGTCATAATCCCAAAGATCGATCGCTCCGTTAGGAGTTAATAAAAAGTACCAGAAATTCATTTAAAATATCTTTCTCGACATAAAATAAAAACTTAAGGATTTTTCATCTTTCCAATATAATATGCAATATAGAAATATATACATATATATAGCATGAAATAATGTTCTTAAAACTAAACTTGAGGAAAACCAATCAAGAAGTTAATTGCCCAAGCACACTCGAATAAAAACGAAAGTTATTTCCCTGAATGGAGAATACAGAAATTTTTCCCTAATATTGAACCATAACTAAGCTTGCCATCTGCTCAAAACATGTCAAATGAAAGCTTTGTAATTTCTACGGTGATTAACTATGTTTACTAATTTCGTTAGCATGTTATCTTACGAAAGCAGTCCCTGCAATAATTTTCATTCAGAATGTTAAGATTTTTTATCTTTTCCCCAACAGTTTTTCAGGAAGATACTCATTATAATTTAGGTTACATCGTGAATAGTTTAGTATTTTGAAATTTATAATTCATTCTAGTGAAAGAAAGAAAAATTCTTTGGTGTTTAACTTCAACCGAATTAGTTTTCTTTCCGAAATGTTTTCCTCCAATGATACTGAACACCAACGTTTTCAATATTCAATGGAGCACTATTTAAATTACTAAATATTTTTTGTATCGAAGGAGCTCTTTACCTAGAATTCTTCAAAATTTCTTGGAAATGATTCACACAAACGCTTATGTAGTTACTTCATAAAGTTAGCTGAGTTGTATAAACTTTTAATCTTGTATTCTGATTGAAATTGTCGTTGTTAATGGAAAAAAAACTTAGGGTGCGTTCATCTCTCTGCAGAGCAACGGCAAATACGCAGACGAGGTCGAATAACCTCAGCAATGCAATAAACACTGCAATGGATACGTTAACTTCTTCGCGACCTTGAGTTGCGTAATCTTCGTGCTCCTTAAGGACATTGAGTGAACGTGATTCTGCAGTGGATTTCTTATCCGAGTATGAATAAATCTTCTTAGCCATCCTCTTCCGTATCAGATCTCAGCCACGCCCGTCGCATCCCACAAAAGCCACTGTTCATCTCGATTTCCGTTGCTATTCCTATAATCCTTTCTCATCTGTCATAACGGTAATATTTTCCTTTATAAACGTCTGCAGTGAGAAGGACCCGTAACCATTCTCATCGGTGCATCGAAACGGATTTGGCCATGTCTATCAAGGTAACATAGGATTCGGCTTTGTGGATTTAGCGCTGCGTTGGGCTTACAGTAGTTGGCAAGTGATTTACGCTGGCGCGGTCACTCTTGGCCCATTTCGTCGATAGCGGTGAAAATACGTTGACGCAATTTCAAATTTGAGTTACGTCACATTTTTAGCCAATCGTTTTATAAATCTCTGATCGTTCGTTACGAATTGTTCAAACGACTCAAATTGACTTCGGTTTTTACGCGAAGAGACATATTTTCGTAAACATTTCCCTTTTTGCGTTACATCGTTGTGAATTTTACGTTAGCTTTATCGGCGCTTTGTGCTTCATTAAGTCCTCCATAACGTTTCAGAAACAGTTTGAATTAATAAATTTCTAATTTATACTCACAAAATAAAATGTGGGAAGTTTATATACCGCGAAAAGTAAAAAGAATCTTATAAATACAGCTAAATCTTTCTAGACACGAGTGTCCTTTATCAGCCATTCCCCGTTTTCTCATGTGATTGTTTTCATTCCGTGATTGTTATCTAAATAAATCAATATCAAATCCGCTGTCAAAGGAATAGTAATCTTATTAACAAGTATTATAAAAATAATTTTAGCTTTTAAATTCCTGCGAATGTCTGTTAAGATTTTATTTCTAATCGCTAAAGAAGTAAGGCTTATCGCTTCATAAGCGTTGCTTTTATGCTGATTTGTGCCTGTGATATGCTGTGGTTCCCTCAATTTCATCTGAAACTCCTCTTGCAGTTCGCTATCGCCCTTTTCGCCTTAATGGCCGTCCTTTGCAAGGCCGCAGTCGTTCCCGAAGCGACGGCCACTGTTAAGTCACTGGAGTCCGCGAGACCGGACTTCGATCCCACGCCGCAGTACTCCTTCTCCTACGACGTGAGCGACTCCAAGACCGGCGACACCAAGGCCCAGAGCGAGACACGAACCGGAGACGTCGTTAAAGGAAGCTATAGCGTCGTGGAACCCGATGGCACTCGCAGGACCGTGTATTACGTGGCCAGTCCCGAAAATGGTTTCCAGGCGGTCATCCGCAGGGACAGTCCTCTGGAGGCCGTAGCGGCGGCCGCTCAAAGGAATTCCGTCATCAACAACTGAGATGTGCTGCAACCGAGGATCGGAAGCAATTCGACATCCGTGAGACATTTCGAAGGGCTCCTTGTACTGGATCAGCATTTCCAAATCGACTTCATCGCTTACTCTTAATGTTCCTATTCCACGCTAGTCTACTGTGTTTTACCATATTTTGCGCATTACAAATTCCCGCCTTAATAAAGGAAGCTGAAGAATATGAAAATGCTGACTTAAATTGAAAATCGTAATTCCAGTTTTGAATGAAATAAATTCGCCTTTTGAAATTTTTATGGACTTTTCTTATTTAAATCTGGTATTGTTTCCAACTCAATTATTATGTGTAAATCGTTGGCTTTCTGGAAATCTGGCTCTTTCTTTTAGCATTTGCGTCTCTGAAATCTAAGTTGTCTCTAAAAGCTTTTTTTAAACTTGAGGTAATAAAAATGAAAAAAATTTTTATGATAACCCAGGTTTATCTTTTCCGGAGAATATATCTAATAATATGATATTTACCCTTTTCTTATCCTCGTGAGATATGTGTTGTTGAGGTGAATATTCTCTACAATATCCGCATCTGATGTGCATTTGCCTTCGATTCAAATCTTTACGCTCGCTTTTTGTAGATTTTGCGTACTTGCCAAATTAACTACATGTAGTGATTTTTGCTAATGGTACTATCGTCTATAAATGAGAAGAAATTTTAAGCTTATTGACTCAACCAGAATCGTCATATCATATATAGCCTTTCATCACGAGGAGTGTCGTTCCGTGAGGACAAATGTGTTATGAATTTCACTTCAATTCAGTATTAATTAAATTCTGAATCAATACACTTACATCGCTTGTGCCCGAGGTATACAATATGCTCAAATATCGGTGTAGGTAATTAACTTCACAAAACTCTCCGTATTTAGTATAGGAACTAAAATATAGACCGGTAGCGAAACTGTTAGTGAAATGCTAGGAAACATTCTAAATATACCGCTAAGACAAAGGCAAATAAGCAAGAGCTGTTTCCTATGGAACTGATCGCTTAGGATCAGAATCCATAGTGACGCCTCTGCCTTGGAATCCCTTTTTATATCTTCAGTTCTCTCCTCTGGCTCTCCTCCCCACTCCCTAATATGACGAGAAACCTTAGTTGATTTCAGAGTGCTTGTTTTACATGTAACATAAATCTTTTCTCTACTGCACCGGTCTGCATCCGTTCAAATCCTTCTCCTAACCTAAAAAAAACAGCGAAGACTTCTCATGAACTCTTGCTTAATCAAATGTCACGTGCGTTCCCATATCCGTTTCTCTTTTCTTGCCTTTTCCGATTTTATTGCATTTTCTCCATCACGGGCGAATCGTTGACTCTTCGTGGACTATTTTATACGGAGGCATTTATCCTTCTCCTAAGTATTTATTCCGAATACAAAATACAGCATTCGTACTCTCGTCCAAAATCCATCCTCGACTGGTATTTTTTTGTAGAATTCCCTTTTTTATTGGGTCAAATATCCTAATCGAGGTCCTAAAGGAGGTTTTGCGACTTTCTCGCAAACTTAACAAAAATGGTACTTGAATCAGTTAAGTCTTGCAATTTATTACATTAATGTCTGTGGTCTACGTTAATATGGACGCCTACTTTTACGGAAACCAATTTAAATAACGAGTTGAATGTTCTTTAAGGTGTTTATTTTTTATGAAAAAGTAAAAATGCTAAACATAGGAAGTAGCTAACTCGGTATTTACTAAATTTTAACAGCAGGCAACTGTCAACTACTTACCACTATGTCATAACGATTAAACTTTGAACGTAAGTTTTCGTTATTTTTCGGTAAACAGAAAAAAAATATATATATATATATATTCTGTACAATGAGGTAAGGGATTGTGTTGACGAATGATTGCAGTGTAACTAAGAATATAATTTTTAATTAATTATTACCTTAATGCTCGTATGGTATATAAAAGAGTATTTATGGGAAAGATTATCTCTTCATGAAATCGTCAAAGAGCATTGATAATATTTAGAATCGTTGAAACCTATGCTCCGCATAATTATCAAACTTTTTCAAATATTTGATACTATTTCAGCTAAATCAGCTTAGTTATTCTTCACGTACTTATTGCCAAAGTTTTTACCACGTATAGATAGTACTTTCGTTTTGGACAAGTTTAGTTGTTAGCAAAGGGATTAATTTTAATTTAAAAAAATAACCAATACCACATATTGTTTTATTTAAAAGTATATAAGCAAAACAAGATACATGATATTACTGCTTTTTTCATCTGTTTAGAAAAACTTCTTGAATCATTTAGAAACTAGCCCTTGATGGTATATGTGGTATTATTCAGTATTCAGAAATTAAAGTAATTTAAATCCCGGAGCATAAATACCCAGTGGCGTAGCTCTCTGTACAATTCTTGAGACCTAGGTTGAAGAACCAAAATTAGGACCAATCGTGAAAGAATCGTAGTATAAATGTGGAAACAATTGGTGCCTTTGGAGATCGATTTTTTGTCGAAAAAACTAAATGAAATCCAAGTGTTATTGAACAATATGCTACCCTCGAAGTTGACATTAAGTTAATAAAACCTTCAACATCCCTCAATTAATAGAAATATTAACAAAAAATGGAAGTTCAAATGTCTTTCATTTGAAATACTAAGCCCTATGATTCCCAATTAAGTAAGATAAATAAGGCGCGCACTAGCACTTGATAAAATAGAATGTAATTAATGTAGACGGTGGAATTGGTTGTGGTTGACGATTTTAACAGAAAAAGGAAAAGTAATAAAATGTCCGTTTGAGTTATTTGATAGTATTCAATAGATTTTATAATTTATGCATTTCATTAAACGGTCTTTCATTGTTCCTGTTTTCTTATTTTTTCTATTTGTTAAAGTGATTGGAATTGTTTTATAGAACGCTCTTATAAAGTAATAATTGTTGGATTTAGTTGTTAACATTTTATTTGGAATTTATTATTGAAGTTTAGCGCTGAAAGATTTACTTAATATTTATCAGATATCTTTTGATGTTTACCTACAGTGAAGGATTGTCGTATTGTGATAATAGATTATAGTCATTGAAGCAGAAAATTACAATTATACGGGGAATGGATAGTAAGACTTCCAAATCATTTTGAAGGCACTGATGAGAATCACTCAAATAAAATCTATTATCTTAGGATTGAAGGGAAAAAATGTTAACCTTAGATTCAATTATGAATAACCGTGTTTTATTAGAGTGATAAAGCGCACATAAGGAGGATAAATGTTCTCCAAAAAAGGGATAATACTTAATTTGTAGGATAATTCTATAGTTGTGAGAAGAGTAGACTTGAAATTGAGATACTGAGGAAAATACAGTTTATTAGAAGCAATTAAAGTGCCGATTTGAAGAGTAGTACTAGAAAACTAGCAGCCATTAAAGGAAGAAACAAATAGTCTTCTCTTCAAAAGTAACAAATAAATTGGTCGCATTCCCGTTTTCGGGAAACAACTCCTCGGGAAAAGTTGTCTCTTTGCGCAGTAATACCGAAAAATAAGAAATACGCGATTTTTCCGACGAATTAACTCGGAATGTAAATGAAAAATTAGGTACTATGAACGATTTATTGGAGGTTTAAAATTCTTTAAAATTCGTCTTTGTAAACTATAAATGGTAATCTCAAAATGAAATAAAAATAAAATATTGAGCATTCCCGATATTTAAGAAAGTTTTCCACTCTCGAGTTTTGCTCGTGTTGCCGCACGTTTTTATTTTACAAATTCGACTATTATGGATTGAAAAACATGTACTTTGGCATCTGACGGACGAAACCCTTAGCGGAATTACAAACCAATTATTTATTATCGTATCCATCTGAAATATCTTCGGAGTTACGTTTGTTTCAATCACCATGAGCATGCTTTGTTTGGAGTATTGTTTTGTTCCGGAACACCTTCTGCCATTTTTCGACTGTCTATCCTCGGTCATGTGTTTCGGTGTCCTAAAACACGTCCTCCTTTCCCTTTCTCCATCCGTGCTTCGCCTGAAAATGCATCTTCACTTTCGATGCCTTCTTCCGCTCGTCTGCCGAATTCCCCATTTCTCCAACGGAAGCATTTAACGATCATATCGAAGTGTGGTTATGTTTCCCTTTCTAACTCTCTCGCCGCTCAATTTCACCCTCATCGATGAGTGTGTCCACGTCCGAAATCGTGCGATTGATTTTGAAATGTCTCCATGTTAAGGCGCACCCACAAATCTAATCGTTCGCGTCTTCTCTTTGTGTCACCCACGGCGTCTTAATTCGCCATCTTCCGCATCCGATTGCTCTTCCTCCTTCCCCAATGCACGCATTTCCTTGTTGCTTCATCCGCCGTACAGCCCTTTTCAATTTGTGGTATATAAAGAGGTTCTTCCGATTCATCGTCACACTAAGTATCTGAATCGTCGGCTTGAGCTTCTCGTTGGGATATACCTTCTAACTGTTTGACCGTTCCATCCAAAGGATTCGCCATGATTTGCAAGGTAACATTCAATCTGTCATACTCCATATGCATTAGAATCTAATTGGTGTTCATCGGAAGTAAAAATAATTATAATCCTTCAATAAAATCTCCCTTGCTATTCATGCCTACCTCCCGCAGTTTAGATTGCTATCAGCTTGCAATCATAAAAGCCTTCTCTTCGTCTGCGAATTCATATCAGTAGCTTTTTTCGTCGAAACACTAATTACGAAGGCGTTTTCATCTTATAGTCGAGTAAAGATAGGCTCCAACATTTTTAACAACTGGTTCACTATACCCTCTCAATTGTTTGATAAGTATAATCGTTTAATTTTGCACTTGTTGTGTTAAAACAATTTGTCTGATGATTGACTTTAAACTTGCATCCCTTCCATTAGAGAGGCCTATAACCACGAACACATCCATACATATTATAATATACCATTGATTCCGTTTAGATCCTTCTGTTCGGCGTTTGTGCCGTGTTTGCGATGGCTGAAGCAGGATTTGTGGCCAGAGTAGTGGCACCAGGTGGCGTGGCCGTGGCACCCGCAGTGGCTGCCATCGATCCTCACTACGACCCCAATCCTCAGTACACTTTTGCATACGGAGTTTCGGACGCTTTGACCGGCGACCACAAGAGACATCACGAGACTCGATCTGGGGACGTCGTGTACGGAGCCTATTCCTTAGTGGAACCTGATGGCCTCGTCAGGACCGTGAACTATGTTGCTGATCCCATCAACGGATTCAACGCGGTCGTACGACGTGATTTACCGGCGATTGCGGCACCACCGGCCGTGGCCGCAGTGCCCGGGAGGCTCCTTCCGCCTGCTGTGGCCGTGAAGCCTGTTCTTCGAGTATTCTGATGAGAGATCTTTACCCTCGTCCAAAATATCACCAGTATATCTTCTTATTGCTTACCGTCATCATTGCGCCGTTTCTTCAGTTCATCATTTATTGCCGTAATGGTGTTTATGCCCCTTCCTGTGGACCATGCCATTTTCTCGGAATTCGTGACGTACAAAAGTAACGGTGGAAGTCGTAGCTTACTTTTCATCGCTAAAGAGAGAGAGAGACTGAGTGAGTGAGTGTTGTGGTGATTTGAATGCCTGCTTGCACTTAGCTCATCCTTGTTATCTGCTTGCGTGCTTAACTGTGAATGTGTTCTTATAACTTCGTGCAAAACCGTGTATTATGGATTATCGCCTCATCTATCGTTCTACATTGTTGTTAAGTACCTTGTTGATCAGTTCCTTGTTGTTAATTTTTGTTCATGTATCAATGCGTCAAGTTGTACTCGCTGTTGAAATTTTATATGCGTTATGAATTTGTTCTGTATTTATGCTTGTCATGCTTTAATAAATTGCTTATTACTTACATCTCTTATAATTATTCAATCACGCTTGTGTGCATACATTTAATAATGGTGATTTCTTTTATCTTGGAATAAGAAATAATTTCATCATTCTTCCTACAAGAGATTTTTATGTCCTTTTACTTCCTTGGATGTTCGATTTTCTTTCGCGATTTTTCAAACCAAATTTCTTTGACTTTGACCTCCCATAAATCACGTGTAAATTTATAAATTTTACGGGGTTTGATCACGTTAATCAGCCCAATATACCATAAAAATGCACTTTATGTGGCATATGAACTGAAAATTATCATATTTATTAATTTTGTTCAGGTATTTTACATTTTGGGCGCCCCAGCCAGTTCAATTCCCAATAGGGCTTTCAAAATTCCGCTATCGAGTGATTTTAGTACGCTTTAGTGTAAAATAAATCATAACTCTTTTAAATATTATTGGATTTTTATAGTTTTTGCTGTGATAGTATAGTGCTGTTAATCTGTCAACCAATATTTTGTTTAAATGTTTAAGAAAATTTTCAAAGAAAACTGTAATTTGTATTCATTCATTGAAATTTGCGTTTATTTATACTTAGATCCTTTTCGAAAACGAGGATGGTCTGTTTTATCTAACATTCATGTGAACTTCTTTTCTATCTTATTCTCCTCACCTTTGGCGTAAATTAAGCTCTCAAATGAATACCGAAAGGAAAAGCCCCCCCTAACTACAGTCTGAAGATGGGCAACAGGTATCATATCTATGTTTCTTCTTGTTCTTACGGTTTGTATTATAGAGAAAGCAAAACCTGCAGATCCACAGTGAAATTTTAAATTCCATCTCACAACTAATTTTCTACAGTATAACTCATTTTTTTTAAATTTGTGTCTTTCGAGAGAAACGCCAAGTTTCAATGTCAACAAAGAGTTTCACATTCAAACTGATAAAACCAAGATTAATTTTCCCTGTGAATCAAAACTAAAGCCATCAATAGATTAAAAAAACCTTATCTTTTGGTTAGGGAGGAGACGTCGTCCGAATCTGATGAACGTGTAAAATCGCTGCGAAAGGATTGAGCGTGAGAGCACTTTCTTGCCATTGAACTAGTCATTTTCGCTTTGTGATGTTGCTCTGGTCCTCGCGAATTCCCTTCCGCTTTTTGGAGAAACGAAAGGAGTGGCCCCCGTGCCTAAATCGACGAGTGGGAGGTAATGCGGAAGTGTCGTTATTGGGAGGCGTTTCTATTCCCCATTCAGAGAGAGTATGACCCGTGAAAGCTACGTGACTCAACTCTTCAAACGGGAGCGATAGATTTCTTGCTCTCTCCCTTCATTTCTCAATGTGATATTCCAACCCTAAAAATTAATGTTGTTTTACACTTAAGCTCTCCTTATAGATAATAATAGATAATCATATGCTCTCATTTCTCCAGTTATCGCTGATTGTTGAATTTAATATCCTTATATCCTTTGCTGGGTGATCGAAAGATAGTTCCATTTTGGGATATACAGTAGGATTTACTACCTGGAAGCTCATTTTATTGAATATGTTCTTTAGTTTATTGATAGTGAACATGAAAAATGACGATGTTGATCAGAGAAAATATAAAAATTATAACCTGGAAATAAAATAGCAAGTGACTGGAGATATTTTGATAAAATTGAGACATAAAATGGTAACCTTGCAACTCCTTGGAATCATTCCGATATACTGCATATATTTTAATTTTAATTCATATCATGTTATAATATCTTGTTAATGAATTAAGCCCTACATATCCTCAGATTAGGAAAAATTTGTTTCGCAATTTCTGGCAACAGCTTCTTGTATGTCGTAATTAGTTAATTTTTCCTCTTTAGAATTGCGTGGGAGCAGAAATCGGAATGTCCGTGTTGATTATTTATTTCGATAGTGGTTGACTTGCACCTGACCGGTAATGTGAATTTTAAAAACACATCCGCATCGGAAGTTAAAAAGGGATCACTTCATTATATTAATTTGCTAATATGATAGAATGTTAGGGTTTAAGTTCAAGAAAAGTTCTAGAGTTATTCAACAAAGTGACAAAATTTACTTGATAGTACTTTCTTTAAATATTTGTTTCATTTGGCTTCTATGTAGCTTAAAGATGACATTGAAATATTTGAAGGCACAAATTAACTGGAATACGCATAGCAACTTTCCCATCGGTGATATAATGCTTCTTCCATATTTATGGCCATAAGTCAAGCTACGGTATTCGTTGCCGTCTATTAAGTTGTTTTGCTACCTAATTGAAAACTCAAATTCACACGCACTGATCTCACTTTAAAGTAAAGGATGTTTTCATATCGCACATCTTTTCTTTGCGTATAATTTATAATTAACTTTTCGAAACATTGACCACCTTCATCCGAGATACATCTAATACCTCCTTTGTATATACTTATTTGTTTACGATTGCTCAGAAAAGATTAGCAACTAAGCTTTTCTCTAAGAAATCTAGCCTCGACGTTATCAAATAATAGTGGAACATTTTAATAATATTTTATAGAAACTTTACTTGTCTTTCTCACATGATTCGTTTTTATAGGATTAATAAAAATATGATTTCAATTAAAATATTTCGAGGGACAAATACGAATTTCTACTGAAGAAGATAATTTAAATGATTGAGTTTAGTTTATGGATACAAAATGCGAAAAGAGCAAGTAATGAGTCTTTGTATATTCTTTGATATATATATTTTAATTTAATTGCGTAAAGCAACGTAATTAAAGCAGACGAGATGAATGTTCAGAGGTATATTGGGAGGAGCATTAGCTCGATGTTTTCATGGTAAAGCACTTCATTTCCAAAGAAAATATTAGGAAAAGGCCGTAGATTTTTTTTTCATTTCACTTGTGATGAAATCGCAACCTCGCACTCCGCATGAAGAAGATGGTGCACTACCCTAAATGAGTTCTTTTGGTGAGGCCGATTTTCTCCATCGAAGGATGTGCAGCAGATTTCCCGAAGCGTTCACTTGCTCGTCTCTGTGGCATCATTACCAACGAGGTGAGTCTTTTATGCGGGTACTCCTCCACGTATATGGCTTCATTTCTCGACTCCTCCTAAGACTCCATGTACAGCTCGACACGTTTGGAAGCCCTCGAAGGCGCATCTCCAATCCAACTCGTTCTCCTCGTACCCATATTCTAATGAATATGAAGCTATCATTTGTATGATTATTCCTGTATTAATCAATAAATGCTGATTCTACTTTGAAAATTTCCCTATTTCCTGTGAGAATTTTTGGTTTGTTTACTTTTCGGCGGCGGGATATCTGCAGATACTATAATCCTGGACTTGCTTCCGCAAATTCCTTTGGCGTAACCTCGCAACCCACATTCTCGGCAAAGTCGTATTCCCGTACTCGTTATCGACTTCTCAATTAAACGCAGCCTTCGACCGTTTTTCTTTGCATCAGATTTACTGCATTAACGCATAAGGAGTAACCCTGCCCCAGCTGGTACATTATGGGATCTGAAAGTGTCACAATTTACTTGTATGTCCCCAAGTCTGCGTTCCATCATTACCGCAATTTACTTCTCCCAAATTGGAACATTTATCAACCTTTTTTCCGTCACCGGCTATCAATTTACATACTACTCGTTTGGAATTCCGGGTTCTGACCGCTCAACACAAGTCCTCGGGTGTGGAAGAGCACCCTTTGGGCAGACATTTAAAAGGCGAGCTCCCTTGGGGTAAATTCATCAGTTCCCACTCAGTGCTTCAAGCGTAAGGACCTACACAGACAAGATGTATCGCAAGGTACGAGAATATTCACCTTCAATAGTTTTAACTTGTTATAGTACTCTGGATTAGATGTTTGGTATATACCGTTGCAAATTGCGAAATTCCATGATTTATTTACCATAGTTGTTCCTGGATCCCTTCCATGATGAGTATTTTTCGGTGAAATACCTATCGTTGTTCATTGAGAATGCTTTAGTTTTCTTTTAGTTTGAATCGAAAGAAAAATTTACGGAAGGCCCTTTAATAACTCTTTAAGTGCATTCGACTAAATCATGATATTTTGTGGTGATACGGATTGGATGCTCATGGAACCTTAATTCACTTATCAACTATAATATTACCAATATTTTATCCCAATCTGATATATTTAATGACATCATTTTGCTACTTCGATTTCAGTTACTCGTTTTGACCACCATCCTGGCTATGGTTTATGCCGGTGTGCTGGAGCATCCCGCCATCTCTTACGTATCTGTTCCCAAAGTGTCCGTCACTCACCTGCCTAGCATAGCTATTGCTGCTGCCCCCAAACTTGCTGCACCTACTTATTCGTACTACGCCCCTGCCGCTCCAAAGCTCTTTTCTGCTGCACCAGCACTGACCTACGCCGCTGCCGCTCCCAGAATTGACTATACAAAGCTTATTTCTGCTGCACCAGCACTGACCTACGCCGCTGCCGCTCCCAGAATTGACTATACAAAGCTTATTTCTGCTGCACCAGCACTGGCCTACGCCGCTGCCGCTCCCAGAATCGACTATACTAAGCTTATTTCTGCTGCACCAGCACTGGCCTACGCTGCTGCCGCACCGAAAATCTCCTTTGCCGCACCCGCTCTGTCGAAAGTTCTCCTTCCCGCACCCGCTCTGTCGAAAGTTCTCCTTCCCGCACCCAAGCTCGCTCTTGCCCCCGCTCCTGCCTTTTCCTACTTGCCAGCACCAACCAAATACTCCTTCGGAGTTGCTCCAGCCATCGGCTTACCGAAATTCGCCGTCGCATCCCCAGTTGTCAACTATGCTCCTGCCGTGAAGGTTGTCGACGCTGGATCTTTCGAAGCGAACCCCGAATATTCATACTCTTACAAAGTCGATGACGAGAAGAGTGGAGATCAAAAGTCTGCCCATGAGTCTCGGTCCAAGGATGGAACTGTTAGCGGAAGCTACTCTGTGACGGAACCCGACGGCAGCAAGAGAACCGTGGAGTACACTGCCGATCACATCAACGGATTCAAAGCCACCGTTACCCGAGAGGAAGCCAATCAGGACCCAATGAAGATGATGGAGATGAAAATGAAGGAAGACAATAAGAAGATGGAAGAAGCGATGAAAAAGGGAGCTGTTATGATGATGCCCCATCCTCCTCAGATGATGGTGGTTATGAAGTCTGAAGATGCTCATCATGCAATTGTGATGAAGCACTGACCTTGTTAAGCGTTTTCTACGCTACCTTATTTTTTCTACTGCTTGCAAATTTTTATCAAAGTTATCATTTTATACCTGAAATACCTTTTTTATACATGTTGTCTTCGCAGGTACAAGTTTTTATTTTCCTGTTCGTCTGTTAGGAAGGGAAGTTATCAAAAATACTTGTGAAAGTAGTTGTTAGCTTTTGTATCAGTTTTATTGAAACATTTTACTTGTATGGAGAGTCAATAAAGAATCTCATTATGACATTTCGATTTTTTATTGCGGAATACGTTTGTAGTTTGAATTTCGCTCTCAAGAAAACTTCCCTGTAAATTCCCATTTTATTACTTCTATTTACTGTAAATAACTGAAAAATATGAAATCAAGTATTTAATCGAATACTCGAATGATTGGGTTTGACACTAGCATTTATATGTAACATTTATTCTATGACAAATTTCTTACATCAGGGGCTACCTTAGTAACAGATTGTTCAGATCTAAATTAATTATGAAACAGAGTCAATATATAATACAGGATACATAAAACATCATCCTCTTACTCACACATGCAATACATTTGTGTGTTCAGCGATTAAGAAGTTTGTGTACAATCTCTTGGATATATTTTCCAAAACGAGATCGACTTATCTACAATGCTGTCACCTTCGGAAATATTTTCAGAAGTTCGTAATAAATTTAATAAAATGAGCTATTCTGAGATGCTTGCTGAAATCTTGATAGTTTAACTACCAAATAGTACAGATTCAGAGCGTTCCATTGTATTTTCGTAATTAGTGTGTGTAACGTTTAATGTCCTGCTTTTCATCCTTTCTTATATACTATATTGGTGAATGCAATTTTTTCCGATGATATCAAATGGAATCTTAAGCTCTAATCAGCCTCTTGCAATAACATATAGATTCTTACACATGAGTTCGATATATTAGGATAAGGAGCGTATTGCACGTAAAATAACGGATAAAGACTGATTTCTCATGGAACTCTAATGATATAATTAGCGTCTCCGACTTTACAGATAAGTCGTCTGCTCTACTCACCTTTGATTGCTATCCCCCTTTCGTAAAATACTTAATTTTCCTTTCTCCAGCTCCTCAGATGCGTTTTAATCAGATACAATTAATTAGGTTGAAAAAATGCCGTTCTTGGATTCCAAAAGCGACTCTGCATAATAATTACTCCGTCACGTTGCAGTATATATTTAAAGAGAAAAATGTTGTCACTCTATTTAATATATCTTTTCCAAGCTAATGTACATCATGCGAGAATGATAAGATATATTTATAACTATCCGTAGATCAGGTGTAATCAACGTATAATACACACTCGATTGATAGTACTCGAGTATTTGATGGGAATTTGTTTATTAAAGTGAACTACTACATTTAAAAAATGTAATTGAAAATTGAAAAAAAAACAATGATAAAGATTTATTGACAACAAAATAACGTAGAACGGCTTAATTAAATACTTATTAACTTAAAACTGGAACGGTTTGTCCGCTTTACCCGTTGCCTCAATTTAACGATAGCGTCTCAATTATTGTAAATTAACATTTTGCATAGAAAATAGCTCTGAGTATTAATTTTTCTTTCGATGGTAGTGGTTCTCCCTTTAAAATAGATTAGAACTTGCACTATGGAAAAGGTTATAATATTGTGAATTTTAAAGATTAGACGAGGAGTAACAATTCGTAAAGGATAATCTATGTGCTATACTCAAACGTCTAAAAACAAATAAAATACAATTTTTCGCATAATTAACTGGTCATAATCTCAACTTGGCGTAAGCGGAACTCATTAATGAGAATGAAATTGAATGTTTATGTAGCTTCTTTTAAAATGATTATTATTATTGTAGTAGCTGGAAAATTATGTCCTTATATTTTTGGAATCTACCAATTTATAAGGATTCATATTATTTTTATATACAGGAACTCGTTACGGGTTAATTTTTTGTTATTGAATACTGGAGAAACCTATAATCGAAGAAGATAAACGTTTGAATTCAATGAAATCTATCTAGTATCGAAAATCATTTTTGAGTGCGTACTTTCCGAAGTATTTGAAGAAGTCATCGTTGATGCTTTGCTTTATTGGCACATCCTTGGAGCCATGAAACAAACAGCTAAATACCATTTCCAAAAATAAAAGGATATTTTGCTGGCATGGCTTTAATAACTATAGAAGACTGACTAAAAGTTACTTTATGTTAAAACGAAATCATCAGTAATTACCAGAAGGTCTTTTTCTCTTCGGTAGGTCTACTCTTAGAATGTTTGCTTCCAAGTTGTGCGTGAAAAAATTCAGTAATCCAAGCTATTATACAAGGAATTTTTTTATTCTAACAATTCTATTCTTCTTGTTTGTTACAAATTTAAATTCTTTCGAGTTCGTAGAAAACCTAATTATTCATGAATCATATTTCGTTTTGATATTTTATTTTATAATAAAAAATATTGTTAATTGAAAAATTTTCTACCAGCGGATTCTAAAGATATAAGTCACAAGTAACGTTAGAGAGATTGTTCTAAAAGTTTGGGCAATATTATCATGTAATTCAGCTTTCTGAAGTCGACTTTCGTTTTAGAGATGAGTAAAATAACATTGTTTTATAGCAAAACATTCATTTGAGCAGTAGTCGAATCTTTAAAAGCTATTCTTACTTTTCTCTGAATTGTGGTTACATACTTTCCTGTAGCCTGTAATCAAATCATTGGTTTATTTCATATCGTGGATCGATTGAGTGCATGATCACATTTGACATCTTTAGAATTCCTCGGTATATAAATCGGCCGTTCCTACTCTACAAGGGATGTTTGAAAAGCAGTTGGGTGTTTACGAATTTGTATTTACCTAACGTGGATTTTCGTTGTCAGTAAAAGGTAACTAATTTTAATCAAACGCGAGTGATTAGGGGTGAAGCTGAGTTGGAGATTAAAATTTAATTTTAAAGAAAGAGTTATCGAAATTTATGCATTTGAAGCTCTAAATCAAAACGTGATCAATGTTGGAAGACCAAGATAACCATTAACAAAGGCTAAAATATGCACCTTGAAATTGCTTCTGTATTCTGATTATATACATTGTAAAATATTTTATGGAATTCAGAAAGATTTTCTCATTAAGTTGGCGAGCTACACCAACTTCATCATTTTTATACAATTCTTGAACTCTCAGGAAAAGACAAATGTTAGGAGAAACAAAAACCTCTTGAAGGTGGCGAACCTGTCACACACACTTAAGGTGGCACTATTTTTGTTATGGATTCTTTACTCAAATATGAAGGTCCAGAGTAAGCAAATGTGGATCATTTTCATTTTAAATGAAGATATACGATTATTTGCGTCAATTACAATGTCTCAGTCCAAAATTTGACGAAATCAAATAGGCAACATCGGCACCTAGACCTATAGTTTAGCCCACCACCATTTTGGCGCTACTGCAACAAAAGGCTCCACATCGCTGGTATTAAGCGTTTTTTTCCGCCTCCATTGGTTGATAATAACAATAATATAATTGTTGATCATCAGTGTGCGGCTATATGGTTGCCCCGCCCCCAGGTGCAGATGCATTTTTCTATTATGTGTATATATAAGTGAATAATAGAGCTAGTAACCGGTCTGGCATAGTTAGAATAGGTTTGCGCTATCCGGAGCGAATCCCCTGAATCTCTCCATTTGGTATGGTGAAGAAGTCACAGAAACTAAAAAATAAAAGATTCTAATATTCAATTTTTAAAGTTCATAGTTTTAACTATAAATGTGATACCATATACTGATAAATAATGTACATTCTGTAAAATACAATATAATTAATATTATAGTTATACACGCGTTAGAGGCGTATGATTTACTTTTATTCAAGAATAAGAGCTGAGAATAATGTATTTGCACTATTACCATGTCGTACGTTATATTTCTTCGTGAATATTATACAAATAAACTTTTACTCTTCTCGATATTTCTTTGATTGGAACTATCAAGCATAATTATTAGTATAATATTAATAGCGAAGGGACATTAACAGCGAAATTTCACTTCTTAGTTTTTGTTTGGTATCTATTGTTCGGGATCCTCGTGTTTAAGGTTTCTTATCTTAGATACAGTATTAATTGAATTCCTTCCGTTAGTTTGAGCATAATTATATGATGAGTTTTTCCCCAATATTAATAATATTTTCTGAAAAAGATAATCTGCTTATTTAGCTGTTATTTTTATCAAACAGGTGGCGCAAGAATTATTTATAAAAATTTTGGGGTGTTTCAGGAAAAAAACCTAGCATCCGATTTTTATTAAGAATGCCTTGGAAATTAATTCATGAAGACCATATTTATTCTTATGCTCGCGGAAAAATGAATACGAGTTTTAGTTGAGTTTATGATAAACTGCAAGCCGTATTTAGAAAATTACCTTGTATTTATATTGAAATCTACAAAATAAAATGTCATGCCATTGAGTTCCCTTCTGTCTGGTAGTTGTTAATTCTTATTTTTCCAGCATTTAAGGTTTTTCTATGAGATTGGTTTTGTGAATGCGAAACTTTTTAACGAAGCTCAGTAAATGTAATTTTATACGTAATACCTGTTATCTAATATCATATCTAGGTTATTTTTAACTTAAGCTATTTCTTCGCCGATATTATGAAATTAAAGGAATAATTTGGTGTAAGGGGTTAATATTTGTATACATGGAATCGGCGACCAACTTCATTCAGTTTACAAAACAATTAACAATCGGACCATTACATCATCACTTCCACACTAATCTAATCTTACTTTTTGTATTTTGAATGGTATTGGCCGTTACTTGGTGAAATTCCATAATGGATGAAATAAAAGAACACTTTGTAGTAATTCCTCTGTGGAATTACACCAAAGTGTTCTTTTATTTCATCCTCACTTTTTGATCATCTTTTATTTCGATTGCCTGCAATTTAAAATGCCATTTGAGTAATTAATATTTTATTTATCGAAACAATTATTTTTATATCTTCGTTTTTTTCTTAAAGATGATTCTATGCAGTGAATGGTTTAATTTTTATAATTTCTTACGCAAGTTTTCTTTAAACAAGTCTCCGAGATCTCTTTCATACGTTGCCGCTTGTTTCCCAGCGCCCTGCGTTAGTAACGCGAACTTTCTTCTCTGGTGATTTGGCCGTGCTTGCGGAGTATCGCCCTCTGAAGAATTTTGTTCGAATTTATCGCTAGGCCTCAAGTTACGAAAATTTCAAATGCGAGAATGAATTAAAACTACAGAGATGGATGGTTTTTCAGTATATACATAGTATAATTACGATATTAAATTGTGCCAACCTGAATGAGGAAGTTCTTATTGTGAAATTCACATTTAAAAGTTCATCTTTTTATTTCCTCCCTTTTTCGAAGCATGCGTTTTGTTTAGAAGAAGAAAAACTGCTATTTTATTTATCAAAAACCATTTCGCCGAATTTCTCATTAAATACTCCCTTAATGAGTTATCGGCACTTTATAAATTCACATTTCAGTGGAATTTTGATTCCAGACGTATGACTGAGGGGGTCGTATATCTTTTCATTTATATTTGAATTTTCCTTTGATAATATTGATAAGATACAAGCAGGTATGTCTTTACTTTTCCCAAGAATTGGTACATTTGTTGTATGTTGTTCCTATAAATTATTAATCTTTTGCCACCATAATGCCTTCTGCCACACATGCCCTCGTGGATCTATTTATCGTAATATCGTATCGTATGTACTGCATTTTCCATGTTCAATTCATTATTCAGAAACAATATAAATATCCGGAAAACGTCAATGCCTTATCCTAAATCCAGTTTGCAAATGGCACTGGAATGGCAAATGGAATTCTTGACGAGGGGATGAAATATACAACGCGAGATATGCTGCAATGCTAACAACTCTCTTAATTTGAATTTTTTTAAATTGAAAGCGAAATTGAATTTCGAAGCGGAAAGGCTAAATTGTTTAACGTAAACTATATTTATATATATTATTGTCTCCTCAAATAATTATTTGAGGGAGCGAATTGTTAAACAAAATGAGGGATAATGTAAGAACATATATGATTCCCATTTCTCTAATAATTGCAGCGTACGAACGCTAAACAATTTCATTCGTAAATTGAGGATAAAGGCATAACTTCCACTGATTCTTAGCGGAATTCGCGTTTGAAACTTATCTCAGGAAGGGTATTTTTCAAAGTTCGTGTTAATATTTTGTTTTAGTATTTAATTTGGAATGGAAGTTATTTTTATAATCCAATGAACACCACCTTTGGTTATGGATGGCTCGTTTCTTGCATCAATTTGGATATCGAATGATTACAAGAGGATTTCCGCTGATGGTTATAAATGAGTAAATAGTTACTAATATTCCAAATTCCATCAATAATTGATATCCACCGATGTACATTTCGCTGTCCTAGCCAAAAGCATCTTCAAGGTGACAAAGGAGAATGATTAGTTTAATAATATTTTGGCATTCGTTAATTCGTTTAATTGGTTTTACTTCTTAAGAATCTCGCAAGACTACCTTTTTTCTATAACAATTTAAAATTATTTTTTCTATAATAATTTAAAATTATTTTTCAATAATAATTTAAAATTGTTTTTCCGATAATAATTTTAAAATATTTTTTCTATAATAATTTAAAATTATTTTTTCTAAGAAGAGGCTATGAGATGAGAGCTATATGATTTAGTCATAATAATTTTGTCTTTTTCATTGAAGTCACATTAAATAATATGCTATTCACATATTTCTCCATCATCATCAATGAAAACATCCGATTATGCAATACTCTTATGCAAATCAGACATTTTTGGCATTTTATTTTCAGTGGTCATGCGAATTAAAATCAATGCTTTTACTGATAAAGTCTTCGATTTCCTTCTCAGGAGATTCAATCGACATCGACTGAAAAACGTTCATTTTAAACTTGGTCATAATTATTGAATTATTATTTGGCCGTCATTATTATAGATATTTTTCTTCCCCTTTTAGATTTATCTAGACCAATTTACACAGATATTATGGTTATATTAATAAATCTGAGTGCTACCTCTTTTTAATTATGCGAATACTTATGGGGAACTAAAACAATCATTTTATCAGCAGCTCAGCTTCAATTCACGTTCATTCCTTCAAGCTATGACACGTATAAGCATGGCTATGCGAATGGCTAAGGTCCCTTGGATGGGCCTGCAAATTAAAAATTGTATTGTAAAATTTTCAATTAGCTTTTATACGATTTTTCGATCATCATAGAGAATATGTTTTATTTACCAAAAATTATACATTTGTTTTAGGAAATGTTTAGTACTTTAAAACTGTTGTTTGTTATTTCGACTTAATTCATATAAAATGTAACAGTATATTATATCCTTATTATGTTGCATCAAGCGACTAAATGCCTCGTCTTGACGTGAATCGATGCTTCCTTTCTCTTAGCTGCTTGGCTTACGCTTCATGATAAGTGGCTCACTTCGCTTAGTTGTAGAAACTTATCATTCCGATACAGCAGAAATACACTCAGTATGAGAGAGTGGTTAGTCGTATGGAGTCCCGACGTAAGCATATTTTGATTGAAATGCGTCCAATGTTCCAATAATTAAATGCAATTAGGGTAATTACAATTCTGTACAATAAATTACAGATGATTGAAACATTAAAGAATGGTATTTAACATTGAGTGTCCATCGATCATTACGAGCTAAGATGTATTTGAACTAACTGCTAAGGTCAGGTTACTCAATATTTGTTGCATTGAAATCAAGATGATCAGGCGTTACCTTGTGGAAAGCCATCGAAGTAATGAAGAAAAGAACTTGGTAAATTTTCCACACTTTTCCACAAGAGTGTGGAAAATTTACTAAGTTCTTTTCTTCATTGCTTATTTGTTGCATTATTTAGGATATCTTTGAGCTGATTATTAATAACCCATTTTGTGAATTAATACTCGGATTGTTTTGGCATTTTAACCAAATAATACTTTAAAAATAAACGGGCTTGTGACATGAAATAATAAGAAATATTTATAGCCTCTATTAGAAGAATATCAGATACTGTACGTAACCTTTGTATGAAAGACGGATAAAATATTCCTCCATTCCGATACATTTTCGAAAATTTTTCCTGACCTTTTCCAAGTGCCAACGGTCGGATAGACCTTCTAGAGTCACATTTTGTAGCTCTCTGCATTAGCCAGAGTGCTCGTGTTCTGGTTTAAATTCTTGTGACCGAGGGGCGAGCGGGGGCGGCCAAAGGGTGCCGTCTGCGGTTCTCCGCTCGTCGCGCACGAGCTGCGATACAAAAGTGATCGAAAGGTCATCCTCCGCTCCCAATCCACTACGATCTTTTCGCGTGGAACCGTCCGTTGGATGTTGAGCAAGGAGCGTGTGTGTGTGTTTCATCTATTTCGACACTGTGATCCGTAAGGATCTTTCGGAATGCGACACCGGTCATCCTTTGATCCATAGGTCGCATTCTTCGAATAAAATTAACCTTTCTCGTTTCCATGTCTTATTACAAGATAAATACTAAAGAAATATTACAGTTTATGAAGCAAATACGATTTATCGATTCTTTAATTAGCTTTTTATGCTGATTGAACGTGTAGGACGAAGAAATTTCTTGCACAAAAAAAAACAATTTTCAAAGTATTTATCAGATTCAAATTTTATCGATGTACAGATCCTTTAGTCCTTGGTGCAGGATTGAGGAAGAAGTATTTTTCATTTTCTTTTGTCTTAATATTGCTCATAGGAAAAGAGTCAGTTCCTGTCTTCTGAAGATGCTACTACACAGTAGCGAAACGTGCGTTAAGACTACTTTCTAATTTTGACAGCTAAAAGTATTTTCTGACTCTTATCTATTAATATTGCTCGTGAATCTGATAATAAGAAAGGTAATGAGGTATGGGGAGATGCTGAGTAATCACGTTTATCTTTGTCACACTTCATTGATTGCTGCGACTAATATCTATTATATATAGATTATATTATAAGTTTCATCCGTAGGGTCATTGCCCTGCAGTTAGAGAATTCTGTGAGTAAAGCTAGTGCAAAACACCTCACTGTTCGTCTTGCCTCATCTCCCTTGCATAGATTTTCATCGCTTATGGTGAGGGGATTTAGGATCCATCCACCCTTCCGATTGGTTACTTTACAGGCAATCATTAAGCCTACATGGAAATATGACGAATCATTTTCCTCTAAGAAAATTTGCATCACACCACAGAGTTACTCTATGATCACACTAACTCAATGCTCCGAAGAAGAAGAATGTCTGTTTCTCCTCTTGATTTGGATTGTTTTTGTTCCCTCCTGGTAGACCATAGATAATCGTTGCCCACATTGGCAATGATCATCTCTGGAAGTTCGTGTTACCTATCAAATTCTACGAGGGAATGAATTAATTTTTGCCTACTTTTTCTAATACAAAATATCCATAGGATGATTTCCAAGAGATTCGACCTATTTTCTCATACGAGATCCCGTAGGGTTTTTATTAATAAGCATAGAAAAATTTTAAACAATTATTTCAATACTCATAATAATTTTCTTTGTATCGCCGAAAATCACTCGCAGTATTTCCGTGATCATTCCCAATGATTTTAAGGAAGCGAACCTTCATTCTAGCCATCTCAGATTTAAAAATTGCTGTTATTTTGCGTGAAACAAATAAATCTTAAACTTCTGTACTGAAATGGGTGAATAGATGTATTGAGTGTTTGACATGGAGATCCAATGACTTACGGAAAGGAAATTCGACGAAAGATCTCCATGGCTAGAGAGTGTTGTTTCAAAATCAGATGGTAATTACGAAAATCGGACTCTATGGAAATCCAAAAGCCGGCACGGCAGCCTTGTATATCATATTTGATTACTGCTTTCAATCAGGACATTAACGCTAATCGTCTCGTTGGGTTATAGCTCCGTCGATACGCATTTCTTCTTCAAGACTGACAGTGACCTCGGGGCTATTTATATTAGCCTAATATTCTCCTGCAATTCCTCGCAGAACTGAAAGGCCCTCCCTAAGCACGATCGACCTATTGGCCCACACCACTACATCTGGTTTTTTGCCCCGAGGCACTGTGCAGTGCAGCACCGCCCTCTTTGGTGTCCAGAGGGCGTGGCAGGCCGCGGTGCTAACAACCAGAGCGACCCGTGAAAGTCAAAAATGTAAGGGAAGACTTGTCTCCCCGGCATTTGACTCGCAATTACGTTCTTTTTTTAGGAACGCTGTACGTGAATGTCCCCCTGATTCGGATTGCTGCAATGCCAGAGTGAATTGTCACGAAGGTAGACGATCGCAGATGACAGCAAATCTGTAAGGTTTGTGCGTACGGAAGGACATGGTTGCATAACAAGTGTATGGAGCAGTTATCACCCGAGAAAAGTCGGTCTATCTAGTCGGCTCGTATTTAAACAATTCTAAGGTTAAATATTGGCAACGAAGCAAATATATTTAGAAGTTTTCCGAAATAAATTGTATTTTTTCCTATTGAAGAGCATAAATTAGATTTATTGAGATCGATCTGGTGTAAGAGTTTGTATTATGCACAGTTAACATATTTTATTCGAAATACTGCGTGGCGCCCATCACTTTGATGTTAAGTCATTTAATTCGGACTTTGTGGAATTACTATGGACTCAAGTACAGCCTTATAGTACTTTTAGCAGTATTTTAAATGCAATAATTATAATTTAATGATTATTTATTTATTTATTATGTAATTCCTTTTTGTTCCCTTGAATCTACGCCTGAAGATTTAAAGCAACTATATATATTCATAGAAGGAATTTTGTTTTAGGCGTGAGAGTAATTAAGACAATCCTTTAATCCAATTTTGGTCAAATAAATCGCTTTTAAAAATAAATAAGTGAAAATGAGACGTCCCCGAATGGAAGAATATTCTTTTTTCGAGCCGGATATTCCGTCCCTATTGAAAGGGAGTCTTTAAATGTCAAAAAGCGAACCTTTTTTTCTTCAAACTGTTTCCTTGCCGATCGTTCATCCTTTCCCATGCCCTTGCCACCGTTTATTTACGGTTTCTCTAATTACAACGAGATTCGAAGGAAGTGAAGAAAGTTTTTTCATGAGAATCATCCTGCTGTTTCCTGCAGAGAGTAGTTGGCCTCGCTGAAGAGCCTTCCCATTTATTTCTTAAGGGCCTCGTCGTCGTCGACAGTTATTTCAAATCGTTTTATTGCCGAACGGTTGGAAGTTTCCTGCGAATCATGAGGAATCACCCTCATTCTGCACATTAAAAGTGTTCTTGGGTTTTCTGTATCCTCATAACTCGTCCGACGGCATCGATACGAAATAAATGAAAATGTGTGAGTGAAATATGTCTCGGCAAAATTCTTGTTGCCCTTTCAATTTAACATTTGGGTGGAAAATGTAGCAGAAGATCAAGGTAGAGCAGAAGTCTTGCTTTCTCTACATAAAAGAGTGCTCATTCTCGGAGGATTTGGTGATTATTTATTGGGAAAGGTTTTCATTCCGCAAGACTAAGGCGGTAATTTGCTTTAATCGTTATTTATTACTGTCCTTCTTAGATTGTAGATGGAAAGGGCTCCTACTACCGTATCTTGATGAATGGATTATTTCTCTTGCGATGCTCTGGGAAATTGCATGCAAGGGGAAATGCATCTTTAATTTACTTTTGTCCCATTCTTGTTTATGGCTTATATAACATGAAAGCTAGTACTGAGGTTTGAGATATGTAGTGTAATGGCATTCATCTCGCTCAGTACTGAATGCTACGAGAAATACAACCAATAGTTTTATTGTGCTGCACTTGCGACGACTTTCTCCATTATAGCATTATTGCTTAGTGAGGAAAGCAAGGGCAGACTATCTCACCTTTCGTCGCCCCTTCCGAAGCTCTTTTGAAGCTAAAATCGGCCTTCACGCCGATGCCCTTAGATGTTAACAGAGGAAATGAATTATTTCAAACGGAATCCGGAGACAATGCCTTTTTTGTGATAACTGATCACAGCCCATGGATATATTTGATGAAAATGTCGCGATTTATTTAATTTTATTCTATAAAGTTTTATTATATGTTTCGTAGGATATGCATCGTGGTTAATTGCATCGAGTGCTGCTCCTAGACAGAAAATATCTTATTCTGCGATTTCAAATTTTAATCCAACAGTTCATTGCTTACTGAGCAGTAAATATTAAAATTCTGAAGGAGTCTATTGTTCTTTTTGTACTCGGACTCGTGATCCGTCCATCGCAACCATTTCTGACGCGTTGGGTGAGTGAGGAGAGATCGCTATCTGATGGGGGTCAAAGCACCTGACTCGGAATAATAAAACGCACCCAACTTGATATTTTGGCACCTCTCCGAAGCCTTGATCCGTTCAAATTATCTTAACGCTTTCCTCCTCACAGTTGAGATACAAAATGCGTTGGGCGGCTCATTGATCTCTCTCTTATGACACTCCTTCACGTCTGATTGACTCTAATACATTTGCTGGTCTAACGATCTATCGCAATCTCGGACGATGTCATGTTAGATCGTATTAGATAATTCATTTATTAATAGACGTCTGTATTGAGCTGTGTATAGTTATTGATTATTAGTTGTAACTTGGAACCGTGCATGTTGTTATTACTTGTTTATATCCAAGCCGTGGATTTAATTACCGCCAATAACGAATTTATGTATTATCTACTGCCATAACTTAGTGTAATATTGGATAAAGTTTCTCATCTAATAAATTTTCATTGAAGCATATGTAAGTAATCCTCCTTTAAGTGATATCGAATATCAATGCGGTGTCTTCTTCATTTTCTAACGTATGAAATGTAGAATATCTTCATTTGTTATTATTGGGTGTTCAAAGGTACGCATAATCTGTGTTAATGGCGCGATTACTTAACGGTTCGGTAATGGTTATGCATTTGAACTGCCAAGTATTCCCTCTAAAATATCGCCTTGTTCGCCTGTCGTGCGAAAATCCCCGCCCTTCCTCTCTCTATTCCCTGTGCCCATTCTCTATCTTTCCCCTTCAATCTTTTTCCTGTGGAGCACCTTTCTCGTCTCAATAAACCCATGCATCACGACCCTTCTCTCGCTGGTCCCTGATTCCCTCTCCTCGCACTTTGGCCAGCAGGGACCCCTCCTCGATTAACCCTTCCTCCTAGATATCTTTCAGATGTGATGTATAAAAGCTGGACCCACACTTAACTAATTCGCATTTACGTTGTGTTTCCTAGACCGCACGAACTGCTACGAACCCAGATATGGTGTGCAAGGTAAGCGTCCGACGCTGCAGATTTGACTGCATCTCGGGATTCGGACCTACGCGCTATTTATTCCTTCGAGCGAAATTGTCAGAGAAATGGTTGCATTCGGATTGCATATGTTAGTGTCGGATCGTAAGATTTTCAATAGTATCTACGGATGTGCCATAAGATATTTCGAGAAGAAAATATCTAAAACTTTGATTCAATATGAAGTTTAGAAATTGAAGTTGCCAGATTGTTTACCTAATTTAAAGGATAATGATTTATATGTCATACAATTCTCTAGTATAGCTCCTTGGTGTAGTGGCTTAGAATGTCACTTTTTTCTTAACGCTCGTCTCGAAAGATATTCCAATAATAACGCGAGGATTTCTGTGTATGAAGTAAATAAAACGCTAATATTATAATTGCTTTGCTTAAGTTTAGCATGGAATATTATCTTAAAATCTCCGATATTGTATAGATCCTCCAAACACATTCATTTATCAATCAATATTGTAAATGGCACTCTTTACGGCTGATTTTTGATTGAAGCTCTAGCTATATTCTATGATATTAATAGAAAAGAAGTATCATGATTTTAGTTTTCTCTATTTTTCATTAACTACGAAGCTTACTTTTCATTTTAAATGATTTAAAATCGACTTCTTTAGCGTATTAATACGTTTATTGTTTCATGATATACCGACTGAGTATATTCGAAAATATAGAAAATTACTGTTCGAAACAGCTCTTCCTCCTCGCCGCCCTCGTGGCCGTCGCCAACGCTGGATACCTCGGCGCCCCAGCCGTCGTTGCACCCACTGTAGCGCGGTATGCCGCACCCGCATACGCCCATGGCGCTTATGCTAGACCTCTTGGCTATGCCGCCCCCGCCTATGCCGCCCATGGATACGCCGCCCCCGTCGCTAAGGCCGTCGTCGCCGCCCCCGACTACTACGACCCCAACCCCCAGTACTCCTACGCCTACAGCGTCGCCGACGCCGTGACCGGAGACAACAAGGCCCAGCACGAAACCCGCAGTGGAGACGTCGTCCAGGGATCTTACAGTCTCGTTGAACCCGATGGCACCCACCGCACCGTCGACTACACCGCCGACCCCGTCAACGGATTCAACGCCGTCGTCCACCGTGACGGACCTGCCGTCGTGAAGGCCGCTCCCGTCGTCGCTAAGGTCGCCGCACCTTTGGCCTACGCCGCACCCGCTGCATACGGACACTACGGAGCCTACGGTGGCTACGGAAAGGCTATCTACGGTTAAACGACCATTCCACCTCTGCAATCATTAATTCATCTTTCCCTTGTACAAAGTAACGTGAATATATTATAATTTATGAAATGTTTGACGTGAGTGCCAAATAAAGCGTGCATATGACTTAAAATATGTCTTTGTAAAGTTCATTTCCCAATTTGGAAATCCTCTTCTTGTAGACCTATTACGCGTTGGTGAGGAACTTCTTCTGATAAGTATCAATTCGAAATCACTCGTCAATTTAAGATGGATTTAAAGTTAAGAATTCCGTAGCTCTATCCATGAATTTACTATATTTAGGATTTTTGCCGCAGCTACGAATCTTTCTTAATTTGAAATTATCTCACTTCCAGTTGTGTATCATTCCTAGGTAAGTCTTGGGAGCTAAGTTAGAGCAAGGTTATTCATCTCCTGTGAAAATCCTAAGGTAATTTTGATAGTGGACGCCAAAATGTCTCTGGAAGAATAGTCAATATTTATAAACGAAACAGACTCAGGTTTCACTTCGTGGTATTCATAAATACAAAACGGCTTCATGATAAAATACTTTTACTACCCCACAATAAAATGTGGTGTAGTAAAAGTATATTTATCCCTAAAAATACGACATTGCATTTTACGCAGTTTGTAGGTTTCTTAGCTTTAAAAGGCAGGCATTTATTTCATTAAATATATAAATCAATGCTTTAGAAGCAATCGGTATCAGAGGAAAATCTCTTTAGTTGGATCTGAAACATGATTCTGAATAATGTATTCTATAAAAAAAGCCCTGGTAGATTTATCATTCGGCTATTAATCTTTTTCGGCTAATACTGCTTGAAAATTATTGATATAATAATCAGCTCTTCTACATCTCTTTCTTATTAAACTTACACTTCTTCGCATTCGTACGTTGCACTGCAATGTATTGGGATGAGATGAATATTGACGCCGTCATAATCCGTTTATCGGACTTAGGCATGACGAGGAGATTATTCATTCATCTTCGAATCGTGACTGGCACTTATTAGGTGCCGATGCGAGCGGCTAACCTCACGAGAGCGAGTGTTATCATCCTCGGAGGAATTCTCTCAAAATGAATTGGCTCAGTTATTAGCCGTGTACATGAGCGATTAATGCGTCGAGTCACCGGCCATAGGTGTGTCTGGTGGCATTTAGAGGGAGAAAGGAGGCACCAATTGTTCTCTACGCACCGATAAGCCTCCCAGAATAGGAGAGAAGGGCGTGGGTCAGGTGAAAGGACCGCGCCCTCCCGCACTTGCTAACGGTAACGAACTTCGCTTAACCTTTTCATTTCTCACGATCTCTCGCGTCCTTGAGTGGAATGACTCAACCGGAGGAAAAGAGATGGAGATGAACAGATGCGCCCCAAATGAATGGAAATAAATGATGCTCTCGATACGAAAAGAGAGGACCTTTGGTAAAATACGAGGGAATGGTCGGCTCGAATCCGTGGACACATACCGGCCTTTTTTATTGTATTCGCTGTTCACCGGATCCTTGGAATATCTTCTTTGATGAGCTATGGAACGAGGAGCAACCGTGTGGTTTTCTCCGTCCTTGTGCCTGATTTGCTCGTTGCGAGTTGTTACACCTTTTTCCACTCAGGAGGAATTACTTTCCGTCCAGTTTCGCCCGGTCTCCTTGCGATTTCTTTGTTCGATCTCAATCTGACCTTTTAGTCACTTCTTCTATGCAACGGAAACAGGAATCGTGATCTTTTGCTATTAGATCGCAAATGATGGCCTTAAATGGACGTAGATTAAACTCTTCTAGCATCTGTAAAACTGTCTGCAAAAAAATAGATATAAAATTCTATGCAACACACTACCTTTCGAGATTATGTCGTGCGTAATTATAAGTGAATTCATTCAACTACGTCTTAATATGTACATATTCTAAACTCAGGTGTTTCTCCCCAGGATTTTCTTTTTTTACCATATGTATGCTTAGGATCTTAGGATATCATCTGGGTTTCTTGAGTCATCCTCTTTCACTTCTTACAATTTCCTCGGATAATGTTTGACTAGGATTCCCTTTAAATAATTTATAACTGTAATCCACTAGAAAATGAATCTTTTTCCTTATAGTATTTGCTATCTCTGAACAAACAGTTTCTTCTTGTATCCTCGAGAAAATCAACAATTCCAATTAATTGGCGAAGGCAATACATGAAATTAAAGGGAAGCCTATCTTTCCATTCTCATCATTAATACTTATCCATAAAAACCTCCATCTCTTGTGTATACGTTTAGGCCTTGTTTGTTTCATTATGCTCTCTTTGATTCGACCTTTGATCGGTAGGCATGACGCTGCCAACGAAGTATGAAAGTTTGCGTGACATGTTATCCTGTGTCTCGACACGTCTTAGCAGCGTTGGGCGGTATTTTTTCCACCCAAGCCCTCGATTATTTCACGGATAAGACACGACGCCTGACTCCGTAATGGCTAAATTGAGGACGTTTTCACCGCTTATTAATCGCAGCTCAAATTCCTTGTGATATTTTTGTGTCGGATCAGATCTCGAGATCAAAACAATCGATTATTCGATAATATAAGTGTATTACATTTGCTATCTGGTTTTTCTTTTGTGGGAAATATCCATTCTTTAAATAATGATGGAAAGTTGTATCTGTTTTGCAAGGAATTAAAATAACGGTGGATTCCCAACAAAGAGTAACTGCAATTACTCTATGATTCCCACATACATTCCCGTGATAGATAAAAGGAGCCGGTGGTTATACATCGCCGAAAATTCATTTATATTTCTTCCTTTCTGACGACGAACTCGGCAGAAGTTACTTACACCTAATTTATACCTACAGGACTGTATATAAACTTTCTCAACATTTGTTCGAATAGCCAGTGCCTTTCGTATTTAATTAGTTTTCTGTTTACCGGTTGTATTTATTTTTAACTCAATTCCCAATATACTCCACTTATAGTAGCGACACCATTATCTATATGAGACGAACTTAATATTTTTGCATTGATCATACAATAAGGGTGTGATATTTGATGCAATAATTGTTCATGAGTCAATATGCTATCAATACCATAGAATGAAACTCGCTTACAAGACCAGCAATTTCTATCATGACTCCAAGTAATTTGCCTTTAAATACAACATTCAAGCTTCTGAAACTTGACAGATTTTAACGTCAGGTGTTATTTATGCCGAATGTTAAGGAGAAACTGAGCAGATAAAAGAAGATCAGAGAAAAAATCACGAATTCCACAAATGACTAGAACTAAGAACAGGATATTATCTGTTGTAAGGCCGTCAACAAAAGAATAAGCGTTATAATATATAATCTTCCTTCTTTTATAAATTACTAATATTAATCTAATAATATGGGTTGAATGGCTCATTAGATTATGAAAATCTATGAGGTGTTTTGAGGCTTTGTATATTAATTATACAGTGGATTTACTCTTAAATATCCTTCATTCGTCCTCTCATGTAGCCAACTCTTCATTATGCGAGTCACATTTATATCGGAGGTAACTCTTTCATAAGATTTGATAAGAATACTTTTCATATCGAGATTCCGAGAACATTTCGTCACAAGCGTCGATGGACACCGCAATGCGCACGTGGAATATTCATTGGTGAGGAATGCGACTCTTCGTGAATCAATTTCAAATATCCCAGTTACTCATTGGGAGCGTTTCATAGATTCGATCAAAGGATGTTGAAACGTCGAATTGTGAAGTGAAAAAAACGCGAATGATTGTCTTTCGATTTCTCCGAGACTGAACGGAATCTTAAACACGCAAAAGGGGCAGTTTAGGAGTCAACTGCGAGGAATTCCGGTGATTTGATGATTGAAATTTATTGCTGTTCCCAAAATGGCGACTCTGTTAGTAGGAAAGGGTGTCCTCTGAGTTGCTTTTCCCCAATTCTCTCAATTAGTGCGCTTTTCTGAGTCAACGATTCGTCATTTTTATTGATGGGGATAAGATGAAAAAGAGTCGTTTCTTAGTAACTAATCTATTCCTGTTTTTATTTACTAAAACAGATGTATCCCTCATCAAGCGTTGGCAAAGCTAGCGGAGAGCTAACTTCAATATTAAGCAAAGTATATGTTTTCTGATCTACTTCTCTAAATATTCTCCTTACTATTTTTATCTTGAGAATTCCGCTGATGGCTGTGAATGAGGAAAGAGTCACAGAAATCTCCGAACACCATCAAAAATGATATCAACCGATGTTTTTTTTTAATCGCAACGTATAAGTAGAACTGCCAAATGAGAGAAAACCACGGGAAAACACAAATGTTTTTTTATCATAAACTAATATCTCAAGCAAGAATTAAAATCAAAGGTATAATGGGACCATAAATAAAAAATAAATAAAGTAAAGGTAAGCCAAACCAAATTTTGCGGAGTTAGGACATGCCAATAAGTATCTTGAGAATTCCGCTGAAGGCTGTAAATGAGGAAAGAGTCACAGAAAACTCCGAACACCATCAAAAATGAGATCAACCGATATCATCGGTAAAAAAAAGAGTCACCTGTGTTACCTTGGTAGTGCTTTCAGACAGCGAAATGTACATCGGTTGATCTCATTTTTGATGGTGTTCGGAGTTTTCTGTGGCTCTTTCCTTCTACTACTTGTAAACATTAAATTGTTCAGAACATGTGTATTTCATGCGTAGTTGTAGGTAAAGGAATGATTGGCTGAATTATATTATATTATTTAGAGTAATCTCAGAGGATTTTTCAGAATTTTACTATGTGTGTTTTGCCAATAATTGAAGCTTCTACATTCTAAAAACGACAGTATCACAAAGTAAGTCAAACTTATTTTCAAATTTCTAAAGACGCGCACTTTCACACTTGATGGACATTTTTTATCGGAATAAATATTTTTATCTCAAAATCATCACGGATGTGTAATTTAAAAACTCTTTACTCAGTTTTTTTTAGTGGAATAGCGTCTTTCGCAGTTAACACAAGCATACCTCTCTTAATGGATCGTCAAAGGATGCCATAACTTTCCATGATTTAGTTCGAGGAGAACAAAGGTTTGTTTCCTCTACCCACGCTGTTTATACAGCTTCCTTCTCTATCTTTATTTTTCGTTTAACGATCGCTCTTTCTTCATTTGATTTTGTTTTTTTTTTCACATTTCTCCCGGTTGAATTATACTCCAGCTTTCTCCGCTTTACGATTTATATGCGACAGCAGTCGCCGTAGAGGCCGCAATTCCCACACTTGGGATGTTTAAGGCATTCCCGGAAAACGTCCGCAACCTTCTCATTATTCTGTTGAATTCGACTTCGAAATTGTGTGGTTCATTTCAAACTCGATGATCGTGAGCGAACGTTTTTTGCCAAATTATCTCGGTTTCTCTTTTCCTTCCTTTGTGACATAATTTCTCTTGCTCCTCTACTTCCTGCGATCAATCTCATTACATTCGAACGAAAAAATACTTTCATACCGTTAATTCTTCCTTCCAGTCGTCCTTCACTTGAAAAGTCCATCCGAAACGTCCCCTAATTCTTCGAAGTCTCCTATTCTGGAAGTTTTTTATTAACTAAAAATTTCAGATTTATGAAATGTTACAGCATTTCTTCTAGCTCCTTCTTTGTGCTAGTAGATTGGCGTTGTTTCTAAATTTTCAGAAATAAATATGGAGGAAATTTTACAGTGTACCTCTAATTTATCGAGTTATGAAAATATCGGTTTGTACGAATTATGAATTTGCGCATCCTTTCCGTCTGTATAAATGTATTCCTTTAGCGCGAAATAGTAAGTACGGTCTTAAGTTTATCACGAAATCAAGTAACTGTCTTTGATGAAAATATTCCATTAAAAATTCTTCAGATAACATAAAGCATTACTTGTGATAGAATATCGACGTATATAAATATCATAATTCTATATTTAAATAGACCTTGTAATTTTGTTTATAAATTTAATATACCGCTGTGTTTACGTCACTATTTTTTTAAGTTCATCCCATGCCTGAAAACAAAATTTCATTTATTCTGAAATTCACTTTATGTGAAAAGTAGGACGTCGTTTGAGGCAGTTGCAGCAAATTTTTCTGCTTGAGTTTTCACACATAGTTGGAGATGGTGAACTGCTGTTGTGCTGCATAGTAAGTATCACCAGTTAGACCCGGGTTCGATCCCGGACGGATAAAATGCAGCGATTTTAAGAATATTTTCAATCCATTTTGTTTTTCTTTTGAGCACCCTCTCGATATGATGCCGACTTAAAATTAGTGTTATCGATATGTTTGCAGTATGCAAGCAACATTTTACTCGTATTCTATAAAGGTAACCTTATGAAGATTCTTGACAAAAAAGGCCACACATGTAATTCCTATCTATGCAACACTTAGCAGGTTGAGTTTGCGAGGAACTCCGTTAACACGAAATTCATAGGCAGGTACCCTAAACCCTTAATTTACCGATTCCCGTAGTATATAGAGTTAAATTTCGTTCAGTGAACATTCTCTGTTGACGTAATCTTGAGTCTAGCACACTCTCCCTTTTAGATTCCAGCATCGCATCTATTTGTCCTATTATCTAAGCCATTCCTACTTCCAATATGAGGATTGAAGTGCGTGAGAATAAACTGGGTGCAGCGAGAAAATCTTGAGTGTTTCCGGCGTCAGATTCATCTCGATAAGGAAGAATTGCATCCTCGCTTAAGGGCTTTCGTGGGAAAATGAAGGACGCCCGGAAGGCGTCTGGCGCACCCACGAGAGAGTTCGATGTTTCGGAAGGAGAGGCAACTTAAGATTACAGCGCTCTTTTCCGATGCATTATGAATAATGCTCCTTGGGCATTCGGGTATTTCCTATAACTGATCGGCTTCATTATCTTTGACAATGCTAAGGTGGATGAAATTTCTCACATCTTTTTGCATTTCAAGATCCAATTTGGCCTTCTGGACAGGCGGCAACGTTTGTGCTCGTTCGTCTAAAAGAGAGCGAGAAATGGAAAAGTTAATCTCTATCTGACATCGTGTTTATGAAGAAAATACTACTTTCCGTAGAGGAACAAACTAGCTTATAACATTTTGTCAAGATATTGCCAAATAAATGCCATAAGACTGACGTACAAAATAGTACGTTAATTATGATGTAATATACTGAAGATATTTCATAAATATTTTCAAGTGACAAAGCGAAAGATATATAAATTTAAAGGAAATAGCTTCACAATTATTTCACATTTCTGTTCGTAAACGGATGATAATAAATATTAAAGGAATATCTTTCGGCTTTCATAAGTATGATTATACTCTTCACACGAGAATTTGAATTTTATTTTCACTACCATCTCTTCATTTTCACTATTCCCTCTACAAGAATGGTTTGTGATATTAATTCTTTATTGTACAAATTACCTTGAAGTAACCTCTGTCTCACTCCTCAGGTGATATAAACTCTAGTATTAACCATCTATGACTTTCTCGCTATTGTCTGATGATATTCTTCAAATTATTTTAGATTGTATCCAATCTTGTAGAGTTTAATCCAATATTGAGTACAATCTATGTCTATGTAAGAACCCTGCAAGCCGCCTTTCGGCGTGTGGCAGGAGGTGCAGGCACATTGGCTCTTATTTTCCTAATCGATTGTTTTCGCATATTGTTCTCGGAAAAAATGAATTTCTGAAACGATTCGTTCTAGCATCTATTTCCCTGATCTTCCTCGCAGTATCAGAATGGCCCACATAACAGGGGGGTCGCATTATATCGGTTACATCATCTGAAAACCTAATATTTTTGAACTTATTTAATAAATTTATTCTTTGGATTAGTCTTCTTTCTTCTAATGATTCCCATCCCGCGTCCTGTAACATCTCAGTTACACTCGCTGTTTTATCGTAGCAATTCTTTACAAATCGTATCGCCTTTCGTTGTACATTTTCTAATGCCGAATATGACATTTCTCGGCGGGGTCCCATACACTACATGCATACTTAAGGTGAGGCCTAACTAACGCTAAGTTAGTCTCTAACCTCCCCAACCTAACACCTTAACCAGCCTAAGTAAACTCTTATCAACCACATAGCAAATCGTTCAATAGTCCGGCACTTAAGTCTTGGTCAAATATATAGATACTCTCTACTGTAATAATAACACGTATCTGATCTTTTACCGACAAATAATATTTACCACGCCAATTTAGAAGAATTCATCTATACAAAAAAGTTTTGCAACGTAGATCCAAATTTAACAAAATTTCCCCTATCCGTCCCAGTTCGGGCGAAAATCTTACATGGGATATGTAGATAAGGAAACATTTTTAAGTCTCAATCTCGCCCAAATGATATATTGTAAGCTTTTTAAAAATAAATCATGCAAGTTTTAGACTTCCAGGAAATCCCAGAAATCAAACATATTTCCAGAATGAGATTACGATAGTGACATTGATCAGTAATCAACGACTATAAATCCACCGATTCGAAATTTTATGTTTAGGAATATTTTTATCGAGGAATTTTCTTCCCGTTCTAACTGTTAAACAGAACCTGTCGAGCTACTATTTGACCGATTTAGTATTTTGTAATATTTAAATTATTACCGAGATTCGAGAAAATCAATCTCTTCTTTACTTCGGCGAAATAAATTAAAATTAGCATTTAATGCGATTGATTCTCGGAATTTGGGCGATCTGTTGGAAATCAGCATTAACCTCTTACGGTGGAAGTAGGTCGTGGTCGTGACGTGGCTCGCAATGGCTCAAGGCTTATAAGGAAGTCAAAGGGGGATTATAATGGACCCGTTTCGATGACAGACACAATGGCGATGAAGTGAGAGTACACTTCCGAAGACTACGCCCATTGACGCAGTCTCACCTCTGCATGGAGTACCTCGAAAGGGTCACCGAGAAGTCCTTTATTGGAACCCTAAAAGAATTATTCCATATAGAGTGAAACTTTTATTGAAAATTCAGGTTTACAGTGATTTTGGAAAGAATCACTGAATTAATAGCCATATTATTTTTAGGATAAGGTTGATTTTAACTTTTTCTCTTTCCCTTTCATCTACGATCTCTAAAATTATGAGAGTGTTTACATTTACATTTAAACCCTACGATCCGCCAGTGACGCGTAGCAGGGGTTGTACAACACCGGCATCCCTATCTGACCTGGACAGCTATTAGCTTCTGTAATACATCGCGGAAAAACGACCAAAAGTAACTATACATCCTGGTAACTACTTCCTTGTATCACTTCTTGTGTCCTCTCGAAGATGGCGAAAGTATATAACTGGGATATCAATATCAGCTATCTCCTTCCCGATGTCGATTATGATAGGTTTATCGAAAAGTTTCCGTCGATACTTAAGTCTTCTATCGCTAAGAGAATTCCATCCGAGGGATTCTAAGTTATCCAGAAGACAAAGATGGAAAATAAGATTTGACATTTTACATGGAAGTGTGCTACTTAATCCATAGTTATCCAGAAGGATATTCATGCGAAATTTCGTTCTAATATTTCTTTTCTATATTTTAGTACTGATGTGGAATTGAGATCCTTAGGGTGCCAAGTATAAATAAGAAGGTCCAGAGTCCTGCCCTGCTTCCTCCGGTGACCTCTCTTCGAGCATGCAGTCGTTTTCCGCAGAATTTATTTTCTTTATACTGTTTGAAACCCTTCACTATGATTTGTTTTGTTTCTGTTATTGACCAGCATATACCAAAATATTCAAAAATAGCTTAAAAACGAAATGGCAAAGTATTGATGAAATTGAGACCTAAAAATTATCAATCGGTATCAAAATGATCTTCTTTCGGATTTAAATTGATGCGTTTTACAAAAAAATATATATTCCGGTTTAGCGATGATAAAAACTGTTATCTTAACTGAGGTATTGCACATTTAAAACACACAGAACTGTGAAACTTATTGATCGCATTTATTTTTTGAATAACTTTCTGGTTCTCTTTCTGGTTAGGGTAAAACCACTTTCAGTAAATGGGCTAGGTTCTTTTAAATTATACATTCGTTGAAGTCATCGTCGGAAAACCCTACGGAATTCTCGATGGCTCTGTTTTAGACCAATATTCGGTGGTGAATTATTTTTATATAAAACTTAGGATTTGTTCCCAATTGAAAGACAAATACTATTTTAATGTGTGACAACCCGATGGCAGCTTTTAGTTTGAAAATGCGTCAAATTTATCAAAAAGAGTCTACCAATGTCTTTGACTTCTTCCTATCTTGGTATCACATTTCAAATCACTTAAATAACAAAAGTACTTATTCTAATGTACACTCCTGGCCAAAATTAACGCAGCACCTCCCTAGCGATCCTTACGGCTGGTGCTGCGTTAATTTTGGCCAGGAGTGTACGTTAATTCATATTACCGATTTCGACTGCTAACTTAAGTCTGGTGGCGAAGATTTGCATCTGATATTCGTCTGTTTGGTTTGTGGTATTTTAGTCTTTAGTTAGGGAATCAGAGCAGTATATTATTAATCTATTTTCCATTTAAGATCCGAATCCTGACTTCAGAAACGTAATTTAAACTTATATAGTTGAAAATCCATTAAGGGGCACATTATAAAGGAGAGCTAGTTAGGATCATCAATTCAAGAAAGTTTGAAATAAAGTAGTCAATGAAGTTATTACCTTAACTATCTTAAATTTTAAGTCTTGAACGTATCAACATAATCCTGCGGCACAGCATATCGGATTTAAATAATCCTAATTACAGGAACTAATATTACAGGAAGACCATTAATATTAATCATATCAAGATAATCGAGTGGTTCGGTGTTTTGGACGGCTTATTCAATAGGAAGTCGCCCGTTGAAAGGAAGGACCGATGAAAGTATCTTCAGATGGAGAAAGAGAGGAAGTCTGCCGTTGGAAAGCGTCTGCTCCTTCTTAAGACTGTCCGACTTGGCCATCTTTGGCTCGATGGATCGCTTCAGCGGTCGCCAATTGCCCCTGACACTGAGCCCACACTTCGGCGGACATATTAAAACCCTTGCAGTGTTGGCGGATTTCCTCTGCTCCATTGACACATTTCAGTCCACTTGCGATTTCGTCATATTCTATGCACTCGTTGTTGTGACCCCCTTCACACTGTTCATTACCTTTCGATCTGCCGTGCAGAAAACGATGAAAAATGGTAAATATTTGTGGGTCGACAAAAACGCGGTGCTTAAAGCGACTTTATTGAAATGTTAGCTCCTAACGCCTTAACGGATGAATATCACATGGATTTTTTTCACTTAGATTAATGTGGATACCACGTGCATACATTTACACAAGTCTTACATAATAACTGCTTGTTATTGAATACTGTGAGAAATGCTGTTAATAAGTTAACTGCGCCACGTCTGCCTAAACGTTTTTTCTGTATGGTTCTCTGGCACAATGAGGCAGAGTTATTGGAAAACGGGTAGGTAATGCAAAGCCACACTCCTCGTCTTGGTTAGTGAGCTTCATACCCTCACTAGAATCTTTGGTAGTTAATAACGAAAGTTTTGAAGTTCAAAGTAGATATTGGTCTCGGTACCTTTTACGGACGCAGTGTCTGATAATGAATGCTCATCCCTACTATTCCAGCAGGATTATCGTTGTAATGACTTCGTTCTTTATTTTTAAGAATCGATTTTAAACTATGAAAACCTCATACATCAATTCCTAAACGAAGAATGCAAGTTTAAGTATCACTCCGATATATCTATGGGTTTTTATAAATATTTTATAATAAATGCTTTTTGGGAGAAAATTCTACTGCTGGAAAGTAAAATTAGCCTTGTTTTACAAAAACTAAAGTAATTTCAATTCCACAATGAAAAATTATAATTATAACCTTAATAAGTAATAATATTATGAAACACGTAAAATTAATTAAATTATTTTTATATTCGTCAGATTTTTAAATTAAAAGCCTCTCATAAAAGTGAAGTGAGAAATTTTTCTCAATTCATTTGAAGGATGAACAATGAAATTCAATTTGCATGTTAATTCCACTTATCTGTTGGGAATACCGTCGTTTTTGCAGATCGCTATCTGCCGTGTTAAGTAAGCGGCGGCGTTTGGCGAAAGCGGTCTGCAGACTTCCTGATAATTCGAGAGACTGTGATGAATTGCGTCGGACAAAATTCGATCATGCGCATAATTTATTGCCTCAAGATTACAGCGCGTCAGACCATTAATGGAGAGCAGTTTAGCAGTTTGCTTTATAGCCCAGGAAAACGTATAATTATCAATCGATTCTTTCAGATGAAAAGATTACAAGTGAGCCCGCTTTTTTCGTATGATGAGAAACATATCTTTATTATTATTTCACGTTACACATCGTCGGAAAGGACAGCTGAAATGAACGGAAGTTGCTTCTAATGTAAAAAGCACGCAAATATTGTACGATTTTCGGTATTCGCTCATCTTAAATCATCGTTACTAAAATGTTACTATTTTCAGAGACTTAAGTCATAATTACTGTCTGGGAAAACTTTATGTGGTTTCCTTTTATGTCTCTTTTACTGAGTAGTGCATAGATATAGAATAGATCCGCTTTTACGGTTTCGTTAAAAAAATATATACTTATTATGTTGAGTCATAGTATTTGGATGATCAGGGCAGGGTTGTTTCTGTTGTTTATATCAATATAGAATGCAAATAAAGTTAATACTAATTACTTGCGTTAGTAAGGAAAAGAACACTTTGACTTAGTTCCACAGTAAATTTATTGTGCGGTCGGTTTCGACTAAGGTCTAATCATAATTTACTGTAGAACTAATACAAAGTGTTCTTTTCCTTTCTAACAATATGGAGTTCCACAAAGTGACAGCTTCGTCAATTTATTTTACTAATTACTTGCTTCAAAGATTTATTCAGATAAATATCTTTAATTCAAATTGATGTAACTTAATTTATTAAATGATGGATTTGAAGATTCAACGTCGAATAATTTTTTTTTTGTATTGCATGCATGAATGCAAATGAGATGGTCAAAAATATAAGCTAAACGATGACCAGATAAGGGTATTATTTTGCAAACAAAATACTCTTGCATCTTCTTTAAAAATTATTGTCTTTCCTTGGATTCCTTCAGAATGTGCATTGTACATATATACATGCTTATCTCTTACTATGCATATATGCACATTGATATGTAATTGGCATCTATCTCTCATATGGATCATTTCAAATCTAAGTGATTCACCATTTCAACAGAGAGAGAGATCGTATCCTATTTTGATAGGGCTATTTTAAATTATAGTATTTCTCAAAACTAGAACTAAAAATCTGAAAAATTCCTAACTTTACAGAGCCAATGTATGCGTTGAAAATAAATTCTAAACTCAATTAATCTGGAAAAATAGAACTATATTGTGTGTTTAAACCAGCCCAATTTAGATATGTCATCAAATTAATAAGTAAAAGTTACGTTATTAATTTTTCTTTACTTTCTTAAAAGAGTATCATTTGTGTACAACTTTCGTATCTTTCAGTCAGTTGATGTTTAAAAGGAGAGCGAGGATGAATTAATGTGTATCTTTATATCGATTGCGTAACATTTCTCTATTCCAGTGAGCGCTTGTATCTCTCTCGAGACCGAATGACATTTCATTGGTCTGCCGCTCTTTTGTGGAGGTTTATTATGAGTTGGGTTTAGTGCTGAGGTTTGACCCAATATTCCATGCTTCACTTTTCTTTCCCCGTTTTCATTCAACTCTTATCGTTGAAAGATTTCCTTCTGCTGTACTGTAAATCTAGAGCAACTTCAATGATACTGCCATAAGAGAGAAAGATTTAACATAAATTATTCAAACAAAATTGCTTTCTCGACGTTTCAATAATTTATCAATCATTTTTTAGCATACGTGAGGAAAATTATTTCTATCGTGTCACCTTAAATCTTTGAAATCAAATTGTTGTTAGGTTATTGTTTATTCCCCATTGAACTAAAATACCAAGCTATAAGTGGTAAAAAAATTGTAGGTAGTGATCTTAACGATAAAAATATATTTTGCTTATTATAGACGTTTATTTTACATCTAAGTGAAGCAGGAGAAACAACTTGAATCGGAGAATTCTAATCAATCCTATCAATGGTCTCTTACTTCACAATTAAAATTTTTATGTAAGCTCGGAACATTTTCGCTAATAAGTTATACGTTAAAGTTCCTACCTTTTTCATTCATCCGCATGTACATCTCGCTTTTACCCTTCTAGGTCGTAAAATTATATCAATTAGATTACTCCAAGCATCCTCACAGCATCATATCACCCATAATTCCCTCATATTTTCACAATCTACTTTTATTTCTCAGACTGCATGTGATCCTATTTATCATTTTCATTGAACCAGCTCGGTTTTCCTTTCCCTTTAGGACCACTCTCTTTGTAATGAACCGAAACCATCGTCGTTAATTTGCTTCCATTCATCATTTCCATGCGTCCCAATGTAATATATTCCTTTGATTCACAATCTTTTTGGATCATTCACCATTTTTTGTTTATTTCCTATTCCTTTTGCCTTCTTCCTCATTCTTAGCATTACTGTTATCCCACCTACTTTGAGCTGTCGGAAACGCTTATCTGCCGTGAAGATATCCTCGTAAAGGCGTTTTGCGGACTGATGCTCTCCTTCAGAGGGGAAAGGCGCTGTTTCAAGGGCCGGTGACACCACAACACTCTCCTCGTTGCCGTTGGAAAGAACCGGAAAGACCGGAGTCCGAGGGAAGCGAAAGTGGATTCCACAACCCCCACACAATGAGAAACCTCCCCTTCTAAAGCCTCCCCACGCCTACCTGTTATGCTAAGTTACGTGATCTCTTCTCCTATGACTTGTATGTCATCTATTTGCGTAAATTTTCAATTAAAACAGACTCTCCTCGAGAAATTGAGCCATCTCCTTCCATCCTATCTTTTATACGTCAAGGAAGGTTTTCCCTCGCAATGACTAATGCTCTCGCTATATGTCGACGCTTTTTTGCAGCTCTATCCGCAACGAAAATTTTGATCTGATATCTGATGCGATCTTACATATTGATTCCTTAACATGTCAGCACTTCAAGAAGAAAGTCCTTGTTTCAAAGTTTTTGCTTGCTACGGATTAGATCTCCGAAGAGGTTAATATTTTGGGATCCCCGCGAATGATAAACTCTCACTCAACCGATACTCAATTGCCCGACTGCTAGACTGCCCGACTGCTAGACTGCCCGACTGCTAGACTGCCCAACTGCTAGACTGCCCAACTGCTAGACTGCCCGACTGTACAACTGCTAGACTGTCCAACTGCTAGACTGCCCGACTACTAGACTGCCCGACTGCTAAACTGCCCGACTACTAGACTGCCCAACTGCTAGACTGCCCGACTGTACAACTGCTAGACTGTCCAACTGCTAGATTGCCCGACTACTAGACTGCCCGACTGCTAGACTGCCCGACTGCTCGATTGACCGATACCTTTATTGGACGACATCTCGACTTAGATCTATTGTAAACACGCTGTCGCAGAAGTTATATGTAATTGTTAATGCGATGGATTGGGTTTGAATAGGTTGGGATGTTGTTCGATCAAGTTCAGTCGATTGAGCTGTCGGTCAGCCGAGCAGTCGGGCAAAAGAGAATTCTGGCAATTGAGCGCCGTTCGAAAGCGGTCAACTGAGCGTCGTTCATTCGAGATAGACCCTAATATTTCAAATTAAAAGTCGTTTCCAATTCGTCACGTTACCGGCCGTGGTGGCGGAGTGGTTAACGTGCTAGCGCGTTAACGCTCCAACATCACGGTCCCGGGTTCGAATCCCGGCTAATCGGATTTTTCCTGCTAGGGAATGGTTGTCTGTGTATGTTGTGTGTGTGCTTGTGAGTGTTATTAATAAAAAACTGCCAAAAAAGGAATAGAATTTAATAAAAGGGGTTAATTAAGAAAAGAGGGTAGAAGAAAAATTCAAAGGATAAATTTATTAAATAAGTTCAGAGAAATTACGTTTTCAGATGATGTAACCGATATAATGCGACCCCCCTGTTATATGGGCCGTGCTGATACTGCCCGAAAGATTAGGGAAATAGATGCTAAAACGAATCGTTTCAAAAATTCATTTTTTCCGCGAAGTATACGCGAAAGCAACCGTTTAGGAAAATAGAGTCAAGGTGCTTGCACCCCCTGCCACACGCCGAAAGGTGGCTTGCAGGGTTCTTACATAGACATAGACATAGACAATTGGAGGAATAGCCTTCTAAGGCTAAAATTCGCCCTTAAAAAAACAACATTAATATTATTATTTATGAAATATCTATTCTAAATTTTAAAATTTATTTGAAGATTAAACAATCATAGTTCATAATTTCATCGAAATTTTCTCTTGTTTATACGAGTATAAATTTACTCGTTTTTTGTTATTTTTCTTTGACCATTTCTGAAGTGGTTTTCTTGGCTTAAATCTGAGGATCTACATTATAGCTATCGTAAGAATTATCAATTTTTGACGCTAAGAGTAATTATCTTCAATCCTAAATAAGTTAAATTTTATGCGATGTCCTTAAAAGGCGCTGTTTATGGATACATTTTCGCAGAACCGTTTTATCATTAGTCTTTGATAAATAAATTTCACATATTTAACTTCATTTGGAGAGAGATTGTTTTGCGTAGTTCGGTTTTTTTGTGATTATTTTCTGCTAATTTTTCCAGCCAAGCGACGAACCAATAGCTTTCAAATAGTTTCGAAAGTGAAGGCGGATTTTTGGCTATTTTAGAAATAAAATTTGGCTTCGAAAACCAGAGCAAAATGGACTAATTTGCACAAAACGAGTTTGCCTTCTTCACTGAATTTAAATTTTATACATATATTAAAAAATTAGATAGAGTGTAAGAGGCATCAAGAAAAATAATAGTGTACATAAATAGTAAAAAATATGTGCCAGAAAATTGTAATTTGTAATATCATGTTAAGTTTGGCTTAATGTAATATGTTACTTTAGACGTTACCTTGCAAATTATATCATAAGGCTCATTTAGGAGAAATTTCTCAGGAATAAATAACGTTATTATTCAAAACAATTTATTGTTACAAAAATCTTGTTCAATAATATAGTAATTGTCGCCGAAACTGGCCAACTGTTTTGTTTTCGCTCAATTTTGTGGAATTGTTCTTTCTTTATATTACTGTACAAGATTTTTGTTACAGTAAATTGATTTTAAAATAGAATTCGACCAAGTATCATTGAAGCGGTCCAATATTGACGTTATTATTCTTTTCTGAAAAGAAATACTTAATAACGGAAGCTCCTCTGTCTATGTGAATTTACTAGCAGGTTCGGAAGATTTTTATCTAACGATTACTTGATTTCCTATGAACACAGTCAAGGATTGTCTATTTTACTCACTCCTTTTACTGATAAATTTCGCATTAAATTTCATGCATGCATTATTTTCGTTGTGAATCGTCCAACTAGGCGTATCTCCGTGGAAAACCGCACCACCAGCGGATGTTGACCAAGATGCCTCGGGCATGGACTCTCCCGTATCACTCGCCCAAGGACGTTCGGTTACCTTATGTTTTTTTAGTTTTCTTCGTCCGCTCCAAAACTTCGTAAGAGTGTAAGCTAATCAATGCGACTTTCATTCTGTCTCACAAAAAATTAACCTAAAAATGAATTATCTCGTATGTCGCGGAGAGTCTTAAGTAATATAATTGATCTCGGGGCAAATTCGGCATGACCCATTTATTTTAACATGGATCTGGATCTGTCAATAGATTTTTTTTGTGTTGAATCATTAATTTTACACTGAAGATTCTTCGTTTAGCATTCTTATTAATGACACGGAAATTCTCCAGTCCCGATTTAAACTTGTACACTTCCGCGATTACTATGTTTTTGCGTATTTTTAGAAGATGTCAACGTGAATATTTATACTTAATAAGAGGTAGACTTGTTAGCTGGAGCTCCTAATATTTTTTTCATAATCAACCTCAAATAATTTTTATTGATGTGTAGTTTTGTTTTAACAGTTTCAACGAAGAGTCAAAAATCATTTATAACTAATGTTGCTGATTAATAATTTAATAGTTAACATTTCTCAGGTAATCTACAAGAATTTACGAAACCATCTCAGGGTTCACATTGTGGTATTTCTTAATTTGTAAAAAATTCATGGTAACAAATTTTACTAGACCACTAATTTAATATCTGAAAAAACACGACCTAGGTTTCGTAGCGTCGCTACATCATCAGGTCTGATGTTGTAGCGACGCTACGAAACCTAGGTCGTGTTTTTTCAGATATTAAATTAGTGGTCTAGTAAAAATTTGTTACCATGAATTTTCTACAAGAATTTGTCATTTGTCTAAGACAACTTAATAAAATGCTTGTTTGAATTTCTTCTCACTTCGAGTACCCAAAATCTTATAGAATTTATTTTGAGCGCGTAGTACTTTTTCTTTGATTTACCTCTTTTTAGAAAGTGATCTTAAACTGGAAACGTACGCCCAAAGTGATGACATAGCAAGATTCTGAATTGAATCAATCTCTCCAAAACGTACGAGCCAAATTATTCCCTTTTTGAATTGATTTCGGATACCGAATTACTTCTGCTTCTGCTGCGACGCTTCATTCGTAATGCAAATTTTAACTTTTTAGCGTATCTCCACATCTCCGGGAAACTTTCATTATTAGACTCTCGTGAGTATAAGAGAAACTCTATACATCGAATGTGGTGTCAGTGCTGTATTGTAGAAAAAGTCCAAATATTAGCGTTCTTATTTATTTCTACTCTGAGATATCTGTTTAGTTTAGAGCTCTATCATCACTCGTTCTAGTTTTCTCTCTCTCACCAGAGCAGAACAATTTGAGGAATTTTTATCGTAGTATTAGGAGTGCTTTGAGGAGGCATAATGTTCTCCGCTGAGAATCTTTGTGGGAGAAGCGCCGTGACATCGCGTAATTCCATTTTTCTCCTCCCTCATCATGATTTGTGTAACGGTCGAGATGTAACATTCGAGAGGATACGCCTTTTCTGGGGGAGTGGTTTCATGGGAGGGAATGCCATTTGTGAGTGGGAAAAACGGGAGATTAAAAGATAACACTTGGCGCGTTATAAAGATCCTCTCTCATTCCTCTTCGTCGGATTTTGAATTTAGGTCAGAGCTTAATTGAAATTCAAATGGTAGCCATTTTTTACTGCCTAGGCTAGAATTCGGTAGTAAAAGCTTCCTCCACAAATAGTCCTCACCCAATTTTATTAGCTTCTTATCAAAGTTGTTTCTATTTTTCTGCATATAAGCTAATTTGGTTTATTAGTTATTTATCATTTTACTATTATTATAGAATTCCAGCTGTTTAATAGTGTGTTTTACTTATTATCAGTTTTTATCTATAAATCAGAATTTATATTTTTTTGGTATCATTATAAATTGTTAGCTTTTCGGTAGTAATACCAATTTATCTCATTTGAAGAGTACGTTTCATTTGTAACGTTTTCTCTGTATATTTTACAAATTTTTGTGCTATTGTTAAATACGTTAAGACAATGAGTTAGGCGGAAGAAGAAAGTAGCTAATCTTAATTTTGCCAAAAGAAGACGAAAACTAAAATACTTCCTTATTAAAACTGGCAGCGTATTTTGGCTTAAGCGACTATGTAAGAGCAAATGAACTTTCCTTCTCTAGTAGGAATATATTCTTAAGTATATGGAATTTGTCGAGAATTGTTCGTGGTAAGAAGTAGAAATCGCAATTAAATATGATTTGTAAAAATGATTAATCAAATAATGTTCCTGATTTATGATATCTACGTTAATTCATAAAATGCTCCTGCATCAGCTACATTGGATTCGCATTTTTCGTTTGGATTCAGTTTTACCGAAGACAAAATTCAGACCTTTAAACCTTGATTTGTATTCAGCACATTGTGAAATAGTTTCATATTTTAAAAAAATATGTGAGATATTTGCGTAATCCGGAAGAAAATCCTTGTAAATTATAACAGTTTTTGCCAATATAATTTCCTAACAATTTTAAGCATGCATTTTCCATAAAACTTCGGGTCAATATATATGGAATAATTAAATATTTTTAATTACTCCCCAGGTAAAGCTATCAACGGATAAAACATCATCCGTATATTTTTATTTTGTAAGATTGTTTCATTTGCAATAGATAACGATTTACAACCAAAGTTGTATGCTATTTTTGTATAAGGCATGTTTCTAGAAATAGAAGCGGTGCTTCATGATATTCATTCATGATTTCATTATTTTATTTTGAAATTCGGGTTGATTATAATCGATTGTTTTTCTCGATGAAAGAGTCATCAACGTGACGTCAATATTCCAAAAGAGGTTTGTGGTCATAAAACATCGAAGTGTTGCACTGTGGGCACTTATGCATCATGAATCTATTGTTTTGGAGTTATAGGGCGTGTTAGCAATGCTCCGATATCTCTCGGCTGAAGTGTAGGTAGCTGAGGACGGTGACCCTTTGTTGGCTGCGGACACGGAGTAGCCGGCGTGGGTGTCTGAACAATGAAGTGGAAAATGTCATCTGAGATTTCATATCCTGTAACAGAGAAGCACGAATTTTCACTTGCCGTACTGTATTCGCTGTAATCTTACCTTCCTTAGAAGGCTTCTTAATTAGCGTTGTTAAGCTGTTTTACTTCTTATGATCGATTTCTTTCATTTACTAAAACGTTTGCGACTGTTTCCAAAGAAACAGTTTTAATAATAGGTATTTTCGAAGAAAGAAAGTAAAGTATTTTTAATTGTGTTATCTTTTATCTATCCACCGCTACGGTCTATTATTTTCATTACCTCGTCGGCACAATTGACTCTAGAACTCACATATCAATTATCAGTATCACTTGAGTTTTCCTATTTTTTTCGAAATAATTACTACTTTCTGATAAATCCACAGGAAAAGATGTATCGGAAAGAAAGTATTTAATTAGGTAAATAACTCTTTTTTACGTATTAAAGAGCTTTGTCCTTGCCACTCGTCCATGCAATACCTTCGCATTACTTTCCTCAAATGAAATAGTCCGCTTTTAATTTTAAACATTTATCATCTCCGATAAATTACGCCATTAACGTGTAACCGCGACGCATAATTTCATTCACCGCAACATATTTCGTTTCGCATTACGAAGGTGTTAGTTCACGAGAGAAAGGCAAAGAAGCCATTTATTTCTTTCTCCTTTCGTTATGCACTTGGCAATAACTGTTCTTTTATCCAGAAAGTGAGGTGAGCGTGTTTTCTCTTGACCTTTCTGGGATTCTCACGTGCTGCACCGATTAAGTGGTCGCCGATTCTATTTTGCTGTACATCATAGACTCGAGTTACCTAACAGCAACTGTACTCTCGGGAAAAACGTAACACGCTGCTGACGCTGGGGAATGCGAAACTATATTTCTCGCGATCGCAGGTACCTTTGAATTCGAAAAGGGTACTCCATTCACTGAATGTGAAGGAAAGATTTTACTTCCTGAGTGCTGAAGGAATATTGAGCTCTAACTTTAAAGGAGACGGATGGTATGATTCTCATAAATATTCTCACAGCTTATGAGAATTAGAGGACGGGAGAAAATTTCATACATTTTGATGCAGTATATGACTGTCAATTCCGGAACGGATTTTGAAAATTTACTACGACCTTGCTAAATATGTACGTCTACTTCAGAGGAAATTATGCGCAATGGATTAATGTAAGGTATCTGGGGGTTTTACCGTTACTTTTTCTCAGGTAGAAATTCGGAGGGTCGCCGTCCTAATCCGGACCCTATGCTCGCCTTCGGAGCTCATATTCGCCCCCCCCCATTATTCATTATTCCCAACCCCCGTTGAGATTCGACAGTACCTCAGCTTCTTGATAATAAGACAGCAAACCAAATCAAGTGAGTCAGTGAGCTATTTAAAACACCCGCCTATCTGTCTGAGCAACATCGTTGCTGTGTGTCAACGGGTCATTTCTAGCAAAATCACGAAAAATCTTAATTTTCATCGTAGAACGTTGATCAAAAGACGCTTGTATATCTCTTAGGACGAGTGAGGCGACGAAGATAATACATTTTTGCTCTTTTGAATTGTTTATAACTTTTTAAATCGTATTCCACGCGGTCCGTTTTTTATGCCCCCTGCTGTGGGATCCGGGCGAATATGAGCTCCGAAGGCGAGCGAAGGGTCAGGATTAGGACGGAGACCCTCCGAATTTCTACCCGAAAAAAGTAATGGTAATACCCCCAGATACCTTCCATTAACCTAAATAACGTTTTTCGTATTTAATATGCAAATTTAGAGATTATCCGCGTCTGATGGGGTGCGCAGTGCGCATCGACGTTCTATTTGAAAGACGAATTTGAAAAAACTGGATGATTTCGGACTCCAGAAGGGCCTGTGATCAAATCCCTTTCTCTTCAGACTTTTTCACCCCCGTTCTAACATTGTGATCAGGTTCTTTACTCTCGGTTTCGTAATACAACTAAAGTATCTTACTAGTAAATTCTCATTAATTACTGCAGGGTTGCTGTGTATCGCTATTATCCATCATGCGCAACTTTACTCACGGGAAAACTTCCGACTTAAGAAAAATTAGCCTCAGCATGAGTGTTGCTACAAGTATTTTATGGGTCTACCCCTTTTTTGAAATCTCAATTACGATACAGAAAATCAGAAAGATAAGGTCGTACGTTTGGTTAAATATTGCTGGTCTGAGTTACTAGATGCATCTAATCTTCTGTACAATGGATGAGAATCTTTTGAAAATAATTATTATAATTTGTAAACAATAATTTATGAATAGTATTGTATACACAGTTTTAAATAATAGATTCACAGATTTTTGCACACTCATCATAAATTTAGAATACATTTGGAAATTTTATATTGCTGAATTTCTGTGGGATTCATTAAATAATTATATGGAATAAATATATCGTGCAGTCGGTTTTACCAAGTGAATGGAAACATTTTTTATAATCAGGAATATTAGGTAATAAATAATAATTTAAATCAGTCGTCTCCCCTAATACATAAGCCGACGAGATAGTATGAGAAATTTAGGGAAATATATGCTAGAGTTATTGTTTGTAACAATCCAAGTCTCCCCTATCGACAAGTTACAATAATTGACTATATGTTTAACGATGCTTATTTCCAGGCTCACCGTAAGGCGACTAGTAAAGCGTATGATCAAACCCGGATGGTGGAATCATCGTATTGAGAAAAGTTTCAGTAAAGACGTTGAACGCTTCGATACAATAACTCGTCTCTGGAAGAATACTCTAGTTTTCACCTGCGAAACTTACTCCTAAGTCTTCACCTAAACACTAGTTCATAGAGAATATCCGGATTGCATTATCTTCAGTTTCAATATAAATGTACGGAGTTTGTCATTGCAAGGACCTTCTGCGCAATTCTGTGGCGATAGCCAGATACGAAGCTCCGTGATCTAGCTTAGGTCTGCAAGTATGCTTTCTTTCAATTTATATGAATAGAATAGAATAGCATTTTTTTATTAATACAAAGCACTTGCATAATTAACAGAACACAGAAAGGCACTGTCTGCAGGTTGGTATCTCGTCATTACTGTACAATGAAAGTTTTTTTTACAAATATAAACTTTTTGTATTTCATCGTTACATATGACTCGTTTACCTTAATGAAACGTTCGTCTAAACATTTCCTCTCAATCTCTTTTCTTAATAAATCTTCTTCTCTGTCACCGATTAATGTATTCTTGCTCACCTTTCCTCGCAATGAATCACTTTATGGGGCGTTCGCTTCCTGGCTAAAGATAATGGTACATTGAACACATGGTGCCGGTGTCATGGCCCCGCCCTACGCTTTTGTTATTCCAGATCGCGTGGGTGAGTGGTCCAGCGCAATTTGGGGGGCTCCTCCTCCGAAGCATCAAGAGGAGGAACAAGTGATTATTTGCCTTCTTCTGAATCAGGAGGCGTTCTCACGAAACGGCTGCCGTCACTCCGCGCTATAATTGGACCGCTCTTTATTGTGTTTTCTACTGCTGCCTCCTCGTAGTGGAGAGACAACCTAACAAAAAAGGCGAATTTTAGACCATAAAAGCTTTCTTTTTCTCAATTTTGAAAACAAGGAATCTCGGTGTTTAAGAATTAAAGTCGTAAGTTCTTTCGATTGGCTGTCTGTTGATTGCTAAAATTTGAATGGAATGTTGTTATAAAAGGAGAGAATGGTTGCGTACGAAAGGTTGGAAATCAAAATGTAGGGAATGTATACTTTCAAAAACTTCCCAAACTTATTTTTATTGGTGACAATGATTATAAGTTCGGGTACCTTTTGACTGTATTAGTATACAAGAAAACTGATGTGAAATGTATATGTTTCTAGTGCATTTGCGATGAATCTATGCTGACGGAACCAGGCTGAAAGAGCATGCTCTAAATAATTTCCAAACAATTAAAGTATATCTATTTCTCTTTATGTCACCTTGAATGCGGCTCAATAGTCTATGAATTATAACTGTAAAAACACAAAGGAGACAAAGAATAAGGTGTTGGAATATCAATTGTGATGCAGGAGTGTGCTTTGCTCTATTTCAATAGTTTTCTTCCTTCTCGTATTTCTCAATCGTCGCCTTGGCACTCAACATCTATGTGTCGCTTGATTTTACTCTTTGATTACGCCTTTTTCTTTTAGCTCGTTCACCGCTGCGTGCGCTCGATCTTTATTATGACCATGAGGTTACGCGGTGGAGATGTCGGCGGATATTCCGCTGTGTCGGTGAGAGGCTGTGAAAGACGATTATGTCCTCCGCTTTGAACATTACTTCCCCGCTGACCTTTTCTTTATTTGTGTCGCGTCTAATAAATTCGTTCCCTATTACGGACTAGGTCTGATATGCTCCATTCTTCAACCATCTCGACTAAAAGTCGAACTGCGAAAGGTAATGCATTGTTGGTAGATCCTGAACATACATCCGAATGCGGGAAATGTAGCCGTTGAAGAATCCTTAAGTGACAATTACAATGGTGAAAAAACAACTGAGAAAAATATCACTTGTTTTTAGCCCGAAGGGCTTGATGGTGTGTAATGCTTTCTTCCTCATGGAAAAGAGTATTTTTCCGAGTGACAAATTTACATTTCTTGCTTATCTGGAGAGTGAATAATTTCCGTTTGCATTTTTAAACAGTGAAATAGCGTTTGAATTATAATCAACTTAAGAATGATAAAATTATATCCAAATGGTCGAACTCAATCCATATGAAAATTTATTCTTATTAAAAATATACCGAAATAAAGATATTTTACGGTAGCCTTTCTAAGATTCTTAATCTTTTTTAAAATTAATTAGAATTATTAGAATATTTCATTGCAAAACAATGATTCCAGATTGGAAAAATTGTCTCGTTAGCAGAAAATAAAGAAAATGTTTCCTTAACTATCTGATTACATCGCCGCTGAAAATACATAGATATAATGTTAAGATGTTCGTATCGATGCATAAAATTAGATTCTCTCGCATTCATGCACGCGAACGCGAAGATCTGAAGAGTGTTTGCCCTGGTAGTGGCTATTTTTTCTGTCAGGGCTAAACTAGCTTCCTCGACTTTCTCTTTCTGGCATTTCTCTAAAAATCTTCCTCAAGATCTTCTCTATAATTTCCGTATTAAGCTTCCGTGCAGGAGGGAGGTGTTATCCGATCGATATTGCGTGTATGGCAACGAACCAATTCTATCGAAAAACGTTTCCTGCAACATTTATGCAACTTACTCTGCACTACTGTATTCATATTCCTGATATAGTTGCCTCGGTGCATATTAAGATAACTTCTTGCTTTATAGCTTTCAGCCTTAAATACCTTCAAGTTAAACTTATGATTTACATTTAAAATATATGCTATTTTTCGGGTTCCCGGAAATCGAAGTGGGTAGCGCATTAGCTGAAAGCGTTACCAGGCAAGCACTGTTGACATTTAATCTTTAGATTAAAAAAAAGCCGATGACCCTCATATACATTAATTGGCTCGTTTTTATCTCTTCTCTTAAGCGAATTCCTTCAATTTTGGTGAATCAAAAGTGAATTTCTGGAATCTGTCTCATGGCCAAGGAAAGAGTGTCGTCATGGATGAATTCTTTGGAAAGGTGAATTTGCCAAGGGCGGCCATTGCATTGGCCCTAAGGAATAGCTTCCTTCCTTTCCCTCGCCATTGCCAATTCCCCGTTTCTTTGAAGGATATTTCATCCATTAACAGAAATCCGATGCTTATTACCCGTTTAAATGTTTTTTGTTTTCTTCGTCATGTGATAGACTTTTCTGAAAACGAATAAATTATATGGAAAATATCATTCAGTCTGTAAAAAAATGTTGGGCTCTCTCTCTCATTAATTGCATGTATTTTTACAATTTAAAGCCAGTTTTTAAGCTTCCAATAATTCTTTATGCATGGCTAAAATCAAATAGAAATTTTAAAGCAATAATTTGAAAATTACCATACATAAATTACGGATTTATATTAAAGCCATCATTCCTACAATCTTCCGGTTCTTTGCCTGTAATAATTGTTGTGCATCGATATCAATACAAGCGCAGATCAATCAGTAAATGATCCAACGGTCAAAATGGGGTTTGCTCTGAATTTTCCGCTCGGTGACACACTTTCAAAGAGCACGTTCCATCTTCCAAGAACGGTCTCAGTCACTCGGCCAACCTGATTCGACCGTTTCCTTCCGTCTTTTATTGCCATACCTCCGCTGCCCAGTCCAATAAACCGAAATTTCGTGGCGTCCCGGAGAAAACTTTTGACTTCTTTTATTTACGTAACCTAAGACAATAAGTCATTCTGTCAACCGCTGCTCCGATAGATTGCAATCGCCGCTCCATCCATATTTTGGCGCCCACTGATTTCCAGAGGAAGGCATAAAAATTTATGCCGATAGGAAAGTGAACGCGAAAATAAAAAATGTTACCTCAAAGTGTGTAATAGGATCGGAAAAAATACATAATTGTGAGCGAGTGATGTTGACCTACTTTCCGAGGGACATCGATGGTGTGGGTTAGCGGCATCTGTCCCATGCCTGCTGCTGTGTTGGCACCTCCGCCCACCGCTCCTCATTTTTCCCTGAAACTCATCCTCGTCCATCGCTCGGAAAAGGGTGCGGCTTCGCCCCTTCCGGAATTCGCTCCCTTTTTAATCCCCTATTGGTCGATGGATGTTTCGCAATGCCCACCCCCACCCTCACGCATTAACCCACGCAGCTGACTCCTCCCTTCACCTCCTGCTCTCTCCCGAGGAAGGAAACAAATTGCACTAGGAAGGATTTGTCATATCACGCACATTTAATACAGTTATGCCATTAAAAGGAAGTCTCTCTAATATTTAATAAATGAAAATAACTGTGCAATTCAAGCCTCTATTTCGAATTATTCTGTCATGCATAGGGAAGAATTCGACAATGCAAAATATATTTAAGGGAACGGAAAACATACTCGTTGATATTTTGATATACGTGTTTGACTAATTTGAATAATCACCCCTCTTTACTTTAAATGCACACTATTTATTATATATTGGGGGAAATAATACATTATAAATATTATTTCCCCCCGTTTATTATCGATGGTATCAAATAGTTAAAATATTTTCATGGAAGCCTCTTCCTTCGTAATATATCATTTTGACCAGCTAAAATTCTGCTTGATGACTTGCAGCCATCGAAGTCTCCTCTGAGTATTAGGAAAATATACACATTTTTAGTTTTTATTCGAATCTTTTTCTGTAATTATTTTTTTCTTATATTAATTATATTAAATGAATATATCGCATTTAAGTAAATCGGTGCCCTAAAGGTCTATTACTGGTGTACCATGTATTTTATTTTTATTTGTACTTTCAAGTTTTTCCTCTGTCCAATCAATAGTGTTGACGAAAATCGCTTATTCTTTGAAGATCCCCTTTTTTCCTACTATAAATGGTATTTTATTGACATCAAACTTTCACAGTTGAATTAAGACAAACACGCTGAAAGTGAACATATGTCTCGTCATAGCAAATTTTACTTTATAAAAGATAAAACAATTATGCATTCATATTTTGATTGATACATATACCTTTTATACGTTTCTAATTAAAGTATTCCTTGAATAATTTATATATTTTCGGAAAAAAATGAAATTTATGTCTTACATGGTATTATGTGGCATTTGAGAGTAGATCCATCTCTCATTCATCTCATTTGAAATCTTCTAAACCATCTAAAAATTTCGTTTTGGAAGAATGAATGAATTGCAAGAACTTTTGAACTTATAAGGACCTGACTGATTTTTCACATAATTCAATATTCTATGTACATATATCGAATGAGCCTTCAAGATCCATTTATTTGTAGAAAATTATAGTTTCAGATTTTGGTTTTTATTTTATGGACGATTTAATACTATACTTAATTTTTCTTTTGGATTCGTGGAGAATACCGATGTCCTCTATTGCTCTTGCATTTTATACAGTTTAATCATGTTAAAACTTGAGAAAGAATAAGAGAACATTTCAACAAAAATTTTCGGAACTTTTTCTTTTCATATACGAAATTTTCAATAATTTTACATGTATTTGGTGATTATAATCAAAATTTAATATTTGTTGAATTTAATATTCACCGTTTTAAGCGATGAATGACATGCGATATGCAAATACGTTACAGGAAAACCAATGAAAAGGATACAAACAGAAGACTAAACCTCCTCTTTAAATCCGGAAGCCTATTTTCAATTACGTGCCGCCTCGCTTCCCCGGAGACATCATTGTCTCGACGAATTATCAGAATAGGATTAATTTATCCGTCGCCAAAGCCTCCTTCACAACACAATTACACCCGAACAACTTTCTTTTCTCTGTCCACTTCCATCGACCCTTCCTTTATCCTATCTTCTCATCTCGTTTTTTATCTATGGCGTGCAAAGTGGCAAGGCGTGGCAGCTGGGACGCGCCTCCAGAGTGTGGAAGCGTGTGAAAACTGGTTCGCGACCCGAAGAAAGGAAAAGTGACGGCGAAGAGAGGAAAAGGAAAAACATGGGATCCGCATGGTCGCCCCTGCGATTGCCAACGAAATGTTTAGCCCGCGTCTCATTCGGAGAAACCCGTTGAATTAAAAAAGAACAAAGGACACAAAACGAGAGTGCTCCCGTCGGCTCCATTTCGAGCGAGATGCTCTACCCTTGGAGAAGTGAGGTGGAGGGAGGAGGATGTTGGACTTAGAGGGTGTTACACCACCGTTGGGGACGGGGAAGGTGCGTAAGGAGGAGAGGGTGAGTCCGAGAGAAGAGGTGCTGCCGACCCGCCCTTGCTCCATCCAGTGCGTATATATAGTGGTCGTGGGCTAAGTGAGGGCATCAAACTGTTGGATCTCCTCTCGCAGAGCACAAGCATCTAAACAAGCAGCGATGGCATTCAAGGTACGGTCTTGTTGGATACGAGCCTCGTGTGATTTTAACGCTGGACTTCCCTATGGACGGTATCGCGGTTGATTAAGAATTTCAAGAATTTTGATAAAGAGGAATAATTTCAGGATTCTGGAAGGCTTCGCGTCCATTTACTATTCATCCGGAAAATCATTAAATATAGAACGTAACGACGTTGAATAATTGACATCATAAGCAAACGGTTGAACCTTCTGAGTCAATTGAATTTTTCACGAACACGTAAATTTAATTTGTTCTCTTTTATGTGAAAAGTAGCATAAAATAACTGCCGAGAAATGTCTATATTATCCGTATGTAATAATTATACTTTTCATTCTCTTCTAATTTTGTTTGGTAATTGGTATTTCATCGGCCTTCCGAATATTTCATTTTAAAATTCATGATCCGAATTCTTTGATGACCTGATGACTGATATCCAATGCACGGGATGTATTGATTTCAGTCATAAGTGCGATTTTCTGTAACAATTACATTTTTCCAACTATTTAATCGATTCTTCTTCGCCGCCGCTGACACAGATCGTCGTATTCGCCACACTCTTGGCAGTGGCCCGCGCAGGCCTTGTTGGAAGCGGAGCCATCGTCGCACCCACCGTGGCTCGTTATGCTGCCCCAGCAGTGTATGCCCCCGCCGCCTATGCCACACATGCCGCTCCTCTTGCCTATGCCGCACCCGCCGCATATGCTCATGCCGCTCCCGTTGCCTACGCCGCTGCCCCCGCCTACGCTAAGACCGTCGTTGCTGCCCCCGCCATCGCTAAGGCCGCTGTCGCCGTCGACACCGACTACGATCCTCATCCCCAGTACTCCTACTCTTATGATGTCCAGGATGCTCTGACCGGAGACTCCAAGAACCAGCACGAGACCCGCGACGGAGATGTCGTCCAGGGATCTTACAGTCTCACCGAACCCGACGGCACCCGCCGTACCGTTGAATACACCGCTGACCCCGTCAACGGATTCAACGCCGTCGTCCACAAGGAAGGTGCCGCCATCGTCAAGGCCGCCGTCGCCGCCCCCGTCATCAAGACCGCCGTCGCTGCCCCCGTTGCCTACGCCGCTGCCCCCGTCGCTAGGGCTTACGCCGCCCCAGTCGCTGCCTACCACTCCGCCCCCGCCGTCGCTACCTACGCCGCTGCCCCCGCATACGCTCGTTATGCCGCACCCGCATATTCTAGCTATGCCGCACCCGCATACGCTCGTTATGCCGCACCCGCATACGCTAGCTATGCCGCACCCGCATACGCTCGTTATGCTTCATACGGCGCTCCCGTAGCAGCTAGGGCCTATGCCGCTCCTCTTGCCGCAACCTACGCCGCCGCCCCCGCCTACGCCGCACGTTATGCCACCTACTCCGCACCCACCATTGCCCACACAGTCGCCGCTCCCGCCATCGCCTCCTATGCCGCACCTCTTGCCGCTAAGACCTATGCCGCTCCCTACGCCAACGCCTACCACACCTCCTTCTCCGGCCCCTTCGCCCACTACGCTTACTAAGCGCCTTCCATCCAACTTCTCATGATTTTTCGGGTCGACCCTCAGGCCCCACTTCCTCTTCCGTAACGGAACAGGATCGTGATTTACACCTTCTTCTGTGCCATCCTCGTAATTTTATATTACCATTTTCGTTCTGCGAATAATTTAAATAAAAAAATACAATAGAACTGTTGTTATTATTTAATGAAATCCTTTTCCTAGTGGATTAGATAGTTTTTTACATTATTAGCGAAGTTTATTTTATGCCCAACATCCATCTATGTACCCTGTGTCTAGAAAATTCTTATGAGGAGAGTTAATTGTTTATGTAACGATCTTCGTAGAATTCTTGTTTGATTCATTATTCATAGTCAAATCAAATCTTTAACGTTAAAAAAATATCCTACGAATAAAATTATATTTTAAGATTGATATCCTGATAAGCCATAAGTCTGTGATCCAAAGTATTCTGCCTCCTTGTATTTATCATGATAAAATCTTGAAAAAAATTACATTATATGTGCTCCTATTAAATACGTTTCAGGTTGAAATTAATTTCAAGAGATTTTCAAGAGTCTTTAGTGTTATTCTCAATTTATTATTATATCTCAGCAGCTGTAAATAAAGTTTCTATTTTTTATCTTATTTTAATGATATGCTTCTCACTAACTATCACAGAGTTTGCCAAACAGTATGAGCAACAACAGAAAATGTACTTTCTTTAAATTGCAAGTATATTTCCTGTTTTTGCATTAGCAATAAATTTTTAATTTAACTATGTAGCTCAACTATAGCTAGACGATATGGAAATTCGCTCTTTTAGAATAAGTAGGAAGTTTTATAACTATTAATACGCACTACCTTTGGTGGGCTTAAGAAGTATGACTTCTTTTCCAACGTTTTATGCAGAATTGATTCGAAGTTAGCTGACGAAATTAGTTATTTCCGTGCGAATTACCGGAGTCGGCTAGCTTAGAATACACTGATCCCTGAACTGAGCGGAAATATGCTTCTTCAAGAGAAATCCCTTAAATAAATCACTCAGAGACGATCGTGTAAAATATTTTTGAAAAATCCGATAGCGGTTTCTTGTTTTGTTGGATGGATGAAATGCTGAGATTTTATGGATTTATAGACTTTTAATAACCTAATTGTTATAATTATAAACCCAACTTAATTGTATAAATTATTATATGTACTAATAAACCTAAATAATGAATTATTTTCTACGATATTTATCTAAAGTTATCTGCCATTTAATCATATTGAGGTTTTTTCATCGATCCTAAATTTATCTTTTTTTACTCTTTCGAGGAATGCATCCTTACTTAAAAGGAATTTGCGCTTAAATAAAACAGTACTTACTACTTGTAGGAAATTCTAGGATACAGCTGCATACTTAAAGGTAGAAAACTAAAGTATGTTTGCTGAATTTCTGGTCTGAGGAAACATATATCCTTCGTAGTTCATCGCCGAGATGGTGACTTTGTTAATCATCGAATATTTTTTCAAATCTATTTTATTGTGATATCCATGCTCCTTTTCAATCGATCCGAAGCTTCCTTGTACATCTATTAGAATTTAAAACGGCTTCGTATCGGCCTGTATTATTCAGTCTGGAAAATAAACGTTCATTTCGACCACTAATTCATCAGACACTAATTTTCGTCCATAAAGCGTCTGACCGGATGAGTGGAAACAGGTTCCCCGCCCCTGACGGCTCGGCCACCCGTCAAACAGGAACAGTGAAAGCGTCTCATCCGAATTTCGGTGACGTCTGATCCGGAGATGTGAAATGGAATATTCTGTGAAATGTGAATCATTTCATAATCGTTACCTCACTGCGGTTTCCGGAATTCTTGATTCGTTATTCGGTATTTAAACAGAGCAGTCGATAAAATTACATTTCCCCTTTAAAATATAGCTAACGAGCGATGAAACAGAATCATACGAGAAAAGATTTATTCTCTATTATTTTAATAATCATTTGTTAGTTCCTACTACGTTGATTTGGTTTTTATAAAATATATTCAATTATTCATGCTGGTAGAGGTAAACTGTTTATGTCGTTTCTCATGACAGTCATTACATTTATAATTTAAAACTTTTTCTGAAATGGTTTGTCAATACTCTCGTTAGGTAGCATGCATCTAATTTTAAATGAATGTAGCCAAAGGAAATTACGAACAAGGTTATGCTAAAAAAATTACCATTGATAGGATTGGTCCATTTATTAATCGCCTAGTTAATCAAGAAATAAGAGAATTCTTCGTTATCTACGTTATCTGCTGCACTTTTATTTGCCTATAGTATCTATTCCTTTGATTTGTAAAAGCATTTGCTGTTGACAATCGAGACGCGAGGGAGGACATTTTGAAAGAAGAGGAGGAATTTTCCCTCTCCGGAGTGTCGTTCTACTGCCCCAGGCTTCCTCTCGCACCAATTTCTAAAACAATTTTTCTTCCTTGCAAGTGTCCGTAGAAATGGAAAGTGTTGACTCTTGCGCTTGCTCTGAGATATAGGATGACGGAATACATCGTCCACTAAACCGAAATACATTGACGCTATTAAAGCGTCTCCTGAGAAGTACATATTCCAAAAACCCTTTTAACAGCATTCAGTGAAGGGAATGCTTTTGAGAGATGCTTATAGACGACTGTGAATGAGAGATTCGCAGCATTTAGAGGACTCCTTCTAACAAGGCTGGAAGCAGTCTGAAAAATGCGATTGAAATTAGAAACTACTAACCCTTTAAAGTGCTCTTCTCCATTTCAGTAATTAATTGCCTCATCTCTTTCCTTCTTTCGAGTGATTTGAGCTATTACCGTCTTTTAAGAGAATGATTGATATTTATTTACGGAGAAAGTTCTTCCGATATTCCCATGGGAATAGCTGGAATATCATCCACGAAGGACGGATTAGAGTAAAAATTGATTCGTTCTCCGGCAATGCTTTGTATAGAAATAATAATAGTATTCTGCTTCCGGATATAGAGAAGGGTCGGATTAATCAACAGAATATTGATATATTGTGGTTTCCTGGAAAGTACTCTGGCAAATTCTGGAAATGAAGCGCCCCATGAAAAATAAAGCTCATTATATTTCAGCGAGGCTCTCTGAACCAGTGCCCTCCTTTCCGACGCCCAGAGGTGTTGACAAACGCCACTTCCTTCCTCTCCTCCGGCGATTGGCTCGTCCGATGCGCCTGGAAAGTGAGAGCTGGCGATTCGCATGCAGAATTCGTCCTCTTTGAGGATGGTCAGCGAAAACCTTTGTAATAAGGGCCAAAGCATGTTTTTTGCGATATCCACCCGTCACTTTAGCGACCGTAGGATAAGCAGATTTCAACTCCCAAAATTACGGGCCGCGTTCTTCTGCTTCCATCTTTCTCTTCCTCGTCTGCTGCTTCCTCGTCTACTTTGCATGCGGAGAAAGTGGTGCTCGTGTAAAAATTTAAATCCGAGATTCAGAAGAATCTTCGCGATGCTTGTGGTGTACGGAAGTGGCCTTTTCCCAGCCTCGGGAGTTGAAACGTGACCCGGACGTGCTGAAAGTTACACAGAAGCAGAATACTCGTCTCATACAATAGTAAAAAAATGTTAGGATTAAAATTCAGTGCGGATAAAGGTAATTTATTTAGAGAAAAATATATTACCTTTTACGTATATTTATTGCATATTATAAGAATAAAAATATGTCTTAAAGCGCGATGACATTAATTCTATCAAATGAATGTCGAATGTGCATAGTAAAAGAAAAACAATGCTATTTTCGAATAGAATATCACAAAGTTAATCTTTACTCTATCCAGCATAAAACACAGACTCCATCAGCAGAGAGAGTTATCTTTATTTCCCCAAAAGTAATTTAAATGTTTCCATAGAATATTATGTGGCAGTTTGAAAGTTCTAAGTTTTTTCATAAGTAATATGTTAAATCTGAACGAACTTATTCTGAATCTGTATTTAAATGGTAATAATTTTGCAAGGAATGAGGGAAATAGATTACAAACGATTCCTTTCCTTTGGTATGCAAAATATTTTTATTTTAGTGTTTTCCTCGACTTCCTTAATTTATATTTATGCATAAATTACAGTTTATGATTAATTATACCGTTATATACTAATTGTACTTAAAAAATGAGCCACGAGAATTACAAAATTACAAATGGCTAAGATGTTTAAGGTACCATACGTCAGGTCGGAGAAAGGCTGTATCTTTCTGAGTCCATTTTGTGCATATTTCCCAGTTATAAAACTGTTTCTTATGAAAAGTTGTCATAAGGAAGTCTATCCGGCACTGTCTCATAATTTTCTGAACACTGCAGAAGGTTTTTATTATGACGAGTAGCAGCCGTAGCTTATATTTCAAGAAGGACATTTTCTCACGTCTGCCGTCTCCTTCCGTTTATACTCTGACCTTTTTTATATATGACTCATGTATTGCATATATTACATACCTATATTATAGTATCATTCAGTATTGTGAATTTCTATTGTAACCTGCTTCATTTTCAATATTATTGCAGCTACCTTTTTAAAATATACTATTTTTTAATTCATTCATATAATTTTAATTCTTGGATATCCTACAAGTTTTACATTAAAATCATTTTTCATCATAATTTTACATAATTTATCCAATTTTCATCGATATTAGTGACACAACTTCGATTATCCGTGAAAAACTAAGTTTTAGCATGAAAAAGGGTATGTGCCATCAATAAAAATAATGTTAATATAATATCCTTGGTAGATATGCCAAATTTGGTAAATATTTCATCAGGCAGAGATTTATTTTATACTTAATCCAACTCGAAATATACATTTCTTCATGGACTGAAAAGTTAATTTGAAAGAATGTGCCGAAATTCTGGTTCCAAATAGCTGCTGTTTATATAATTTCCCAACGTTTTATATTAAATGTGATAATATGAATTGAAGGTGTTTCTTTTTCGTTTCTTGCTATCAGGTTTATCTGAGATAAAAGCTCACTTTAAGTTCATTAAAAGAATATATTTGGGTTGGATACACCAATTTTCGGTCGTAAATTTATCCTTATATCTTTAATAAATCAAATGAACATCTTGCGTATCTAAAAACTAAACCTGGCCGTTGATATTTTATTTTGTTTTCTCGATGTGATAGAGTGGGAGAACCCAACGCGGCTGATTCTGGATATCAATTTATTTCATCTACATCTACATTAATACCCTAGAAGCCGCCTTTCGGCGTGTGGCAGTGGGTGTAAACACCAGTTGAATCTAAACTACTTCCTTATTCGGTTTATGTCGCGTATCGTTCGCGGAAAGAATGAATTTCTAAAACGATTCGTCCTAGCATCTATTTCTCTTAACTTACTTACGTTCATTATCGGATCGACCGATGTAGCAGGAGAGCTGCATGATACCGATTGTATCTTCCGAAAATGTAGTTTCCCTGAATTTACTAAGCAATCGCAGCCTAGCTTCCAATCTCCTTTCTTTCAAGGATCCCCAACCTACGTCTGAGAGCATTTTTGTAACGTTTGAATTATTTCTAAGAAATCTGAAAATGATTAATAGAAATTCGGAAGGATTATAAATTGGAGTATATGGGGAGCAAGCTGCCTTTAAACATCTGTGCTGTAACTGTGAAATACGTCTTCAAAACGCCTCTAGTGATGCGGAATAGTTACGACTTTACTGCTTGTAATTGGGAAAAGACATATTTGGCCGAATGCCAGCTAAGCAGGGTAATAGTACGAGATGGATCACCTATAGCTACATCACGAAGGCAAAATCAGTGACGCGATCCATAATTAAGTTAAATCTATATTTATTCCAAAGCGATGCTGCGTGATGTAAGTGTGCTATTGCCGAGGAATTAAACTAGAATGATTGCTCGATAAGACCATTTGCCTTCTTTCATATACGGATTTTCGCTGGTTTGTTTTCTAGCAAAAGGAACTTAATACATCATGAAAACACAAAATCATATGCAGTAAAGCTATGAACAATGATGATTTACTTGGTAATTCTTCAGTGCTCAAATTGTTCCATAAAAACCTATAATTTCCATGAATAAGAGCATCGTCATAAATCTCACATTTAGAAGAGAAATTTTAGACTCCTTTTATTTTACGAGATCGAAATATCATATGAACTTTGAATTACGAGCATCACAAAAGAGCATTTACCTTTACTAAAATTGGGTTATGAAGTGATCATCACCGGAAACATTTCGCCTTTCTTTATCTATCCGTGGTTAAACCTTTTTGTTTTTTATGTTTGTTATTTTTACTAGATCACCGAGCAAATAAATTTGCCATCTATTCAGACATTTTAACATATAAGAAAACGATAAATAAATGTCTAATACGTATCAATTTTCCAATGTATTTCCATTCAGATCGCCTATATTTATTCATTGTATTAGTCAACCAGCAGAGCGAGAAATTGGCCTCATCCCGTCGTGAGCCGAGTGTTATCTCTTCTCTGATTGGGATGCTCCGATTGCCGTAATGGGACTGTATTATGGTCTTCCTTTGAACTTTGAGAAGGATGTTGCGGAAAATGGATCTAGATTCTCACGTTCAATTTATTTTCCCATACTTATCGAAACAGTTCTCAAATTTATGTTATATTTTCGTGTTCAGCCCGCGAAATTAAATGCGTTATCCGAAAGGTTACCGTAAGCAGGTTTGAATTTATTTTAGAAAGAAGAGGATTACAGTTAATACGGATTGATGTGATAATCTTTTAGGTCGTGAAGTTCTTTCACCAAGAGAAATTGATTTACGAGTAATTGAGTTCAAATAGTACAATCAAGGAAAAAGGGATCCTTCATGTTAATTTTGAATAAAGTTAAGGTGAACGTAAAAGAACGTTAAAAGTTGATGTTAAACGGCAATGACTCTCTTTAATTTAATTTTTCTTTATATCGGATATAAAGTCTAAAATTATTTAAAACTATGCCCAATTGCTGCCAAGGAATAACAGATCCATCTTTAACTTGTTTCGAGTATTTCACTCTTTCTTATGTCCATAAATGTCCAATTCTAATTATTATGCCTTGCACTCTCTTTTGCTGTTTACTCTATATATTATAATGTGAGTAATTTATTATTTTAATTAAATCTTATCTTTATCAAGTCTTCCAAACAGTACTATCTTAAAGCTTTTATTTTATCTACAGACTGGAAGTGCTGGCTCATGCTTTCAACTGCTATTTTACTTTCAAAGTTATTATGAAATTCTCACTTGAAAGGAAAGTTTATGGCTTCATTGTTTATTTTCCTTATCAGTAGCGCAAACTTATCTTTCTATCCATTTCTTAAATTTGCCTTTACAATTGCATCGTGAGCGTATTTAAAAATCACTCAAGTGACTTACTGATCGCTGAATCTCACAACAATACTGCTTGCTGCAAGGTTAATTTCTGTCACGTTCGGCTCGCGCCGAGCCCGACCTTTTCCGAAGCTATTTCCATTTCTGATACCATTTCGAGTCATTTCTTGGTTAATCCGCGCTGATCGTGATTTGGGTGAGCAAGCGAATGTGAGAACCTGAATCTGAGAAAGAGATCCACTTCGGAATTTCCATTCAAGCAATTTACTACCGTATCTTATATCAGAAAAATGATTTCCATCTATGTCTCAATCTGGTACTGTTATTTGACTTTTACCGTAGTTTGTAATTTGCATTCCACGTTGGAAAAGCAATAATGCTTACATATAAAGTTAGTATACGCTTATATATACTATATAAACAATTGTCTTGATTTGTTAAGATTAAATCAGTGAAGGCAACCATTTTCACGCAGTGACCCCACTTGAAAAAATCTTAAGCCAATTTATTGTAAAAATCGATTTTCGTTCTCAAAATAAATTTTCCCATGTGTTTCTGGAATAACGCCCAAATGACCTTTAATTCCCATTCTTCTTGAGTTTGATAGGCACGGCATTTTTGATTGCTTTAAGATTTATCTTACTCTGTATTGAAATGGAGTTTCCTGGCTAGGGTCTGTTAATAGGGGTTAAGGCTAAGTTAAGGGCTAATTCAAAGTCTGGATTAAAAGAATCGAATTTGCTGTAAAAATAAACACATCTGATGAGCCTTTGCACATTTGCATGGTTCAAATTTAAGGGGCAGATAAAATCGATTTTCCCTCATGATAAATTCAAGAATAATATGCATAGCATAATTTTACGAAAAACAGCTTTTATTTGGTAAACTTATAGATTTTTTCCTATTGAATCTTTCCAAAACCATGACTTTAGAAATTGCATCCAGTAATATGGTTCGAATATAAAAATTTATGCGAAATAAATGGGAACAGAATTTTCGACTTAAAGAGCCGATCAAAAATGTTAGAATTTCCCCAGTATCAAAATCAGTCTGCTAAAAAACGACATTTCGGCTGCATTCGAAAATGTTCATACGAGTGTCGGTGGGCGTGCCATTGGCTATCCGTCCGTGGAGTAAAGGGCGCGAGGTCCTGACAATGGAAAGGGGCAGGAAATGGGGAGCATTCGCTGAACTTTAGCAGCCCCATGGGCCGCCCCACCGCATCCTTTCTCGCCTCCCCCGCGCTCACGCCCTCTGCAGCCATTCGATGGGTGCCCAGCGGCGATTGGGATGAGTGAGAGGAGTTGACCTTTGGGGTCGGGGTCGAACCCTTCTCTTCTTTCGGGCGGGACGCACTCAAAGGATATATAACGGTCCAGAGCATTGAGCTGGAAACTTCAGAAGATCATCGAAGATCCAAAGGAAAACAAGTGTGCAGGAGCGAAGTCTTTGACATGGAGTTTCAGGTGAGTCTCCGATTTTAGGAGTCCACATTGTCTATTGGAGAAACTTGAGATCCTCAGAATTTTAGTAAATGTTGTACCTACGTTTTTCTTGGTTTTCGAACAACTTAAGTAATGTAGCATGCGCTAGCCTTTTTAATCTGCTGCATTGTCATGCGTTGTATTATTTACTTTTTCATGCTTAGCTACTGTTGCCCTCCACCGGTGAAGTCCTCCTAAGCTCTGATGAACTCTCATATTAATTTTAAAATAAGTAATGAGGTTGATTTATCCGAATAGTTACCCATTGAGTTTCACTTCTTCCGTTGAAACTTTTTCAGAAACGAATACTTTAATTTGCACCATTTGCATAATACAATGAGGTATAAAAACAGAGGCTAATTTCGGAAATATCTTGAGGACGGCTTAGCTTACATAGCCATGTAGTTTTCTATGGATTTGCGCGTCATTTTTTTAAGAATATTTTTCAGTGAAAATGTTTAGCTAATCGTTGTTATGTGGATCTTATAAGAATATATTTGGTGTTTGAGATATTTGCATATTTTTTGATATCGCAGAGATTTCTGTATGGGAATCTAAAGAATGTATCTAAGCCTCGGAGTTTCGCCGTGAGTCTACAGATTTCAAATTGAAGCCTGTAAATTCGTTTTCTCTCGTAGAAATCTCCCATCACGATGGAAAATGGAACCTTTTAACTATTTAATTGTTGAACGTATGTAATAAGAGTTACTTTGAAATCTATTCTAAGATAGCTTATTTCTACAGCTTGTAATCATCGCATCACTCTTGGCGATTGCCAACGCTGGATTATTGGGTGCTCCAGGACATTTGGGAGGACACTTCGGCTACTCTCCAGCTGCCAGAGGATACGCGGATTACGACCCTAATCCTCAGTACACCTTCTCGTACAGTGTCGCCGATGCATTTACTGGTGACAACAAAGCCCAGCACGAGAGCCGCAATGGAGACGTCGTCCATGGACAGTACAGCCTGATCGAACCCGACGGCACCCGCCGCACCGTCGACTACACCGCCGACCCCGTCAACGGATTCAACGCCGTCGTCCACAATAGCGGTGCAGGCATTGCCAAGGCTGGCGGTTTTGCTGCACCTTACGCGAAGCCGTTGGGATTCCGCGGAGCGCATGCTGCAGGCTACGCAGCGCCACTCGCCGCTCCCGTTGCTGCCGCATCTTATGTAGCGCCTGCTTTCGCTCGGCCGTATGCCGCTCCTGCTTTCGCCGGCGCCGCCGCTTACGGAAAGGCTTTCGCCAGCACGCATTTCTCCTCTCCACACGCCGCCTACTCCCACTGATTGATCCGCACCACCGCTTTGCGATCGGAGAAATCTTCGTCAGATTATCCGGATCCTCACGTTGTGACCATTTTCACCTGCAATCCGGCGGAGCCGTATTCGGAATAGTTCTTACTGCGCAACACGATCGTCTTCCGCGCGTACAAACTATGGATCCGGTACGGAAGTACATCTTCGACCTTCACAGTCTGTGATGAATCAATCGGCTCGCACGGGTGATTTCAAAATGAGCTTCAGTGTCAGTATTCTAATATTAAACGCGTAGATATTAGCGTGTGTGTGGGTGTTTACTATTATATTGCGTTATTGCTTGCTCCATCTGTATATGAACAAAGTTACCAACTTCATACAATGTTTTCATACTTACTTATCTCAGAAATAAAGTTATTTTAGCATTCTATTTTTATCTCATTATTTCTAGCTATTTTTAAAATTTAGAACTTAGATTTATGTTTTTATCGACTGCTATCTTTACATTGCTGCTCAATATGTTTTTACTTAATTGTCCGTAATTTATTTCATTTCTTTAGAATGAAGCTGCTTTAGATTTTATTGCACACATGTTTTTTTTTCATCCTTCATACATGCATTTGGTTAAGGATTAACCAGAAATGTTATTTTTCTGAATTGCTTTCCAAATTTTCCAATTCCGTTGATACGTATTTTCCATTCTGAATGTATCTTTGGATAATCAAATAGATCGAAAAAATATCTGATCGTCGATATTTACAGCAATCCTCTCATTATTTTTCAATTAATCTCCATGGACTTTCTACATCGAATAGTGCTGAATACAATCAATTACTTTTTCGTGCGAAAACAGACATGATCCAATGCTATCATGATCATATTTTTCTCCCGTGCATCTTCAAAAATCGCATCTTTTATGTCAATCATTGTTTCAGGCACTCCACTTATGATATTTAATCTATCAATTCGTAAATTTGCTTTTCTTTATCGAAATCACCGAATAATTCAACCTCCTTGTCAACGTATATTCGATTTCAAGACAGTCAAGTGCAGGTGTATGTTGAAGACACCATTTCTCTTTATAATTTCCCTATGAATTTTATACAAATTTTATGTTTGAAATGTTTATAAGAATATTTTGGAGGTTTAAATATTTAATTCATTGCAAATTATTTTACTTATAATTATAGATCTAGATAGAAACTCAATGAGGAATATTACCAGTGACTTTCCGTTATCTACCATTGTCCTAGACGGGATCAATGGTTTAAATAGAATATCAATGAATCTTTCTAGGATAAAAAATTAATTTTTATTGGAATACAATACGTACAACAATTCTCACTGTGTTATTTAAGCCTTATGCTAGAATTTATTTGTGAAGTATACTCGTATAAATAAACTCGCAGTTATAGAATTATTTTTTAAAATATAGTCCTGTAACTATGAGCTAGAGCTTAGTCTCCTTATTTATAGGGTAAATAATGCCGTTGTTTACACTTTTCACCGAAAACATTCCTTAATAATTGCAATTTCATTTCTGAGGATGTTGATATTTGTGTTGTTACCTCACCTATTGAGTGTTGATACTTATGGTGTTAACTCACCTCGATAACCTCTAATTCATTCGTTCCGTATAATTCTCATTAATTACGCCAAACATTCCTGCGCTCCTCATCAAGCCCTCGCAGCGAACTTTCTCCTGCCCTTCTTCAATGCAACTTGCTCGCTTTTCATCGCCTCTTACGTAATACCTTTGTATTCCTTTCTCTCACTTCCCCACTTTCCCGCCTTCCGTCTTCCTTTTGCCTCTTTTTATGTTTGACCTCTCGTTCAACCCAACGATCTTATTTTCTGGTTCCACCCCGTTAGCGTTTTGCTATTCTTGCATCCTTGACTTCAGTATGCGTCACGTACATTTCTTTTAGCGATCATTTCATGAAAAAGTAATAGACTGTCAAACGATATGGATAAAATCGATCAATTTCGCAATCTTCAAGTAAAAATAAGTATGCCTTCTTAGCATTGGCTCTAGGTTCAGGATAATTGGTATTATATTTAAATATTCCAGAATGCCAATACATTCAAGATGAAATATATGTTCATTGAAATATTTTAGTTCATTTATAGCGTTACATTTTTTTCTATACTTCCCACTTTTGATAGCTATAACTCCATAGCTATGACTAGCTTCGGCATATTTTCCAGTAACTTTTCCTTCATGAATTTTACAAAATTAATTAGTCCACTAATGTAGACTCTGAATCAAAATTATGAAATTTAAAGCCCAATCCCGTTATTTCCGGATCTTTTCAAAGGAAACTCTTATTCGGAAATATGCAAACTCCTCCATACCCCTACTCAAGAAAATGAGCCTCTAACCTTAGGCCTACAAATAAATGTACACAAATCTTTGGGATGTCTTTCAGTGACTTAAGTTTATTAGTCTTGTGACTGATATTTTCAACCTTCTCCACTCTCTGCCTCGTTTTTCATGCTACCATCACTATTCTCTTCCACTTGCGCTATTATTTATAGGCATCTGATCTCATTATCCACTGCTCTCTCTACCCTTTTTGTGATCGTCAGCACTCGCAAATTCTTTCTGCATACTTTATTTTTTATCTGTCTCTATCTTTCTGTTAACGATTATAAAAACCGCCAAAGAGCAATGCATTTGCGTAGTTGTATATACAGAGGTCATAAATGCATCACGCGAGAGTCCTACTGCTCCTAAAGTTTCTAAGATGTTTCCTGGAATTAAATCTTTTGATGAAAACAATTATTTAAATGCCCTTCATTTGATAAAGTTAACGGAAAGAGTGAAGTACAGATGATCTGTCTCTCTAGCAGCTTTCTTGATTTATCATATGGGTCGAAAAAGGCTGTGCAACACTTACGCAGAATATGATAAAAGTGATTCTTTTCCCCCATTCCGAGAATGTTTTTTCCTTTGTCTTTTAATCCTTGTATTTTCTCACGCATTATCTTCACACTGCATAAATTAGAATGGCCAATGATAGATTGTAGATTATCTTGAAAACAAACGATCACAACTGCATCTCGAGACGCTTATATATGCCATCGTGACAGTGTTTCATTGCTAAACATTTCTCATTTATCTGCGATGTATTGCGGCGAAAGGTGGTTCATCCAACATCTGCTTCGATTTGAATGAATTCACATGCATTCGTTGACGTTCTCATTAAATGTGTTTTCTTTCTCAAAAAAGTGTTGCTATTTTTGTAGATCTCTTGCTTCTCTTGGGAAAAGTAACCCTTATTGTATCATCATTTATCTTCATAATTTCTAGCCCTTGCATTCCTCGTAGGATTCAATCGATATTATAATCCGTTTAGAATGATATTCTTGGATTTTAAATATGAATAAACTCTTATTTCATTGATTTAAGCGATTCGTCATTTATATTCTGAAACTTGAACACTAAAATAAAAAAAAATAAAATTCGGAATGTTACCAATTTTTCTGATCCTCATGGGTTAAGGCCGGACTTATTTTCCATGACTGTAATCGTCTCCAAGGTCTTTCTTTTCACCTCCCCTATGTCTCGATTCCCTGACTCTTCTCTTTCTTTCCAAATGTCGAAAATATCCTCTTTTTCCTTTCTGGCCGAGAATGCCTCCCCGATGGCGACACTGAATTAATAAAACGGTTACTGAGGAGAGAGGATTCTCTCACGCAGACGGCATGTGAGAAACATATGAATCACGCGAAAGAAGTGTCATGGGCGCAAGAAAAGTGCGGCTTCCCATGGAAACTAGTATTTTAGAAATACTCATTTTTGCCCGTGCGGCTCTTTTCATCCCAATGCTAACCCGGTTACATATCTGAGTTGTTTTTTTACCATGTCCATCACACTTCCTCTCTAAAATCTGAAATTTGGTAGCAGTTGTTACATGGAAACCGAAAAGCTTATTTTTTGCAAAATTATTTAGTGAACCATTGTTATCTTTTCATTAAATTCATCCTAATTCAATTTTATACTTTAATCAATGTACTAGACTTTATATAAATTTTGTATAAAAATAGATATATAGCCTTCTTTTCAACCAAATAACGGAATTTTGAGCTCATATTATAGCTAAAGGATAACTGGACGTCCACGCTTCTAGCAATGTAATTTTCCCTCCGAAGTTGCGTGAAAATATTCTTTCAATGCAACTGAAAGAAAGTGACACCTCCAAGTTTAATTAGTTTCCTGAACATCTTTGAATGGATTTCTTTTCGCTCACTTGGTGTGACCTCTGTGTTGCTTCTTAACACTCAATTGATGCTGCTCTAACTTCAGAAACACGTGCTCTTTTTCTCTTCTCTTCTTTCCGGTATTGGGAAAGAAAAAATCGCTAGTCGCTGCAATTCATTACGAGGTGAGGTTTCAGTGGAACAGAACTTGTAGCCGTGTAATTTTAAAGAGCTCGTTACTCAGTTTTGCTTCCGAAACATCGTTAAGCTTTTATTCTTCGAAAGAAACCGGTGTTCGAGATTATTTGTAAACCTATTTCAATAACGCTTTTCCTGGAAAATAGAGGAGGCCTCGGTTTCGCCCTGCTTTCAAATTTGTCATTCCTTCTCGTCAACCGGCTGATATCGTAATCCTCGAACGAATGTCAATGCTGTCGGATTGGTCTTGGCTTTCTAAAGAGTGGGCTGATTAAAGGTATCATCCATTCCATCGGAACGTGATGAAATATTCTGTCCACATTGGAAATTCCGCGATGCATTAGTAACTTCCGTTTCTATATTTGGCATCCTTTCTGAAAATTTACCACCGTATACGTAGAGAAATAATTCGCATAAAATTTTAAAAATAGTTTAAGTATAATATATATATATAGTTTAAAGTATAATATGCTTAAATTACATTGATATACGTTAGTTATTTCTTCCTGGCGATTGTTTTTCCCCTTTCTTACTTTTTCGTCTCATAAAACTCCTTAATCTCATTAACCAATGATTATAAAATTTTTATAACAATTATTTTTTGGTATAAGGTTACTCATCCACTCTTGTATATGTATTTGTATTTATTCATATGTAATGTAACCGACGAACCCCTTATCATTTTACCACAATATTCACCTTCGTGAATTTTATGGCATCGGTTTTAATGCTTGGAATATGCTTTTATATATACGTATATACCATTCTATTCAAAACCTGAAGATGATATATGAGGCACATACGTATCATCGTCTTTTTTTTTAATTGGTAGGCTTTCTTAACTCCTATTTTTAACATTCCTGTATCGAAATTGCTGATCGGCGTATTATTTATGTCATCAAATACCCTTTCGTAAAACTTACGATTTTTGCAGAAAGTTAAATTCATTTTTGTTTTTAATAGTCGAAAAAGTATAGTAGCAAAATATTACCTACTCTATTTTTAATAAAACACATCGATAAGTTATACGCCTTTTTTCGATGACGAAATTACTCATAGGAAGAATGCTAGGCCAACTGCGTAGTTGAGAAACTTTCCCTATCATTTGAAAAATTGAAATCAATTACTAATAATTGAGAACGAGTGTAAATTTTAGTCGTGAATATTGTACAATTTTATCATCAATTAAATTTTAGTAGCAACAGATTCAATAAAATCTAATCTTGTATGTTCGGCGTTTTAAAATAGTAACCATCCCTGTTAATTTTATAAATATGTTTCGAAGAAAGTCTTGCATTTATAATAAAAACAATTTCTTGGGCATAAATTGATATGAATCTTCGTAATTTAAAAATCTTAAATTAGGAAGTCTATCAACATTTCATACAATTTAAGATTTTAATCAAGAAAGAAAAATAAATCCACATTCACGTATCCCATTAATACACAATATAAGGATTTTTTGTGATTGGCGATGTTGGGTATTTGCCGGAAGTGCCCCACATCTGTTGTTTTCTTTGGGCGGGCCGGAAGGGATGGACGTCTGCTTGGTAGAGGTCTGCATGGCGAAATATTTGTCTTTTCTATAATTTCATAGATACGTGTTTCTAGGCGAATAATTTTGTAGTTTACATTATCTTTCTTTGGAAAGAGATACGGCTGCGGTTATTCCATAATTGCGTATAATGCTACATTTCTTGAAAATATAGACGTTTATGTAACAAGTTATGATTATTTTTACAGTATTTCCTTTCTTGCAATTCCATAATTTTGCTTTAGTTTTAACTAAATGCAAAATGTGCACAAATATAAATATTTTTTCTATGTTTTTTTCCATTATCTTGAACTTAAACTCTTCACATATATGTCATTTGGTATTATGCTTTCCATCCCAGGATTATGCGATGAATGCATATTTAAATTAATAAATTTAAAAAAGGATTCCTCGCATTTCTTTTTGCAAGCTTAATACTTTATCCGTAACTTTTTATTATTTCGGAAAAAGATTTGTACTCCGTATTATTAAAACGTGTGTCGAAACTAAGGCAGTTGATCAGGTGGCCAAACAATCGCAGGTCATGCGTCAATAATAATTTTCATGTTTTCAGGAATGCACCCATTAATTACAATAATGCGTCTCCATCTAAATCATAAACCATAATAAATTTGGTCTTTGTAATTCGGCGATTTTTTTGTTAAGTTTGTATGAATATCTGTATGTTTCTATGGTTCATTTCTAAGATATTTATTTTCATTACTTCTCTGGATTCGATGTATTTCTCTAAATCATGTGATTAGTCACTTGTGCCGATGTGCCCTAGGTTGGCCATCCCTGCAATAGATATTCAAAATAATGAGGAGTTCATGCTGGAAAGCTGGGAGACCATAGCAAATGGGTAGAAAACGTTCTCCAGAAAACAGCAATTAGCAATTGATTAATTTTCGAAGCATGAGGGCAAAGTAGAATGCATGTGCTTAGCTGAGATCTTGTAAGCATTGAATCATATCTCGTCTAAGAGGAAACTTAGAGAATTTATTAGTTTTAATTCAAATTGACCTCTGATAATTAATTCATCCTCACACATAATTTAGCCATCGAACTCTCGTATAGCCGGATCATTCTGGAACGAGTAATGGATTCGTAGTTATACAAATGCTTGTATAATTTGCATTGTATTCAAGGACAATGAGAGCTCTAAAGCGCGTTGATGATAGCTCATTATTAATGAACAGCGAATGTGCGGCGTCATAACAAGTCTTAATTGCCGATCTAACCGATTTGCTTTCGTTGAGTATATTTAAAGGGAAAGAGATCCTTCAAAGTGGTAATGGTTCTTTATTTGTAAACAAACGCATTTTAATATTCAGCGACCTAATTCTCCTTTTTATTCGGCTTCTCGTTTCAGCCGTCAGTGCCAAGGTTCTCACACATGCGAAATTTCCCATTAAGCGGCGTTTTTGTGTTTGTATAATTAATACGCATTGTCTCTCACAATGTTTTTTAGTACCCTTCCCTATATCCCAATTCTCTTCAAGGATATTGAAGCACTATGCTTCGCAAGAAGCTATCTGACGTTATAGTGCATGCAAAATATCTCACGGAAATATTTGAGATAGTTAAAAAATTATTATTCACCTGGTTAATCTATATAAAATTATTGAATTTTCTACTCTACGAAGTTTGCTATTGTGTTCCAGTGCTTTACCAAGTCCTAAAGGAATATAATCCGAAAGTTATTGATTTGCATTAGCGTCCGTTGCAACTTTGTTTCCTACTTAATGACTGAATCGAACTTAGTGAACAAGAGAAGCAACTGTGGATTGCAACAGCGATTTTCCTCAACCTTGCATTTTTCTTGGAACTTTTCAAATTATATCAGTTATGGTTGCAAGAATTTCTTGATAAACAGTTTTTATCATATTAAATTTATGAATAAGTTCACTTATAATAAATATTTTCACTGATCACTTTGATTCACAAGCATCGGTTGAATATCACACATAATATTTTGGAGAATCCAACTGCTATTCCTATTCTTTTGGTGAAATTTTGGTATTATTCCATTCGTTCCTAAAGTTTGTAGTAGCTGATTCTATTATGCATTCAGCAACGAATGGAAAGTTTTAATCTACCGCCACATCTTTCCCTCATTCTTCCTTCCTTCTAGTAACCGCAATTTTATCGTCGATATCAATACTGTATCTAAGACTTTCGGACACGCCTCCGCCGCTCCTCTCTTCCTTTCACTCTCTTATTACCGCACCGTCCGAAAAGCTTTGGAAAAAGCGAGGAACCGCTCCTGTGTTGCATGCATGCAGGAAATGTGCTCAGGACGTCTTCGCCCCCTTCCAAGGAGCGCTGTCCATTTCGCTGTCCAGACCACACGACTTCCCACCCTCCACTTCCTCCTCCACCGCCTACGGCCACTGTATCCCGCTCTGCTACGCTTTTTTCGTTTTATTGGGTCACATGTGAGAGCAGTGTCGGCGCTGTGTCGTGCCTTCGGGGCCCATGGCCGCGATGTCGGAGGTTCTAGTATAAAAGCCCGCCCCGTCCCACGAGTGACCATCACTCATCAACAGGAGAGCGAGGAAGTAACGACGTTCACTAACAGCATAACCGGTGCAATGGCTTTCAAAGTAAGCGGCTGTGTTCCTCTTGGATTATTCTGATACCAGCGCTCTTAATGAGTCGTGTTTAGAGCTTCAACATTGCATCGAATTAATTACTGCGATGTGGAGCTGTAACTTAACTTCGCGTTCAGATCCTAATCGCAATTTAATTCGTATCATTTTCTCAGAATTGTTAAGTTAAGCCAATAATATTTCATCAGAGTTAAAAGAAATTATTTTCTATTGAATTGCATTTTTGAGCTGCAGCTCCGTCTGTTATTTACTTCAATTCGTCGTGCGTGCTTTAATCGCTGGCGAAAATTCATTTCTTTTATCACAAGAACTTCATATTTTAATTAGGACAATTTCTGACTAGAACTTTACTCTTATTATTCAGAAAATTTATAAAAATCAACATTTGCCTATCCTAAATCGCTCAACTCTGATAAGAGCCTGCATAGTTATTTAGAGGCATAGCGTTCGACTATTCGGCGTTTCTCACAACCGTTGAATCAACATTTAATTGAACTTCAAAATAGAAAGCCTGTTTTTTCTTATCGAACAGTTCCTACTACTTTTCATTAATTAATGATTCCTTCCAATAGGTGTTAGTTTTTGCGGCCCTCGTGGCGTTGGCGCAAGCCATACAAGTTCCAGTTGGCTATCACGCTGCCCCTGCCGTTGCTGCATATGCACCACGACCATACGCCTCTCCGTTATTCGCCGCCCCCGCAGCATACGCCGCCCCAGCAGCATACGCCGCCCCCGCCTTCCAAGCCCATGCTATCGCGGCCCCTGCCCTTGCTGCTCATCCTGCCCCTCTTGCTTACGCCGCCCCTGTCGCCAAGGCAGTCCTTCCCGTGGCTAAAGCAGTGGTTCCCGTCGCAAAGGCCGTAGTGCCCGAACAATACTCCGTCCCTCAATATTCCTTCTCTTACGGAGTCTCCGATGCTCACACCGGCGACCACAAGAGTCAGCACGAGACCCGCCATGGAGACGTCGTCCAGGGAGCTTACAGTCTGATTGAACCCGATGGCACTCACCGCACCGTCGAATATACTGCCGACCCAGTCAATGGATTCAACGCTGTCGTCCACCGTGCACCAGCCTACGTGAAGGCCGCCGTTGCTGCCCCGGTAGCTTATGCTGCACCTGTTGCAAAGGCTATCGCCCCAGTGGCGTACGCTGCTCCCGTGGCTAAGGTCGCTGCCCCCGTCGCCTATGCACCTTACGCCGCCAGGGCATACGCTGCACCCGTACACTACGCTGCCGCTCCCGCTCTCGCCTACCATCATTAAAAGGCAACTGCATCCCAACGCATCTCGAAGTGAACGAAACTGCAACTCCACTATCGCTGTATCAGGTTGACCGCAGTAGCAATAAAAATCTCAGCGCATCAGGTTTACGAAACCTGTTTGCCCGATTTGTGGACTTCCCGATATTCTTGAACTTGAGGTTCAAGTATCTGCAGGAATCAGCTTTAAAAAGGAAAGAGTCATTCTTAGATGGAATGTAATCTCTCCAACAATTCCTTGTCATATATTTTTCACGATCTCCCTTGATGTATATTTTTCCCTTTCCGTCAAAATCTTACTTCTTTATTGAAGTATGAGGGTATTTATGGATGAATACCAATAAATAAGTTATATAGTAAAACCAATGGCTTTTTATTTCTGATTTATTTTACAATTCTGATTGCGAGCTATGCAACCCTCAAATCGCGATACAAAATCGGAGATCTCAACGACTGAAAAGGAAAAGTGCGAAATATTTTAAATTTTCATTTTTGATGAAACTTCCCTTTATATTGCATAATTTCACTCTTATATTATGCATCCGAGGGACATTAATTTAACCGAAAATAACAATTTAATTTGCTATTATTTTGATAATTCCAATTCGTTAATTTTCCTTGTTAAACTTCTAAATTTGAAATTTCTTGATAAGCAGATTTTTATTTTTTAAATATAAAAGTATAATGTTCGGAGAATTTGAATACTCTGCTGAAATTCCTTTTAATAATCACTGATTAAGCTATTTCGTTTTTCCACAACTCTCTATGATTGAGAGAAATTCCTTGTCCGTTTTTTCCACTCGTCTACTTGAATTTGAGGACTATGGTTTTCTCGGCTTGAGATAAATTTGAAATCTTTACGATAAAAATAGATTGCAAAAATCGTTGCAAATAAGTTCCCCCTGCTCCTTATTTTCGTACTTACGGCCGCCTATTTATCGTCCCTTAAATCTCTGTCCATTGTTCTTCCCACACGCCGCTCCATTCCAGCCTCTTCCTGTGGATTTTTCGCACCCAAACACTCGGACGCTGTTGTGACATTCTCCCCTTTCCCAAAATCCAATTACTCTTTTCACTTTCGTCTATTCGCTTTCCTCCGATGCATTGGCCATTCTTCGCACGCCCTTCTGTGTCACGTCCATCCCCACCGCCCAAGGCGCGTGCCCGAGTAGTGAAATGAGACCGTTGCATTGTGGGAGGAAGTGAAAGGCCTTTCGCTTTTTACATGGCGCTCGATGACGAAACCATTACTGTTACGTTCTCCTTTATTTTTGTCGCCTCTCATCCCCATCTCGACTTTCTTTGTCGAAGCTTTCCCCTCCCTAGTTGTTGGTCAAAGCTTTTGAAAATATATTTACGGGTCCCAAATGAAAGCAATGTTGAGATGCGCAAATGAGCTACTATTATTTATTCGTAGTAGTTCCGCCAATTTTTGGTTCTTTTCTAATGATCACAGCTTTGACATGAAAATAGAATGCTGAGAGGTGAATGAAAATGTGTTTTCTGTTTGTTGATATAAGAGATGTTATAACCTGTGCGATAATGCATGTTGTGGTATATTTTTTCTCCGTAATTGTTTTATTAATTCCTGGAAATTATCATAATTTAGGCGGTTCTATATAAATGGAAAATAGTTACTACGTATACTTTTGATTCGAGTGAAAGGAAATTTTTAGACGCGATGCGATGAATTTAACGAATGACTAATTATAGCTGTACATTGTATACGAAGCACCTGCTATTCTTTCTACTCTTTACCTGTGAAATTCACGAAACTTAAATGAAAGCTTTGCCTGTATTCTTATAATTAAGAATGAAGGGTTGAATCTTGTGAATGAATTTCTTTCTGATATCATTACTGTTAATATCGTTTAAAAAATCAACTCTCCACTAATCAAGGTCAATTAGTAGATGCATTGCATTTTAATTATACCCTTGTGCATTGAGCTTCAGAAAATTATTTTGACATTTTCTCGAAATATTATTTAAGGTTTTCATACTCGCAGTTTAGTGTAAATTCATGTATGATGTTAGTAAATTCTTACTTTTCTACAGAACTTTATTTTTTAATTTGTATCTAATGAAAAAGTAAACAAATTTTCCCTTCCTTTAAGTTATTATAGACTCACGCTGAAAGGTATGCACATTTTAAACTATGAAAAATAAAAATAAATAATCAGAAAGAAGAGAGGCTAATTATGGAATAAAAATCATCTATGAGGGTTGAAGGAAGAGATAAACTGCATCGTGGAAGGAAAACAACATGAGAGAGGGAAAAATCGCAGAAATTATACTTTAAGAAGAAAATCAAAAAATATCAATGAGTGTATTCAAACAACATATTATTTATATATAACAACATATTATTTATATATAACAACATATTATTTATTATATAACATTATTTTAGTAACAGTAAATAATAATTTTACAACACTTAGTATAAAATCTAAAATTCGAATCAAGGAATTCTTGTATTGTAGCTTCACAATCATATGTTGAAATGACATTAAGTCTTAGCGAATCCTTAAATGTTTGAAGAGGAGCTGCTTTTCTTTCCATCACCATCGTGGAATTCGGGATGTGAGCAATCATTGCAAAACGTTTACCTTCAATATAAAATCCTAGCGAAACAGCCCTTCTTATATTTGAATGACGTCGCGATGCCTCCCCATCGAGGATGAGTTGCCTGGAGGCGTCCTTCACCGTGACCCCGAGGATTCCTCTTCTTTCAGATGGCACACGCCCACGCCAAGTGCACATCCTATGCAAGGTCTCGCTCATCTCTCGCTCCTTTGGCGCCATTCATACACTTCCACTGAATGGATTCGCTAAAAATGTTCTCGTTCAAGCGGAGCTCTAACGATCTTGTTACTCCTTCAGCTGAGAAACAGTTCCTTCCCCTCTAATAGGATCGGTTTGCACCCATAACCGCCAGGCATGAGATTTTTAAGTATGTAGTCGAGACGGAAATGATGCGTGGGTCCGAAGTTTTCAAAATCATTGCAAAGGAAATGCCTGTTTCGGGTGGAAGCTTTAATTTGGCGTTAATACCTTGTGCTAAATACGATAAATATGAGGAAAATATTTAGGGTTTAACAAAAAATATAGCCTTACAAGGAGCGTTAATAATAATAATAATAATAATAATAATAATAACGATAATAATAACGACGTCTTTTTATTTTATGGGCAAATTTTAGCCTTTGAAGGCCATTCCTCCAATTAACCCTTTTTTTTAATTTCATTACTTTTTTGCATTTTTCCTTTTTTTATTAATAACACTAACACACACAACATACACAGACAACCATTCCGTAATCGGAAAAATCCGATTCGAACCCGGGAGCGTGAGGTTGGAGCGTTAACGCGCTAACCACTCCTCCACCACGGCTGGTTACGGAGTCGATCGAGGCTGCAAAATAAGTAGCATAAATCGAATGCTTTTCCTTCCTAAGGGAAGCAAGAACTTATAGGAGGGATTCAACCGGTTTTCGTGCGATACGTAATTATTTAGATATTTTTCATTTAAGATGGTTATAGCACCATTCCACGAAGTCAAGCTTGATCATATTAATTTTAGATATTTTTTAAGTGTTTTAATCCTTATTTTGCTATCAAATTTAGGTGCTCAATTACCTTTTCTTAGTCCCTTTTCTCTTATTGAATATATTGAACATTTGAAATTCCAGGTGAAATAGGAGAGACTGGCAAAAAATCCTCACTATGTTTGAATTTCCTCTAGAAGTTTCTGGTTTCTCTTATCCAAGATAATTTGCTACATTTTTACTTTTACACTACTGTTTGTCTTTTCCGTTACTGTTGGAGGCAATTCTCCCCTTACAGTTCGTGGATTAGAGTTGTTAAGGAAGTTCATAACTTGGAGGATTTACAGTGAATTGGAAGTGAATAAAAGATAAAAATCTGTACGGGTGATGTAATGAATGTCTTGCTCCACCGCTTGCCTTGTAGAAGATATTTGCTCTTACGTTCCGTCAATTTTATTATCCTCCTCCTCTGCTCTGGTCGGCCTGTATATTATGCAAAGCAGAGAAAGTGCGGGTTCGACCCATCAATCTTTGCGCATTTTAGGTATTATTTCTCAGAAGAGCCGCTCGTTTGAAGTTTCCGTACTTCTCCTTACGTAATTTCTTGTTTTATAACGTTCTACTTTGACGCTGTCTTTGAAAATATTCAAACGAGACGTAGTCATTTGGGTTTATGCGAAAATTAGTAACAACAAAATCCAAAAGGTTAAACAGTTCCGCTCTCTAGGTAGCACAGAAGACAACGGATGCTTTTATGAGGTGAAAAGAATCATTTTTGTGCAACAGCAACATATTGGCACACCTGCGAGAAAAGCTTTTGCAAAATGACTGTCACAGAATACGGATCTGAAGGTTTAGACACTATAAGAGGAAAAAAATAGACCGAAGCAGCAGAAATGTGGATTTAGTAGAAATTGAGAAGAACAAAGTGGACGGAAAGAAAGATAATTTTAGAGAGATTGCAGGAGGAGCAAGAGGTAAAACTTGTGAAATAGAAAAAGGAAAATCAACTTCTTGGAACATTGAATTAGGCATTCAAATGTAAAGATATTGAGTGCTCCATCTTTCGGTAGGTCCATATGCACTCAAACACCCATCAAGAGCCATCTCTTTCATTTCCTTATAGTTAATCCCACCCCTCATGTCATCCAACATCTTTTGTCTTTGTCTTACCCTCTGTTTCCCCCCCCCCTGAATTATACCCTCAATCTTCACCAATCCCTCTCCCCTCAATATTTGGCCCACCCATTTCTTCTGACGATGCTTAATCGCGTCAATTAAAGCCCTCTCCTCCCCAACCATCTCCTGCACCTCCGCGTTTGTTTTCCTCTCAACCCAACTTATTTTCTCCATTCTACGCCATTCAAGTAAAATATCCTATCGAAATAGGTATTTACTACTGTGATTGAACTTTAATTTCATTTGTTACCGAACATGACGACGAATTTTCTCGTCCGAATACTAAACTTGTTAAGAACGAATAAGAATTCATAATTCATATACGTTCATCAAACTATATGAATTACTTTCGTAAGAATTTATAGATTGAAGTTTCTCAAAAAGCTGTAAGCGATGCAATCCAATAGTAGGCATTAGATTTGTGAATTTTATTCTTTATTTTATTATTTTTATCATTAATCCAAAAAATCTTATGCGGCCAACACATGACTTTCTCCATATTTATTGAAAACAGAAGCCCATGCCGGTAATATATAAATAACTCCAAAGCAATGAGTGTTACAGGAAAATGTGTCATACAAAAGTTGTAGTAAAATACATTATCTATAACTTTGATACATAATTGTATATACCTACATTGCATTCTGACAGAGATATGTATGAAAAACTTCCATTTCTGGATAAACAACAACTTCCGGTTAACCATTATTCAAGAATAACTCCTAAACAATCAGTGTTACGAAAAAATGTTTCGCACAAAAGTTGTAGTAAAGTAAATTATCTATAACTTTTGTCCGTAACTGTATATACCTGCATTGCATTCTGAGAGAGATATTTAAGAAACAAAATTTTGTCCCGGATAAACCGCAACTTCCGGTTAAGCGATATTCACCAAAAACTAAACAACTCTTGGCATTGTTAGGAAAATACTAAATATGAATTTTGGAAATGATCGGGTAATCACTTTTTAAGATATAGCGCCCAAAATATTTTTTACCACAGACAGACACACACAAACACACAGACACACATGTTCGGGAAAATAGCGAAAACGCGCTCTATGGGCCACAAAACATCTATTTCCGTCGAAATCTGGAGCTCTAATTTTTTTGCGAATGCAATACTTTCTCTATACTACGTATAGGGAGAAAGTAAAAATACCAAATGTATTTAATAAATATTATGGTAATGAACTTGGTGCTTATCGTTTTCGTGATCGATCAGTTTACGGGCTAGAGGTACAACTACTACTTTCGTCTAGTAGAAACATGTAATTCAATTTACTTATTTATATATCAATATCAATTGACTTATTAAACATTTATGGTTCCCATTCATAAACCCAAGTATATATCTTTAGAAAATTTGTGGCTACTGCATTCAGGATGCTTGATAAGAGGAAATGGAAACGTGAAGCAAATAATTATCGGCGCATCCGTGTTGCGTGCACTACTTTTAATGGGAAGTCACGAATGCCTCTGTTATTGATGTTGACAGATGAAAAACTTAGGTTTTGCAATCGAAGAACATCTTACTTTATATAAAAGATATTTTTCGATCTCGTGTCCTGAATTTGGATATGATTATTATTTCTAAATGTATTTGGCGCTTTGCCGAATTCAAGATTAAAATGATCGCGGAAGCTGTAGAAAAAGCGTTTTTGAGCAATACTGGTTTTTTCGTGCAATAATTATATTTCCAACCAGAGTTGTTCTAAAATATGATGCATGCTTCGAAAACACCGCGTTCCCTAATTCTGTCCTAATTCTAATGTTTCGTCGTTATTCAAACATTTGCGAAAGCGACGTTTCAGTCGAAGGAATGCTGTCTGCGAGATGATTTCCTTCAATCAAACGATGCTTCTTTTTCCGCAATGAAGGTGTATTTTCTTGGATATTTTAACAATTCCCGCTCCACGATCGTATTCCTCGGTGGCCGCTCGAAATGTTTCCTTTGTAAATTAATCCATCGGTGAGTGCACGTGAAGAACGAAACAGACCCCATCACATAGGAGCTCAACATAGAGAGTGGTAATCGATAAAGCAGCATCGATCACTCCTCTCGTATTTATTGTGCGGTCGTATTTATAAGAAGTATCTAACGGTAGCGAAAGTGAAAGTGTCCAAGGGGGTCAGATTGCCCCAAGGGGCGTCCCCATCTTTGGGAGGGGGAAGAGTACATTGCGTAGGCGACCGCAACACTTTGGGGTAAGCATTGGATAACACGTTTTATGAAACCCTCTCCGGAGAGGTAATACTACGGGGCTCCACATAATAGATGCGCAACCAAGTGCCAGATTGCTTCTCACTCTCGCTCGTTTACCTCTGTTTCTCCTTCTCGCACGTATCTCGCTGTATCCATCCATACTAAGTGCTTTCGGAAAATTGTGCGTATTATTTTCGCTGATATATTGGTAATACAGGAGGATTTGGCTTGGCGACATGAGAGAATGGAATTATATGGCCTTAAATATTCAAGAAGCAGCTTTGGCGTTTGGAAAAATTAAAATATTTATATAAATAGAAACTAATTAGGTATGAGTTTCTTATAATACGTAAAAACATTAATTATTATCGCTTGTTTTCTAATGTATTAGTAATGGCTGTCAGGGTGCTTCCATAAAGGTCTTTCTTCAGACAGGCTCACCACAAGTATTTTGAAGACCGTGGTGTTTGTGATGACAGAGATGCGTATATAAACTTAATATCCATTCGGTTTGTTCACTCTTTCTCTTGTTATAATGAGAAGGTA